>JAEOAD010002133.1:5275000-5875000 GCA_036365145.1 Orientallactaga sibirica
TTTGTGCATTTGGATTTACATGGGTACTGGGGAATTGAACCCAGGCCATCAGGCATTACAAGCATGTGTCTTTGAGCACTGAGCCATCTCTCCAGACCTCAGTTATTTCTTGTTGGGAAAAATACCCATCAGAAGCAGGTTATGGAAGGAAAGGGGTTTATTTTGGCCTAATTTCAGTGGTTGCAATCTTTAAAACAATTGCAGCTGAATGGGCAGAAGTTTTAGTGCAAAGATTTCATTTATTTCTGTACCACATCAACCACAGTATATTGATAAATTATAGATTGATGATAAATATATCAAATAGATAGGTAGATAGATAGATGATAGATGGATTAGAGATTTGGAATACACACATACCCACCCCTAGACATGCTTAGTATTGAAAGAGGAACATTTCTCAACTAAGCAGAGAGAATAAGAAAAGCCAATCTGATTTTTTTCTTCTGATTGAGCATGTTTTAGAATTCCTTTAAAAATATTTTATTTATTTATTTATTTATTTATTTATTTATTTATTATTTATTTATTAGAGAGAGAGAGAAAATTGATGTGCCATGGTCTCTAGCCATTACAAATGAACTTCAGACACATGCACCACCATGTGCATCTGACTTACATGGATAGTGGACAATCCAACCTTGGTCCTTAGGCTTTACAGGCAGGCACCTTAACTACTAAGCCATTTCTCCAGCCCATGTTTTAGAATTTCAATAAGCCACCAGGTCTGAGCTGACCTGGGTGACTGCACATGAAAACAATTATTTCCCCAGTTGACAGACTATTCTCATGGTGTTCTTTTGAAATAAACTGTCCATGTCCAAATAAGCATTGAGAATTCTGGGGACTCTCTTCCTTTAGAGACTTGATGTGCATGAGAAAGAAGCTTTTTCTAATTGTGTTTATATCAACATTTCCCAATTATTTAAAAATCCCCTTTAATGCATTGTTACATCAGAATTCATGTCACCATCAGATTTAAGCCTTGCTCTGCAGAATGTGTTCTAAGGAGAAAATGCCCAGGAGGAAAATTACCAACCTGTTTTAACCTTGGAAAGAAAAATGTGAAAAGAATAATGAGACCTCATGCAGATCAGTTTGAACATTTTTTTAAAAATGTTCTCGTTTTATTGTTTCCTAATTGGTTAAACATTGAGTTCTATTTGTTGTGGCTTTAATTTGAAATGTTCCCCCATAGGCTCATGTGTTGGTCCCCAGCTGGTGGTGCTGTTTGGGGCAGTGGTGAAACTTTTAGGAGGTGGAACCCAGGTAGAGAAGGTGCATCATGGGCTGGACAGATGGCTTAGCGATTAAGGCACTTGCCTGCAAAGCCAAAGGACCTCTGTTCAATCCCCAGGACCCACGTAAGCCAGATGCACAAGGTGGTGGTGCATGTGTCTGGAGTTCGTTTGCAGTGGCTGGAAGCCCTGGCACTCCCATTCTCTCTCTCTCTCTCTCTCTCTAAAATAAATTTAAAAAAAAAATTAAGCCGGGAGTGGTGGTGCTCGCCTTTAATCCCAGCACTGAGGAGGCAGAGGTAGGAGGATTTCCATGAGTTCAAGGTCACCCTGAGACTACATAGTTAATTCTAGGTCAGCCTGGGCTAGAGTAAAACTATATATATATATTAAAAAATAAAATAAAATAAGGAAGTGCATCATATATCATATCATGGCCTGGCTCCATTTCCTGTTCTCTCTCTTCTTCCTGGCTGTAGATGCAATGTGACCAACTGTCTTCCCACTCCTACTTCTATGCCTTCCCCACCGTGATGGGCTGTAACCCCCTGGAACTGTAAGCTGAAATAAGCCCTTCTTTCCTTAAGCTACTTCCTGTCCAGGCATTTGGTCACAGTGACAAAAAACTAATACAGCCACTACTATAAGCAACAACAGCTGTCAAAATAACCTTTTCGTGGAAAACAACTTATTTAAAAAGAAAAGTTTATTTCCAGCTGCCTTGCTCCTAAGTTTAAATTTACAGAATCGGGGCTGGAGAGATGGCTTAGCGGTTAACATGTTTGCAAACACTGCAAAGCCAAATGACCCCGGTTCAATTCTCCAGAACCCATGTAAGCCACATGCACAAGGGGATGTACATATGTACACACAAGCAAAAAAAAAGTAATGCTTTAACATTTCCACCAGAAAATATTGATAATTTTAATTGGCAATTTATTGACTATGGTGCTGGGGGAAATTCAGTCTTTCTATTTCTACCTCCACTACATACACATTATACCATTAGCAGTAACTTCCTATGTCGAAAGCAAAGTGCCAGGAAACTATTTCCCATAAGTGAAGTGAATGTCATAATAATTGCTCATTCTTCCCTAAGCATAGAAGGTTGATTAAAAAAAATAAGAGAAACAGTGCTGGAGGGATCATTTAGTGGTTAAGCGCTTGCCTGTGAAGCCTAAGGACCCAGGCTCAACTCCCCAGTACCCACGTAAGCCAGATGCATAAGGTGGTGCGTGTGTCTGTAGTACATTTGCAGTAAGTAGAGACCATGGAAATCCCGTTCTCTCTCTCTATCTGCCTCTCTCTCTCTCTCTCTGTCTCTCCCTCTCTCTCTCTCTTTCCAAAATAAATAAATAAATATAAAATGTAAGAGAAACAGCAAACTAAAATTGTTTTTGTTGACGTAACACTGTTTTGATATCGCTAATCTTATTTATTTGAAGTCTTTCCAGATGGTTTTGTTTAATTGACTCCTAGCACTGGACTAGTGATCTGCATCTCTTTTGGACATTTAGAGGAACTTCACAGAGTAATCCTGCTGAGATTTTTCTCTCTAGCTCATATTCATCTTGTAAAATTGCATTTTCTTTGAACAAAGCATAAATTAACTGGTTGCTTCAATTCTGGATGTTAATAGTACAGTAACACTCTTCAGAGATCTTCCTTTCCTTGAAAGGGAAGTTAGACTCAGGAATGCAGAATGAAGGAGTCTGCATGAAATACTCAACTCCATGTCTGACGAAGTGACAGAAATAAGACCATCTCATTCCTTATCTAACTTTTCTCGTCACAACTTTCCACCTCTGATTTGTGCCCCAAGACCATGTTGTATCAGGAAGAATCTAGAAACTCCTAAAGGGTGTGGAAATGACCTCTCATCAGAGTGGCTTTGAGAACTAAGTTATTACTAGAAGCAACCAATAGTGACAATGCATTGGGTCATAAATTGACTACTAAGTAATGGATACAAAATTTCAGGAACTTTCTTGGTTTGAATGTTATCATGGTTGCAAAAAGCCATTATGGTGGCGCTCCTCCAGCTTATCATTACAGATGACTTTCTCCCCTCCACACAGCCCTCAAATGATCTGCGGTCACTCTTTCCTGCTTCCTCAATATCTGCTTCCCAGATCACTGCAGTGACTTCCTCTACTTCTAACATAATGGACACTAATTTGAATTAGCCCTTACATTGCCTTCATTGGGATAATCACAAAACCGCTGTATCTTGTGTTTTCCATTGCTTGCTGAACCCCGCTGTACACTTAACAATGAACATCATAATGAATGTCAGCTGTGTCCCACACTGAAGTGGGGACATGTCACATATTGTAGTACCGAAATGCTTTCCCTAAATTGTTATTCATATATTTCTCTCTTAAACCAAAACTTTGGACACTGGGCTAAATAAACAGCAAACATAATTTAGCGTTGAAAATTTCCACTTTGGGATTTGGCTGTGTTCATAGCCCCTCTTACTTCAATACATTGATTACCACTTATATAGTTGAAAAACAGACTCCAAGTCCTTATTTCTAGTCAATAGCTTCCTAAATTTTCTTTTGTGGCTTTTTTTTTTTTTTTTTTGCATCCGTAAGTTTCATCATGGTATTTTATTCGAACAAAATTATTTTCTGTGGTTTCCCTTCCTCCCTCTTCTCCCCTTCCCCATTTATCCCTCTTCCTCATTAGTCTCCTTTTTCATCCATGTCATATGCATCCTTCTGCCTCCCCACCCTTTCTCAACACCTTCCTGTTTTTCATTTATATTTCAGAAGCATCTGATCACTGGACAATTTTTATCCCTTGTCGGACCCTCTGACAGGTAGAGGCCGTAGTGAAAAGGAACTGGTCCAGCCGGTCCCTCTCCGGGGCTGAATGGGATGATGAGTGTCGACGACTCAGCCCTTCCTCCTAGGCGCCAAAGGAACTAAACACCACACCGAGTCTGCAGGCTGTCAAAGCAGGATCTCATTTACTGTATATCAAGACAGGTATATATAGGAAAATGCCAAAGAATAGAAAGGGACTTTCCAAAGAAACTTTTCCTGGTAGCAACAGGGGAGCCAATAGGTGTAAAGGTCAGCAGTGGCATGCTAATCGGGAGAGAATTGTTTGTGAGGGACACTATGGAGACATGGGCTGTTCTAGTCAGGAGAGTATTGTTTAGGAGGAACGCTATGGAGACATGAGCTGTTCACAAGGAGACCAAGCGTGGAACCCTCTAACGAACAACGAACGTTGGGAGGGTGTGGGGATGGTGCAGGGAGGGCAGGACTACATCAGCCATGCAAGGTGCTGTGTCATGCTCAGCAGGAAGTTAGAGACAGTGCTTGAAACTTTACTTTAGGCTTATCCATTTTCCTCTAGCCAGAATCTTTTACATAGTGCCCAACAATCCCTGTTTGAGTTCAACAGCCATTTCAAACAAAATACACCCAAAACTGAACCTCTCATTCTTATCCCAAAGTCTACCTCTCCTCTATTCATTTTACTAAATGACTAAGTTCTGCCATTTCTCCAGGTTAAGAACCTATTGGATCTCACTTTTATTCAAACCGGCAATCCTTTGGGCTGTATTCTCAGAACGCCATTTTCTCTGCTACCCAATTTGTCCAAGGCATCACAATCTCTAGCTGGGATGTCCAGCAATTCTCTGACTCTGTTCTGGCCTTCTTTCAGAGGATTCCACAAAGGAATGAGGATGACCTAATGTATCAAACCATTCTTCTTTGCTGCTCAGCGCTCCCCCCCCCCCCCAGTGTCTTCCCTATTCTCCTCCTGTGACAACAGACTCCTGGCTGGAACGAAGGCATGTTCCATGGTAGAAATGTCATACTTGCTTGTCTTTCTTACAGATGTGGACAGGGTCATTTCCTTCATCCCCTGCAGGCAGTACTTCTTCATTGTGATATCTGTCACCATTTCAACTAAAATGTGCAGTGACTTTTTGTCAGTGCATTCTCCCTTTTTTTGTCATTTTCTTACTTTCTTTGATATCACTTATTTCTTTCTAACTTACACTGGATTGTTCATATTACTTATTATACCCCCATTGGGTTATAAACCTCAGGTCATGAAAATGTTGTCAACACTTTCCCTGTTTTACCCTGTTGCACACATTTCTGGAGTCAATTAATGCCTGGACCATCAATCTAAGATGAAGTCTGTTCATCCAAATGATCTTATTTTCTCAGTAGGAATTTCCACTTTGAAGTTTTTAATAGGTGATTTATGATTTTAGATCTGACTACAGGTTGACCATCTTCCCAACAGAATGAAAGACTTCTGGAGAGCATTGCGGGCCTCTTCGACAGAAAGAAATCTATTCTCCCCTCCACATGCACACATGTACCAAATGCAGGGACACATATACCAAAGGCCCCTATATAGACTGAAATGCAAAGGAATCTCCACATATTCCAGGACATTATGGGATTTTATTAAATGTGAGACTTAGGCCATAGCACTGATGCTTCTGAAGCCTCACAACTTTGGTTGTTGTTTTGATGTTTTAAGTTATAATGCAAAGTAATGGGCTTCTTACATATATGCCGCCATGCTTTGTTCTCACGCATTCCCCTTCCCTACTCACCTATTCTGTCTCCCTCCCCTCTTTTACTGGTCCCCTCCTTCTCTGTGGTTCCTGGTCGTCCTGGGACTGTGGTGCCTCAATGTCCCAGGGGCATCCAGCCAGAGCAGGGTCTCAAGTGGCTGTGAGTGTGACAGGAAGAAACACCCCGGAGACAGCTTAAGAGAACAGCTCTCGTTTATTCAACAGGAAACTGGGTTTTTATAAGTAGCTCAGAGAGAGCGAGTAGGAAAAGGGTGCCCAAGGGGATTGGGGGGTTCAAAGGTTGTTTGCTGATGCCTGGTTGGCATATAGGGACGTTCATTCCAGCACGTAGGGAGAGGCTCAGGTGATCTACGCAGTGGTGGGAAGAGGTATAGGGTATGGGTCATAGGGCGATAGGGCTGTGTAAAGGCTATTGGCTAAAGGAGTTTCCTAGGTCACTGGCCAAAGGTTACAGGGCTATGAGCAAAGCCTAAGTCTTATCAGAACATTAAGGACCCTAGGCTGGGGTGAGGAAGCAGTCCTCCTCCTGCTGGTCTTGGGGTCCCAAGATGTGTCCAGGGGTCCATGCTCACTGTGACTCCCAAGAGTGGGGAGCGGCCTTACTCCTGCTAGGATTCTGGGACCCGAGATTTGCCATGGGTCCAGGGTCCAGGCTGCTACGACCTCTCCGTAGCCTGGGGGCCATAGCCATGTCTGATAGCTTAGGCTTGTTTAACCTGGGGCCCTGCCTGTGACACTTCTCCTACATATTCCCCCATTCTACTTTCTTGTCACATCATAAAACCAATGCTTCATTCTCTTTCCTGAACTTTGTTGTCCATAATAATGACTCTTTTACAGCATAGATCCACAGTCAAACTGATAGTTCATCTGCCACCAACACGGAGCCAGTGGCCTTTATTGAGATACACAAAATGAATTCTCATTCTCCAGGTGCAGGATCCGCTGACTTTTAGAACACTACAAATCTCTATATTTCCAAAACCATCATTTTTACAGATCCTCACATTAGTAACAATATAAGCATCATCTATTTAATGTGCAATGAATATTTCCCATTCTTAAAGCTTTGGAAGACTCCCCACTGTTTGAGGTAAAAATCCACTGTACCAAAAAGGATTTTGTTTTTTTTGAGGCAAGCCCAACAGACTGGCCATTTGTTTTTATATGAGAGCGAGAGGGAGAGAGCATTGGCATGCCAGGGCCTCCAGCCACTGCAATTGAACTCCAGACGCTTACGCCACCTAGTTGGCATGTGTGACCTTGCACTTGCCTCATCTTTTGCATCTGGCTTACGTGGGATCCGGAGAGTTGAACATGGGTCCTTAGGCTTCGCAGGCAAGTGCCTTAACCACTAAGCCATCTCTCCAGCCTGTAAAGGATTTTTATAAAACCCACTTACTGTCATGATCTCAGTAATCTTTTTCAATACTGAATATTTCAGCTGAATACTATCCAGTGTATTTGCGTCTTCCAAATTAATTACATTCAATATCAGAACTGCACATCCATGGATGTAACTTTGCAAAAACAACACATCTTCTAAACCATCTGAAAAAAAGCCTAATAATGAATTTCTTACTAAGTGAGTTTTAGACATGCTCACCTTCTCTTTATGGTACTGGCAGCAGAAAACAATCCCTAGAGACCTTAAAATAAAAACATGGGCTAAGGGCTGGAGAGATGGTTTAGTGGTTAAGGCGCCTGCCTGCTAAGCCTAAGAATGTCTCCAGGTCCCATGTTTAGCCAGATGCTGTGACACAAGGGCGCAATGCCACCCTTGCCCACAAGGGGGCGCACGCATCTGAATTTCATTCCCAGCGGCTGAGAGGCTGCTGGCGCACCCATCTTTGTCTTCCTCTCCCTCTCTGTCTGTCTCTCTCTGTGTCTCTCTCCAAAATAAAAATAAAAAAAAAACATTTTAAAAAGTATGGGCTAGAAATAGATCAGTACAGAGCATCCGGTCCTTAACAAAGAAAGCTGAGATAAATAAGAATAGGGTGAGCAAGAAGAAATCATAGCGTATGAAGGACAACATGAGAAGACAAAACTGCACATGTTAACATACAAAAACCAAAACAGAAAACAATCCCCAACGAGCATAAATACCGGTCGCTTACTGAACATTAAATTTTATAAAGCAAGGCTGGCTGAAGAGATGGTTCAGTGGATAAAGGCACTTTCTTGCCTAAAACCTGGTGGCCTGTGCTCAATTCCCCAGATGCACATGCATCTGGAATTTGTTTCCAGTGGCAAGAGACCCTGCTGTAACCATTCTTTCTCTGTCTTCCCTTGCAAACAAATAAATTATAATATTTTCTAAATGTATAAAACATTTGCTCTGTAAACTCAAGATTGTCAAATATTCGTTTTTACACACACACACACACACACACACACACACACACACACACACATATATATATATTATTCCTAATCAAAAGTACCAATCAATTACAAAGCCAGATCATCAATATTCCCAAGTAACTGGTGGCCTACACACTTCTATTTGATATGACACACAGGCTGGCAGTCTCTCTCCACTGCTTACAACATTGCTCTGCATCACTGGATCTGTCAAGGAAACAACACTCAAGGAGTTGCTGATGGTCAGTATACACTTTCCTAAGCACATGTTGCTTCGCTCGTGGTGTACACAAGCTCAGAGACTCACTCATTTCGCTCTTGTCATTTGCACCACTGGGAGAGTCGCCTCTTCCCTTCTGCAATGTGAACCGTGCTTCACCCTGTTTATAACAGAGATATTTTTAAGCTGGATCACAGAAGCATTAGCATAAGTTATTCTTGTAAAGGATTCCTGTAGACCAATTGAATTCCTTCTTCTGTTTTCCAAAGAGAACATATATACACAGAAACACTGGTTGTCCTGAATTGTTCAAATCCCCTGCCTCTTCTCTGGAATTAGAGAAACTACAATGTTCAGTGGCCTGGATGGTGTTACCGTGAGGAGGCAACAGGCAATCCAGATATGGCTGAGGAAATAGAATGGGAAGGTTATTGATATAGCTAGAATGCCACTTTGACTTTTATTCTTTTCTTTTCTTTTCTTTCTTCCTCTCCTCTTCTTCTTCTTCTTCTTCTTCTTCTTCTTCTTCTTCTTCTTCTTCTTCTTCTTCTTCTTCTTCTTCTTCTTCTTCTTCTTCTTCTTCTTCTTCTTCTTCTTCTTCTTCTTCTTCTTCTTCTTTTTTACTTTATTATAGCCATCCCTGAAAATACACAGAAATGGCTAACTGCTATGAAGACAAACTGCAGTGGCTGGTGGATGCATTGGAAAGGAACGTCAAAGCAGGCTGGGACGTTTCCCGGCTATTATGCTATCTCCAAACTTGAGCTTTTGCTCATTGAAACAAGTAAATATCTTAATCATTGTGGCTGATGTTAAAGCACATTTTTTTTGCTTGTTTCCTATGGAACTAATTTCTAATTGAAATCTCACATCTTTGCAACACCCCCTCCCCCAATAAGCATTGCTCTGTCATTGGCACTAAAGCAGTAGAGGAATGAAGCAGAAGTCACTTTGTGTTTATGCTTTGATTTTAACTCCATGTCGAAAGAGAATTGATTGTAAATGAACAGCATGCTACTTATATTTTGTTTAAAAACCAGCACTTCTACCAATTGAGATAAATGAGCTTATGGAGTTCTATAACATGGTCCAATATTATACATTTTTAAATTACACTGATATTTTTCATTTTGATGATGTTGATACACAAAAAAATACATTTTAAAACTTGCACACAAGAGTTTCATTATGCCAATTTGACTACATTTTTATCAATATTTGGATATAATTTGACTATATCCTATCACATGCAGATGGATGCTCTTTCACAAGCCAATTCCAAGATAAATTATTTAGACAGAGACCAAAATTATCGTAGCTTGAGAGGAATCACTTCTGACAGTCTGAATCTGTACTCACCGCTGCTTTTTTGCTCCAGGTGCTTCAAATTGATTTTTCATTAAAATGATTGTTTTGCAGAAGCATGAAAAGTGACCAACCGCTTTCTAACTCTCCAGCTCTGCCCCCTTTATGATTTATGAAAAGAGACTCAGCCACACTTCCTTTCTTTCACATTTTAATACCATGCAGTTATCTGTCATTAGTGTTTAAACACGGTGAGCACCTTTGGTACTTCAATGTTTCATTTGCTAAATACTCAGGGAAGGACTTGACTAGAAGCTCTGAGGAAGAGCTCTCTGCGTATGCTAAAACATCATTGTCCTGGTTGACATGTATTTTGTCTGTTTTTGTTTTATTTTCTGAGGTACGGTCTCACTCTAGCCCAGGCTGACCTGGAATTCACCATGTAGTCTCAAAGTGGCCTGGAACTCATGGTGATCCTCCTGAGTGCAGGGATTAAAGGCGTGCACCACCACACCCAGTGGCTGACATGTATTTTGTTCGCAATTTTCTGCCCATCCTATTTTTTAAATTGTATTTTAAGATTAAAGAAACATGAGCATGTATACATCGCATGCCGAGAGATATGCACAGTCCATCTATCCATCTATGGAAACGTTGTCAGTTAATCTAAACATGAATTTGCTGATGATTTTTTTAAATGTTAAATTCCTTTTAAAATTTATTATTTATTTATTTATTTGAGACAGAGAGGCAGAGAGAGAGAGAGAAAGAGTGGGTGTGCCAGGGCCTCCGGCCTCTGCAAATGAACTCCAGACGCATGTGCCACTTTGTGCATCTGGCTTATGTGCATGCTGGGGCATCAAACCTAGGTCCTTTGGCTTTGCAGGCAAGTGCCTTAACTGCTAAGCCATCTCTCCAGCCTTACTGATAACTTTTATCCACAGCAAATTTAGGCATCCCTCCCATAAAGTTGATGCTATTTCTCTACATTAAATGTTTATTTCTTAATGTGCTTCCCTTTGGAAAAATAAAATGTAGGTAAAGTTAGATAACTTTCCTTTGTTTTTTTTTTTTTGTCATTGATTTTAAAAAAAAAAATCTGACCCTTTAATAGGAATTTGGAAATGCTAACTTAGACCTTTATAGGCACTGAAGTATTTCACCCACTGACAGATAGATACAAGGGAGATCATAGTTTTCATCATGCAACTAAAGATTGATGCAAGGCACATCAAAGACTGACTGAAGAAGAAAAATAGCTTGGGGACCCAGCCCTTTCTGGTTCGTTAGCAATCACATAACAGTATGCTTTTCATCTGCTCCTCTTCAGTCAAGATCTTTTAGAGACAGTGACCTCTAATCATTCCCTAGACACAACACTTTCATTCTCACTTCCATTGCATGGCTTAGTTCATGCCACTTTGCTCCACTCAGAACGCTGAATCTCATTTTTCTAATTTTCCTTAAATAGAAGAATGCTGACGGTCTCCTTCAGTGCCAGGCATTCGCCCATACAGGGAAGAAGCATTCATGCTCCCTTTGGGCCAAAAAAGATGAACAGCATTTTCACAAGTCTGTTGGATTTAATGACCTTTAAAAGTCAGCACACACACACACACACACACACACACACACACACACACACACACAAATCAGTTTGCCCACTATGCTAATCAGTGGGTAATGAGGTAGAATCAATGTCCTCAGGGCACAAACGATTTGGCCTCTCCTTGTACTTTTCACAACTTCAGATCCTGCAATGGGGATGCTAATCTCTTCTAATCAAGTGCTCAGATAAACAACTTAGCCCTGGGAGGTAAGCACAAGGGAATCCCAGAAAACTTGATGCCCACCTTCGAGTTCGAAAATCACCAAGGACAACTGGTGGGAGTTAGATGGGAACTGGACCAGATGTAATAAAGCCCAATGTCATTTCTAACTTGATGATCACTTCTTCTCTAAAAAAATCCTTTTGGGAAATTCCTGGAAGAGCACAGATGCTGAGCAATGGGGTGTAGACATTCCTGAACAAATGGTCCAAGAATATTAGCAAACCACCTCCAAAGGCTTCACCGGGCACTCCCCAAACCTTTTTACCATAGAGTGATAGCAAGAGAAGTCAGCGCTCCTGTCATCTTGATACTGGCTTTAATCGTTATATTTAAAATTTCAGTGATACATTTAAAGTGAGGGAGGGCTGGAGGGATCGCTTAGTGGTTAAGGCATTTGCATGCAAAGCTTAAGAAGCTAGGTTCGATTACCCAGGAAGCCAGATGCACAAGATGGCACATGTATCTGGAGTTCATTTGCAGTGGTTAGAGGCCATGGCATGCCCATTCTCTCTCTCTCTCCCCCTCGTTCTCGCTCTCAAATAAATAAACTTTTTTTTTTTTTTTTTTTCGAGGTAGGGTCTCACTCTGGTCCAGGCTGACCTGGAATTAACTATACAGTCTCAGGGTGGCCTCGAACTCTCGGCGATCCTCCTACCTCTGCCTCCCCGAGTGCTGGGATTAAAGGCGTGTGCCACCACGCCCGGCTTAAATAAACATTTTTAAAGAGGCTTATGTATAGAATGTTCATGATGTCAGAATTACTGATTTTGGTATTTTATGCCAGTTTCTCTGTCTTATTTAAATGCATATGGATCTTTATACCACCCTTTTGTTTCTCTCCTATCTTATTTTTCTTTTGCCAAATTATAGGGTTTTTAAAAAAGATTTATTTTATTTATTTATTTATTAGAGACACAGAGAGAGAAAGTGAGAGAGAGTGAGAATGGGCACGCCAGAGCCTCTAGCCACTACAAACGAGCTCCAGACACATGTGCCACTATGTGCATCTGGCTTAGGTGGGACCTGGAGAATTGAACCTGGGTCCTTAGGCTTCACAGGCAAGCACCTTACCACTAAGCCATCTCTCCAGCCCAGGCTTTTCTTTTTTTAACCTTTACTTCTCTGCTAATTATTATTTGTCAGTTAGAATAATAGCCTTTCTGTGTTTATTCCAATAATCCAAACAAATCTTTTATAATTAAATACCACATTTTCTTGCTTTTTCTCCATTTTTTTTTTTGTCACCACTGTGAGCATTTTCTCATCATATTAGGCTTAAATTCCTTTCTATCTGTCTTCAAGTCTTGGGCTATAAATTATGAGCTATGCTTAAATTGTTATTTCTTCAGGAATTTCTAGAAAACTTTCATAATTTAGGTTCTTGGGATTTAATCAGAAACTTATAAATTATGAAATGTTACTTATGTTTGAATTTATTGTATTCAAATTTTCAAAGCCTAGCTTAGAAGAACAGGTGATTTGGTAGAAGTTAGACCATGCATAAATCATGGAGTTGAGACATTAAGCTATTAAGTAGCTCATGAAATAAACCAACAATGGACAAGTGGGATTGAATGAAATTAAAAAGCTTCTACAGAGCAAAATAAACAATTAATCAAGTGAAAAAAACAGCCTAGAAAATGGGATAAGATCTTTGCTAGATATGTATCTAAAAGTGGATAGTATCTATAATGCATAAAGAACTCAGAAAGCTAATTACAAAACGACCAAACAACCCAATCAATGAGGTAATAAAATCATGGTGGTTTGGGTGTAGAGTGTCCCTCATAGACTCATGTATTTGAATACTTGGTCTCCAGTTGGTAATGCTATTTGGAGAATTTGTGGAACCTTTGAGTTGTGAAGCCTGCTACAGAAATGAATACACGGTTCTCAGAAGATGAGGCACAATGTCCAACACCCTAAATCATCAGGGAAATACAAACCGAAACTATATTGAGATTCCATCTTAACCCAGTCAGAGTATTTATTAACAAGCAAGAAAAAAATACAGGCAAGATGCAGGGAAATGGACCCCTTATTTATTTATTTTTTTTTTTATTTGAGAACGACAGACAGAGAGAGAAAGAGGCAGAGAGAAAGAGAGAAAGAGAGAAAGAATGGGCACGCCAGGGCCTCCAGCCACTGCAAATGAACTCCAGAAGCATGCTCCACCTTGTGCATCTGACTTAGATGGGCACTGGGGAATCGAGCCTTGAACTGGTCCTTAGGCTTCACAAGCAAGCCCTTAACTGCTAAGCCATCTCTTCAGCCCCTAGACCCCTTATTTACTGATGGTAGCATTTTAAGTTAATCCAGCTGCTATGGAAATCAGTATGGAAGTTTCTTACAAACCTGAAAATATAGTTATCTACCTAGACAACATACTTATATACCCACATTGATTGCAGCACAATATATATATACAAATAATTTTTTTCAAAATCTAAATTATATATATAGTGTATGCATATATACATATATAATAGCTTATATACACACATATACATAAATTATATATATATATATATACACACATGTGTGTGTGTGTATGTGTGTGTGTGTACAATTTAACGACTACTGTTCCTTTCTTCCTCTAGAATGGCCATATGTTTGTATGTTCTCATATATTTGTGTGCAGTTGGTGTGGTAGTTTGTTTTTGGGTTTTTTTTTTTTTGGTTTTTCGAGGTAGGGTCTCACTCTGCCTCAGGCTGACCTGGAATTCACCATGTAGTCTCAGGGTGGCCTTGAACTCTCGGCGATCCTCCTGCCTCTGCCTCCCGAGTGCTAGGTGGGATTAAAGGCATGCGCCACCACACCCAGCTGGTGTGGTAGTTTTGAATGTATGCCCACCAATAGATTCAGATGACTTATTAAAGCTTGTAACTTTTATTTCCAGCCACCTGGCTGGAAGAGGTGTCACTGTAGGCAGATCTGATTTCTAGCCCAAAGTACGCAGAACAGTCTGAGTTCTGCCTGGGCCTCTGCTGCTTGCTGCAGTTCTCTGCTGTTTGGTGCTGGTTTTGTGCTTGAATTTGGTGCTATTTGTTTGTTTGTTGTTTGTTTTCTCTCTGCTTGGATATATGAAAGGGAGCCAGCTTCTTCTGCCACTACGGAACTTCCCCTTGACCTGTAAGCCTGAAATAAATCCTGCTCCTCCCAAAACTGTGTCTGTTTGGAAGTTCATCCCAGCAACCTGAAGCTTGCTCCACAACAGTAAGGTCATTGCAAGATGGATCAGACCAGACTGTATGGATTTTGGTCTTTTGGGAGTTTTGTGCTGCAGGAATGGGACAGAACTTGCTACTTGCAACTGAAGACACCTTTCTGAGTGATAAGCCAAATTTTATGGACTATTCTGATGAACATCTGAAAATGCTAAGTGAAGAGACAATTCTATTTGAAGGCTTTGGTTATGAAATTTTCAAAGGGAAGAAAAGATGGCAGAGAACTTTGTTGGAACTGGGATAATGGCATAATGGCTAACTGTTCTTCTGCCCAATCCCCAAGAGTTTAATCAAGATTGAATTTAAAAGTAAGTTGGAGGGTGGAAAGGTGGCTCAGCAGTTAAAGTGCTTACCTGCAGTACCTACTGACTGAGGTTTGATTCCCTAATACCATGTAAAGTCAGATACACAAGGCGGTGCATGCATCTGGAGTTTGTCTGCAGTGGCTAGAGGCCCTGGTGCACCCATTCTCTCGCTTTCTCTCTCTCTCTCTGTCTCCCTCTCCTTGCAAATAAATAAAATATTTAAAATATAAAGAAAAAATGTAAAAAGTAATTTGATGTGCTCAATAGAAGATAGAAAACTGAAAGATTTAAAGCTGGAAAATTCGAGCATAAAAACTACTAACACGAGAGTGGTTGCTGAAGCTGCTAGTTAGTGTCATGTCAAACACATTAGCAATCTTAAAGAAGGTGGACCAACTGCTTTACACTGAAGACTAGAAAGAATGTCTAAGGTGATTACGCCCCAGAAAGACTGAATGGTAAGAATACACACTCTTTTTTTATTATTTTTTTAAATTTTATTTATTTTTATTTATTTTTTGAAGAGAGACACAGAGAGAGAGACAGACAGAGAGGGAGAGGGAGACAGATAGAGAATGGGCGTGCCAGCAGTCTCTCAGCTGCTGTGAATGAAATCCAGATGCGTGCACCCCCTTGTGGGCAAGTGTGGCATTGCACCCTTGCGTCACTTTTTGCATCTGGCTAAAGGTGGGACCTGGACATTGGAACCAGAGTTCTTAGGCTTAGCAGGCAGGCGCCTTAATCACTAAGCCATCTCTCCAGCTCCACACTCTTGTTTTAACGAAGCCAGAGCTTCCAGCCACTACATTTGAACTGTGTGCCACCTGTGCGCATGTGCAACCTTGCGCACTGCATCACCTTGTGAGTCTGGCTTACATGGAACCTGGAGAGTTGAACATGAGTCCTTAGTATTTGCAGGCAAGTGCCTTAATGGCCAAGCCATCTCTCCAGCCCTGCAAACTCTTTCGTAAGGAAGAGACCTGCTGTTCACGATCACGAATCTTCCCTGGATTAACAGCAGGGCTGCGTCCTGCACACAGTGTTAGGTATTAGTTTCAGAAGCATGAAAAATGTGTGGAGTGCGTCATGAAGTAAACACGGTTTCAGGAGCAAAGGGGGTCAAAAGGCTCATGTAACATGGTTTGTGCTAGTCTTCCACTCTGGGTCATGCATCTTCCTAGAGCAAATGTGTGGTGTGACAGTGAATCTGGACACCTCCAACGCTGGGAGTGTGATTCGCTTCTACAATGCTAATGCCGCTTCTTCAGCAAGGCTTCAGGAAGGAAATGCTGCCTTTGTCTTTCTTCAGAAAGGTTGAACCATGCGTGATTACTGATTCTCTCTTCCCTAGCTGACAGATAGCAAATTCACTTGGGAAGAAGCAAAATAAGAAAGCTGCATGTATATGTGGTGCCTTGAAGATGTGATGCTGCCCATTATCAGGGTCTCTGATGTTTAGGTTTGAATTGTCTGGAAGAAAAAAAAAAAAAAAAAAAAAACACCTTTGCAGCCTTATATAAAAAGAAATAAAATCAAAGACCATGAAAACATTGCAGAAAATCAGGCACATGCCTATAGGCATTTCGTGAAATACAAGATAGTTTCTTATTAAAGATAAAAGCAAAAACATTGAATAAAAACAGGTCAATAATGTTCGCTAACAATAAAGAAATTTTAAAGTTGAAAGCACATTTACTCCAATAGCAAAAAGTGAATTTTTATCTCCTTCATCTTATTTTATTTCTCTTGAAAAAAAAAATATTTTCCGTGGGCTGGAGAGATGGCTTGGCAGTTAAGGCACATGCTTGTGAAGCCTAAGGACCCTGGGTCAATTCTCCAGGTCCCACGTACGCCAGATGCACAAGGGGGCACAGGCATTTGGAGTTCGTTTGTAGTGGCTAGAGGCCCTGGCATGCCCATTCTCACCCTCCCTCTCTCTCGTTCTTTCTCTCTGTCTCTAATAAATAAATAAATAAAATAAATTAAAATAAAATCTTTAAAAAATACTTTCCGTAACCTGGATGAAACTTCAGTCTTGAAACAACCAACCATTTGTATAACTTCATTCTTTTACTTCAAGTTATTTCTTGGCCTGGAATGACTTTCTCTATACTGTTTATTCCTATAAAAACCTCATTTATTTTTATTATTTATTTATTTAAGTCTAGTCCAGATGATCTGTTTCTGTTAGAAACTTTACTTGGCCTTCATCAAATCAATAAACTTTCTAAAAGAATTTGCATAATTCACTATTATTACACCACAATGCTAGAACATACTGAATGGTTAATAGCCTTCCCTGAAAACTAGAGGGAACTAAGAGTTAATAACTAACCTTAAGAAGAGAGGGCCATAAAGAATGGAGACATCCAGGCCTCCCTAGTCAACTCTGCTCAAGAGCTTATTCCGAGCAAATAACTTTGATGCCTTATCTACTTCCCTTGGACCTGCAGCTAATTCAGTCTGTTTGCCTTGGTATCTTCCTTGTAAGTTTGAACCCCAGCCTCACTCAGGGCTTCAGCCTTCACCCCACAAGAAGGCTGCTGCCCCTTGCTATACCTCTCAATAAACAATCTGTAGAGATCAAGTCCGGTGTTCCCTTTTGTTTTTCTCCTACCCTATCCTTACACATACTAACTTGATCATAAAGCTACATTCATAACTCTCATGAGTGCTCCCGGAAGAGAAAGGGGACAGTTTTCTGTTCTTTGCAGACTTGTATGCGAGAAAGTAATGCAGATGCTCAAAGGAATGAGTGAGAAAGGAAGAACAGGAAGAACAGGACAGGAAGATGTATGCCCTGTTGTCATCATCATTTTATTATTACATATTATATTCTGTAAGTTGTCTGAAGAGAGAACAAGCATAGATCGTTAGAAATTTAGAGCATTTCAGCCAGAATGTGATTCACCAGCCTCTTTATTTTCTAGTACAGGCAAAATTTCCTGAAGGGATAAATGTAAATAAAGATTCTCCCCCCCCCCACCCCACACACACACCCTCCTGCACCCACCTGCACAAGGGCTAGGTCTGCAATCCAGGTGATTGCTTTATCCAAAATGTATTAAGAACTTCAACTCTGAAAGGTTAATTATTAGAGGCAGCTGAATAAGCATCTTTCTAGCTAATGTACCCGCTGTCTAAGCGTTGAGTATCTTATTTTTCACCAACATTTACCCTGTCTGACCAGAATCAGGACTGGGAGCAACTGAGGTGACCTGAAAAGGAAGACAGAAAACGGACCTCCACAGCTATAGATTGTCCTTTATTCAGAGCAGGGAACAATGAAGGACAACAGTTCCCTGCCAGATAGAAACTGCTGTGTCCAGGTGTAGCAGAGCTTATAGAGTATTTTGTGGGCTACATTATAGGTTTGTTAAGAGTACACTCTATGATATTGGCACCATAACAAAGTCATTTCATAATGACTTTTACAGAATGTGAAGATGTGCATAGTAGCATATATCTGCAATACTGATTTACTCTTCTTAGCCTAGATAGAAAGATATATATACAACAAGCCATACCTTTGATATAGACTATTAAATATCTAAAAATGAGCTATATAATAAAAGCTGGTCAGTTTTAATACATAATTTCCTTTCATTTAAGGAAACTAAACAGAGTTCATGTATTTGACAATTACTGTGGCTTTAATGCCTTTCTTTCACAGTCATTTATTGGCTTATTCATTCATTAAATTGATATTGGTACTTGCTATGTATTTAATATTGTGCAAGACCCCTTAGAGAATGAATTTTTTTTAATTTTTTAATTTTATTTATTTTTGGAGAGAGAGACAGACAGAGAGGGAGAGGGAGACAGGTAGAGAATGTGCACGCCAGCAGTCTCTCAGCTGCTGTGAACGAAATCCAGATGCGTGCACCCCCTTGTGGTCAAGTGTGGCATTGTGCCCTTGTGTCACTTTGCATCTGGCTAAACGTGGGACCTGGAGATTGGAACCTGGTTCTTAGGCTTAGCAGGCAGGCGCCTTAACCGCTAAGCCATCTCTCCAGCCCTAGAATGAATATTTTGATTTGAAATATTAAAGTTCTTTTCCACAAACAATTCAATATATAATGAAACACATGAAATAAAAATACTGTATACAAAGAGGTAATGACTCTAAAATGAAAGCAAAAAAAAAAAAAAGAATGTTAAAAGATAAAAATGATATTCAAAAAAACAGGAACTGCAGGAAACATCCACACACAGATGGCCAGAAGACACCTTAACAGCTGCTGTGAAAAAGTCCCAATTTGAAAGATTATATTTAGTGGTAGGTGGAAATACATAAAGCCTTGTTAAAATGCAAGGTTTCGGGCAAGAGAGATGACTCAGTAGTTAAGGTGCTTGCATGCAATGCTAACAACCCTGGGTTCAATTCCTCAGTATCCACATAAAGCCAGATACAGAAAGTGATGCATGCATCTGGAGTTCCTTTGCAGTGGCTGTAGGCCATAGTGCACCCAGTCACTCTCTCCCTCTCCTTGAAAACAAACAAATAATAATATTTTAAAAATAAATAAAATACAAGGTTTCATCTTGTTCAAAAGAAGTTTCTCCTATATGAAAATTTTTTCCTATACGGAATTTTAAGTTATATTACATAAATACCTATAATTCTGGTTTTTTTCTCCTGAATTCAGGAAACCAAATTCAAGTAGAATAAAAATGTTGACCAGGAAAAAATCATATAAAATGCCCCAGAAGCTACAATTCAATTCAAGAGTTCATATGGGTATTTGCGATATGAAATGCAGGTTGTTTGTGAATCACTGCTTGAAGACAAATAGCTGTCCACATTTTAACTACAAAATGTAACCTAAAGCAAGTAGAAATACTCTCTAAACCATCTCTAAGGGTGCATTTTCTGCTGGTAAAAAGGAAGAACAGGAGTATGTGTGTGGGTGTGCACGTGTGTGCTTTCATGTCTACTTACTGACATCTCAGAGTGTGTCTGCTGTCGTTTCTCACGTGGGGACCTGGCTCTATGTACTAAAATTGAATCAGTTTCACATTCACCCTGGAGGAAGTATCCAGCTGAGGCTGGATAGGTTGATCACATAGTATATCCTATTTCTTTTCCGTGCTACAGTGTGTGGCTCATGGATATAGATGCCCTGAGCTTCTAGTTATGGACCACACAAACTGAGACCATTCACACTGGCATACTATTCTTTTCATTGCAGAATTTGAGCTGAACCAGCCTGAGGATATAACAAATGAAATCAGGACCCAGGAGTCTCCGTCCATGGGAGGAAGAGTTCAATACTTTCCCTAACAGCTGGTTTCTCAAATAGACTTCAGATTGCCACTTTGATACCGACCAGCATTGCCACACAGCACCGTGCCTGTGTCCTTCCCTGCTTGCTTCCTCAATTCTGTTATGTTTTTGTTCATTGTACTATAACTGTCGCCTAAAACAAATCTATCAGCTTCATTTAATGCTACTTAAAAAATGTTGTAGCAGCCAGGCAGGATGGTGAATGCCTGTAATCCTGATATTCAAGTGGCTGATACAGGAGGATTGCAAATTCAAGGTGCAAGCCTGGGTTAAATTATATCATACATATATACATACACACACACGTGTGTGTGTGTGTGTGTGTGTGTGTGTGTGTGTAAGTATATGTTAACCAGTTATAAAAGGATTAAGTACCATGTAAATCTCAAAACAAATCTTTAAACAGAACATTACAGAATGACATTTATGTACTAGGTTTTATTAGACACAATGCAAAAAGTACCTTATGGGCTGGAGAGATGGCTTAGCGGTTAAGCACTTGCCAGTGAAGCCTAAAGACCCAGGTTCGAGGCTCGATTCCCCACGCTAGCCAGATGCACAAGATGGCGCATGCATCTGAAGTTCGTTTGCAGTGGCTGGAAGTCCTGGTGATTGCATGCTTGCTTGCTTCCTTCCTTCCTTCCTTCCTTCCTTCCTTCCTTCCTTTCTTTCTTTCTTTCTTTCTTTCTTTCTTTCTTTCTTTCTTTCTTTCTTCCTTTCTCCCTTTCTCTCTCTCTCTGCCTCTTTCTCTCTCTGTCACTCTCAAATAAAATAAATATTTAAAAATTTTTGAAAGTACCTTATTTATGGTCATTAATAATACATACATTTAAGAGCATGAACTCTACTTTGGAAGCAATGTGATGGTTAAGTTCTGAGGTCAACTTGATCAGATTAGAAATCAAGTAAATTCATGCTTCTTGGGTGGGTTTGTGAGGGTGGTCCCAGGAAGGATTAGTTTAGGGAGGAAGTTCTTCCTGGGGACTGAGTGGTTCTTCCTGTGGTGGCGTATCTGCTAAGAAGCTCTGAGAACAGTCAGTCTCTTTTCGCCTGGAGGCCGGTGCTACAAGCTGGCAAATGCTTTCCACATGGGCGCCCTCCCCATTCGCCATTCACTCAGGCAGCTGTCTTTCACGGACATTGGAACTGAGTTTCATCAGCTTTTCAACTTGCAGTGAAGACCAGCTGCTCCCGGAATCCTCCAGACCTTGAGGGCTAGATCGGGACTGCTCAGGCATCCAGCCATGTGGACTGAGCAGCTACGCGGGTCCTCAGTGCTCAAGCCTGCTGGCGGCTATTGTCAGGTTGCCCCTTTGTAATACAAAATTGTTCTATTGGTTCTGTTCCTCTAGAGAAGGCTGAGTAATACAAAGGAAACTGTCTACATTATTTACAGTGTATGTCAGAAGACCCAGAGTATTAAGAAAAAGAAAAATTTGGAAATAAGATGCAAATGAAATCTCAATTTTATCTCTATATCATACATTTATGTTAAGATACAGAGTGTATATAATGCTAATAATGCACATTCTAGTCTCCTAATTTTCTATATTTTTATATAAAAATGAATTTAACAGGGCTGGAGAGATGGCTTAGCGGTTAAGGCGCCTGACTGCTAAGCCCAAGAACCGGGTTCCAATCTCCAGGTCCCACATTTAGCCGGATGCAGTGACACAAGGGCGCAATGCCGCACTGGACCACAAGGGGGTGCACGCATCTGGATTTCGTTCACAGCAACTGAGAGACTGCTGGCGTGCCCATTCTCTGTCTCTCTCTCTCTCTCTCTCTCTCTCTGTGTCTCTCTCCAAAGAAAAAAATAAATAAAATAAAATAAAAATCAATTTAGCAAAAGAAATAAAACAGCAATTGAGATGCTGAGAATTCAATAGTGTTCTTCAAACATTGACTGTCATTTTGGGAAACTTGGTTGTTCATTGTTGTTTCACTACCTGCAAATACTTAACAAGCTCTGTAGGAGTGGTGAGATCGCTTAAAGAAGCAAGAATACATGCTGGGTATCCATAAGAGATTATAAGATACATTGGAAATGTAAAGGAGTAAGGAGTGCCAGTTAACAGAATTTCAGAATAGATGGGCTGGAGAGATTGGCTCAGCTGTTATGGTGCTTGCTTGCAAAACCTGGCTGCCTGAGTTTCATTCCTCAGTACCCACATAAAGCCAGGTGCACAAAGCGGCACGTGCATCTGGAGTTTTCAGCAGTAGCAAGAACCCCGGCACGCCCTCGCTCCCTCTCTCTCTCTCTTTCTTTGTCTCAATCTCTCTCTACTTAATAAAGAAATATTTTAAAAAGAAGTTATTTCATCCCAAGATAAAGTTCTTAAGTGTTTTTTCTTATGCCCAGCACACAGACAATAAAAATTTTAATATTGACTTTACCACTAACTGTCCTGTTTTGCAAAGATTTAAATAAAGAGTAGGCATAGCAGGGGAAAAAACAAAACTATTGCAAGCAATTTTGGCAGGAAAGAGAGACACAATTGCATGATGTACTTCTTAATGTTTGGGGAAGAACCTTACTTCCTGTTCCCCCTAAGTGTCTAGGAAATAATGATAAAGACAACAGAACTTTGTGGACCATGCTCAGGCATTCTTCTGGAAAGAATCTCACCAAAAGGAAAAAGCAAACAGATTGAAGAGTGGGTAGCTCAGCCCTCTGACCAACAGTGATGTGTTTCATTGTCATTCCTGAGGTAGCTACTCTCTTAAAACTTCCCAACTTCTGTGAAAATCGAAGTGGAAAAAGTATGCTGAGATTCTGTCTTCAGAGAAGTGCTAGCTCCGATTTTTAAAAGGCAGCTGGTTTGCTGGAACTGAGTGCAGGAAGCGAAGATGGGTGCAGATCTGCTACACAGGAGAGCGGGGGACTTTGAGTTAGGTCCATCTATCCTGGTCTCTTATCAGTGGCAGCTGTATCAGATAGCAAGCTGCCTTCCAATTCACATCTTGGGCTGAGGCCAGAGTGAATTACACTGTGGAAAAAGGTTTCCTTTGTGAATACGCCTTCTTTCCATAATGCGCTCTGCCTTCCCTATAGGGATCTTCAAGGTTTTCTATCTTCTTCTAAGTGTCGGGAAAGAGCTGGAGGGGAAAAAAAAAACTACTGAAGGCTTGATCATTGATAAATCAATGTAAGCCATTTGTATTCAGAACAGCACCACTGTCTTCTCTCTTTCTTCTGCCCTAATAAATATTAAATACCTAAGATATATTCGTCTGGAAGGAGCCTGACGTTCAGACTTGGTACCTTTGCACTTGATCTTCTGATTAGCCCACAGATCTCCAAGCCCCACTGAATTTTTTTTTGTTCCTGGTTTACGTCACTGTGGTATCTCACCGCTGAGTGGTAACAAAGTGGGATGGTGAAGAGCCCAGACTTGAGCCATGCGGTCTGAGTGTGCCATGCAGGGAATGTCACGAATTTCTTGGAACTATAGGAAATTCCTATATATCTCCATCCATGGTTCTTCATCATTTAGTATATAGGCATAAAGCAGTATCCAACTCAACCGTGTGTTGGGAGCATTAGATGAATCAATGTACACCAACATCAGCGTAGTGCTTAAACATTGTTATTGGCAACATAGTCTGATCTCAGGTTCAGAGTTAAATCTGAGAGAGCAGGTGACATTTACTTAGAAGACAGGACAACAACAGGGCAGGGGTCTTAGATTTTTTTTAAAAAATATTTTATTATTTATTTATTTATTATAGAGAGAGAAAGAGGGAGACACACACACAGAGAGAGGGAGAGAGAGAGAGAGAGAAGGAGAGAGAATGGGTGCA
Source organism: Orientallactaga sibirica (assembly GCA_036365145.1). NCBI lineage: Eukaryota > Metazoa > Chordata > Mammalia > Rodentia > Dipodidae > Orientallactaga > Orientallactaga sibirica. Next base: position 5,299,166 of record JAEOAD010002133.1, read on the forward strand.
CCAGGGCCTCTAGCTACTGAAAACAAATTCCAGGCGCATGCACCACCTTGTATATCTGGCTTTAAGGGATCCTAGGGAATTGAATCTGGGTCCTTTATCACTGCAGGCCTGGAATTCGGTGATTTTAAATTTCTTACTTTCCCCCTCACCCTTCTTCCCATCTAACTTCAGGAGTTCACAGATTGAAGGTCCCAATCACATTACTTTCTTCCCCTCAAGGCACATGCCCTGGCTCTATGACTAATTTCCTGTACTCAATACTTTCCTTCACGTAACTCGGGTCAGGCCTCAATACAGAGCTGGTGATCCTGCCCCTGGCTATACCTTCCTAATAAACATCATCCTTTCCCTGGTTGCCTGGTTCTTGCTTCCCAGCTGCCCCTGGAAGATGAAGTTACAACTGCATGCACACATATCCAAAAAAGAAAATACAATTAGGTAAGCCCATGAGAGCGTGGAGGATGGTGTTTGCGCTCTATCAAGTATATAATCTCTAACCCATATGTGCAGGTGTAAAGTATGCATGCTCTGCCTTCTAATTCACTGTACCATCTGCCTCTTTAGCTCCTAACAGTTTTAGCATCAGAGTTCGGATACCCCGTGACTCTGCTTTTGTTCCAATAGTGTTCTGCAAACCTGCTGTCATTGCCTTGATCATAAACAGTGTAGAATAAATATATACAACTTTATCTGAGATGTGTTCATGGAATTCGGGGATAAAGGAGCCCCACCCTGTGTGTTCTGGAACACAATTGGCTGTAAAGAACCACCTTTACACATATGGAAGACGTGTGGATAGGCCGGTGGCTTGCCTGGGGTAGTTCTTAAGCAGGTCCTTCATCTCCTCCTTCCTTCCCTCACAAAGGATGAGCTGCTCTTTTCACACACACTGACCAATGAAGCCTGCTAACTTCACGTGATCAAATCTAATTCTGGTTTCTCTTTCCACCCCGAACCATTGTCCACCTTGTGGTTTTAGAATGCAGTATAGCTCTTCCTCATGGGTTTTATGGCAAAATGAACCAACCACAGGGAACACGTCAACATTGCAATTAAGTTGGCTCATCGCATGTCCATACACCTGGTTCTCTCTAGCATTGTTTATTCTTCACTATAAAAATAGTCTTATTTTAGCCTGACCATCAAAATGACTTAATATCTTATAGCAAAAGTCCCTTCTTACATAAACCTTCACTATAGTAACCCTCCCTTTATTCTTTGAACAAAGACCCTTCTTGCCTAAGAGCACACCTATGTCCTTGAACACCTTATTTTAATTGTGTTTCATTTTCTGCATTATGTCCTAGACTGTAGCCTCTGCAAGGGCAGGGAGATTCCATCACAATGTTATCTCATAGAACCCACAGTTTTATCTAGGAAACATTTTCTGGCATTGACTTTAAAGATAAAATACTGTAATGTACTGTCATCTTTCTGACCACCCCTGAAAAAAAAAAAAAAGCACCAAAGCTTAGGATAGAAGGCAAACAGTGAAAGAATAATGAATTTTTTTAATATAAAAAATGGAGAATACATAATATGCTAGTATCATGTGCTGCCTCAATCAACCAAAGTTGCATATTATAAAACACTTCTTGAGCTAAAAATGAAAATAATTTTTGTTTAATTGCTTATGAGAGGATCAGTAATTAAACCCTCAAAAATGTTCCCATGAAGTACACTTGTCAACATGGAGCATTTGTTTTCCACATTGCAGTGCTTATCAGAATGCGTATATAAAAAGAAAATGGTATTCTTCATGTAGTATATGTATATACATGAAGCTATATGAAAAGTATAAGTTTTTCTTTTTTAATATTTTTTATTTTTATTTATTCATTTGAGAGAGAGAGAAAGAGGCAGAGAGAGAAGGAAAGAGAGAGAGAGAAATGGGCATGCCAGGGCCTCCAGCTGCTGTAAATGAACTCCAGATGCATAGATGCATGCGCCACCTTGTGAATCTGGCTTATGTGGGGAATTGAACCTGGGACCTTTGGCTTTGCATACACTTTAATTGCTAAGCCATCTCTCCAGCCCTTGTCTTTCTTTATATATATGATGGCTATATATATTTGGTTTTATTTTATTTTATTTATCTGAGAGAGAACAAGAACGAGGCAGACAAAGATGGAGAGAGAGAGAGAAAGAGAGAGAGAGAGAAAATGGGCATGCCAGGGCCTCCAACCACTGCAAATGAACTCCAGATACATGTGCCACCTTGTGCATCTGGCTTATGTGGGTCCTGGGGAATTGAACCTGGGTCCTTTGTCTTTTCAGGCAAGTGCCTTAACCACTAAGCCATCTGTCCAGCCCCCTTTCTTTCTTTTTTCCTTTTTTTTTTTTTTTTTTTTTTTTTAGTTTTTTGAGGTAGAGTCTCACTCTAACCCAGGCTGACCTGGAATTCCCTCTGTATTCTCAGGGTGGCCTTGACCTCTCAGCAATCCTACTACCTCTGCCTCCTGAGTGCTGGGATTAAAGACATGTGTCACCATGCCCAGCCCTTTTCTTTCTTTTTATTGAAAATTTTCATATGTCAACATACTATAATTTGATCATAATCACCTCCCTTACCTTACCCTCTTTTGCCTCCCCTCTCCCAATTTCACTAAACACCTTTTTTTTTCAACTCTTCTATTTTGATGTCTTTTTTTTTGCCCTCCTTCCTTATCTGTGTCAAAATCAATGGACTCAATATAATGCAGGACTTGTGGAGATAAGGACAGCCAAACATTGCTATGAGGTCATGAATGTGATGGGAGCTTCATCTAGAGGATAGTGTCCCAAAGTACTCCCTCCCATCTCTTACATTCTTTCTGCCCTCTCTTCTGCAATATCCCTAAGCTATGAAGGGCATGTTAGATATGTTTTATTTAGTACTGGGCACTTAGTAGACACTTATTCTCAGCCCTTTGGTGAGTTTTGAGTGTCCCCACTATCCACAACCTTTTGGAAAATAAAATAAAATAAAATAAAATAAAATAAAATAAAATAAAATAAAATAAAATAAAATAAAATAAAATAAAATAAAATAAAATAAAATAAAATGGTAGCACTAATCTATTGGCATAAACATAATAAAGTTTGAGCAGTCAACTTGACACATCATGGAGTCCATCATTTAGTCAAATAGCAGTAGATTCCTGTTATCAGTACTAGGCATGCATTCCACTGGGCCTCTAATCTAATCCAAAGAACAGTAGTTCAGCAGCCAAACAGTGATGTCACCACTACATAGTAAGAAAATCTTGCCTGGCTGCCTTGTTGTGTGTCATAAACAGAAGATCCACCATTGGGGAAGATGGTCGATGACTTTTCTTCTCCAACAGACTGCACAGCAGTTTCCAGCACAGCAACAGCTTGCCATCGGGGAGGAGGATTTCAGCTCAGTTCCAGTTTGATTATTCAGTGTCTTGTAACCGACACATGCGATATCGTCTGCAATACGTCTTATCATTTAGTTCTGGTGGGTACAGAGGGATCTTCAGAATAGTCATTATGATTTTGGGAACGTATGGTGGGCCTCCTCACTGACAACTCACTGGAGGAGGTATCCCACCTTGATACTCGGGTTTTCCTACAATATCTGTGGCTTTAGAAGACAGCATGGTCCACCTCCATAAGAAGTTCACTCTCTCTCTCAGTCTCATCTAACAAATAAATGGGTTATCCTCCTTTTTTTTCATAATGTCCTTAGTTTTTGTATCATACCATGAATTCTGAAAATGTATGCTCTACCTGAAAGAAATTGAGATAAACCTCGTTAATTTGGAGAGACAGGTCAGAAATTTTCATCTTTCCTTGACAATGTCTTAATGCTTTACATCTCAAGTGTGTATGTATCAAGTACATTCTTTTCACAGTAGTTTGTAACATCTTCACATGAATTCTTGGTAACCTGTCTGAGGTGTCTCTCATAAACTTGTCCTCATTTCAGATTAAATTCTATGCAATGTGTGATTTCTCCAGACAGCACAACAATGTGTTTGACCGTGAATGACAAGGCATGTCAACATCTGCCATATAAAAAAGGCACTAGAGGAACTTGAATCAAGATAAGTTTCGCATGTTTTCCCTGCTATAATTAATTATCAGGGACTGTCCCTGTACCATGTGAAGGATTATCAGGACATATCTGACTGAGCTTAGAGGATGAATTGTCATAATCAATTAGTCTATCAATGCTCATAAGAAGGAATTGGTCAATGCAATGCTCATAAGAAGGAAAACAAGTGTAATAAATTTTATAACTTTCAGGGAGATAAATGTCTGAAAATATCATACATATTTTTACAGTATGAGAATTACAATGTGTGACTATGTATACATGCAAAAAAGTATTTCAACCTTAGATGAAAATTGCTTTACACATTTATTTATTCATCTATTTGCAAGGAGAGAGAAAGAGACAGAGAGGGTGAGAGAGAAAGATAGACCGAGAGAGATAATGAACATACAAAGGCCTCTCACCACTGCAAATTAACTCCAGATGCATGTGCCACCTTCTACATCTGGCTTGATATGGGTAGTGGGAAATGAAACCTGGCTTGTTAAGCTTGGCAGGCAAGTTCTGTGCTCCAATATGATCACAAGTGTCACTGTGAATCCAGCTAAACGCAACAAGTTGTATCCATGCCACTAACTGAATGCTGCACTGTCTTAAAATTTGTTTTTTGCCATATCATTATTCCATTGCTATGAAATTTAGCCTCCCAGAAATGACAGAGTATTGATTCAATTGTATCCAAATGTTTTACTGTGGTGGAATGGGAGTGGCCTTTGGTTCAGTGCTCAATAGAATCCTTGTTTTCATCTGAAACATCAGTAGCATATTCTTTACCATGTGCATCCCTTATCAGTATTACATCCTCAGAAACCCCATCAGAACGACCCCTGAAGTGCTAATAATAGCATTCTAGATATCCTCTCACTCTCACCTCCTAAGTTTTCCAAACTCTTCCCAGAAGACAAGTTCCAAAACCTCTCTACATTATCAGCTACATGTAAATGACATTACCCTCTCCTCAGTTCCAACTTCTCCCTGTTATAGATAACTAAGATAATAAACTGATGAAGAGAAAATGGTTATTTTACCTCATAGTTTTGTCTCGTGATCAGGTAGCCCACTTCTCTGGACCTGTGGTGAGGTACCCCACCATTACAAGCAGTATGAAGCAGAACAAAACCATCTACCTCTTAGGCAGTCAAAGAAAGCATGAGATGGAGAGGAGGGCATCTCACAGTTCCCTTTGGGGGCCGATCCACAATGACTAAGAGACATTCTATTAGTCATCCCCACATCTTTAAGTTTCCGTCTGTCCCTTCTTCCCCCAGTAGCATCAGGCTGGGAACCAATTCTTTGAAGACATTCTAGATTCAAACTCCAGTGCTTCAAGCAGGCGTAATAAGAAAGCCATCATCTAGCATAAACACTTGACAACGTAATATCCTTTTTCTTCCTAGAATCTGTTCTGGTTGTAACCAAATTTAATGGGCAATAGTTGTTAGGATTCTCACATGCCTTATTTCTTTGTGAAATGATAGGTGGATGCAAAGTAGTCATCTTTGTTAAGGGCTCACTGTTTGGGGGAGAAAGGGTATCATCTTCCTTCCACACTACCTTAGACATCAATTATAGTAATAGCCAATGTTTCATTCACATAGAGGATAATACATAATGCCACATGAGTATCAAAATTATGTTGCTAATGCTTTTCAATGAAACAAGAGTCAATCTTCCCCCAAAGGTCAGGTCTGTCTGTCCTGATGGCAGTATGCAGATAAGAATTTACCTGGCCTACTTTTTAAGATAATACCCTTTTTGGAGATGGATGGATAGCTTAGTGGATAAGGTGCTGGTCTGCAAAGCCAAAGGGGCCAGGTTCAATTCCCCAGTACACATGTAAAGCCAGATGCAAAAGGTGATGGAGGTGCCCGGAATTTGTTTGCAGTGGCTAGAGGCCCTGGTTCGCCCCTTCTCTCTCCCTATCTGCTCTCTCTCTCTTTCAAATAAATAAATAAAATAAGATAATAGACTCCTGTTATAAAATATAAGAATTAGCTGGGTGTGGTGGTGCACGCCTTTAATCCCAGCACTCGGAAGGCAGAGGTAGGAGGATCAGCATGAGTTCGGGGCCACCCTGGGACTACATAGTGAATTCCAGGTCAGCCCGGGCTAGAGTGAGACCCTACCTTGAAAAACCAATATATATATATATATATATATATATATATATATATATATATATATATGAATTTAAAAAATTGAATGCATTATATATTTGCTAAAGGATAGCCTATAATTCTAAACTGAACCATCACTCTGCTCAGCCCTAGGTTCTAACATAGTTAACATTTCTTTCCTTTTATTTCAGCATAGTGTAAAAACTAAGCAAAAGTATTGTGCTTATTTCAAATAAGGGTTATTTTGAGAGTTCACATTTGCAATTATAATATCTCTGTATAAATATACACCAGTAGATAAATAGATTTCTGATTTTTAATTAAGTATAGACAGGAAAACAAATAATAAAAAGCTACCACAATGACTTGTTTAAAGCTGCTGGCATATTTATTTCCAACACCGAGTAGAAACTGGGCACGGATCTAAGCTACTGTGAAAACAACAACCAAACATCCAGGCTGTGCCAGGAAAGCTCTCAGAACTGGAGTTTTCTATTCCTCAGCGTTCTGAAAGGCCTTGGCTCTTGAACATGAGTGTATGGAACCCAGCGATACTGGGAGCTTCTCTCCTGTCACGCTGTAACAAAGAAGAGTTGGCAATACTGTCATCGAGAGACAAACGGGCTTGCTCGGCTCACAACCTCCTTTCCTTTAAACAGTCTGTGATATTTCAGTAGGACCATTTTTGAAATATTTTACGTGATTTTACTCTGTGATGTAGAAAATAAGCACCTGCTAAAAAGCATATTGTAAAAGAATAAAATGGAAATTCCATGGCTGGCTCATAGATGCAAGAACTCTTTCATGTACTTTCAGTATTTTAAATGGAGGTCCCATAAGCTTTGTCACTAATCATTCTAATGTATTCACATGGTTTTCAGTGCCTCTTGAGTGTGAGTGGGTATTTCCAGTACTTATCTCAAAAAATATATATCCTCAAATACATTCTATAGCAGGGACAAGGTCACGGGGTTCTATTTTCAGCAGTGGCAAGAAACTTCATTTCATCATCCAGGCTTATCATGCATTAAGAACAAAGCACTTTACTATGAAGAGAAGACTGTACAGGTTTCATTTCCATTCTGTAATGCTCAGTCCTCAAAAATTATATGAACAATATCTCTAAATATATTTTGTTTATTTATTTGTTTGAGAGAGAAAAAGAGGCAGAAAGAGAGAGGGAAAGACAGAGACAGAGAGAGAGACAGAGACAGAGAGAGACAGAGACAGAGAGGGAGTTTCATTGTTAATTTTGGTTAGTGTTTTTGAAGATGTCACATTGTTTATGAACACGAATATGATACAATTGGAGGTAAATACCAGTTTCCTACCCACGAGCTGATGAATATGTGCAAAGTCAGCTTATTCCTTCAACATTTTTCATTTGATATTTGACAAGTCTTTCTTCACAAATATGACTTACTTGAATTCTGACAAGTACTGTTTTTTTCTAAATGCATTTGTCTCTGAGTCTTTTTTGAGAGATGTTTTTGAAGGTTCTGTGAAGGTCTGATCTCCCTGAATTCTGCCATAGGAGCGACAGAGTCAAGTAGACTGACAGCAGTGATGGGGATGGGGACCAGCTCAGTCCTCTGCTCAGTTTCACTGGTTTGTTCTGGCAAATGTCATTTGTGATGACTGAGTCATTATCTTTGCTCAGTCACTCTGTTTTATGACCAAGTCTGTTACTGATAATAACAATGATGAAATCTGATTTTAAGTTGTGCCGCAGGAGGTAGATGGCAGGATTTGAGTCTCTGTCAGGTGGCAGCTAACAAGAACTCTGGATTCCATTTCCTCACTAGTATTTATTTAATTTGGGTATCTGCTTTTTGCTAAAGATTCTGAGGAATCTTAACATGTGAATCAAGCATTAAAATGCTTCTTTTTAAATCCATTTTCCAAAGATTTGGTAGAATTACATCTCTCTGTGTGTGAGTTGTATTAGGGCAAAAACTAATTCCTTTATCTAGGAGCAATTAGATTAAAAAAAAAATCCTCCATACAAAAGTCAGCCTTTGTTGATCCTTAAGTGAACAATTCAGATGATGGGATGATTCCAAATGAATGACTTTTGGGGGATCTTTTAAATAAAGTTAACATAAGGAGGTAGGTATGATTTAAAGGAGAACTAAAGAAAACACTGAAGCATACTGCTAAATAAAAATGAAAATAACAAAATTACTTGGAATATATCCCTTTAAGGATCATTGGGACAAAACAGAAATTCTAATAACTGCCTTCCTATTTGACATACATCTCTAAACTTTAGCAAAGATATCAAAGGAAACTTCTATGGTTGGAAATTCATTCCACAAAAGTCATGTCTTTTTTATATGATCATAAACAAGCTAAGCCCCAATGTGAACATATGCTGACATAGGGCCTGTAAGGAGTGATTAAGGTGAAATGAGGTCATAATAATGGAGCCCCATTCTAACAGGATTACTCCGTCCTAAGAGGAAGAGAATCAGAGCCCCCTGGACCATGTAGGGCATGGTGGCTAATTGCCAGCCAGAAAGTGAGCCTTCGTCTGTGTGGACACCCTGCTTGACCTCAATCCCAGACCCATTCTCTGCCAAAACTGTTAGGAAATGAAGATTAACTACTCACGTCATTAAGCCTGTGGTGTTTGTTATGGAGCCCGAGGAAACTAAGGCAGAAATTCTAAAGCAAAGAGAAGTCTACCCTTTCAACAAGGTGCTAAAGCAACCAGGCTTCTTCTGTCTGTGTGATGCCCACCCCCACTTCAGATCCAACCTCCCAAATGCACCAAGTTAAGTGAAAATCTAAAATCATACACCTTGCAGGATAAAATAGAGAAATACACTAAGACCTTGAGTTGGACAGTAAGGTGAGGTAGAAATCCAGTAAAATGTCAGACATAAACTAAAAGTAGGCCAATGACTTTGTGAGGAAAAGCTATCTCATCATAACCAGACTTAGCTGAACAATAAATAAGCTTTTTTATCACATAGCTACTGTTGTTTTTGCATTAATTACTTGAAATCAAACTTTGAAAACTAATAATCATAAAAATACCCCATAATTATTAATTATTCATGGTGACTATCACTAATTAACTCAAATGCAGTGTCTTGGCAAGTGTATGATAACCTAAAATATTTATAAGACTCAGATGGTTTCAATATTCATTTTAAAATAAGAATGGCTTAAAAAAGAAATTCTAGGGCTGGAGAGATAGCTTAGCTGTTAAGGCGCTTGCTTGCAAAGCCAAAGGACCCTGGTTCCATTCCTCAGGACCCCCATAAACCAGATGCACAAAGTGACACATGCATCTGAAGTTCATTTGCAATGGCTGGAGGCCCTGGCATGTCCATTGTTTCAATCTATCCATCTGCCCCTCTCTCTCTCTCTCTGAAATAAATAAATAAAAATGAAATATTTTTAAAAAGAAATACTAGAAATAAAACTGTGTCACTAGAGTGTTTGCGACATCCACATACTGGCTACAAGGATGTGCTTCACAGATCTCCAAGCAAATAGCTCCTGGCAAAACTGAAATAAGTCACCTTATTTATGTGAAATATACACATCTTGTGGGTTTCTTTTTATTTATTTGACAGAGAAGGAGGGAAAAAGAGAGAATGAGCACACCAGGGTCTCCAGCCACTACAGACAAACTCCAGATGCATGCGCCTCTTTGCGCATCTGGCTAATGTGGGTCCTGGGGAAGTGAACCTGGGTCTTTTGGCTTTGCAGGCAAATGCCTTAACCACTAAGCCAACCCTCCAGCCCCATCTTGTGGGCTTAAAAAAAAAATTTTTTCTTTATTAGTTATGGACATACTCAGTGTGTAAACAGCCTCCTCCCTGTCCTTCCCCCTCCGAAGGGGCCCTCCTCATTGGGGATGTAAGTTATCCCCATGTGGAGTGTGGATGGTTCATAGTTAGAGTATCGATCAGTTATGGAGAAGAGGCAATGTCTTTGTGCATAATGTCCCAACTTGTAGCTCTAACAATCTCCCCCTGCCCTTCGGCAAATTTCCCTGATCAATGTTGGGTTTGCTTTAGGTCTACTTCAGTGATGAGGTTTTAGGATCCTCTCTGTCTCTGGGTATCTGGTTTGGTAAGAGTTAAATGTTCTCTGTGTCTATCTCCTTCACCCTTGTGCTGATACCAGGTTCACTGAGAAAGCAGCACTCTTGTTCATTTCCTCAATTACTCTATGGATTCAGCTGGGGCCCTGGGGAAGTGCAATGGGCTGATTCTCTCTTCAGGTTCTGCATCCATCTGAGAAAGAGAAGCAAATTCTCCAATGGAGAGTGAAGTCAGCTCCAGACAAATGTGATAATTATTATTAGTTTAGAGAGAATTTAATAGGTGTAGGCCCTCTTGTAGCCCCAGATTTGTGGGAGCTTGATATTGGAGGGTAAACTCTTTTTTTTTTTTTTTTTTGGATATAATTCTGACTAGTTTCACAGTTCCAGCTATGGGTTCCATTCCACTGAGCAGATCCGTTAGCCAATTCAAGAGCAGTTGGTTACCGACCATGAATGTGTGCCACTATTGCATTTGAGTGAGCATCACATCAGTTTGATTGCTGCTGAGTAGTTTAGACTGCGAGTTGCTTGGACAGATGTTGGCCATTTTCACCCAGTAGCTCATGTAGCACCTTCTGGCACTAGACAGGCAAACTGTCTGGGGACTGGCTCTCTTCCAGCCAAGTCTCTCCATGTTCTATACCAGCAGTATATGGTGTCTTCTTCTGAATTAGAGTCTTACCATTAACCTTTGGTGGGTCATTGATAGCTCTGACAGAAGTCTGTCTTCTTATGGGAAACATTGTAGGTTTCTCTGATCAACAGCTCATTGTGGGCTGTTTTAAGAAAATGAAGCATTGCCAAGATGTGAGGGCATAGCCATCCCTAGGAAATACAACACTGGCTACTTTTGTCGAAGAATTCCTAGAAAGCCCTGCCACTGTTTCTTTAGACACACACTGCAGTCCAAGTTGTTACCTTCAAATGTTCACTTCTTTCCTCATTTCCACTTATGGCTAGACCATATGAATGGCTATCAGGCAGTTCTCCCAACTCCTCCTGCACTGCTCCCTCCCATGTCCCATGTTCTCTCTCATATTTTCTTTTTTTAAAAACTATTTGTATTTATTTATTTGCAAGCTGGGGGGTAGTGTGGAGAATAGGAACACCAGAGCCTCTAGCCACTGCAAACAAACTCCAAATGCATGCACCATTTTGTGCATCCATCTTTACATGTGTACTGGAGAATTGAATCCCAGTTGTTAGGCTTTGCAGGCAAGCACCTTAACTGCTGAACTATCTCTCCCCAGCCCTTCTCACATATTTTCTGCTAAGCCTGGCATGGTGGCACACACCTTTAATCCCAGCACTTGGGAGGCAGTGGTAGGAGGATCACCGTGAGTTTGAGGCCACCCTGAGACTACATAGTGAGTTCCGGGTCAGCCTGGGCTAGAGTGAGACCCTACCCCTACCTCAACCCCCCCCAAAAAAAAACACAACAAACAAACATATTTTATACACACACACACACACACACACATTTTTTTCAATTTTAATTTATTTATTTTCATTTTTCCAGGGGTTGTGGTCTTATATCCCTTCTCCCCAAGTCCCACCCCCACTTTCTCTGAGGGCCCCCTCAGTACCATTAGTGGTGTTCTCTTATGGGTGAATAAGGTCTCAGTCAGTCTTTGGTGGGTGGGGAGAGCACGTGACTGTGCCTAGGGATATTTCTAGCCACCTTGCGGCTTTTGCAGTCTTCTTGCCCCCCTTCCACAATGGTCCCTGAGCCTTGCTGTGTCTGTTAATAGTCTAGTTTAGTGTTGCGTCCTCCATAACCTCTGAGTTTCTGATGTGATGTGTTTTGATAAGCCACTGTGTCTGTTGCCCTTTTGGAGATGGTTGGCAGGCTAGCAGTAGGAGCGATGCTGTGCACAGCTTCCTCTGCAATTGCTCTTGGGCTCCTGCACTTGTGGTAGAAGTGGCACATGGCACACCTTATGCTGGGTAGTCTGCTATCTTTTCTTGTTATTCTGATGGATTGTGAATCGCCTGAGTTTTCTCTGCCATATACCCTCATGGTTTGAGAGAGGGGATTAAGGGGATCATTCGATGGATCTTGTCTATCTGTTCCCCTGTGGGCTTGTGTGTGTGTGTGTGTGTGTGTGTGTGTCTCCTATGCTGCCATCTTAACCAGAAGTCTATTTTTGTACATTTAATCCTGTCTTGTTCTTGGCTTCTTGGAGTAGATGAATTAGCATTGCCTCTTCCTGTTCTCTTCCATTGCTAAATAATTCAATACCAAAATCATATTGTATGGAAGATAGATAAGGGTCTGGACATGGTAGTGGTTTGATGTCATGTCTGAAAACCTAATGGGGTCTGCAGGGTTATCATCCACAAGACATTCCCTAAAGAATCCAACTGAAAACCTGTGACCTGACATAAGGTTTTCACCTAATGGAATACAAAGGGTACCTGTATGAGAGGTGACACAGTATAGGAAGTCAGAGCATAGAGTAATGAAGTTATCAGTAAACCAACCCCAAAACAAATACAATCTAGAACAGATCTATAAACATGTCAGCATATGTGCATGCACAGATACACATATAGCTCTGTAACTCACCTACCCAATAGCCTTGAACACTGTGGGAAGCAGGCATTGATTTCAGCTTGTCCTTTTTCTCTAAAAAGAATTGATGCTTGGAGAAATGACTGACTCTAGGGATGGAGCAGGGAAGGACAGGGTGAGCCTGGTACTTCTTGTTATGGAAGAAAACACACAAGTGCTCATAAAATAATGAGGTCATGTCAGAACAATAGACAAGCTAGCTTGAATGGCTTCGTCTGGCTAAACAGACAGTATTAACACCAATATAAATAATAACACGTTAAGTCAGAAAGCACATGAAAACATAAGTTAACAGAGCTCAATAAGGAACGGAGTAGATATTTAGTATCAAAACACTTGTTAATAACAATTGGAGAGAGAATGAATTCATTGCGACACAAGACAGGCACACAATCTCAATATCAGGAGAACAAAGTGAGCATTATCAGAAATAGGACATATCGAAATGTGTGTCACTTAGACACAACGGACACGGAGCACCATTTCTGATATATCCCTGTTATAGATGGACAAGCTGTGTCTAATCTCAAGGAAGCATCCAATGAATAAAAAATTGACATTTTACAGGCCTGTAGCTTTCAAATATATATATATATATATATATATATATATATATATATATATATATATATATACATATATATATATATTAAATCAAACACTGAGGAACTGTTCCAAATAGAAAGACTAAAGAGATCTGACAACTGAAAGAAAGACTTGATTCTGAATCTAATCATCCCTCTGTTGGGAAAATGGTGAGAATTGAATGAGCATTTTGATTAGGTGGTAGAAATGTGCCAGTGTTATTTTCCTTATTTGTCAGCTTATTGTGGTTAGTAGAGAACATTCTTGTTTTTAGGAAATGCATTCAAAGCTTTCAAAGTTGTTAGAATATCAGATTGGCAGAAGCCTTTCTAGTGGTTCAGGGAAAAAACAATCAGCATCTTCTTTGCTTGCAACTCTTTTGTAAGTTTGAGATTGTCCTAAAAAAGTACTCGCAGTAAAAGGTATATTCCATTGGGTTACTCAAGCTGTATTTAAAAATACATATGAAAGATAAAGCCCCAAAGTTATAACTGACTGCATTTGTAAAAATAATTGAAAGCTAATTCCACATAGGCACAGCTTTTGAAATAAATCAGATAACTACTTTGCTTCTTTTGTAAATACTGTGCACAAGAATTATAAAATCATAAGGTATCCTACCTTTTAAAAGATCTTGGGCTGGAGAGACGGTGCAGAGGTTAAGGCACTTGCCTGCAAAGCCCAATGACCTTGGCTCAATTCCCCTGTACACATGTAAAGCCAGATGTATCTGATGGTACTTGCATCTGGAGTTTGTTTGAAGCAGCTAGAGGCCCTGACATGCCCATTCTCTCTCTCTCTCTCTCTCTCTCTCTCACTCAGGCTTGCATTGCCGGCAGAAATCCCCTGATCAAGAGCAGCTGTTGGGAAAAAAGGGTTTATTTTGGCATGCAGACTTGAGGGGAAGATCCATGATGGCAGGGAAAAATGATAGCATGAGTACAGGGTGGACATCACTCCTGGCCAACATCGGATGGACAACAGGAACAGGAGAGTGTGCCAAACACTGGCAAGGGGAAACTGGGATAACACCCATAAGCCCACCCCCAACAATACACTGCCTCCAAGAGGTGTTAATTCCCAAATCACCATCAGCTGGGAACCTAGCATTCAGAACACCTAAATTTATGGGGGACACCTGAATCAAACCACCACACTCCCTTTGCAAATAAATAGCTAAAATAAAAAATTTAAAAATAATTCTGTAGGCTCATGTAGATAAACAGTTACCTATTTAATGGAAAATTTGACTACTTTATGGAAATATCAGCAAATCTATGAAATGAAACATGGCAGAAATGGTATCTATAAGAATCTTGTGATGAGTTACTGGTAAATTATTTGTACATGGGAAACAGTCATAGCATTGATTTCACCACCAGGAAGCCTTCTAAGAAAAATGTTCATTTGAATGTAAGGATATATTACCTTTTCCACAGAAATATATTTATAGCCATGCTTTTCCAACTGAAACCTGACCTGTGTAAAATTTGGTAAAAATCACATTATTCTTTGGTTTTTAACATAAGTATGAAAATATAACACAAGTAAGAACTCTATTGGAAAACATTTCTGATCTTTAAAAATTAACAAAAATTATCAATAAGTAAAAGTGAAACATCTGAGACCCATGTTTTGTTTGGTTGAAACATGCCTAGATCCACCAGAATTATTTTCATGATCTTTTTCCATAAACACAAATCAGAAGCAGAGCTAAAAACAACCCTACTGTGGAAAGCATGACCTTACTTTGTCAAAAGAGAAACTGAGTGCATTTGTTGGGGTTTTTAAAATCTGTAATCCAAAAGTGCTCCAAGACATTTATGTATGACCAAAGTACACACCAAATGGGTCTGTGCTGTAATGAATTTCAGATATGAATTCAGTCTGCTGATTTCCAGACTTGTATCATTGTTATCAATGAAAATAGAAAACAAAGTGATTTTTTTCAAGCTCTTAAATACGTTCTCCCAAAACATTTATGAAAATGCTATTCATAAGAAGACTAGGAAATATTTTTTTCTTTACAAATATTTCTTAGATATTTGTGTCTAATTATATTTTTCCCCTAAACCTTCCATATGCATAATATTTTCAGATTATTACATATTAAGATTCAAAGTCATGTCCAGGGAAATAGTTATTATACAAGCAGGTATTACCAAGGTTTAAAACTGTTTTTTTTTTTTTTTTCAGGATTTTGAGAGTTTTGAGTGCTACTTCTATGCAGCACAGCAGAGGTACCCAAGAGAGGCCCATCACCAAATGAGGCACAGTGGTGATCAATCTCCAAGGAGTGGATTAGCCACTATTAAAATCAATGGCTCTGTTGCTCTCACTCCAGTCCCCATCAATGCCAACATCAACATCTTTTAATTTATTGCCTGAACATTTATATTTATAAGAGCCTCCTTAATCATCACATTCCTCGTCCACCTTTGAAACGAGTTTTCTAAAAGGTCAAAAGGAAGAAGTTAAGTATAGCTCTTGCCATGCAAGAGCGAGTCTGCCCCTGAGCTTCTCACTCATTCATGTCACCGGGCACTTATCACGAGCCTGTTCTGTGCCCCAGCTCACGCGGTGCAGAGGCTTCCAGAGAACAAGGATTTGACTCATGGAGCTCCACAGCCAGTCCTAGGAAGAAACAACATCACATCACCTGCGAAGTGCTGAAGGGTTGAGAAAGGCAAGGCAAGGGAGCCCAGGAGACTCAGCGAAGGAAACAATAGCCAAGTTCACTGTCACAGCACACCTGCAGACAGAAGTGGCACCGAGAGGGAGAGCAGATGCGATGGGGTAACTACAGAGGGTTGATCACAGACCCAGGCCGAGGAGAGAGGATGTTCAAAGACTCAGAGTCCTGAGAAAGGAATGGGGCATCTGAAGACCTGGAATCCCTTTAGAAGGCTTGAACCCCTGGAGTGAACTGGCTGGCTTGTATTGGGGAGGGCTGAGGCAAGACAGAGGCAGTACTAGGCTCTAATGTGCATGAGAAGTCACTGACAGACTTCATTCAGGCAGTGATGACCCTTTGCTTATAATCCACATGTTTCTATTGCCTACTTCAAGTAGGTTTATTTTGAATGAACAGACTTGTTTTCATCTTCTCTTACCTACTCCTCATAGACACCTCAAATGTTGGCTTCCATTTCTCTGAGGCAATGTGACCCTTTGATCTACTAAGAATATCCCTTTGGGGGGAGGGAAGGGGCTGGAGAGATGGCTTAGCGGTTAAGGCGCATGCCTGCGAAGCCTAAGGACCCCAGTTCGATTCTCCAGGTCCCACGTAAGCCAGATGCACATGCGTTTGGAGTTTGTTTGCAATGGCTAGAGGCCCTGGTGCACCCATTCGCATTCTCTCTCTCTCTCTCTCTCTCTCTCTAATAAATGAATAAAATAATAAAAAAAGAATATCCCTTTTTTGACACAATTGGAACAGGACTTCTATATTCTCCTGTTTTCCCTGAACAAATACCCCTGTCTAAAAACACTTGCCACTTGGATTTTTTTTTGTCTTGTTTTCTGCTTATTTATGGCGGTAGAAATACGTTGTCAGCTCGCCCACTGAGGCTGGAAGCAAAGGCAGCTAATGGCATTTCTCTCCACTAGATCCTGTATCGGTTTTCATATAAAATGTCTCCGTAGGCTCAGGTGTGTGGTTTGATCCCCAGCTGGTGGCGCTGTTTCGGCAAGTTGTGGAACCTTTAGGAGACGGAGCCCTGCTGGAGGAACTCTGTAGACAAGGTGGGTGGGTCTCGAGGTGTTACAGCCTGGCTCCAAGTCCCTTTCGGTCTCTGCTTCCTTATGCTGGGGAGATGTGACCCAGGCGTCCTGCTCCTGTCTGCCATGATGAAACCACCATCCAAACTGAAAGTCAAGTTAAAACCTTTTGCTTCCACAAAGTGCTTTCGCATTGGTATTTTCAGGCTGCAGGGCAGTCATTCTCCTTTGCCCCATGGGCTCCCTTATATCAATGATGGAATCAACTACTTCAATCCTAGAGCCTTACACATTGTTTAACTTAATAAAACCAACCTTACATGTCCAATTACTTATTATATAACAAGTTCTATTATAAATGATTTTAATGAATTTTTTTTTTAATTTTTTTGCCAAACCATACATAGGAAAGCATGACATCTTTTATTTTTTTACTCATGAATGCACAATGACCCAGTGTAGTCCATGAGAGAAAATAACTTTGAACTTGTCTGTCTACCTCTTTCCATTATCCTCTGTAATTTATGGAGAGATGTCCATTAACAAAATTATCTTTCAGGAAAACTTAATCTTCTGAACACTATTTTTCTAGGCCACTAGATTTTTTTTTTTTAATCAATGCTTGTTTTGTTCACATTTACATAAGTACTTTCTCTCAATACACTAGAAATGTTTGCTCTTTTCCTGAGGGCAAAACCAAACTGAGAGTCAATATTCATCTTCAAAAACTACATTCTTAATTCCAGTGAAGGCTGCACCATGTGGCGTTGCTATTAAGGTTATATCAGCCTCTAAATTCAAATTTAAAATTGTTTCTAAGAACTGATAAGTGTCCAGCTTTTTATGTAGAACCATGTTGTGAGGAGATGATTACTGTATAGTTTACCTTTTCAAAAAAGATAGATGGAATCTAATATTCAAAAACATATGTACTGAGTAAAACCAGAACCTGCAGTAGGAACATTTCCAAATGATTTTATCAGATAAACCCCACCATTGATCAAAGAGTTGCTTACTGCACTAAAGAAAATGGAATTGAACATGATCTTCTTTGGTCAGCATTACTTGATTCCTTTTAAACCCACTGAAAAGTTCATTGCCAAAGTTCCTTGGTTAAACTAGAAACAAGAAATGTCTATTACAGATGGATGGTTTTATGGGATATATTATGCAGTGTCAGTATGTGATTATAATCTTTTATTTTCTGTGTTCTGTTCTCATTTTTATTTTGATATCTCTCACTCATTCTACTTTACCATTTTCATGTTTAAAAACCTTTGCCTGTTTCCTGATTTTACCACTCTCAACTAGTAGGATGTTCATAATTGATTTGTCCACATGAATAGTGCTTAGAATTCAAAGAGGCGTTGATCTGGATTAGAGGCTTAAATAACTTTATTAAAATAAATATGTTCATCTGGTGAATCATACTGGCTTCATGACAACTACTTAGTTCTGACATTTTAACTAGGAAAACATGTAGTAAGATGTGTGGCTGTGTTTCATTTTTTTTTTTCATATTTTTATTTATTTATTTGAGAGAGCCAAAGAGACAGAGAGAAAGAAATGGGCACGTCAGGGCCTTCAGCCGCTGTGAACAAACTCCAGACACATGGGCCACCTTGTGCATTTGGCTTACGTGGGTCCTGGAGAATCGAACCTGAGTCCTTTAGCTTTGCAGACAAATGCCTTAAATGTTAAGCCATCTCTCCAGCCCCTCAGTAAGTTTTTATTTGTAAAACCAAGTAGCAGAGCAGGATGGATTGGTCAATGGCCCATAGTCTGCAGGTACATGATCTGGATCTATTTTCATTCTCTGATTTGGATTTCAATAATATAATGTTTTAATTCACATTGGGTTGGAGAGCAACAAATCAGTTCAAAAGTAAATTAATGGGAATCAACCTCTTTCTGAGTGGATATGAGGTCCACGTGATGGGAAGGAATTCATGCCTGGTACTGAGAATCAAGTCAGAAGCCTATGCTTGGAAGGTCATAGACCCTAGAGTGAAGCTTCCACTGTTCTTGGGCCAAAAGGAAAGGTTTTGCCCATCAAAAAGTCTTCTGTATGTATATCTTTTGATCCATGCTACTCTCACTCCTAGCTAGAGAATCTGATTTTTAGAGGTGGCAGTGAATACTGGGGAGACCCAAGACCCATCAGAATGACAAGAAAAGACAGCTGGCTGCCTAACACGAGATGAGTCAGCTCTGTTACATCTGACCGAGCCCAGGAGACACTACAGAAGTGACGGGTTAAAGGTGAATGCTGCTTTTACTGCTAGCCTGAGCACTTCCTCCAAGGAGATGGTGGTAGACAGTGAGGAGACTCAAAACCCATCAGAAGAATCAGAGGCTGATGACAGCACAACATGAAAGAAAACTTACAACACGCCTCCTGTGGCTCAGGGAACACTGCAGAAGAAAGGAATGGAAAGAATTTAAGAGCCACAAGGTGGGAAGGAAGGTGTATTGTGAGGCTCTGTAACCTCCCAGAAACAGACTGGTGCATTCACGACCCCACAGTGATTACCAATAACCCCACTGACGAGGACCCTCAGTGGAAGAGACATAAGAGTAGAACCCAGTGGGAATGTGATCAATTTGCAACATGTTTATATATTAAAGTCCTCATCAACACTCACACGCATACCCAGAGTCTAACCTCATCTCTCACGGGTGATTCTAGATACTGTAAATTTCACAATTGGTATGAACCATCCAAAACTGCACTGAAATTCCTTATTTCAAAAAAGACGGAAGGGGGGCTGGAGAGATGGCTTAGTGGCTAAGGCGCCTGCCTGCTAAGCCTAAGAACGCTGGTTCCAATCTCCAGCGGCTCGAATCTCCAGGTCCCACGTTTAGCCAGATGCAAAGTGACACAAGGGCGCAATGCCGCACTTGACCACAAGGGGGCGCACGCATCTGGATTTCGTTCACAGCAGCTGAGAGACAGTTGGCGCGCCCATTTCTGTCTCCCTCTCCCTCTCTGTCTGTCTCTCTCTGTCTCTCTCTCCAAAAATAAATAAAAAATAATAATAATAAAATTTTTAAAAAAAGACGGAAGGGTCTGATGCAGGGCCACTAAATGGTCAAAAGCTTTCTCTCTTCACTTACCTCCCATGGTTTCCATGGGTTCCAGCAAAAGGACTATCAAATCCATAAGACATGGGGAACACAGAGTTGTGGGGTACTGCCTGCCAGAGCTTTTGAGCAGCCCACTTGGTCATGGCAGGTGTTTCCTTTGTTAGTGAGCTCCAGCTTCTCCAGAGTAACACGGTCAATATGATGTGTATGTGTGGACTGCAACACAAAGGTCTACTATCACACATCCACCTATGTCGCTCCGGAAACTGGAGAATCCCCCAATTTACAGGGTACATCAGTGCCAGCACAATGAAAGCCCAGGAAAAAGCCATCAGAGTTCCCTGTTCTCATGGGGGGACGCTGATCTTGTTCTATTCTATTGGCGTGTTTTGTCCTAACAAAAAAAGTGCTACAGTATCCAAAGAGGTAATTTTACTAAGTAAGTTGTAATTGAAATCATTGATAGGGGTCAGTCAGGCAAACATGTTCACTAAAGTCAGCTACTTGAAGTAAATGTTTTCTTTGCTATGCTTTGTCATAAACAATCAAAATTGTAACAAATCCCCCTCCAAACCAGTGTCAGGTAAATATCATTAGCTATTGGGGAAAAGAAAAGGACCATTGATTAGAAATTTACTACCACTGATCACATAATTTTATTGCATTTCTGTTGTTCTTGTTCTGGTCGGTCTTTTTCAAGTGTGGAAGAGGCAAGTTCTAAATGCAGAAAGGCTAAAGAGATCACAAACTAGGGAACATGCAGCATCCCTTTGGAGACATTTTGACAAAGATCAAAACCAAATACTGAGGAAAATACAATGGAAGAACTGCTAACCTTTTCAATGAACCAAGAAAGAAAAATGTATGTGAATTTTGGAGAGGACAATTAAATATTCCCTTTGGTAGTCTTCTTTGAATTTTGCCCTCATCAATATTTAGTTATTTTTCATTACTTTCAATGCACTTAGGATTTTTTTTAGCATAGACCAATAATAACACAAATGTGTTTGATTTTTAGTATATAACTGGCAGTTTTCAATCGACACCTCTTCTTTTTCCAAATGCAAACCCACTGGATTTAATTCACTTTTCTTTCTCTGTTCTCAATTGTGTTTTAAAACCTCTATTTTAACACACTTCACAGTATTTTTCTGTCTCTTTCACTGGATAGTAATATTCCCTGGGGTTAAGCTACATCCCACAGCTTAAAGTGTAGTACCAAGTCCCTGCTAGGTGTTTATTAAATTAATGCTATCTCAAAAGACACACTATGGCATAGGCACATGAACATTTGTCACATGATGGCAGATTAACAAAACTGTAGGAAGTTAACAGCTATGATTATATTAAAGATAAAAATATTGTAAATTAGCTTAATTATTGCAGCTTTAATTATACTTTATCATCTTATTTTATCCAATTAATACTATTGTAATTTAAGTAGAATTAGTTTCATTGGTCTAATTTTATATATGAATGCTCAAAGTTTAAGTGATTTGGCCAATTTTTTTTTATATTGTTTGGCAAATGTGGAAGCTTTCATGTTGTACTCAGAACTTTTGGCTATTCATAAGCACCATTTGTCAAAGTTGGTATTTGATAGGTTCTTTTAACATATAGCCTCCATCAAATAACATACCCAATTACTTCCTTGGCCTGCATTACACATGTGTGATATAAATATGTATCCACACATAAAGGAAACTAACTTTTGGGGGGCAGTTATTTCAGATTAATATGGTTGGCAAACTTTACTACGACTGAAGAGTAAAACTGACTAGTCTTCAAAAAATGAATATATAAAAATCATAAACTCACCCTTTTGTGTATGTGGGCCAGGGTTGGTCACACGAGTCAGTAGAGATGTGTTTGGCAAACATCAAAGGGTAACCACTTACCACAGCCAAAACCCTTAGCCTGACTTTAACATAAGTTTGAGGAGAAATAGAGGCTGGGCACTGCTGAAAGGTGAGTGTGGGGCTCAGCAGGCTCCTCCTGTACAGATAAGCAATTAATGGAGGGTAACGCAAAAGACTGTACATCATTCAGTTCAGGTTTGTTCAATGATCCCCAAGTAAGCCTCTGTTCAGTTAAAAAGGGATGAAAATGTTCTGCTTAAGCCTCATACACAAACTGAAAAATAAGTGAATAAATTAAGCAATGGCCATGTAGCAATGCCAAAAAAAAAAAAAAAAAAAAGAAGAAGAAGGGGAAAGAGGGAAGGAAGATAAAGTAGAAGTAGAAGAGGAAGGGAGAGAGGAAAGAAGGAAGAGAGGGAGGCAGGCTACTCAGTTTTAATTACTTCACAGCAAATATAATCCCCCCCAACTGACCTATCATCATAATGAGCAAACTTTACCTATAGATTTACTTTAAGAAATACATCATGGGGAGTGAAGAGATGGCTCAGCAGTTAAGGCATTTGCCTGCAAAGCCTAACTACCCAGGTTCAATACCCTAGTACCCACATAAAGCCGGATGCACAAAGTGGTGCATGCATCTAGAGTTCATTTACAATGGATAGAGGACTGGTATGCCCATTCTCTCTCCCTCCACCCCTACTCTCTCTCTTTTTAAATAAATAGAAATCTTTAAAAATAGAAATACATACTGGACCAAATTCTGGATAACCAAAAACAAAAACCACAAACCAGAACTATTATTGCAGTTTGCTGAATTTTTCTTCAAACAGTATCTTGAAATGAAGAGAACAGTTTTACCTGAGTGTTTGAATTTTATACTATAAAAGAAAAATGAAATATGCAATATTTTAGAAGGAATGTCAAAATGCACATTTTAATAATTTATTCTCCTGCCTCAAATGACATTCTTTAATAATTTAACAAAAGAATTGATTTTAATGGTTCTCACAATCTGAAAAGAAAAATATAATTTTAAAGCTTCATTTCCAATCTTATTAAAATGAAATTCAGATGAGATTGGCATTTTATTCCTTAATGAAATAAAATACAGGATTAATAAGAAATTCCTTTTCAATGTCAAAGTAGGCCATCCTAAAGTACTTTATATATTATTTAATAGGATTCAAATCCATACACATAAGTTCAAAACTAAATTATAATATTCAAGGAAAAGCAGATTTTTTTTAGAGGAAAAACAATACCTAAAAAGTAGAAGTTGGGCTGGAGAGATGGCTTAGCAGTTAAGGTGCCTGCCTCCTAAGCCTAAGAACGCTGGTTCCAATCTCCAGGTCCCATGTTTAGCCAGATACAAAGTGACGGAAGGGCGCAATGCCGCACTTGACCACAAGGGGCTGCACGCATCTGGATTTCATTCTCAGCAACTGAGAGGCTGCTGGCGCACCCATCTCTATCTGTCTTCCTCTCCCTCCCTCTCTCTCTGTGTCTCTCTCCAAAAAAAAAAAAAAAAAAAGTAGAAGTTATAAGGAGGAAGATTTAAATTTATTATAAAATTGAAGTGAGGGGACTAGCGAGATGGTTCAATGGTGAAAGGCTCTGTTCTTGCTTGCAAAGTTTGCTGGCTCAGGTTCAATTCCCCAGTAACCAAATAAAGCCAGATGCAAAAAAGTGGCACATACACATGAATTTGATTGCAGTGCAAGAGGCCCTGACCTTCCCAATTTCTCTCTCCCTTTCTTGGCCTAATAATAAGTAAAAGTTTAAAGAAAATAAAATGGAACTTTTAAATTATTAGAGCAATCCAGAAAAGAAAAGACCTTTTTTCCATGAGAACTGATTGGTTCTAAGTCATTAGTTTAGCAGGTTGTATCAGGCCACTTTGATTTTATTTATTTATTTTTTTTGGAGAGAGAGAGAATGAGAGAGAGAATGGGTGCGCCAGCAGCCTCTCAGCCACTGTGAATGAACTCCAGACATGTGTGCCCCCTGTGGGCAAGTGCAGCATTGCACCCTTGCGTCACTTTTTGCATTTGGGATCTGGAGAATCAAACAGGCATTCTTGGGTTTGGCAGGCAGGAACCTTAACCATTACGCCATCTCTCCAGCCCCTAAATGTATCTGTTTAACCAGCTGTGATGGCTTATGCATTGAATCATTGGCTTTAATTTCTTTTTGCTTATTAAAATAATAACTTATTTGAAATTATTTATATAACATTACCTTGGGTTATTTTTTGGTATTTTAATTTGTTTTATAATAATTTATTTTATTTCCTTGCCTATTTTAAGTTATATATTCAATGTATTCTTTATTCTGTTAGTCTATATTTTGGAACAAATATGATTAGTTTCTGTGGGATTCTTCAGATTCTCACAGAGTGAGTTATGAGTAGAAATGTTGAAAAACTATTTTCTGAACAAATTTTTAAATTAATTGAAATCACTCTCTTCCTCCAAGTCAAAGCAAGGACGTAATTATATAGCTTAATCATCTTCTAAATTTCATTCCAAATATATTCTAGCATCTAAAAGTTTACTTACAGTTTTTCTTTTTTTTTAATTTTGCTTTTATTTTATTTGAAAGCAGAGAGAGAAGAGAGGCAGACACAGACACAAAGAGAGACTGAGAGAGTGGATGTGCCAGGGCCTCCAACCACTGCAAATGAACTCCATGTTCATGCACCACTCTGTATGTCTGGCTTTACATGGCTACTGGGGAATTGAACCTGGTTGTTAGGCTTTGCAGATAAACACCTTCACCTCTGAGTCCTCTCTCCAGCCCAGTTACAGGTATTTTTCAGCAGTAAATATTTTTTCTTTTATTGATTAAGAGTTGATTAAAAGTGCTAATTGATTTTACCTTTTACTATAATCCATATTTACAGTAGGATCAGTATTGCTTAAAGCATATAAGTCTGTTTTCCTGGGATTTTTCTTAATTCTTCTTTCAGTGGCATATTTGATGAGTTACCCAGATAAGGTCTTTTGATTTTTTTTGTATAACTTTCTTTTTTTTTTTATTCTTACTCTGATACAAATTCCCTGATATCACCATATTCTCTGGTAATCCAAATAACTTCTACCACCACCTGGAGTCAGAACATAGTCCACATGTTATGTATCTGCAAAGCCCCTACAATGTCTTTCCACCTCAGATACCAGATACAAGCCATATGATTTGATAATTCTCCAAAGTCACTTACAAATATTGATGAAAGGGCTAAGCCAGTTTAATAATAAAAGATACAATTAAGGAATAGTTTTATACTGAAGACACACAAGACAATATCTGGAGCCTGTAGTAGGAATAAATTTCTCTCATCCCAACCTTTCAGGAGGTGGAGGCAGGAGGATAGCTGAAATCAAGATTCAGAGACAAAGTGATTTCAAAGCCAGCCTGAGCCACATCAGACCTTGTCTCATCCTGGAGGACCTTAGATATACTGAATAGCCATTTGCTTTCCCCTTGGGGTCCTGACATTTCACCCTCCCAACATGTACAATTTTCAACAAACAGGAAGCTCTTTGAGTTGTGTGTGTTGTATTAGTTACTTTCTCATTGCTGTGACCAAATACCTGACCAGAAGCAACTTGATGAAGGAATCATTCTGGCTTACAGTTTGAGGTTTCACTCTATCATGGTGCATAAGACATGGTGGCAGGAGCTCCAGGCAGCTGGTCTCATTCAGACCATAGTGAGGAAGCAGAGAGCAATGCATGCTTGTGCTCAACTATCTTTCTGATGTAGACAGTCTAGGACCCTTCAACCCATGAAATGGAACAGTTAGAATGGGTCTTCCTACCCCAACTTAATCTGAAAACTCTGCCAGGTATGCTGAGACTTGTTTCCATGGTGAGCCCAAATCCTGTCAAGTTGAAAACCAGAGATCACCCATCACAAGTATCCAGAGCTTACAGTCTTGGTACCTCATTGGTCTTGTAACTGAGCTCATGCTGAGTCTCTGTGGAATGGCCAGAACCTCCTTTCAAACCTGTATGACCCACCATGAGTCACCAGGTTAGAATAAACTCCTGTGTTAGAAAGGGATTGTAATGAACAGCCAGCAGCACCATGACCACAGGGAATTCCAAGATGTTTGAGCCCTGTATTTATTATTCCACAAGTATCATTTTTGAATAAATGTTTAGCTGTAGAACTGTAACCTGCCCTACACTGGGAACCTAAAAGGCACCCCAAATATATTTTCTAAGCAATTTTTACTACTCTTGAGAAGTCATCCATCAGTTTAATTTAATTGGCAGCCCATTATGTAAATAAGACCCATGTATAGATAAATCCTCATCCCAGTAGTTCGAGTGGTGCAAAAAAAAAGTTTAATGATAGCTGATGTCTGTGTTTAAAAGCATCCTAAGCATGTTGCAAGTATTAAGAAATAATTTGATTCTCACAAGAGTTCTAGAGATAAATATTCTTATCGTTAAGTTTAAGTGAGCCAATGGAGCTACAAAGATGGTAAGTTATGTGCCCATGACTTCATAAGTTCTTCAGTAATATAAAAATTGTACAGTTAGTTTCTAGAGTTTTAACTACTGTCTTTGTGGCTCCAGTTAGATAGGTGGATTTATGTGTATGATTTTCCAAACAAAATCTAAAACTAATTGAAATGATTATTCTCCTCCCAATCAAAGCAAAAGGAAAATTACCCACCTTAACCATCCTTGAGCCACATTCTTGCATCTGTAACAGTATCTAAGATTTTAACTATAGCTAATTTTCAGAATGAACAATTTTATTTTTCATTGGCATTTGGAACCAAGTCATCTGGTTCCTGAGACCATACAGCTAATATTTATTTAATAGTCATGCATTTTATCAGAAATTATCTCAAATACTTTTTTTTTACTCAGTAGCAAGGCAGATAAATGCCTATCACTATATCCTAATATATTGTGTGCCAGAAAGAAATGAAACATTGTGCAATATTAAGTAAAATATTATTACATTTTCATGAATTTCATTGTTTAATATACTAGTCAAGTTTCTTATTTATATTTTGACAACTGCTTGTCTCCTATAAAGAAAAGGTTTTGGCCTTTTTTTCTCTCTGTGTAAAGCTGTCAGCTTGCCTTTCATGTACTTGAGGAAAGCATCAATTCATGGAAGAGGTATGGCTCATTTTATTTAAATTAACATAAATCTGAAGATTACCATAATGTACTGTGGTGATTTGAATCAGACATTCCCCATAAAATCATGTATGTTGAATGTTTATTCCCCAGCTGATGGCAACTTGGAGGGTGGGACCTTGCTGGAGGAGATGTGTTACTGTGGGTGGGGGGTAGCCTTGAGGTTTATTAGCACCTAGCTTGCCATTGTTGGTTTGGATCACTCCCCTGTTACTGTTGTCTATTTGCTGTGACAGACATGATGTCCGGCCTCTGCTCATGCCATGCTTTTCCCTGCTGTCATGAAGCTTCCTTTTAAGACTATAAAGCAAAATAAAAACTTTCCTCTCATCAGCTGCTTTTGGACAGATGCTTTATGCCAGCAATGAGAAGGAAACTACAACACATACAAAAAAATATAAATATAAGTATTATATTGTGAATTTAATTTCCATTGATTGGATGAATAGATTTTAAAAGCTTTTAGAATATCAAAACTTCCAACATCAACTCAACTGATGAATGCTGGCTGGAAGACTTCTACCAAAACTGGGTGAAAATGTTATATAAGAAAACAAATAAGTTTTAATTCCTTTCATCTAATGTACCATTATATTAAAAGCTACCATCACAACTGTCCACACTCATTTGGTGTCTTCTATGGGAAACCTTCTGTTAGTTCCTGCAGTGGTATGGGAAATCTGTTCCTGCAGTAGTTCATTATTTTTGAATGGGATACATACAAAGAAAAGTGACAATTCATGGGACAAGTATCTGCCATAGAGTGGTTACTTCAATAAAGATTTTAAACAGGCAGATAAAATTATTCAAGTAAGTGAACAGGATGAATTTCAACAAGTCTGGAATTCCGCCATTCTTCCAAGTAACTGGATAAGAGCAGAATGATTTATGAGCCATTGTCTCAAAAGAGCTAAGTTAAGTATTACCCAAAGTGACTCCGAGGATGTGTGAAGCAAAAAGGCATTTATACAGGGACTTAGAGTTGCAACACAAGGAGCACAGATTCCAGTAGAAATCAGCATATGTACAGTTACATATGGAAGGTCCTTTCAGATATAAAAAGAGAGGCAGGTTAAGGCTATTTGTCAAGAATTATGATGGCAGGAAAAATTACTCTACAGCTGATGACCCCTAAATAACACCTTTGTTCCAGATAAGAGTTGACTTTAAACAATCATCTGTAAATGTTCTTTGTCAGCAAAAAAAAACATTTCAAACATCATAAAGTTTGTACAGTGGTCACCACCACAGAAGAGTCAGTACAGGTCACAAAAAAAAGTCATTGCTATCAATTTTTCTCTTACAAAAAACAGTATATAATCTGCTAGAATAAGTAGAAGAGCTTATGTAAGATTAAATGGCAAGGCATCACATGGTTGGAAATGACTACGTTTACAATTTGGTGGTTCAAGAAAACTTTACCAAGGGAACTGGGTTCATTTTGCTCACGAACCAAGGAGTGTTTAAAGGTTGAAGGAATGCTGATTAGTATGAGAAAATGTGCTAGGAAGTTCCATCTGTTTAGAAGGAGGAGCGAGATAGAATCAGAAGAGGTAATGTACCAGGAAGTCTAAGAAAAGACCGCTAAACTGTTAAGTCCGTGGCAAGAAAGGGAATATTCAGTATGTATTCCTATGGGCACCCTCTGTACCTCAAGTTAATAGGTGTTCATTCACTTAAGGTGTTAAGTCCTAGTCTTATTCTAGTCAGTATCATGTGTGCTTATCACATAACAACGAAGATAACATAGGCATCCAATGTAGCAGACTCAGGCAGCTGTATAGACAGCAGGTAGAACACAGCTAACCAGGCGTCAAAGGCTTCCTCCGAGGTACTGTGTGGCTTCAAGTGATTCTAAACAGGTACGTGGTTTGTGATGTGAGTGACACATTTTGCTCTGACAAAAACTTGGAGTACTGGGCTGGAGAGATGGCTTAGGGGTTAAGGCGCCTGCCTCCTAAGCCTAAGAACGCTGGTTCCAATCTCCAGCGGTTCCAATCTCCAGGTCCCACGTTTAGCCAGATGCAAAGTGACGCAAGGGCGCAATGCCGCACTTGCCCACAAGGGGGCGCACGCATCTGGATTTCGTTCTCAGCAGCTGAGACACTGCTGGCGCGCCCATCTCTGTCTTCTTCTCCCTATCTCTCTCTCTCTCTCTCTCTCTCTCTCTCTCTCTCTCTCTCTCTCTCTCTCTCTCTCTCTGTGTGTGTGTGTGTGTGTGTGTGTGTGTGTCTTTCTCCAAAAAAATAAAAAATAAAAATAAATAAATAAATAAATAATAAAAAAATTTGGAGTATGCTTGCCGTCCCCTCACCAATAAAATGGCTTATCAAACTCTCCCTGTAGGAATATATGCTGCTCTGCACCTCCCCTTGAGAACGTGATGTCAGATCTCCTCAAGCCCTTCGTGTGAGCTGCTGACTTCAACTACTGGGTTTCACAGTACGTACAAGACCAAGCATTAGACAAGCAGGCTGAGACTTCCACAAGTGCTTCTTTATAACATCAGCTGAGGCTACTGCAGGGCCACACTCTGTCGGCCTGGGAGTTCTGACGCCTACGCTACCAGCGTCGGCACTGTCCTCTAGTGGCACCGAAAGATGTTGTAGATCTCTGGTCTACTGGCCAAGCCAGTTTCTTTGGGGACCAGTTCTGTAAAGGTATACCTCAACCACTAAAGTTTGACTTTCCACCTGTGTTGTTAGCCTGAGCAACTAGGCTAGTAATTTTGGAAAGCACTCATGATATGATAAATGCACCCTGTCTATACCTATGAGCTTTGTTCTTATTTTCCTAGTTGCTAGGCATCATTGTGGACCGAGAGGAAATAGTCTAATGATAAACTGTATGACTCATGAACTATGCTTTGAACACTTTCGTATTGTAACCATGAAAACAGCAAGCACTTCCTACACTCAGGTAAGAGTTGATGAAACCATGGGAGCTAGGATGGAGACAAAGGTGGTTACAGAGTTTGGAGTGCACATTATCAGGACATGATGAGCTGTTAAGACAAAAATCTGCAATTTCACTGCCGAGAGAGAGAATGGAATGGGAAGTCAGGGCCTATGTGATAAGATTGTTTCCCCAAAGAAACAGGATAGAGTCGATGTGAGATTGCTAGTAAACAGGCTGCCTTTGAATAGAAAGAGAAACGTCACTCACTGCCTCTGCACAGTGAACAAAACCCACGCCCATGGATGCAGCTATGTTTGTAAGTGAGCTGTTGAGCACTGATGAGAATTAATGTGTAGTTTTCTTAAGGAGGTCGGAAGTAACGTTTTCTATTAAAAGATGAGACTTGGAGCTTTAGAACATCTTTTACCCCAAATCAATTTCTGTTACCAACCTCTACTTCAGATGCCTTATTTTTTCAGTTCTTTTTTTTTATGTCTTTAATTTTATTATGCAAATTCACTTCAGAGGAAATGAAGCTACAGTAAGTGACCACAGAACTCGAGCCCTGTGATAACTATGCATGCTTCCTAATTCGCCTTTCCATTTCAACATGGAAGGATTCAAAATTCTCCTCTTGAATCCTTGGCATAATCTCTCTTGCCTATAATCCCAGCACCGAGCAGGCTGACATAGGAGGATCATCCATTGTGAGTGTGAGGCCAGCCCAGGCTACAGTGAGACCCTGCCTCATAAAACAAAAAAGAGAAACAAAAAAGTTTGCCTCTCCTTAGATTTATCATTTTGCCTAAATATTCACCAATTACTTCTATACAAAATTTTTATCTTAATTTTAAATTGTTGCAATATCACTATATTTATACCTCATTATGAAAACCCAACCTAAACCTACATCAATCTATGGAATATAAAATACGAGGGGAAATCTCATAAGATTGAAGATATTCTGAAGTCCCTTGCTCTCTGGCCTTGCTGACTCTCGCCACCCATGGTTGTAATATTTTCCTGCAGTGCAGTTGATCCTCCAGCTCTGTCTTCCTGAGGTGATTTTAGGTCATTTCCACAAAGAGCTCATGATCCATCTATTCATGCTGCAAAGTGGATCTAATGCCTAAGAAAATCAATGGGATGGAAAAAAATGGAGCAAAGTAGTGTTTTCATCTCTGCTGTTAATAGCCATAGTTTATCATATCTAGGAAATGAAGCACAAAAGAGTCTCAGTGGGACTTGGGTAGAATGAAACACTGCCTAAGTAAAAATAATTTTGGGTTTAGAGAAAAAGAAGGAGAGAGAGAGAGAGAACATTGATGGGAGTAAAATGTCCAGGAGAATGTGCTACTAAAAATAAATGACTAGCATTTATTTTAACTAATTTATTATTCACATACTTTCCAAGTTTCAGACAAGTGGGACAATGACAGGGAATTAAATTTGAACATAAAGAAAAATTAAAGTTAGATTGAGAATAATGTATCCTTTTGAAAAGTGGCAAAATAAAAATGTGTACCATGGGGCTGGAGAGATGGCTTAGTGGTTAAGGCGCCTGCCTGCTAAACCTAAGAACACCGGTTCCAATCTCCAGGTCTCACGGTTAGCAAAGTGGCGCAAGGGCGCAATGCTGCACTTGCCTACAAGGGGGCACGTGCATCTAGAGTTCATTCACAGCAGCTGAGAGGCTGCTTGCATGCCCATTCTCTATCTGTCTTCTTCTCCCCCTCTCTCTGTCTTTCTCTGTGTCTCTATCAAAAAAAAAAAAAAAAAAAAAAATGCCCATGTGTCATATCAGAGACACAAATGAGAGTTCTGAGACAGAGGAATATTTCAGAAGAAGGGGGTGTGAGCTTGTGGAGGATGGTGGGGGAAATTCAATGTGCAGGAGAGAAGACATATGGACTAATAAAACAACTGTAGAAGATTGCTTTCCACAGCCTTTTAGTTGTCAAAAGCAGTTTTTGATGCACAGCCTGTGCGGGATGAGAATGCAACATGTGGGACATTCAGGTTAGAAGAGCTTAGTGTGATTCGGGGCAATTATTCATAATCTGTTCAAATGAGAATTTCAGTTCACACATTTTCTGATACCTGTGCATGTAATTACTCACTTTTCAAAATATGAATTTCCTTGCAATTGCCAGTTGTTCCAGGATACTTGAGATAACCATCTGAACTAAAACTGTTGTTGGATTCTGGCCAGGTATCTGTATGCAAAATAAAGTAGGAAAATTAAAGTCATTATGTAGAAAATTCAAAAGAAGCAGACTCATCTGAACTACTCAGAAGACTACGGAAACCCTGGGACACTGAAGATGAATTTATTCTTTTTTCATTTCATCTATGTTCACACAGGAATCCAGCCCTGAAGTTTGGGGTAGGGATCATTAGTTCTCTTAGGTACTGGTGCCCACTGCAACAGGTTTGAATTCTCTTGTCTTTCCATTCTATTTCCAGCACACTGATCAATGAGGTTTTCTAAGGCGATATAGACTAAACTAGATTTCTCACACTTCCAAGAAGTAAATATAAATCAAAACAAAATACATTTGGGCAAACACATCAGATTTCTGGTGCACGTGGGTTCTGAGATAGTATTGGAATGCGCATATGGGGATTATTATTCATTTTTGTTAAAGGATTTTTAAAGTTTTATTTATTTGTGTGTGTGTGTGTCTGTGTGTGTGTACGTCTGTTACCTGTCTGTCTTTCTGTCTGTCTATGTACACATCATGGTCTCCTGCTGCTGCCAATGAATATCCACCCAACTTTACATAATGGCTGGGGAACTGAACCCAGGTCTGGGCTGGAAGGCTTTTCGCAAAGTAGTGCCTTAACTGTTGAGTCATCTCCCCAGGTCCCCAGATTAGGATTCTTAAAGGCATTTGCTCTAGTTTTTAATTGTTTTTAAGTTTACACTCTCTGAAGGACAAGTTTGCATCTATTTTTTTTTTTAAAATGTGTCCTGTCTTGGTGTTACTCTTAATTCTTTGCATTACTTCTGGTTCTGAGTACAGGCACCTGGGACAGCAGCCACATTGGAACACCTGGTCACCTCACAGACTGACATCTCATGAATACTCAAGATGAAGTGCCAAATTCAAAGTAACCCCAAAGTATCTCCTGGGATCCATTTTGACTGTACAGTGATGAAAAGTGGGTTTGGATTATTAAGGAGATAAGCTTTAACATAAAGCACCATGTAAACAATTGTAGGTGCATTTTCCACATGACACACTATGCTCTAACTCACTAAGTTGACTGGTTTGACAACGATTTTCATTTTCAGTATGTTGTCTAAGCTCCCTGTTATCTGCCAAAATATAGAACACTTCTCTACAGCATTCTTATGAGTATTCTAACAGTTGAAATGGACAAAAAAATGTGTTCCCTTGTGTTTTTAAAGGGTAAATCTTTCAGTTCACAAGAAAAACATGTTTAAAAGAAGCATCTGTATGAGTGCCTTTTCAGATAACAAAGTGTTTAAAATTTCAGGAGCTTGTTACTTTTTAAACCAGCCATAATTATGTCTATTAAACAAAATATGAAGTGGGTATCATCATTTTTCTTTGTGAATGTCAGAATCATCTTATAAACTGTGGTCCATAAATGTATTTTAGTACAGAGTAAAAGTTCAGTGCTTAAAAATTGTAATAAGGGGGGCTGGAGAAACCTGGGTTCAATTCCCCTGTACCAAAATAAAGCCAGGTGCACAAATTGACACATATGTCTGGCAAGACCATTCTTTCTCTCAGTCTCTGTGCTTGAAAAGTAATAAATAAAAATGGTTATAAGGTTCATAATTTCAAAATATGACCTTGACTTTTCATGTGTACATCTTTCTCAAATATCAGATACATTCATGATATTTTCTTCCAATGCTGTCCAGGTTAGCACATATATTTCTTTATCTTTGCTTTGCTTTATTTTTTTAATATTTATTTATATGCCAGAGCCACAGTGATTCATTCTCCTTGGTATCAACAAGAGTCTCAATGACATATATTTATATCTGGTCTTTGATTGGGAGTATCTAGTTCTCCAAGTTTTTTCACAGATAATTTTATTTAATTCCTACTATAGTTGTGGAAAATAAAAACCATGCTATCCCTTAAAAATGGGATGAGATAGAAGCATAGCTCAGTGGTAGAGGAAATGCTTAGCATTCAGTGGGACTATGGCTGAATACATAGTGTGAGAAAGAAAGAAAGAAAGAAAGAAAGAAAGAAAGAAAGAAAGAAAGAAAGAAAGGAGGAAAGAGGAAAGAAAGAAAAGAAAGAGAGAGGGAGGGGAGGAAGGAAGGAAGGAAGGAAGGAAGGAAGGAAGGAAGGAAGGAAGGAAGGAAGGAAGGAAGGAAGGAAGGAAGGGAAGGAAGGGGAGAGAAAGAAAAGAGGGAGGGAGAGAGAGGGAAGAAGGGAAGGTATGTAGGTCAGTTAGAAGGAAAGAGAAAGGAAGGGAAGGGAAAGGAAATTGATGTGATGGAAATGCTGACATCTCAAGCCACACATGTATACAACACAGTCCAGATTTCCAACCTCTTGTCCTGTGTGATAAAATGCTTGGAAAATGTAACATTATTAAGAGATTACAATGTTCTCCAAACAACATATCTTTTGTAAATGCAGATTTCCGAAGTGCTGAGAACAGGACTTTTTTGAAGAATATGGGACCACACCTTGAGAGTACGCTTGTTTTCACTCCCCTTCACCATCACTGTGCTCCAAGGTAGCGACAGCCCACACGCTGCCTGGCATGGCAGATGAATAGTTGGCACAAGTGGCATTTTGCCCTTGCTACAAAGTTCAGGTATGATCAGTGTAATGTCTTTGAACATGATGGGAAAAACAAGTTTTAGAACAACATTTAGTAGAGCTTTGAGCATAGTTTGTCCTTAGAAAGCCTGTACTGGCACTGACTCTGCATCATAGATCATTCTACAAGCAGCCAACCTCTGGCAGCCGCTCAAGCCTAACAGTACATCAAGTTGCTCACCTGAAGCTGTCCTTTGCAGAACTCTTTGTAGCTTTAGCTTGGAAAGGTATGTAAAAGATTCTTTCATCTCAAGACAGCAACTTGTCCTCTTAAAATGAGGGTGAGGAATACGTTGTTGGTTGCATTTTAATTATGATATATGCCTTCCAGATAATCTTCTGAGTACACACACACACACACACACACACACTGATTCCCAAGAACCTAAGAAGGCTCCCCCTGGCCTTTTAAGCCTTCCACTAAGATTGCTGTAGCAGAGACATGTGCATTTTAGAATTAGTGACCCATCACCATTCTCATTGTCTCATGAGTTGCTGAAACAGTCCTGCATTTTTTAGGCGGTAGGAGAGAAAGAGACTGGGTGGAAAATATTAGGTACATTTCACCACACTGACAAATACACAGTACAACGTGGTGTCCACACAAGGACACAGCAGGCGACAAATGAAATTAAACTGTAGATGAGCATGCTTGCTGTGTTCAGAAAGGCATTGTATTTAGTTGCCTAAAACATCATAAGCTGTTTGAGCCGTATCCTGACATAGCAAGCCGGAGTTTCAAATCAACTCTGCCATAACTATATACATTGTCAGAAAGGAAAAGCTTCCCCCGAAGAGAGGAAAGCATTCGTGAACAATGCAGTGTGCAAGGGGAAAAAAATCACAAGCTCAATTAATAGCACATGTACTTCCACTAGCCTGCTGCACAGCTCAGAAGTGTGTGAATCTTGTGCTGGAAAATGTCACTTCTGGCTGACTCACATGTCACTATATTTTACCAGTTCTGTGACCTTTAGGTTGATAGCTCAGTAATATGAAGATGATAAAAATACATGCTACAAACTTGCTGCCTGAGAAATCACAGGCAGAGAGATTACAACCTCCCCCCCAAAAAAAACCCTGCATTTCCCTCTTGGTGTTGCAATACAAACAAATCTCATCTCTGACCAGATTCATTGACCCTGTCACCAGACTCCTCTCCCCCACGTGAATTTGAACCTTGCCACACCAACTCTCCAAGCCAACTTTCCTCTCACGCCCATGACTCCCATTCCCTCTCTGAAAAGCCTTTCACACCTTCATCTGATAAGCAATCTAACCGCCCCCCCCCCACCATGATTTACGTCCTGAGATGCTTTCCCTCACTTGTCCTTCAGTTTTACTTTTCCAGCAATATCACAAGATCGGGTCTGATCTCTTTACTCTGAGGTCCTTGAAAGCAAAGGCATTCTGGAAGCCTAAGGATCCTGGTTTGATTCCCCAAGTCCCACTTAAGCCAGATGCACAAGGTGGTGCATGCATCTGGAGTTCATTTGCAGTGGCCCTGGAGTGCCCATTCTCTCTCTCTCTCTCTCTCTCTCTCTAATAAATAAATAAATAAAATTAAATATTTAAGAAAAAGAACTTTCTCCCCCACAAAGTCTGGCCAACCTTTGAAATTTTTTTTTCTTTAACTATAACTTACTAGTTTTCTTTTACCATTTCATCTGCAATTTGTTTTTGATTCTTGTTTGCCTGCCCATTTCCCTCTTCTAAACAGAAAAGACTTTAGGAGTGTAAACTTGAACTAATGTTTTAGTGCAACGCCTGCCATGTTGGCATGTGCCATGTATGGTATAAGTGCCCATTGAATGAACAAAGAACTGGGAAACTAACTCCTCTGCATTGTCATTTCACATGGTTCTTGCGTAGCAGAAAAACATCCTCTGGTTCAAAGAGTGTGGACCTCTAACTCAAAAATATCTACTAGTCAACTCATAGCTGCAGTTTTTAACATGATTCCAATATGACTAAATGGTAAGACTCCCATATTCTCTGGAGAGGATTTGCCTCAGGTGAGTGCAGCTGGAAAGGCACAACTCCCGGAAAAGATCAGAGCGTGTTTGTGTTCACCGTGGTGTTGAAGAAAGAAAACCCAGCTTTCGGCTGGCTTCTTCTTCACTGTGCATGTGAGAGGAATGATCGCCCCCCACTTAGTGAGCCTCTGCTCACCCAAGGAAGGCAGAGAAATCTGTTTGCAGAGCTTTATGGGCCATGAAATCTCTCTCATCTCCTTCATGTCCACCTCATTTTCCACACTTTGTTCACTTTTCTCCACTGTGCATTAATAATAACACACTTGAATTTGTATTTTTAAGAACTCCTGTGAGGTGACAGTCTTGACATAAAAATGAAGCAGTGTTCCATTCAAAAAATATCAAACCTGAGTTTTTCTAAAATATCAAACTTGAGTTTTCTTTCTTAAAAAATTATTTTATTTACTTATTTGGGAGAGATAAAGAAAGAGGCAGAGAGAGAGAGAAAAAGAGAGAGAGAGAGAGAATAGGCATGCCAGGGTCTCTAGCCACTGCAAACAAACTCCAGAGTATGTGCAACATTGTGTAGCTGGTTTATATGGGTACTGGGGAATCATACCTGGGTCCTTAGGCTTTGCAGGCAAGTGCCTTAACCACTGAGCCATCTCTTCAGCCCATAAACATTTTCAACTTTATTATTATTATTATTATTATTATTTATTATTATTATTTTGGTTTTTCGAGGTAGGATCTCACTCTAGCTCAGGCATTCTGGAATTCACTATGTAGTCTCAGGGTGTCCTTGAACTCATGGCGATCCTCCTACCTCTGCCTCCCGAGTGCTGGGATTAAAGGCATGTGCCACCATGCTCTGCTCAACTTTATTATTATTGTCTTGTGAATTTGGAATTGGTACATCTTTTTCCCCAAATAACAGACTGACACATACTGGCTGGTCAGTGAACAGCAATACTGACCCACATTAAGAATGATCCGTTGGTGTTTCAGCATTGACCTTGACATCATAAAACCACTCCTGTTGGGCATTTAACTTGTTTTGTTGCTGTCATTGATGAAAATAATATCACTGGGGGGAGGAGTTAATAAGATTGGGTAGAGTGATAATAAAGCTATTAGTCTGATTTACAAATGACACAGCTGAGTAAAGAAACAGACTCAAAGTTTAGCTGCAAAATGAAGAAAACTTGGGCATTATAGTCTCTCACTGCTTCATACAAAATAGAGTATCTGATATGCTGTCAATTATACAAAGCAACAGATACCCTACATCCCCACATACTTTGCTTACACACTCGAAAATTCTTTGGTTTATTCTAACCTGTTTCACTAGAGTATGTTTTTCTTTTCTTCTTTCTTTCTTTTTTTTTTGTAGAGAGAAAGAGAGAGAAACAGAGAATGGGCATGCCAGAAGCCTTTCAGCTGCTGTAAAGGAACTCCAGATGCATGTGCCCACTTGAGCGCAAGTGCAGCATTGCACCTTTGCATCACTTTTTGCATCTGGCTAAACGTGGGACCTGGAGAATTGAATGGACTTTCTTAGGCTTGGCAGGCAGGCTCCTCAACCTCTAAGCCATCTCTCAAGCCTTAGAGTATCTTTTTCTCAACTGGAAAAAAAATGGGCACATTCATCTTACTGTATATTTTTCTGTGAAAACATATAAAACTTATAAAATCCATGTTGGTAAATTAATCAGAAAATATTTCTCTTTGGCTACATAGCAGACAGTATAAGGCAAACTACTGCCGATATAATTTACATACCTTTTCTACCCTCTCAAATAATTTTTCTTAATAAAATTAGTGTCACTGCTCTGTATTTCTGTAATTAAGTTCTTTATTTAAATATGTTTGTGTGTGTGTGTGTGTGTGTGTGTGTGTGTGTGTGTGTGTGGTATGTGCATGTATGTGTGTTTACTATACAGTTTGTGCAGTGGAGATCAGAAGTTGACATTGAGTGTTTTCCTTGATCACTCTCCATTTAATTTATGTGGGTCTTTTAAACCCTAAAGCTTAGCTCAGCTAGTCTAGTTAGCCAGCTTACCCTGGGGGTGCTTTGTTTCTATCTCCCAAGCATCTGTATTGCAGGAAGGCCACCACATCCACCCAGCATTTATGTGGGTGCTGGAGATGTGAACTCTGGAACTCACAATTGCACTGCAATTTCTTCATTGAATGTGTCATCTCTCCAGTCCATGATTAACTTCTTATTTCTTTGTGAATTGGGAAAAATTGAGTTTGCCTATCCACTCCATATTTCCTTTTCTCTTGGTAATCATGCCCTGATTTCATTCATAATACATGCTGGAGAAAGGTCAGAAAAAAAGCAGCCCCATGTGGTCAACAGAGGTATTGCTGTCCCTCTGCCCTGGGCTAGTCAACATCATTATATTCTCATGGAAAACGTATAGTTGATTTTATATAATATACACATATTGTGCAGACAAGGAGATCAGTAATTAAAGTAATATAAACAAGTGGCTTCAAAAAATATTGTTCCATAAATAGCAAATTCGACCTGAAAAGAGACTTGCTAATTCAATTTCAGGAATGTTTAAACATGAAATTAATCCTCCCACTTCCTAATGCTATCAGTTTTACTGGTTGTTGAGGGGGAACTCCAATGTAAAACCAGTTGTGTTATTGCTTGAAGGAACTCCAGGAAATCACTTTGTAAATTACCATTAACTGTATCCCATCGTGAATATTAATGAGGCAGTGAACACTTCTGTCATAATAATGAGACACTCATACTTTCTCATTAATCGTGGTGACTAAACCTATATATGTACCCTTTCAGCTTTTCAAAATCAGAAACGAGTTCATAATGAATCATTACAAAATATGTCCAAGGATAAGAGTCACTTCCCATGGCTCTTATTATCTCATATTTATCTTTCAAAAATCGTTGCACTTTAAACTTATATAAGTACTCATATTAGTATTGAAAAACTAAAACATCACAAGACACAAAATATAACAAACAAATATATAAACAAAATATAATTTGAATGTAAACTATGGAAATACACATAATATTGTGGTTTGTTGTGGGGATGAACTGTGAGAATGAATGATAAGAACAAACTGTGGAAATTAACTATAAGAATGAAATATGTATTATTGGGAAACTTCTCCGAAATAAGACGTATAACTCTGTTTACCCACCACTGACACCATGAATTGGGTGAAAACTTTTCATTGGTAGGGAGACCTGGGAGCTTGATGGCTTATAGAGGAACTGAAAAAGCAAATCTTGGGGCTGAGCAGATGGCTCAGCAGTTAAGGCACTTGCCTGCCTAATGACCCAAGTTTGATTCCCCAGAACCCACTTAAAGCCAAAAGCATAAAGTAGCACATGCATCTGGAGTTCATTTGTAGTGCTTAGACACACTGGAGTGCCCATTCCCATTCTCTCTTTCTCTCTGCTTACAAAATAATAAAAATACTTTTTAAAAAAGGCAAATCTTTCCTTATCATCAGGGTTTAAGGGGATGGTGAAAAAGCAATCTTTTATTTTATTATTTATTTACTTATTTGAGAGAGAGAAAGACATGTGGGGAGAGGGAGAGATCGAGAGAGAGAGAAAGAGAGTGAGAGAATGGGCACGCCAAGGGCCTCCAGTCACTGCAAACAAACTCCAGAAGCAAAAGCCACCTTGTGCATCTGGTTTACATGGGTCCTGGAGAATCGAACTGAGGTCCTTTGGCTTTGTAGGCAAATTCCTTAACCACTAAGCCATCTCTCCAGCCCAGAAAAAGTAATCTTTTAAGTTAATAACAATAATATGATAATTTTGAAGGATTACAGCAGAAGAAGGAACTCCAGACTGACTGACTGACTGACTGACTGACTGACTGAACAAGGGATGACTATGAACATTCACTGCATGGAGACCTTGTAAAAGTTGCCATGTGCAAGATTAATTTTTTGAAATAGGTGTATTCCAGTTTCTGAAAGATGCTTCTTTGTGGTGAGCTGGGAATGATTAAGCTTGTCCCACTTAATTGACCACTGACCTACCCAAATTGGGGGTGGGGGGGCTTCTGCCCATGAAAGTTTAGGTAGATATAAGTCAGTGGCCCCTGCAAAAAAGGGTTCTCTTCTACAGAGATATCACACTCCCATTGAGAAAGAATGTCTCTGCCCCAAAAGAGAAAGGCAGAGGTCAAACGTACAGCTAAAAAGGGGCAGTTATTTTTTTCAACACCGCACATAAGGTGTCAGCCCTTTGGAGTGGATTACTTCTGCCACCAACTCCCTGAATATCAAAATGCATACGCCAAGTCGAGGGCCAAGATTTTTGAAAAAAAAAAACTTTATGGGAAACTGATTAACTAAAAATAATCAAAACATAGAATAATTAGTGGCATAAAATTTGAAAGTTAATGTCAAAGGTTTGGGAAGCTTGAGAAGAAATAATAATTAACTGAGCCAACTGTGTCAGAAGTTGGAAGTTTGTGAAGTAAATGAGAATTAAAAAAAAAAACATAAATTTGGGCTGGAGAGATGGCTTAGTGGTTAAGGCGCCTGCCTCCTAAGCCAAAGAATGCTGGTTCCAATCTCCAGGTCCCACGTTTAGCCAGATGCAAAGTGAAGAGCAATGCTGCACTTGACCACAAGGGGCACACGCATCTGGATTTCGTTCTCAGCAGCTGAGAGACTGCTGGCACGCCCATTCTCTATCTGTCTCCCTCTCCCCCTCTCTCTGTCTGTCTCTCTCTGTGTCTCTCTCTAAAAATAAAAAGTTTAAAAAAAACATAAATTTGATCCGTATACTCTGAATCAATAACATCTGGGCAGACAATAATTTCTGGGTCAATCCAATTTGAATTTGTCCAAATCCAACCATAGCACCTTGTTGAGAGAGCTTTGCTGCAACCCTGCTCAGTCAGGGTCTCTGGTGAACTGGGCCTCATGAAGGTGCCTCTAATAAGCACTTTGTATGGTCTCTAATGGAGGAGGGTCAGGAGAAAGGAGTGTTGGTGGTCAAAGTTCAGCAAGACATCTCTCCTTCCTATCTGAATCTCCTGGTGTTTTCCGCTATGGGTCTAAAGCTAGCTGAATTGGACTCCCTAGTTACATTTCTTTAGCCTAATTAGTCCTATTAAATAGCCCAAAGTTTTTTTTCCCCAAGAGTTTATGTAATTTTCCAAGGTTTAGATACCAAGGATAGATCTTTTGAATAACAGCATAACTCTATACATTTCCTTTAATGATACTTTATCTCTAAACCCCTTAAGAAAAATTGATACAGGCCCAGTGACTGAATGGGTGCAATAGTGGCATGTCTGCTCTTGGGGTAACCAACTGCTCCATAATTGGACTGAAGGCCCTCTCTACGGGAGGGAATACATACCTGGTACTGAAAAACCTAAGCAAAAGTCAATGTCAGGGGAGGTCATGAGCCTTAGGGATATAAAGCCTGCTCTTGTCTGACTAAATGTATATATTATTCCCACCAAGCTGCCCTGAAAGCACTACACTTAATGTTCATATTCACATATTAAATCTACTCTCACTTCTGGTTAGAGAAGCTTCTCTTTTCAGATGGCGATGACCACTGGGATGACCCAAAAGGCAACATAGTGCTGAGAAGAAGGGATGAAGGAGTGTCCAGCACTGAAACACCTCTGTCACACCCTCCAAGGCTCAGGACCCATTGCAGAAGAGGGGGCGGATAGAATGGAAGAGCCAAAGGAAGGGTATGACCTCTTACAATGCAACTGTCCAGACAGAAATTGGCCTTGATATCCATGACCTTGCAGTGCCTAGCAATCAATACCTTTGCAAGGCCCTCAAAATAGAAGAAAAAGAAAAAGATGATGACATCAAATTAAAAGAGAGACTAATGGAGAGAGGGAGGGGATATGATGGAGATTGGAGTTCTAAAGCGGAATGGGGGAGGAGAGGGAAATAACGTGTTTTTTTGTATGTAAGTATAGAAGTTGTCAATAAAAAATAATAATAATTAAAAAAGAAAGAAAGAAAAGTTGATAGTCACTGCACCTGAGCACAAACCTTGGGGGATGGGGTTTTCTTAGTAACAGCTCCCATAGCCATCTTGGAGGAGGGAGTGTTTCTCCTGGCAGCCGCAGAAGCTGATGGAT
This sequence comes from Orientallactaga sibirica, assembly GCA_036365145.1. Taxonomy (NCBI): domain Eukaryota; kingdom Metazoa; phylum Chordata; class Mammalia; order Rodentia; family Dipodidae; genus Orientallactaga; species Orientallactaga sibirica. The sequence goes on from JAEOAD010002133.1 coordinate 5,342,225, forward strand.
ATATCTGACCACTGCTTCAGCCGGAGCAGTAGTGACAGCAGATGCAGCAGGCTTGATTACAGAGAAAAGTGGACAAAAGAAAAGTGGAAGCTGGTGCAAGCTATTGGGAACTCAGCTTTTTCCCTTGTTTCAGGAACTTTTCTGATACCTCGATCAGAGACTCACTCCTGGAGTGCCTTAGGAGTAAGCCTGGTATTGAAGACTCAGGCAGACATGAAATGCCTAAAACGAAGGGGCTAAGCTTGTCATCAAAATAAGGGCACTGAAGATATCCTCACACAGGGTGCCAAATGCCCTATTGGGGAGGCACAGGCTGGAATTTAGAATATTAACTTCTGGACTGTTCCTATTCAGAAGTGGGCAAACTGTTTCTAGGAACAGAGTGCTTCCTTCATGACTGACCTATGCAACCAACTAAGGTAAAAGGTGACTTCATTGGCTATATTATATATATCTTCTTCCTTGGTGTCTTTCATAGATTTACATTGAGGAAAGACAGGTGTCATATTGTGAGGACACTCAGGTTCCTTATGGAATGATGAAGCAGGGCATCACTTCAACCATCCAAACTCACCAGCCTTGTGAGTGGCCATCTAGGGACCGTGTCCTCCAGATCCAGCAGTCCTCAGATCACCACACCTCCGTCTAGCATGGCGGCTGTAGCCTGCGATTGGAGCCACTCACAGATTCCTCCTTCATGACACTCGAGTGAGATAGTAAGTGCTTGTTTTTTTTTAAAGCTGCTAAGTTTTGAAGTCAACAGTGACTCAGCAATAAACAATAATGCAATGTCCCCCAAAACAACCTGCAAAGTATAATACTAGGGTCACTGATTGCAGTTGGATATGACCATGAGAAGAAAATTCAGTCTGCACATACAGCAGACAGTACACGGAGAGTAAGGAGACAGACTGAGACTAGCTTTCACTTAAGGAATTTCTTATGTAGAAAGTCATTTCTACCTTAGAATGAAGAAACATATATATGAATTTTAAGCCTTAAAGAACTGTTATGTTATTTTTAGTAAAATGTATATAGCTGTAGATAATCATATTAAGTGAATTCTTTTCTCTCATTTGTGATTTCTAGATTTTATAGAAATATATACATACATATACATATATATGTATATATATGACATGAAGGCAGAAACAAAACATCTAGGGTAATAAAAGGAGGAGAAGCAATGAGAAATGGGAGTATAGCAAAGTGTGGGGGAAATATGTTCAAAGCACATTTATATACTTGTGTATAAATGTTCTTATATAACTAGGCCCATGGACAATGAATATGCACTAATAAAAATAAAAGAGATACAGACTTTTCTCTCAAAGCTATTAGAGAATAGTAGGAGAAAAGGCAGAAAACCGTGTAGTTATAGTACAATGAGAAATGTAATGAAAGGTTTTGATTAAAAATGCATATCTGCTGGGGAACATTGAGGAAAACTCACAGGATTTATTCAGTCTTCCACCAAGTCATGTGGAGCGTTCTTGTATACAGGATGTTTTCTAGTTTGATCACACACACACACACACACACACACACACACACACACACATATATATCACAGCATTATTTACTGGAATTCTTCTCATGAATACATACATTTCATAGAAAGGGTTCACAGAGAGTGAATTCAATCAGAGACCGATATGATAAACCAGAAGTGGGGTCTGAAGGCCTGCTTCTAGTCTGACCCACTTCCTCGAACAAGGCTCTGTCTCCTAAAGAATTCACAACCTTCCCAAACAGTGCTACTCATTAGGGCCAAGTGTTCAAACACAAGAGCTTATTAACGGGCGTTCATTTGACATTCAATCCACAACAAAGGGTGCGACTCAAAAGAGAATCCAAAAGTTTGGTAGTTTGTGCAGAATTGTAATATTCTTTCCCAAGGTCTAGTCCACTGTTTTGAAATATTGTTTTCACCTTACATGGAAGAGTTATGGTTGGCCACTCAACACCCTCCTCTTTTACAGTAATAGCCCATTATAAGGGCAGTCACTTGAAAAGTCCAACTATGACCGATCGCTGCTACGCCAGAGGAGGCTGAATGCTTTTCACATACATTCAGGAAAGGATGTGGCTGCCACGAGATACTAAACTGCACCATCAAATACAAGGTCATGAAAGTGAGTACTGATGAGTACTGACATTGCCTTGTTCAGTACTCACGTATTAAGCAAATGCCACTTGAGGTATTAGCAGCAATGAGCGTACAACACATGCTCAGAGAGACAGACGTCCCAGTAAACATACTAGAATGCTGAACTATGAATTTATCAGCTACTGGGGAAAAAAGTGACAGCAAATGATAATTAGAGACACAACAGAATTTCCCAGAAGTTCTGAGTTTGAGGGCTGAGGAGATGGATCAGAAGCTCTCTCTTTCCAAACCTGCCAGCCCAGGTTCGGTTCCCCAGCATCCACATACCGCCAGATACACAATGTGGTGTGTGCCTCTGGGGTTTGTTTGCAAGGACAAGAGGCCCCGGGATGTTCATATTTTCTCTCTCCCTCTCTCCCTGCAAGTAAATAAATAAAAATGAACTGACCTGGATTAGAGTATTGGTTCACCCATTAATGGTCATGAGCTGCCTGAACTGGGAGAATTCACTGCTTCCGTCATAGGATAGCTGTAGGGTGACAAGTCCTTCATAAGATCATTTGGAAGAACTAAACAGCATCACATATGTAAACAAAAACAAAAAGAATGGAATTTGTTAGGCACAGGATGTCACTGCTGTTTCTCTGCTGCCACATGGACGTCTTGTTTTGTTTTTTGGGTTTTTTTTGTTTTTATTTTTTTCATTAAATGGGAATTTTGTATGGACATAGCATGTACTGGTACCATCATTTCCCTCTCCCCTAATCCCACTCCACTGAGGGCCATCCTCAGTGGGATTCCTGGTATTCACCATGGGGCTAGGGGGCTGTGGGTCGTGAGAGCAGTAGTCAGTCTTTGGAGGTGGGGCAGTGCCTCTGGAATATTCCCTCCCTCTCTGTGGCTCTTACAGTCTTTCTGCATCCTCTTGTGCGAATTTCCCCTGAGCCTTAATGGGTATGTTTTAAGTCTACTATAGTGTTGTGCTCTCAGCAGCTTCTGGATTTCTGCTTTGGGACTTTTTGAGTATCTTCAGTGTCTGTCTCCAACACTCTGACAAAGGTTGTCAGGCTCGCTGTGGAAGCAGCACTCTTGTTCATCTCACCAATTCCTCTGTGGTTTCACCTGGGCCCTAGCTAATGTGTGAGGGGTGGTTCATCTCCTGACAGGGAGTCCTTGAGGTACACAGGAATGAAAAGTAGGACAAAGCTGGTTCTAAAATGGGCCTGATGGGCTGGAGGGATGGCTTAGCGATTAAGGTATTTGCCTGCAAAGCCAAAGGACCCAGGTTCGATTCCCCAGGATCCATTTTAGCCAGAAGCACCAGGGGGCGCATGCGTCTGGAGTTCACTTGCAGTGGCTGGAGGCCCTGGTGCACCCATTCTCACTTTTTCTCTTTCTCTGTCAAATAAATAAATAAATAGAAATAAAATATTAAAAATAAAATAAAATGGGCCTGATGATTTTTCCCCAGTTTTTTTCTAAGCCCTCACTTTATTTTTCTTATTAAACATATAAAACTGTAAAGCACAAATTAGATACTTTGAGTCTCCAGTTAGTTTCACTCACCAAAGCATCAGCCCAGAAGAGTCCATCTGTGTGCCGATCAAGATTCTAGCACCAGGATGGAAGGTATTTAAAACGTTTAGAGCAATGAATTGTAGCATACAAAAAACAGACTGTACAGAAAGCGGTGTTTCTAATCAAGTCTGAAGTTGTCATGGCGTTGTCAGCCACGGAGCAACTGTTTTCATCCACGTCACATCTGAGCCTGAGGGACTGGATGCTCTTTTAAAGCAAGATGCTAAATAGCAGTTGTCCAATGATTCTGCTGAAAATCTTTCTTGTGCTTCACAGAGAATGACTGCAAATCTTGAGGAAAGTATTGGTTTAGATGAACAACCTGCTAGGAGACCAAGTGATGGCTGAAGGGAGAACATAAATGCTTCTTGGGTTTTCTTTCTTTGTTATTTGTTTTTAGAATCGAGCACTCTATCATAATTGGTTTTGTTCATTTGGCCTTTTGCAAATGAATCTTATTGTTTATTAAAGACAGGATGGCAGAAAGATGGTAAAAATGCTTTGATGCAGAAAAATAGCTTGAAGAAAACCTGCCATGTTTCAGGACCATATTAAGATCACCCTTAATCGCTTAGGGCGGCATTCTTGGCTATCATCCTATAAGATCAATGGAACAAGAGAAAGCACAGAAACAGGAAGAATTATCCCTAGTGTTTTGAGGTTTTGGTATTCCATAACTCTTGGAGACATCTTCCCACCTCGCTCCATTGGAAGTGTTAGTGATGTTCGCCGTTGCAGGGAACTGTTAGTCAAGAGGTTCCTTTTGATTTCACACACACACAAACACAAAATGTCTATGAACATTACTTTTTGGCTCCAGATCTTTATATAATGTGTTAGGTTTGGTTCGGTTTGGTTTTACCTGCAGTGGTCTGAGTGGAACCCACTCCATTCCTCTTCTGCCATACTTATTTGAACCAGAGTCCCCCACTAATCCTGGAGCTTGCCTTTTTTTGTGGGGAGCTATGACAACCATGGGACCTCTGCTTCCATACAGAACTGGACTTACAGATGCATGTGGGCACACGCAGCTGCTTCTGTGGGTCCTGGGTGTTAAACTGCAAAGGTCTCTCAGGCCTCCTCAGGCCCTCATGCTTACACAGGAAGTTCTCTTAACCACTAAGCCATCGCACCAGCACTATATAATGTACTTTAATTTATTTTTGTATCCATGCAATGGGTAGCAACTAGACAGTGGTGCAACAGGACATCGTAACACAGGTGACAACAGCCATCTTTCACCTAAGTCGCAGGGTCACTAGGAACCACATGAGTCCTCTATATTTATATTTACTCCTGATTTTGTTTCTCTACAAGCAAATTATCTGCAAGGGAACATAAGCATATATTAGCTTTTCAGACGGAGGCTATATTCCTCTGTAAATAAATTACCTCAATCTCCAATGGAAGTTTCCAGTTCATGAGTTGCCTGGTGTCTTGGAGACAGAGACACTTTATCAAACAAAATGACTGGCAGCATCCATCTCTCTGTCATAAAAGACTCTTCGGAGAAGTAAAACATTTTTTTATTTTCACTTTACAAAATGTTTTGAGGGGAATTTTATCTGCAATAATGGAGAAGAGAATGTTGGTTATATATGAGCATTTCTTCTTCAAGTGAGGTGATGAGTTTTCAAGACAAGCTCAATGCATTTACTCATCTTCTGCTAAAAGTGCCTGGAGGTGTGAGAATGTAGCAGGAAATTAACTGACTTGAAGTAATATTAGCCTAGGAAAGGAATGCATATCCATACTTAAAATGGGAAAACCGCTGTAGGAAAAAGAAACACATTTTATAGGTCATGAGGAAACATGTCTCACTGCACAATCACTCAAAATGTGCCATTTAGCATCCTGTTAGCCATTTTGAAAGTGCTTGATAAATATCTGACATTGGGCTCACTGTTATGTAATAAATGAGTGAGGTCAAACACATTTTTCCAAATAAGGACAAAATAACTATGAAATGCTTTTTAAAAAGCAGGAACAGCTATAGACAATTTGAAGTTACATCTGGGATGATTCCAGAACTCCCAGGTGGAAAATGCATCACACCGTGCCGAGGAAACTGCTGGCCAACAAGAGTGGGGCAATTCCAGTCACACTAGATGGACAGCAGATATCGGAAAAGAAATAATTTTAGAGAAAAAGAAAATGAAGACAATCAATTTTCATTCCAAAGGCAGCTTTTATGGGACTATCAGTGTCTTCTCCTCTAGGAAAAGGTAAATCAAACACAAACATCACTGAAAGTATTTTACAGCCGAAGCCTAAACCGGTAGGTTTAAGGTACATCTTAACAGATGGAAAAATCGAAGATGCTAAAAGATAGATGGCTGTGTTTCCCTGAAGATTAAGCAAGTATGTCTGAAATGGTAGGTTTCCCTATGGTTTTAAACACTGGGCTTTGTGTCATGATAAGTGTCATCAAGATTCCTAGAGAAGGGGACCATAATAACTCCTAATTCCCAAGTAAACGAGGAAAAAAAAAAGGAAATCTAATCACACCCATTATCTAACAATAGATTCAAGGGTAATTAGACTATTTGCCTATGAATAATTAACTTTGTGGATAAAGAGGAAAAGGTTAGTACATGGAGGGGCATTCTCAAGAACATATTCCGCTGCACGGCCCTTCTCACTTCACACAGTCCCGCAGTAAGTGGGACTTCCTGTGAGGAAACTATGAAGAAATATTTTTGCTTTGGAGAAAGGGTGACTTTTATTGAGACTGAAATAATCCTCTCTTGCTGGATAAAACCAGCACCAGACAGATGGATTTTAAGTGTGTTCATAGTGTAGAAAGAGACCCTGATCAAAAGAAAATATATAGGAGCTGTTTCCTTAGAGGCATTCTATTTGCATGAAACCCCACATTGTATCTTATGTTTAGAAAACTAAAAATAGGGGCTGGAGAGATGGCTTAGTGGTTAAGCACTTGCCTGTGAAGTTTAAGGACCCTGGTTTGAGGCTTGATTCTCCAGTACCTACGTAAGCCGGATGCATAAGGTGGCACATGCATCTGGAGTTCATCTGTAGTGGCTGGAGGCCATGGCATGCTCATTCTCATTCTCTCTTTTTCTCTCAAATAAATAAGAAAAAGAAACAAAAAAGAAAAAAGAAAAATAGCATATACAGAGTGAGTAGGCCAGAGCTCCCAGCTCATTCCCCACCTCCCAGTTTCCTGGTACCAGTACCCCTGATGCTGGCTTGGGACTGCCTGGACCCTGCATATATGCTACAGAAGCAGGCCCCTTGCTCTGCATTCCATATCAAATGGCCCCTTGGTCCCGACTCCCAGATCCCCTGCTCCAGAGAGTGTGCACAGAGTGAGCAGGCCAGAGTTGCAGGTTCATTCCCCACATCCCAATTCCCTGATCTCAGTACCTCTGTTGCTGGCTTGGGGCTGCCTGGATCTTGTGTATGCTGCAAAAAGCAGGCCTTTTGCTCTGGCTTCCTGACTGACCTGCCCTTGGGTCCCCAAATCCTTGTTCCCCTGAACCAAAGGCTGCATGGGCCACTATGAGAGCTCACTCCTTGCCCTTAGCACCCAACTTCTCGACTCCTATTTCTTCAACCCTTGGTTCCCCTGTGCTGAAGAGTATGTGCAAGTGAAGCAAGGAGGCCTGAGCTTCCAGTTCCACACCTCCGGTTCCCCACATACCTTCGATGTACTTGCCATCTCCACAATCTGCATGTCTGCAGTTTTAACCCCATCCTACTCCAATCTGGTTCACATATAAAACAGAATATTCACTGAGGATCCTACAAGGAAAAATACTTGCTTCCTCTCAAAAAAACAAACTTTTGGGCTGGAGAGATGGTTTAGCGGTTAAGGCGCCTGCCTGCTAAGCCTAAGAACCCAGTTCCAATCTCCAGGTCCCACGTTTAGCCAGATGCAAAGTGATGCAAGGGCGCAATGCCGCACTTGACCACAAGGGGGTGCACGCATCTGGATTTCATTCACAGCAGCTGAGAGACTGCTGGCACGCCCATCTCTATCTGTCGCCCTCTCCCTCTCTGTCTGTCTCTCTCTGTGTCTCTCTCCAAAAATAAATAAAATTAAAAAAAATTAAAAAAAAAAACTTTTGCCCTAAGATGGGAAGATCACAGTATACAAAAACCAGTGAAAGTCAGAAAACTGAGAGATCTATACCAACGATGCCTAGTCCCACAATGGAAGCCACCAATAAAATCATATAGAAAACAACAGTAATTGAATCCCATGATAGAAACACAACAAGCTAGGTGACCCTGATCAAGAGAATTGCTGAACTGGAAGCAAATGATCAAAAATCCAATAATCACATAAATGAAATTGAGCAGAAACGTCTGTTAGAGCACTCAGCTTTTGTCACTAGACTTAACTTAATTGAAGAAAACCAGAGAAGCCTCAAAAGAGAGATAAATGAGTTGAAGGTGAGACAACAAATAGAGGATCTCAATAACTGATTGATTAAGCTTAATGAAGACATGATTAAATGCAAGAATGAATTCCAGGATGCATCAAGGAAATCAGGCCTTGAACTGAAATCATACTTCAAAAAAGAGATGGACATGATGCAAAATAACACAACAGAAAACAAAAATCAAATAGAGCTTTTAAAAACCTTTCTAAAACTCCTCACTAACAGAGCCACTTACATGGAAGACAGAAGTTCTCAGCTGGAAGACAAGACAGAAGAAATTGGTTGGGAGTACAAAAACCTTGCTAAGTTCAAAAACAAACAAACAAAACATGCAAAACACAGAACACAAGGGAACTGTGGGATAACCTAAAACGACCAAACATCCAGGTCATGGCTATACCAAAAGGGGAAGAAATCCAGACCAAAGGCATAGAGAGAACATATTCAACAAAATTATTGAAGAAACTTCTATCAAACCTATTTATCAAACCAATTTAACCTATGCTGACTTCACTCTCCATTGGAGAATCTGTTTTTGTTTTTCAGAAGGTAGCAAGACCTGAGGAGATAACCCTCACATTTTAGCCAAGGCCCAGGCAAAACCACAGAGGAAGTGGGGAGACGAGCAAGAGTGCTGTTTCCATGATGAGCCTGACACTCAGTGCCAGGGTGAAGGAGACAGATACTGAGGACACTCAACACCAACCAAAGCAGAGATCCAGAGTGTCCTAAGAGGTCATTACTAAAGTAGACTTAAAACACACCCACCATGGATCAGGGAATTTTGTGGAAGAGGGGGTGGAAAGATTGTAAGAGTCACAGGCTAGGATGTCATGCCCAGAGGCATTGCCTCCCCCCCTCCCAATAACTTACTGCTGCTCCTACATAACCCCATGAGGAATACCAGCAACCCCATGGAGGAGGGCACCCTGCAGAATGGGGGCAGGGAGGAGGGAGAAGATGGTACCAGGATATAATGCATCCATACAAAGTATATTCTCAATAAAAAGTGATATAGTTGTTTCCGTTAGTTTAATTTCAAACTATATAAACTATCTAAATATCCTAAAGAGTGACATTAAATAGAAGGGGAAAGAATTGGACTAGAGATCTCTCTTCCCTTCCCCCTTTTCTCCCTTTCTCCCTCTCTCTCTCTCTTCCTCTCATCTCTCTCCTCCTCCTTGCTGTTTTAATACTCCTCAATGACTGTGTGGCCTTAGAATTCCCTCTTAATTTATGTATAAATGTTCTGTCACAGAGTAGTTCTTTCATAGTCATCTTTATTTCTTTTAAAATCCTACTTCTGTTTCTGTAATTATTTTTTAAATTTTTTATTATTTATTTATTTGAGAGAGAGAGAGAGGGGAAGAGGGAGATAGAGAGAAAGAGAGAATGGGCAAGCCAGGGCCTCCAGCCACTGCAAACAAACTCCAGACATATGTGCCCCTTTGTGCATCTGGCTTATGTGGGTCCTGGGGAATATAACCAGAGTCCTTAGGCTTGGCAGGCAAATGCCTTAACCACTAAGCCAATTCCTCAGCCTGCAATTATTTTTAATCTGCTTTATTTGCGTTTTTTTTTTCTGTTTTGGTTATTTCTCTTAGGTTTTCTTCTTTTACACTCCTCCTTCCACTTTCATCTGTGTCCCTATTCTCTATTTATATTTTAGCCCCAGTTGATGGGCAGCTTTATCACCGGGGGAGTTACAGGGAGCTGAACTAAAGGGCGCACAGTCCTTTTGCATGATTCTGTTTAATAGTCAAACATTCATTTTATTCATTGTGTTAGCAAATGGCGAAAGATAGCTTCAATAACAAAAGTAAAGTGCAACTGTTTCTACTATCTTGTTCCACTCAAAACATTAGCAAGAACACAAATGTTTCCCATTGTCAAAGTCATCTTGGTGTGAATCTTAAACGTCTCCCAAAGGCCCACACGCTAAAGTTATACGGTTCTCAACCTGTGACACTATTGGGAAACAGCGGAAGCTTCAGCAGGCGGGGCCTACTCAGAGAGGAAGTGAAGTCATTTGGAGCAGTTCCTTGAAGGAGGTATTTGGACCTGGCAACCTGGCTTCTATCTCTTTAGAAGCTCTGACATAGTAAGGGGAAGTTAAATCATTCAGAGCCTATCCTTGAAGGATCTCTGGCTTCCATCTCTTTCCTAGCTGCCATGAAGTGAACAGATCTCATCAAGGACATGCCATCATTGTGAGGTCGTGGACCACAAGAGCCTCAAAGCAACAGCACCAAGCCATCACATTCTGAAACGACGAGCCAGAAGATGCCTTTCTTTGTCTTTTTTTTTAAATAATTAGACTCAGTTTTATTTATTAGAATAAGTTTATAACAAATAAAGTCTTACCCAATAAGAAAACATGTTAAGATTATAACATTTAAGAAACCTATTGTTGTAAACAGGTGTCCTGTGTAACAAAATAAAGACTTAGTTTTGATTTTTATGTAACATTCAGATAGAGTTTAAAAAAATAAACAAAACTAGTTAAAACATCTTGATCTTGTTAACTTTGATATTGATATGGGAAACTAAAGCTTACAGAACTGGCACCAGAGACAGAGTGGAGAATCAGTCTATTTTTACATCAGTGTAAGTCCAGGGAAAATCTCTTCCAAAGCCTGAGAAAATGGTTAATTAGTAGGGTGATATCTGTAGCTGTGTTGTGGAGTTAAGAAGAAACTTAAGATAATTTTAGTATTGGTCAGAAACTGTAATATAATCTATGACCTTGGGTATTTTATCATAGAGACCGAAACCTGATTAACACAGAAATTCAGGACCAAGAAGTGGGGTCATTACTATAACTACACCTGATTGTCTTGCTCAGAAGCCATGGGGACTGGCTTGTGGAAGAACTCAGTGAAAAAAATTAAAGAAGCAGCCTAGAAAAATACAAAAATTTTGTAATCACACATGAGTGGGCCATCCCGGCGAGGGTGCCTAAGCCTAGCTTTGATAGAAATGCGAACAGGCAAGCTGGCAAGGTTTCTGATGGAATGAGCACTGACTCCATTGAGAATTTGAATAGAGGCCATTTCTATGGATGAAGAAATGCAGACAAAGAATTTATTTGCATGGTGCCCATGCCCTGAGACTTGGTGTGAGGCTAGATGATGTGACAGGCTAATTTATCTGGCAAGCGCAATTCGAGGCAGCACAGTATTTAGTCAAGGACATGGGTATCACTAGATGCTTTAGGTCAGATTAAAAGTGAGACTGGAGTGCAAAAGTTATAGAAGGAAGAATTGCAAAAAAGAAAGAAAGAAAGAAAGAAAGAAAGAAAGAAAGAAAGAAAGCAATTTGACCAGAGAAAGGTATGTCTAATTTGTAGCTGAAAGGTGGGAGATAAGTGCCAGTAAAAGAGAAGCCAAGTGGGGCTGGGGAGACAGCTCACTGAGGAAAGTGATTTGCACACGTGTCACCTGCACCCGTGTAAAGGGCATGGCAGCACATTTCTGTGATCCTATGCTTGAGAAGTGGGGTTGCCTGGGACTCACTGCAAAGGTAGTCTAGTCAAACAGTGGACTATGGATTCAGTTAAAAATATATATAAATATATATATATATATATATATATATATATATATATATATATATATTAATGATAGTGGTAATAATAACAGCAGTTGCTCATATACTTCATTGCTGAGCCTGCCCACTTTTCTGATTTCTAACTCAAAAAGCATAACTTTTTCTTTTTCTTTCACTTCTTTGGATGAAAGCCAAAATGTTAAGTGTGCTTACCCTGGCACTTTGGGGTTATTTTGCCTTTTTTTTTTTTTTTTTTTTTTTTTCCCAATAAAGCTCCTTTGCCTTAATGGCACACAAAAAAGTAATAATATTGAGAGAAATTAAGGAAGACACCCTGATGTCAACCTCTGGCCTCTATATGTGCGAGCACACAGCACCTGCACACACACATATACCTACACATATATGAACATGCATACACATAAAACACACGCACACAAATGCAAAAAGGGAAGAGGAGGATCAGAAGGAGAATAAGTTGTCGAATACTTTACCTCTGGAAAATTGCAAACGTTCCTTGAGGCTAACTCAGAAATCAGCAAGACAGCACTTGCTTAAACCCTCAACTTTTCAAATGGATAAATTTGTTTCAAAGACTTTCTCCTTTGAGCAAATGTTCCCTGCCCATTCTGTTTGCACAGAGAATAGCCACGGTTCAAATGAGCCTGGCCCATCGCTCATACAAAAGCTGCATCCATAGTTCAAGTGAGTTTCCTTAGAAAGCCGACCTTCGCACTGTCCAGGTTGTTATGCTAATTTTCTTTCAGGAATGCAGAACATATGAATTGTTTCATCATGGGAACTTCAACTCGGATTTCAGGGAAAGGCCCATCCCAGCCAGGTCTTGAGTGACAGGATCAGTTTTCTTTGCCCATAGCCCTTGGCTGGGCCATGTGTGAAGCTATGAGAATGAAGCCAGCAGTGGAGAGTCCAGAAAGATAGAAATGCTAGGAATGCATAGTGTCTGCCAAGGGAGATGCTCGCAGGGAGCAGAGCCAGCGCAGGAGGGGCCGTGAGGGGTACTGTGCAAGCCATTGAGATAATTCACACCAAGTGCTTCATATTCTCATTCAAACCACCAGTGGAATGTTTAGTCCACTGAAAATGGAACCATAAAACTTAATGTTTTCCCTGTGGAGTTTTTGTTTTGCTTTGATTCAATTCCTGCCTCCTTTATGCCCTCTTATAATGAGCATATTTAGCCTGTGCAGTTCTGTCTTGAACATAGGTAACTCTGGGGTTTTGTTGTGTGTGTTATTCGATTTTTTTAATAAGGAGTTTGCAGTGGAGTTAACCTTGGGTCTCAGATCAGATTTTGAATTTGGACTTCTGAAGAAAAGTGAAAGAATTAAGTCTCTGGGGACTTACACATATAGACTGAATGCATTTTGGATTATGAAATGGTCATAAGACTTTAAGGGCATTTGAAATATCCCAAAGGACTCAACATGAAAGGTTTGATTGCTAACATGCAAGGCTATTAGATAGTGAGAGAATACTCAGGAGATAGAGCTTAGTGAAAGAAATGAGCTCATTAGAGGTATGCAATAGAAGTTGATATGGGGACCCTACAACTTTCATCTCCCATATTACCCTGTGTTACCACAGGCCCAAAATGGAGGTGCCAAGTGCCAAGGGATTAAAACCCATGAAACTACAAGTGAAAATAAACCTTCCTCCCTTATAATTTTATTTGACTCAGGTATTTGTCACAGCAGCGGAAAGCTAATACAGAAGTCGCGATATGGTAGCTAGCTTTAAAACCAGTAAAAGTAAAGCTTTGCTGAAAAAGACATATGATGCAATAGTCTATAGACTTGTCTTTCCTTTACAAATACAGTCTCGTTCTCTCTATCTTTCTTACATGTGTGTGTGTGTGTGTGTGTGTATAAAAGATGATGACATCAAAATAAAAGAGAGACTGATTGAAAGGGGGAGGGGATATGACTGAGAGTGGAGTTTCAAAGGGGAAAGTGGGGAGGGGGAGAGAATTACCATGGGATATGGTCTACAATTATGGAAGTTGTCAATAAAAAATAAAAATTAATAAAAAAGAATTAATATGGGCTAGGAAGATGACTCAGTGGTTAAAATGCCTGCTTACAAAACCTGATGGTCCAGGTGCAATTCCACAGTGCCCATGTAAAGCCAGATGCACAAAATGGCACATGTGTCTGGAGTTTGTTTGCAATGGCAGGAAGCCCTGGCATGCCCATTCTCATTCATTTTCCCTTTCTATTTCTCTGTCTCTCTTTCAAATGAATAAAGAAAGGCAGGGTCTCCCTCTAGCCAGGCTGACCTGGAATTCACTCTAGTCTCAGGGTAGCCTTGAACTCATGGTGATCCTCCTACCTCTGCCTTCCAAGTACTGGGATTAAAGGTGTACACCACCACGCCCAGCTTAATTATTTTTAAAAATATTTTTCCTATGCCAGGTGTTGTGTCGCATGCCTGTAATCCCAGAACTCAGGAGGCAGAGGTAGGAGGATCGCCAAGAGTTCAAGGCCACCCTGAGACTACATAGTTAATTCCAGGTCAGCCTGGGCCAGAGTGAGACCCTACCTCAAAAAAACCAAAAAAAAAAAAAAAAAAAAAAGAAAGAAAAAAATTAAGATATATATCTTTCATATAAGAATTAAGGTAGGAAGGTAGGGTAATATAAGAAATAAGAATACATATATATGTATGTTTAAAATCTTGACCCATATATCCAACTTCCTCTTGCACACTTTAGGGAACAGTTCAGCATCTGTCTTAGAGTGAGTTCCCTTGAAATAGTTTAAGATGGTATATTGTTCTACTTAGGCATCCATAGGGGCACTCATCCACACTAGATGGTTTAAACAATACAAGTTTCATTCTTGCAGTTCTGGAGGCTAAAAGTTAATAATCAAAGTGCCAACCAATTCACTTATTCGTAAAGGTTTCTTCCTGGCTTACAGATAAGACCCTCCCCTTGTGACTTCCTGTGCCATTTTTTGGGTACTTATTATGTTCAGAAAGAAACAAAGGAGTGAGGGTGTGTGAGAGCTTTCTGACTCTCTTCCTTAAATTACACTAACCCTTTCTGATCAGGGACCCAGCCTTGTTGCAGAGGACTTTTGAGTTTATACCTGTCAGGAAGTAGAGAAGGGAGACTGACACAAAGGATAAAATGTGTTGCTTTGTGTTTGCAACTAGGGCTTCTGTCTCCCCTAGAAAACTCTGGAACAGGGACAGTCTTTCAGATTAGTTCCAGGTGCTAGAAAGGACTCACTCTGTTCACACACTGCCAGCAGCCAGGACTCATGAGCCGCCTCCTAGGAAAGGGTGAAATGTCATCACTGTTGCTCCGTGTATCCACATGAAATTGCCAGTGAGGGAAACTTCTGAGTGGCCCATCAACAAATGATAGTCCCAGTAGTGGGGGTGGGGAGTTCACTGGCTCTGATAAAAAAAAAAAAAATCATTTCAAGGGCAGTCCCAACAGTGCCCTTAGCACCAATAGAGTCACTTTCTTTACAGGTTTATCCCCACCTGTCTAAAACTTTACCAAGGTTGCTGTCTGTTCTTATTTCCTGTTTTCATGTTTATTCAATGCTCCTCTGAATTAATATTGCTTTTTGAAATACCATCATATACACATTTCCCACCATCACAATGGCAGCACTATATGGTGAGCTAACCCAATAACTACTATAAAGGACAGATTTTACAAGGAAGCACGGCAAGTTTTCTCTCATGGAGTATGGTATTTTTAGACAAAATTCACAGCTTTTGGAAAGCTACACATGAAGCTGTGGCAGAATCGAGATAACAACCCCACTACCCGCACCGCCGTGAGAAGTGCTGAAGCCGGTGCTATGACAGATGTAATCCAGATCCCGTGTCTTGAAAGAGGTCGGGATGGAAACAGCCGATACCGGTAAGGATCTGGCAACAGGGACTCTCATTCATTGCTGACAGGACTGCAAAGTGGCATTGTCACTTTGGAAAGACATCTGGGCAGTGTCTTCTAAGACTAAGCCATGTTCTTAGCATATAGTCCAGCCTATCCTACAAATCCTGCCCTTTGGTATTTACCCAAGAAAATTAGAAAACGTTCAACTACACAAAAAACACTACATGCAGATGTTTACAACAGCTTTGTTTTCAAAGGGGACATCCTTTAGCAGATTAGGGGAGGACTAAGGTATGATACAACCAGACAATTGCATATTACACACCACAAAGAACAGAATTGCGTAGCCCCAAAACACCATAAGGAGAACTTAAAAGGATATTACTAAGTAATAAAAAATTAATCTAGGGCTGAAGAGATGGCTTAGTGGTTAAGGCTCCTGCCTGCCAAGCCTAAGAATGCCCGTTTGATTCTCCAGGTCCTACGTTTACCCACGTAAAGTGACACAAGGATGCAATGCCGCGCTTGCCCACAAGGGGGCGCATGCGTCTGGAGTTCATTCAAGGTGGCTGAAATGGCCCTGGAGCGTCCATTCTCTCTCTCTCTGCTTCTTCCTCTCACTTTGTTTCTTTCTGTCTCTCTCTCAAAAAAAAAAAAAAAAAAAAAAACAATTAGCCGGGCGTGGTGGTGCACGCCTTTAATCCCAGCACTTGGGAGGCAGAGGTAGGAGGATTGCAGAGAGTTTGAGGCCACCCTGAGACTACATAGTTAATTCCAGGTCAGCCTGGATCAGAGTGAGACCCTACCTTGAAAAATGAAAAACCAAAAAAAAAAAAAAAAAAAAAAACAATTAACCTGAAATGGCCACATATTGCATGATTTTTTTCATGTCATATGCTTGTGTAAAACCTTGGAGTGTAGAAGCCCTATCTTCAACTATGGACCCTAGGTAACAAAGATGCATCCTCATCTTTACATCTACATATATTTTATTACATCTACATAATTACATCTACATCTGTAATTATAATGTTTGGACCTCTCTGGTGGAAGATGCTGATAGCTGAGAGCCTATCATGTGTGGGGTCTGAGACTTTATGAGAACTGTCTACTTTTACTCAGCATTTCTGTGACCACCAAAGTGCTATGAAAAAAACAAAGTGTACATTTTAAAGGACTATACAAAAATTGTACAAAGTGCAAAAGTTAAAACTAAATTGTAGCTACTTCCCCTTATATGATGTTAATTCATATTTTAGTTCAATGTGTAATTGTCATGTCTAGAGATTTCATCTCCATGTATCTTAGAAGGTTCACGGCCCTTTCATTTTAAATGTCTGTCATAGAGGCACAGCTTAGTGGCTTAGGTATGCAATCTGAGATTCCAGAAACTGTCACTTCAAGAAAGGGCTCTCTGTTTATCTCAGGTAAAGAGAAGAGATTTCTGAACAGAATATTGATGCCATGACCCATCAATACTATGCATTATCACTGTCACAGGAAACCTTTCCCCTGGGGAGACATGGACACACATCTTCATCCCAAATAGGGCTCTGATGGCCAACCAAAGTACAATTATGCCAATACCAGTTTGGTGAACCAATGCGTTTATTGGGGGGTCACTTACAGAGCTTACTTACAAAGCATGGAGACTCCAGAGACTCCACCTCAATGGAGCTCCTTGGAGCTCAGCATTCCTACATCTTTTCCCCTCTGTAGCCTGTATTTTCCCCCTCACGTCATGAGATCTTGTGCATTATTGTATTCAGCTGGTGCAGGGGGTGCCTAAATCTCAGGTAAGGATCTGATGACCCTCCCCACACCTGCTCTTGTGAGTTGACCCAGATGCTTTTGATAAAACTGACAATAGGGCTGGAGAGATGGCTTAGTGGTTAAGGCGACTGCCTGCTAAGCCTAAGAACCGGCTTCCAATCTCCAGGTCCCACATTTAGCCAGATGCAAAGTGATGCAAGGGTACAATGCTGCACTTGCCCACAAGGGGGCGCATGCATCTGGATTTCGTTCACAGCAGCTGAGACTGTTGGTGCACCCATTCTCTATTTGTCTCCCTTTCCCTCTCTGTCTGTAGCTCTCTGTGTCTCTCTCCAAAAATAATAATAATAATAATAATTAAAAAATTTTTTTAAAAATTAAATTAAATTAAAAATAACTGACAGTAGTTGTTTATACCTTTCAATGGGACGAAATTTGCCACACAACAGTCACCCTGAAATAACTGGTCATGTTTAAAGTTTAGTGAAGCATGCACAATGCCCTGAAGCAAATTACTAAAGGAAACTTGCCACCTAGGCGGGTCAAGTATTCTGCATGGAACATGTCACCTTATGATGGGAGCAGCACCAAGCTTAGTGGGGTTATCAATAGGTCTGCCTTTCAGTGTTTACCTGACAGCCTGAAACAATAAACAATGGGGGCTGGAGAGATGGCTTAGCTGTTAAGCACTTGCCCTTGAAGCCTACAGACCCCAGTTTGAGGCTCAATTCCCCAGTAAGCCAGATGTAAGCCAGACGCATAAAGGGGCACATGCATCTGGAGTTCGTTTGCAGTGGCTGGAGGCCCTGGTGTGCCCATTCTCTCCCTCTCTCTCTCTCTCTCTCTGCCTCTTTCTCTCTCTGTCTGCCACTCTCAAATAAATAAATAAAAATAAAACAACAACAAAATTAATTAAAACAAACAATGGGCTATGTTCCATATACTGCCCTGTTTACATCACCATCATAACACAAGACTTAGTGTTTTCTGGGACTTAGGAAATTGAGCACATTTTATCTTCTATGCATGTGTGTTGTATGCACGTGCGTGCTAGTGCATGTGCACTTGTGTGCATGTTTGTGGAGACGAGTGGACAACTTCAAGTGTTGTTCTTCAGGAACACTATCTTTGTGAGACAGGATCTCTTATTGACCTGAAGCTCACCTATTAAGCTAGATTGGCTGACCAGTAGTTCCAAGAATCCACGTGTCTCTGCCTCCCCAGTACCAGGATGACAAGGGTGTTCCACCATGGCCACATTTTTATGTGGTTTCTAGTGATTAAAATCAGGCTCTCAATGCTTTGCTGTAGCAGACAACTTCAGGTTCGCTGAGATGAACTTCCAGACCAGGCACAGTGATGGAGGAAGGGATATTTATTGAAGCTTACAGACCCAGGGGAAGTTCCATTATGGCAGAAGAACCTGGCCTACTTTCACAGGACCAAACACAGAGAGAAAAACCACAAGCCAAAAGCCACAGAGCATAGCACACTTCAGGAAGTCCAGCTAGGCACATTTTGCATATCTTTTTTTTCTTTTTCTTTTTTTGGTTTTTGCGAGGTAGGGTCTCACTCTGGTCCAGGCTGACCTGGAATTAACTATGTAGTCTCAGGGTGGCCTTGAACTCTCAGCGATCCTCCTACCTCTGCCTCCCGAGTGCTGGGATTAAAGGTGTGCGCCACCACGCCCGGCTTATTTTGCATATCTTTAGAATGGAATCTCAAACCCACCACCACACCTTAGGGCTGGACCTTAAGATCCACCTAGTGGCACCGCCTCCATCCAGGTGGCTGCAGATCCAAACTACAAGCTAATAAAACACTGAATATATTGGGGGCCATCTATTTAAACCACCACATTCGCCAGTGAAGCTATTGTCCCATATTATTCACCAAATGGAGGCACTGGGTTTCTGAGCTGCTCACGGTTCTAAGTGCTCTACAAGCATGAGCAGATTTGTTGTGTAGGTTTGGGATACCCAATTTGGAAACAGAGTTGATATCACAGGACACCCAGAATAAACGTGGAGGTATTCACCTCCAAGTCAATCAGAGGCAACATCATTTGCCCAAGAAAAACTCAACTGCAGGACCACCCACAGTACTTCCACTCCAGTGGCCTGCAACTTCTCCTGATTCTTAGCAAATTCATCCCAAAGAGGCACCGCAGGCTTCCTCTGATTTCACACCTCCTAGGATTAAGCTACCTGGTTATCCTCCTATGGTAGTACACATGAGGTCGACTCAGCTCAAGGAAGAGCTCTCCCGTGCACTTAGAATGGTCACAGCACTTAGCTGTGTAGAATTGGTGTGCACACTGGGAAGGCAGACAGTAGTGTTTCAATATTTAGTTACTGCCACATTCCAACAAATAAAAGGGACATTAGGCTCTTCCTACACTATTCCATGCTCTAAAAGAACAATAATTTTCCTAGACATTTTTCAGTATTCTTGTTTAGATTACCCAACAGAGCATAATGTTTTATACCCGTTGCTCTTAAGAATGTAGCTATTAAATCTCAGATATTATGCTCTTATTTCCACCCTGATAATATATTCCTACACTCCTTTGGGTTTTGCCAGTAGCATTGGCCCCTTAAGGAGTGTTACATTCATCTCTTCCCAGCTCTTTCACGGCATGGGTTAGTATGTTATAAAGTGAGAGGCCGCTGAAGTTTGTCCTGCACCAAGAATTGATGTGGAACTCTGGCTATAGCCACGGCAGGTGAGATGGTCCGAGAGAAATGTTTAATGCATTTTCAAAATTGCTAGCGGCCTGCTTTGCCTTTTCAAAAATACTTTGTGCAGAGCCTATAATTTTCTTTTGTTCCGTGACATTAATGGATTGCTTGGTCAGTAAACTGCTCTCCTTATTTAATACAAACACCCACTTGGATGGAAATTACCTGACTTTGACTGATGGCACACCAAAGGAACCCATAGACCTTACTGAAGCTTAAATGAGTGTGTGTGTATTCAATTATTCTCCGGTTATTTTTTTTTTCACTGTATAATGCTTTGCTTATTCATAACAAAATAGAAACATATGGCTATGGTCTTTGGCTTCAGGCTCTTCTAGCAGTTCTTGTAGACTGCATGAAAGTTATTTGCAAGTAAATTTTTCTTTATAAAGAAAAAAATCTACTGAATGTATGTAATAACCCTAAAATCATTGTGAGGAACTTAGCTCACTACTTGCAGTTTGATAGTGTGGGTAAGAGGAGACTAGAAGTTGCCCAGTAATCTCTGGCTTGAACTTCATTGTATTTTTACTCCAATTCAATACAATCAATTGTTTCATGAGAGTTCATAATGGACAATACAGAAGTTCAAAACTCATTTCTAGGACAAAACACTCAACCAAAAACAGCATATGGAAGGAAAAGGTTTATTTCAGCTTGCGGTCTTGAGAGGAAGTTTCATCATGGCATGGCAAAGCAGAGGCTGGGTGTCACATCTTGTCACATCAGCTGGGAGGTAACAGCAAGAGGGAGCTGAGCTCTGAATACCCACTGGGCTTGGACTAAGAAACTGCAAGGTCAGTTCCAGTGAACACTCCAGGAACACTTGTTTCTCCAGCAAGGTTTAATTTTCCAAAGGCTAAACCAGCTTGATCACAGCCACATGAGACTATGAGGGGAGAGTCCACATTCCAACCCCAACACTTACTAATGAACTTAACATAACACAAAGCTCGGGAAATGACTCAGTGGATAAACTTCTGGCCACACAAGCATGAGGACCTGAGTGAAGAACAGGGAATATAGTGGACACCTGCCACACCAGTACTCCATAGCAAAATGTCAGGAGATTCACAGGCCAGCTACCCTGGCAAAAGGAGTGGCAAACAGCAAGAGAACTTGCTTCAAACAACATGGAAGACAAGAGCCAACACCTGAGGTTGTCCTCTGACCACATGTACACCATGGCACATAGGTACAAGCAGTCACATGCACAAACGCACACACACACACACACACACACAATCACACACACAAAAGATAAAAAAGAAAGAAAGTAATACCACACTCCTAGAAATGCAGTAAACTAATTTTCTAACTGTAAATGAAAGTGCTTTGAAAGGCATTAGTTATAAATTGTAACAATGTTTTTAATTGTGTCTTTAAATATAACTAACTTTCACGTAATTAAAAACAATCTTGTCATTTCTGGGAAGTGATTGATTTGGCAAGGAATACTTTTTCTGCAACACAGACTAATGAGAAAATTGAGGGTATAAATGATAGGGATTTCATTAGACTCAACCACCATTCCATTCCGAGCATCGAGCTGACTGATCTTGGAGAAGCAATTATTTTAAGGAAAACACTTTATTTCACACACCTTTGGTAGTTCTGTGTGCATGTCCCTGTGACGTTCCATTTTGGTGCTGGTTTTGCTGAAAACGTATACTTTTATTTTTTTTTTTTTTTTCACTGGTACTATAGTTTTACATAAAGAGAATTATTTCCAAAATATTGTTTTCCACCTTATTGCTACATTTTAATAAAAGACAATTATATGTCATAGCCATCTGATACTTCCCTGATATCCCAAGTTAATTAAAAAAATTCAGAAAACTTAATTTCTTTCACAGTAATATTCCTCTAACTCTAAAATTGACTCATGAAGAGTTGGATGTTCATGTCATTCTGGGAGGTAAGAGATAAAGCTGAAAAGTTGTTTAGTAACAGCTCATTTCCATCAAGGGTCCTTGGAGATTATCAAGACTAGCATCTCTTAGGCCATGTCTGAAGCTACCTCCTGGAGTCTAGTTATCCAAGCACTTCAAATTTGGAACAGTTACAATGTTATTCTCACCTAAAAAATATATTAATATTAAAAGTAGGTGAGGGCTGGAGAGATGGATTAGCAGTTAAGGCACTTGCCTGCAAAGCCAAAGGACCCTGGTTCGATTCCCCAGGACCCAAGTAAGCCAGATGCACAAGGTGGCACATGTATCTGGAGTTCATTTGCAGTAGCTGGAGGCCCTGACATGCCCATTCTCCCTCCATCACTTTCTCTCTCTCTCAAGTGAATAAATAAATAAAAATAAAATATTTTTTTAAGAGTAGGTGAGTAGTGATTTTGCAGACACTTTGGGAAGCAGCCTGGCTAGTCTCTCAAAATGTTAGGCACAGAGTTAGCATATGACTTAGCAATTCTCTCCTTGGTTCTCAAAAGAAATAGAAACCCATGTCCTCACAAAAATTTATACATAAGGGCTGAGGAAATGACTCAGCAGTTAAAGACACTTGGTGAAAAGCCTGGGCCCTGAGTTCTGTCTTTCCCAGCACCCACTAAAAGCCATACACAAAGTGGCACATAAGACAACGGAAGGTGGTCTACAATGGTGTTGACTTGCAGTAAGAGACCCTTGTCTTAAAGAAGGTGGAAGAACAGAACAGACACCTCAAGGTTGTCCTCTGACCTCCACGTGCCATGACATGTGTACATCCATACACACACACACAAATTTTTTAAAAGAAAATGTGTATGTGAACAATCATAGCAGTGTTATTATAACAGACATAGAGTGGAAAGAATTTAAACAACTATAAACTAATGAATGATTATCATGAGTCAACATACGACAGCATATTTGGAAATAAGAAATGCCTGCAAAGCCTAACAACCAGGGTTCGATTTCCCAGGATCCATGTAGAGCCAGAGGCACAAGGTGATGCATGCACCTGGAGTTCATGTCCAATAGATAGTTGTCCTGGCACACCCATTCTCTCCCCCACCTTGCAAATAAGTAAATAAAAATATTCTAACAAAGAAAAACAAATGAAGTATTGATATAATGCATAGCATGGATGAACTTTGGAGAAAATGTTAAGTGAAAATAAAACACAATCACAAAGGAACACATATTAATTATTATTATCATTATGAGATGTCCAGGACACCTGGCCAAGAGACTGAAAATAGATTCCACCCAAATAGATCTGATATAGTGTCCCTTTGGTCCCACTCATCTTAGGATGTCCCTGGTTTGGGAGAATTGCTACTGTGCCAAATTATTTCCATATATCTGCATCTTTGTACTTCACAGTAATCTCATGTGGCAGATGAATAGACTACATCTTAGAAAGGTAAATTGCTAATGCCACACAGAAAAGAAATGAAAGGACCCGTATTTAGCTTCAATTTGCTGTTCTGAAGGCTATGACCTCTCTCCTCCTTGAGGCTATAAATGTAGGCAGTATGGGTTGCTAAAAATAAATGCCAAAGCCTGAAATTAAAATACGAATAACCTGCTACCAAATTCTAATGGGAAAGTGGATAATTCATCATTGTCTAACTCCCACTAGCCAAAGAGATAGAGCCCTTTAGTCCCTTCTAAATAGTCCATGTCACCAACAATCTAAAGATTATTCTGGAAGGCATTTATTCTTGATTCTACCGGCAGCTCTCAGTGGGTGACAATGTCAAAACTTCAATCATATCCTTATTGTTGTGATAAAATTGTCAAGTTCAGCCCCTCATCTTGAAACTATACAAGGGTTGGTCCATCCCAGCTTATTTCTTCTCCAGATGGTTATAATGTGATAAACATTTTCCTGTAAATAACCAACAGAATCATCTTTTAAAGAGAAAATGAGAAATTGCAGAAGTATTTTCAATCTTATTCTTTCCAGGACTATTCATAAGTGACTTACATTTCCTAAGCTCAGTTAGTACTTGCTTACAAAGTTAAATTTCTTTTGAATTCCTCTTCAGCTTGTCTTCTCAGATTGAGTGATTGCTTTGCCTAAGCTTTTAGTTAGTTAGTATAACTGTAGAGCAAGACACGTGACTCCTACAGATTTAAAATTGTAGATATGCTGTTACATTTCATTTTATTCCATGAGTATCTCAATAAAATCTCTTAAGCATCAAAAATTAGGAGTTTACAATTGTGCTTTTTCCCTTAGAAATAACCATCACTTTCTCTGTCTCCCTCTGCTTGCAAATAAATAAATAAATAAATTTTTCAAAGTTATAATTATTTGTTCAGCAATATTTATACAATGTCCACATTTGCTTTATTGAACAAAACTCATAAATAAGGAAAACATGGGAAATTTAAGTGAAAATTAGTATTTTTAGTTGAATTCAATTCAATTATGTTTGATGCAACATTTTTAGGAAATACAACACTGAGCTAAGGTGTATTGTAAAATTAAACATAAGAGTACACCATGACCCAGAAATTCCACTTTGATTTATATATCTAAAGAAATAGAATTAGCATCCCAAAGAATATTCCTATGTGCATTATTTAGTGGATATATTAAGAGAGAAAGAATATATATATTTATAAAATATTATATATACTATATATGTTATATCATGACTAATTTTACAAGATCATTTGTTGTATCATCATCTTAAAGACAGTACAAAAACATAACTATAATCTTAGTTGAGCAGTATTTAATAATCCAATAAAGCTATCTCTCTTCTGATATAATATAATAACAAATTATTCAATCACAAATAAGCAAAGAGTCCAATTCTGATGATGTCTACCCAAGAGTGCTGGTTAATTATCAAACAATTATATGCAATGTGAAAAAAATTAGGACTCAATCTTTCAACTCGTGTTCTGTAGAATGGGACTACAGACATGCCTAGTTTCTAGGGAGAGTTAGGATTAAGTGGAGATTAGCTTAAAGGAACAAATTAAACATGTTAAGACTCTTTTTAGAAAGGTTAGTCATAAATTTTTCTCAAACACAGAAGAAAGACATTTTAGAAGACAAATATATTGCAAGATTAGAAACATAAGGAATGTAAAAAAATGATTACACTAGAAAACCTGAAACATGAGGAATCTTTGAAGATGGAAAATTAATATTTCAGACCTGATAGAGGACCAAGTGCAAAGGAAAGCACAAGACACAAGAACTGTGGAATTATTTTTTTAATTCCAGAAATAATCCAAACTCAGAATAAAATAAAACAAGAGCCAAGATCCAAGTCATCCCTAGAGTGATAAAAGTTTATTAATTGAAGTACAGACTTGGAACATCTGGGCCAAGTTCCTGTTTGGCAATAAATATGTTTTCTCTGTGGTTAATAGCTTAAGGAAAAAAAAAAAAACCCTTAGATCATGCCAACAAAGATGATGTTAATAAAAAGAAACTGCACTTTCATGTGCATGTTGAAAAACAAGATAGAAAGAATGTGCTAGAAGAGTCATGAGGGCATTCGACACAGGAAACTCTAACAAGGAGCTCTTACAACAAAAGATGCTGTAATCAAAGCTTATAGGCAACTATGCCTCGTAACTAAAATGAAGATTTTAGTCTTCAGATGGAATCTCCTATTGGCAAAAAAGATTAAACAGAAAAATAATATATCTGTAGCATAATGAAATTTCAAAGTTCACAGTTTCAGAGTTGTGGAGAAAATACTCAAACTTCAAGTGGATTTCTCCAAAGAGGATGAGTATTAAAAGTGGTGAGAAATCTATTTGTCATAAGGGTACATAGAAGAAAATAATGTTGCTGGGTGTGGTGGCTCACACCTTTAATCCCAGCACCTGGGAGGCAGAGGTAGGAGGATCACCGTGAGTTCAAGGCCACCCTGAGACTACATAGTGAATTCCAGGTCAGCCTGGGCTAAAGAGAGACCCTACCTCAGGAAAAAAAAAAAAAAAAGAATGTAAAAAATTTAGAATTAACAATTTTTCAATGTAATTTTTATTTAATAAATTCTTACTGAGTACCTGTCTAAGGTACTTTTCTCACTACTATGAACAAATATGCAATGAAAGCAATTTAAAGAATGGTGGATTATGGCTCACAATTTGAAGTGGCAATGCATACTTACCCAGGTGAGCTCAGTTTTTCAAAAAACCAACCAATCAGTAAATGTGCTAGCCTGCTCTGATACATTTAACAAGGACAGAGAATCACTTTATGCTTACACTTTCTTTTAAGTGTGGACTTGTTTGAGAATACCGTTCTATACTAATCAACCCTGCTTCCTTATCATAAATGCATGACATAAAAAAAGGAGGAAAGGGGCTGGAGAGATGGCTTAGCGGTTAAACACTTGCCTGTGAAACCTAAGGACCTCAATTTGAGGCTCGTTTCTCCAGTACCCACATAAACCAGATGCACATGTTGGTGCATGCTTCTGGACTTCATTTGCAGGGGCTAGAGATCCTAGTGTGCCCATTTTCTCTCTCTCTCTCTCCCATTATCTGTATCTAATAAGTAAATAAATAAAAATAAAAACTTTTTTTAAAAGGATGGAAGATTGAAATCGACCCATGGTTTCAGAATACCCAGTCCATGGTCCACTGGCTCAATCACTTCAGACATGTTTGACCAGAACATCATCATAGAAGGCTGTGTTGGAACAAAGTTGTTCACCTCAGGGTGACCAAGAAGCAGAGAGAAAAGTGGCCAGAAACAAGATTTCAAAGGTACACCCTGAGTCATTCAATCCCTATGACAGTCCCTTGAAGTTCAGAACTCTTCAATGAATTGATACGTGGAGGAAGTTAATCCCTTCATGATCTAATCATCTTTCTGCAGTGTCACCACTGGGGACCACACTTTCAACACAGAAGTTCGGGTATGCGGAGAAACTACTTCCTCAAACCATTTCACTTTCTGCTAAAGGAAAATCAAATGGTATTGCCTAATTAGCATTATTTCCTTCCACTTGAATCAAGCTTACTCTTATTAAAATGTACGTATATGCTTATGAGTAAATTTGTTTTCCTAGAATTTTTCAGAAGTTTCACTTACTCCTCCTGGCGTGATGATTTTTGGTCACATTTGCATATGTCTGGGATTCATACATCCTTGCTTATCCATGGACAGACATTTGGAAATGCTCATTTGTAACTCCCCTGTTTTTCTTCCATTTGGAATCATTGCTACTACCGAACTACCTCCGAGATCATTGCTACTACCAACTTACCTCACTGAATTTCTCTGATTTCTTGAGCCACATTTCCTTGTACAGCTTTTAACAAAATCTTGTTCTCTGACTTTTCTGAAAGATTTTTATGTAAAATTAAGACTCTTGCCAATTTTGTGAAACCTCATTTTTTTTTATTTCACAAGTTTCTTAATAGCAAGATGATTTTCCCTGCATTTTCTGTTATCTTCATTTCTCTTCTATTTAGTTCAACATGATTAGTGGAAATTAAGTACAAAACAATAGCCCCTTCATTGTTTCTTCTAACATAGGAAGGATAAAATGATGTTTACTGGTGTGTTTTGTGTGTGAAGCACATGCAGTAAATATTCAGAAGTTAAGAATTAATGAATTTATGACATAAAAGGCTAAGTAACCTTCATTATTATTGTTGTTGTTATTAATATTATACAAAAATTACATGAATTTCTAAATTACACTAATAATAGTAGAATTTAGTATCATGTAGCTTTAGATATTCTTCTATAATAAAGAAATCTTAACTATTTTGTAAAAATGTTGTATATTCAAATGAATGCACATGGAAAGATGGAGACACATCCTTTGTTCTGGAATATTAGAATGTGCCAGTCAACTTTCTGCTACTCTAGCAAAATACATGAGGAAATCAATTTCCAAATAAGAAACTTTTAACTCAGTTTTGGAGGTTTCATCCATGATGGTTGGCTTCACTGCTTTGGGCCTGTGGTAAGACAATCCAATACAGCAGGAAACACATGGTGCAAAAAGCCTGCTCAGGGCCCAGTGGTAAGGGAGAAAAGAGAACAAGACAGAGATGAGAGCTCAAGCGATCCCTGGGAGGATTTGGATCAGGGAGGCTAACGCACTGAAGGCTTAGGTCACTTCTGGTGCCACTATGAGGAGGCAGAACCTAGTTGGGGGGGGAGAGATCATTGACAGCATGTTCTCACAGGATAGATTATGGCCCTGTTCCCTTCCCCTCTCTCTTTTGGCTTCCTGGTCACCATGACATGGCCTTTCTTGCCAGGGTGTTCTGGTTTACCACAGGCTCACAGTGCTGAACCAAGCATGGATTGAAACCTCATATACTGTATGGCACAATGCAGGTCGGGCCCTAGCCAGGCCACCTGCTAGTATACATGACACAGAGCAGGTCGGCCCTAGCCAGGCCACCTCCTAGAAGAAACCAGGAAGTGGCTTCTATGGACGTGGCATCCTGCACAGGCCTGGGGTGACAATAGCTAGAGCCCGATGCGTGCAAGCAACCTGCTGCGAGAGGATCTGCCCAGAGACAGGTTGTCACTGGTCACAAGAAGGGAACCACCCCATACAACGATTGGCCAGCCAAACCCTTTAAACCCTCTACACTTGAGTTTGCAGCAGCTGGCCCTCTGCCTGCTTCCACCCAACTCCTGGTGTCTGTGTCGTGACTCCACGCCTCTCCCCCCTACCCGGCGGAGACCCTGCCATCCCTCCTGGACTGGTCCTAGGAGGGACCCCAACAATAAACCATGAGCTATAAACCTTGCCCCCTTTAAAGAGCATGTTTCCAAGTCTTGTCATAGTAATGGAAAACTGACTGTGATGGTGAACCTTTGCTGTCACCTTGACTGGACTGGGAATCCTTGAGGAAACATCTCTGGGCATGACTTTGATGGCATTTTCAGGGAGGTTTATCTGAGGTGGGCAGCACTGTACCATGAGGTAACATCCTAATCTCAATTAAAAGGGAATGTATACCCTGCTGTCTGCTTCCTGGTCTAACCTGCTACAAGGAGTCCCAGATCCATGCTCCTGCCTCCATGAACTCAAGAGGATACAATCCCTTTGTCAGGAGAGAGAAGAAAAGTAATGAGGGCTGGAGGAATGGCGTAGAGGTTAAGGTGCTTGCCTGCAAAACCAAAGGACCTAGGTTCAATTCCCCAGTACCCACGTAAGCCAAATGCACAAGGTGGCTCATGCATCTGGAATTCATTTACAGTGGCTGCAGGCCCTGGCACACCCATTTTCTCTCTCTCTTTCTATCTGCCTGTCTCTCTTTCTCTCTCTCTCAAATAAATAAATAAAAATAAGAATTTTTTTTTAAAAAGAAAACTAAAGTAATGAATACACTGACCAATGCAGGAAAACAATCTCTCACTAGGTCCCACTTCCTGAAGGCTTCACAATCAAAAAAAAAAAAAAAAATCATGTACTGGGCTAAAGGTATAGCCCAGATATAAATGGTAGTGAATAGATATATTAATATTCTCTGAGCTCAGTGCTCTATTAGAATCACCAAAGAACCAATTTTCATGGGAGAGGGAAACACGGGTTATTCTGTGACTCAACTTTCATCAGACTTTTGGTTTCCTCTCCGAAGTCCAAGAGCTTTTGTGGTTAATTAGGCACAAATTGTTTTCATGTAATGCAATACTTCCCTTGTCACATGCCTTAATGAGCTCCTAGGCATATAAAACTGTATAGACCCCATTGTGAATTCCTCATTCGATAGAGATAAATTAGTAACTGCAAATGAGTGTCAGCTCTGGAGGATGTCATGGACTTGAGCAGACATTCATTAGGAATCTGATCTATACCAAGTTTCGGTCAAGGCAGGAGGTAGAGTAATGCTGGCTCCAGAGGTGAATAAGACAAAGTCATTTCTATTAAGTAGCCAGTGTTCATGAAGGAACTGGTTGTCACTTAGTAAATGACATGTACAAATATATGTACATTCACCTGATGGCACTGACACTATGTTAGAGATGACACAGGGGCATGAATGCATCAACATGAAAAATATTCTCGCACACACTTACTCAATGTCAAGTGTATAGCCTATTTCCTTTTCAAAAACTAAAAGAGAAATTGGACATATAGATTTAAAAAAAAAAAACACCATCACACCCCTTGTGAGCCAATATAGAAATTCTTGCTCAAGGGACTCACACTCTCCCACCTCTAGGCTTGGTAGTTTTCTCTGAGAGGGAACAGGAAATTGGAGACAGAAACGCATACATCAACCTTTGCTGTGTACCTGCTGAGAGATGCGTCCCCAAAGGCTGGCTAGGGAGCCCAAAGAATAAATGGCAGGACACTGTTTTTCACGGAGCAGTTACGCTCCAGCTTAGGGAATCTGAGACTACTTCTAGTAGACGTTTGTAAAAATCGTTTATAATGTGGCACAGCTCTACAGCACCTGGTGACTGAACACGAGGAATGTTTATCTGAGGCTGTGGCCCTTCAGAGGATGAGGATGAAGGATCAACCCAGGGGATGAACCCACCAGAATCTCAGCAAAGATGTGCTTTTGAAATGCATGCCCACAGCAAATCAACAGCGGAGGGAAAACTGTTTCCAGTTCTGTGCCAGACCAAGCTCTAAGGGCCTCTGAGGATGAGCCAAAGAGCCCTTATGGACTGGTTATTGGAACAGAGCACAAGGCGATAAGCATTGTGCCAGACAGCCATTGCCATGCAATTTGTGCTTTAGCAAATGTCTTATCACCACCACAAATCTTAATTGAGGCAGGCAGTGGTGGACATGGACCCAAGTTTCTGCTTTAATGCCATCATGATTTCTGCTTATTTTAAACTCGGAATTTTTATCATTTGAATTTCTCCTCGCCAACATTCAGAGAAGGGAGAGTGCTCAGTTGGGCCCTGGCTAAGTTGAACAAATGCAATGTCAACCTGGCAACTAAGGTGTTAACTTTTCCTTCTGTCCGTTATTATCACAACCTCTTGCTACTTCACTATATATGTGTCCACCATGTTCATATCTTCCAATGAACCATAATTATGATCACATACAAATCATCTCTGAATGTGTCATTGAAAATCCTTGCACAAAAAAAGATTTACATTGAACAACTCTTAGAAAATATATGAGATCCAACAGCAGTTCCAATAAAATCAAACAACAAAAATCAAAATAGTCAAAAGTTAATAAAAATACTAACACATACACAACAGTGAAATAAAAATGGGCAATCTAGCCAGGTGTGGTGGTGCACGACTTTAATCCCAGGATCTAGGAGGCAGAGGTAGGAGGAGCACCATGAGTTCAAGGTCACCCAGAGACTACATAGTGAATTCTAGGTTAACCTGGGCCACAGTGACAGGAATATCAAGTGGCCACTGAAGAACCCAGGATTATCTATGGTAGAGCAAAATGGGAAGAAAAAGCAATTTAAGATTAGATAGGATGGGAGCCATCATCATCATCATCTCTCCTAGGCTGAAGGAAGATGAAGAAGAACCGTAACTCATCTGAATTTGAGCTGAACAGCATAAGAGGGCTGCCCAGTGAAGGCTAAGGGATGGAGCCACGGCACCTTGATGGCCTGTGGGGAAGAGAGGAGACAAAACCAGTCCTCATTAGCTCTCAAACCTTTAATGATTCACCAGCCTCCTCCAATTGTCCCCCTGCTCACAGAAAACAGACTGTACCATGGTGAGGGCCATAGACATCAGCCTCCTGTGGCAGATGGCAGAGAGCAGACTCAGGCTACAGAGGTAAACTGGAAACGATCCTGCACCAAACACTACATTTTATAAATGAACCCCAAACCTACTTCTAAACGGAGGATACAACCACTTAACAGCAATGGATTTTTAACATGGAAAAACTGGTTGCAAAATTAATCTGGAATTATGAACATGATAGACACATCTGGGATAATGCTAAAATAATTGAGCCACAGAGCACAGGGGTGATTTGCTCTACAAGATACAAAAGCTATTATGTTGCCAGATAATGATTAATCTGATGCTAACAGAAGAAAATAGCAATATATTCATATGTTAAAATACACAGGTCCAAAACAAGTCCAAGTGAAGATTAAAATAAGGGCAGATAAGTCCATAGGGGAAATATTGGATATAATCATGGAGAAAAACATGTTTGATTTTTACTTTATACCTGATTTCAAAAATAATTAGGGCTGGAGAGATGGCTTAGCAGTTAAGGCACCTGCCTCCTAAGCCTAAGAACGCTGGTTCCAATCTCCAGCGGTTCCAATCTCCAGGTCCCACGTTTAGCCAGATGCAAAGTGACGCAAGTGTGCAATGCCGCAATTGACCACAAGGGGACAAGGGGGCGCACACATCTGGATTTCTTTCGCAGCAGCTGAGAGGCTGCTGGAGAGCCCATCTCTATCTGTCTTCCTCTTCCTCTCTCTCTGTCTCTGTCTCTGTCCAATAAAAAAAAATTAGAGATAAATGGCAGATTGTGTTATAAACAAGCATATATTGCAAAAAGCATGTTTTATAAAATAAAATATCAGGTAAAATTTAAGTGAGCTGTTTGAAAACCTCATGGGAAAGAAATTATTCTGTGTTTCTTCTAATCCAGTCCTGCAGTCTATAGTAGTCCTTTCTGGATTCACTATATGCCCACAGGAAATGGCTAATAAACAAAGAATCGAAACTAAAACACAATGGAGGCAAAAAGTAATGGAATAGGCCATACATACTTAAATTTTCATAGAGGAAAAAAAAAAACCCAACACTTTGGTAACATATGTCAGTTAAGGGGACATAAGGATTGCAATACATTTCATACCTCAAAGTACAAGGATTTGTTGGAGATCACAAAACAAAGATGAATAGTCCCATAGAAAAATTCCCAGATGCATAAGCAAAGGATTTGATCAAAAAATAAACTGCTACATAAATAAATTTAAAAATTGAATTGTGTTAGTAATCAGACAAAATGTACACACTGTATATATGACATTCTTGTAGCCTTATTACTATTTTGATAAACATCAAAATGTTGACCATATTAACTGTAGGAGAAAGTAAAGGAAAACCCTCACATACAGTTGATTACAACGCATAAAGCTTATGTTTCTTTGTTTTAATTCAATTTTATTATTTATTTATTTATTTGAGAGAAAGAGATACAGAAATAGGCAGGTAGAGAGGAGAGAGAGAGAGAGAGAGAGAGAGAGAATGGGTGCACCAGAGCCTCCAGCCACTGCAAACGAACTCCAGATGCATGTGTCCCCTTGTACATCTGGCTTACGTGGGTCCTGGAGAATTGAGCCTTGAACTGGGGTCCTTAGGCTTCACAGGCAAGCGTTTAACCGCTAAGCCATCTCTCCAGCCCATTATTGATTTTTATTATTGATAATCAATATTTAATAATGATTCATAATTACTTATACATTATTTATAATAATAGTTAATAATATTTATGATAAAAATGCATTGGAAAACATAATACCAAATAACAACATTTTAATACTTTTAGTAATTGGGTGTGTATATGTGTGTGGTATGTGTTGCATGTGTATGAAGTATATGCATATGCATGGGCAGGTGTACACACACTTTGCACTCACATATAACAATTAACTCAGAGACAACATTTTTTAAATTTTAATTTGATGAATGACGATTTAGCAAGACTTGTCTAGAAAATCCCCTTCTGGTAGGGTCCCACTTGATAAGGTCCTACTTACTTGTGTTGACACCTGGCATTTCCATGTGGAATCACACTAGTCTTGAATCAAGAACACGGGCTCACCTTCACTATATAACTTGTATTGACTTGCATTGTCCCCATCCCATCCATTAGCCTGCTAACATTTCTGTGCATGGGATCTTCCACACAGCAGCAGGAAGTGGGAGAGTCTGTGCTCAAGATGAGTTAACACTCATACCACAAATTCCTGATGGGTAAACAAGAATGTCAATTTTTTTTTTGTGCCCTGACTCAACTACATTAAGCAGTCAGCAAATAAAACACAGATAAAAAATCATGTCAATGTCCATATCCAATGCTTCTCAATCTGAAGTTTTCAAATAGGTTCAAATGTAACCAGAGTGCATTGATTCAGACACAAAAACCAGTCACTGAAAATTTCGTGGACACATCACTTAATGAGGGTCGCATCTTCAGTGAAATGCTTCCATGAGAAGATAAATATGTCTGAAAATGTTGCCACTACTAAGGAAAAAAAACATTAACTTCTGGAAAAATATCAAGAGAACTCTTTTAAATTCATAGCAGAGATGCAAAAAATGAAGGAAATGAACTTAGGAGCAAAAATTACAGGCAGAAATGTTGACCTCAGCAGTAAGCCAATGAGCTCACACTGTGGGTTCTGGGAGCAGGTTATTGGTCCTAATTCTCAGGGAACTGAGTTTTAATGCCTAGAAATGAAATGAAAATGACTCCTGGGGGTCATAAAGTCTGAAGCCTCCACAAACTTTGAATTTCCCTGAATTCACTGGAACATCCAAACTGCTAATTGGTGGTTTAAGTGAAATCTGCAGGCTCGTGTGTTTTAAATACTTGATCTCCAGGTGGTAGCAATTTGGGAGTATTGTTGGGCCTTTGGGAAAGGTGGAGCTTTGCTGGTGGAGGTGTGCTGGGGGGTTGCAGGGCGGCCTTTGGGGTAATACAGCACAACCCAAACCCAGTACTTAGACTACTTAGAGCTACTGTGGAGAGGTGAGGCGCCCAGCTGGCCTGGACTGCCTGCTCCTGCCATGCTGTCCCCACCACGATGAAACCTCCCCTCACAGCTGTAACCTGAAATTAATCCTTTCCTTCCATAAATTGCTTCTGGTTGGGTGCTTTGTCCCAGCAACAGGAAGGTAACTGCAACAACGGAGACATTTTTCTTCAATTAAGAGGTATGTGGGGCTGGAGAGATGGCTTCCGGGTTAAGGCACCTGCCTCCTAAGCCTAAGAATGCTGGTTCCAATCTCCAGCGGTTCCAATCTCCAGGTCCCACGTTTAGCTAGATGCAAAGTGACGCAAGGGCTCAATGCCGCACTTGACCACAAGGGGACTCACACATCTGGATTTCATTTGCAGCAGCTGAGACACTGCTGTTGCGCCCATCTCTATCTTCCTCTCTTTCTCTCTCTCTCTCTGTCTGTCTCTCTCTGTGTCTCTCTCCAAAAATAAAAATAAAAATAAATTTAAAAAAAAAGAGGTATGTGTTCACGTTGAGGACGTATGATGAGTTCCAAGTTCAGAGCTAAATCCTTATAAAGCAAGAAGAGAAACAAAAAGACTGAAGACAAATATGTAAAAACGAGGATTTAACAAG
The DNA here is from genome assembly GCA_036365145.1 of Orientallactaga sibirica. Taxonomy (NCBI): domain Eukaryota; kingdom Metazoa; phylum Chordata; class Mammalia; order Rodentia; family Dipodidae; genus Orientallactaga; species Orientallactaga sibirica. Next base: position 5,377,486 of record JAEOAD010002133.1, read on the forward strand.
CCTAGATAGTGAGTAGATGGGTGTTCAGTTTTATTATTTTCTATAAATGTAAATGCGCTTACAGTATTTCCTTAAAAGAAAAGAATAAAAATCCCCTATAGTGTTTCTGACTAGGCAGAAATGCAGGATTTTTATTTTTTAGCAAGCTATCAACCGTAGCCATTGAGTTCAGAGTGAACTTACTTTGTGGGGACTCAGACAGCAATGAACACTTCAGTAAGGCATCTTGGGGATAATAACATCATGAAATAGCCACTCAACAATCGTGTTGCACTTTGATATCTCCCTGTGGAAGTTTGAGGTTTCCTTTGTGTGGGAAGTGACACTTATAGGGTCATTGTGAAGATTCACTAGGAGAAAAAAATATAGATGGAATAGCTATAGATATAGATGCTTCCTAAACTCTAATGGGCTGTTCTGAAGTGGTGGGCAGGCAAGCCACAGTCCCAAAGTTACACAGCCCAAGCGCTCCTGTTTGTGTTTCTGGAAAGTTCTTTGATCTCAGAAAAAAAATTATGACCCACAGTACTACCATTTCTTAGCTTCAAACAAGAATTCATACAAAATCTGTCTGGCATATATGTTTATAAAAAAATTAAGATATCAACTGCAAACTCTGTGTCTAGTAATCACTGCTTTCAGCTCAACTAGACTTTAAAGAGGAATCCTCCTGACTTCCCTTTTCTGAAAACAATGACTTCATGCAAGTTTCTACTGAAAATTCTTTTGCTGTCTGGCTGGAGATGAATTAAATCTTCACATAGCTTCTTTCCAACTTTACAATCCAGGGTTATTCTTAAGTAGGTGCGAGGCATCCTTTTGGGAATCAACCTACAGGAGTAGATAGTACCTCTATCACCCAGTGTCTGTGGAAGTGAGGGGCAGCTGTGATAGGCAGAAATTAGAAGCAAAGATGGCCAAGTCACATCACGATTACAATCCTGGTATCTTGTCTCAGCATGGTTGAACTTGAGGTCTCGCCTCTATTGCAATGGTTGTGAGTCAAGCCTTCCTTCACTCTTAAGTTATCCAGAGAAACTTTCTATTGATACTGGATCGTTTTCAAAATACTACCACCACCACTACTACTACTATTACTACTATTAATAATAATAATAAATTCTAGGGCTGGAGAGATGGCTCAGTGGTTAAGGCGCTTGCCTGCAAAGTCTAAGGACCCAGGTTTGATTCCCCGCTACCCAAGTAAGCCAGATGCACATGGTAGTACATGTGTCTGGAGTTTGTTTGCAGTGGCTAGAGGCCATGGTGCAACCATTCTCTCTGTCTCTCTCTGTCTCTCTCTCTCTCTCTCTGTCTCTCGCTCTCTCTGTCTCTCTCTCTCTCTGTCTCTGTCTCTCTCTCTCTCTCTCTCTCTCTCTCTATATATATATATATATATATATATATTCTATTTCTCTCTCTCATAAATAAATAAAATATTAAATAACAATAAATTTTTCATTAGTGTGATGAAATGTTAAGGATAGTACACATTTTATCAAAACAAAGATGCCTGAACATAGGTGACTACAATCTGACCATAGGTGGTCAGTCTCCTATATCTTGTTATTTAGTTAAGGACAACTTTCTAAATTCAATTGGTAATACTTTCTTAGTTTAAAGAACCTTATTTCAAAATGCAAATGAGGGAAGTGAAAAAAAAAGTCAGGCTTGGCGCTGTAATTAATTCTCTGAAATTCAATATCTGTACTCAGAAACATGCACTAAATTTTTTTTTCTGGAATTTTCTGTTGTTCAAAGAAGTAAATCAAAATTGCTACAAGTGAGAAAAAAGAAAAGAGAATGAAGCTCAGAGACTGAAAGATAGATCAAGAGTTGTGATTTAAGAATTCCTTAATGTTTTTTTCCCCAATCTAAGTTCCCTTGTTATTTACTTTAGTTTCTCCTTCATTTGTGTCACTTAGGAACGACACATCCATAGAGCACCTCACCTCCCTGCTTACCCCTTTCTGTACAGGTGCCTTTATCTCCTCTTTGATATGTGAACTTCATTTACAGTTTATAAACACACTAACTTCCCTATCTTCAGGCTTCTTAAACTTATGCCTTGAAGGTAATGGATAACTGCATCTCATAGGTATGCACTAAAAGAAATGAAAAATGTTTTCTGAAAACCTAAAGAAAAAAGTCCTAATTATGATCATTAGTGACACCATAGTAAAAAAAAAAATCATTCATTACTCAGAATTGCCTCCCAAATGCTACTTTACAGATCCTCCAATGTGTTCTTATAACAATTGTCAACTGCTTCAACAAAATTTGAGCAGGCCCTGCATTTAGGAAAGGAGCAAGGCAAATTTTCCTCCTTCTTAGGTAGAATGACTGCAAAATATTTCCTGCAATATAAAATATTATCTCCAATGAATGAAAAACATCTATTTTCTTGTTTCTATTTATCTGCTAATTTTTAATTTTAAAGATTTTAACTAAACAGAACACTATTAAAACGTTGAAGATAAAAGCTAAGGAATATATTAGACTTACTGAGCGTGTTGTTCTTAGTTTTGAGTATATACACATGTGAATAGGTTCATGTACAACAAGAAAATGTATAACAAGAGTGAAGCTAACTGGGTTTGTTTTCTACCTTGGCCAATACATGGATGATGATAAACAGAATTGCAGATATTTTAATTTTGAAAATATTTGCTCATATTGACATTATACCACAGTCATTATCATCATGGGATATTCAAACTCTGAGCTATAGCTTCAAAAATTTCACAACATAACATAATTGTAATCATTTATTGTCATTTACATACTAGACAAAAATGTATGCCAATTCATGTGTTCTGATTGTTACAAGTCAACAAGTTAATAGAAATATAGAATGACACTAAGTTACCAAAAAAATCTGAAATAAGAACAAATTTTCAAAGAGGCAGTGCATTGATATTTTAAAGATGAGACCAATGAAAGTAACCAAGCTTTCAATGAGCACGGTCAATATGCCATTTGAAGACACAGCTTTACTCATTATTTATTGAAGATATAATTAACTAATCAAACAAAGAAAATAAACAAAAAATTCTCTTTGTACTCACAGCTCATACAAGTCAACTGAAATCTCAATAATAATAAATTTTATATCAATTTATGATCAACTAATGATGAATTGAAGAGAATATTAGTATTTATACCAAAATCATGAGCAAAAGCAACCTATGTGGACTGAGGAGATTGCTCAATGGTTAAAAACCCTTGCCACTTGACCATGAGGGTTTGGGAGGCCTGAGACCTTCTGAGTTTAACTCCCTAGAATCCATGTAAAAAGCTAGGCATAGGGCTGGAGACATGGCTCAATGGTTAAGGCACTTGCCTGCAAAGCCAAAGGACCAAGGCTCAATTCACCAGTACCCATATAAAGCCAGATACACAAGATGGCACATGTGTCTGAAGTTCATTTGCAGTGACTAGAGGCCCTGGCACACTCATTCTCCCTCTCTCTCTCCCTATTTTTTTCTCTGTCTCTCTTTCTCTTTCAACTAAAGAAAAAAAAATAAATATTTTTTTAAAACAAACCTGGGCACAGAAACACCTATCTGTAAGGGGCAGAGACAGAAAATCACTGGAGCTTGCTAACTGAATACATGCAATCCAGGTTGAGAGAGAAAGAGAGATGTTCTCTCACAGAAGCATGCACATGAGCAATAGGGAAGGGGGCACCTGGAGATCTCTCACATGTGCACACCAAACACATAATACATCACACCTCAAACACTAAACACACACACACAAATAGAACTGTGACATGTTCAGAACATGAAGAAAACCAGAAACTTAAAAGATGAACATGAACCTGTGGCATTTTTCTATTTGCTTATTGGTGATCCAAGAAAGAGCTCCTATGTCTTTGAAGTGTGTGTTGTGTAAGTATTCCTAGGGAGACATTAACAAAGTTCTAGGCACGCACGGGTGAGCCAGTGAGTCTGTCAGACATACTTAAAAAGTATGGGTGGGCTGGAGAGATGGCTTAGCGGTTAAGGCGCCTGCCTCCTAAGCCTAAGAATGCTGGTTCCAATCTCCAGGTCCCACGTTTAGCCAGATGCAAAGTGACACAGGGGCGCAATGCTGCACTTGACCACGAGGGGGCGCATGCATCTGAATTTCATTCACAGCAGCTGAGAGACTGCTGGCGCACCTATCTCTATCTGTCTCCCTCTCCCTCTCTGTCTGCCTCTCTCTGTGTCTCTCTCCAAAAATAAATAAAATAATTTAAAATTTTTTTAAAAAAAGTATGGGTGACTCAAAGGCAGCTGCATCACCCGGAAATCCACCTTAATATATGTGACTGGTCAGATAACTACCTGCTTGAAGCTCCCTTCCCAACTTGCAGGCTGTTGCACCGAGCAGTTTGCTCTGCTATACAGCAAGTTTTCACTACCTTTAAAACCTTGGGCAAGAAATTTGTGAATAGTGAACAATTTAGAGCTTCCTGAACCTTTTAAGTTTCAGACCTTGCCTCAGGCAAAAGTTTGAGGCAAAAAGTTGTCAATTTCCTTGATAACTTATATTTGAAAATAATACCTCCTCCTGAGTCTGTGTCTGTTAAAATATAGTATTGTAGGTTTGGATTGCAAAATAATGCCAATGCACCAAAGTTTTCCACATTCTAATCCCCAGAAGCTGAGAATATATCCCCGGCCTGGACAAAGGGCTTTGTCAGGGTGACTAAGTCAAAGATCTTGGGATAGAATGTTTACTGTGATGACTGTTTTAGTATATTCACAAAGGTCATGATAAGAGGGAAGCAGAAGAGTCCAAGGAAGACACAAAAGAGTATGAGGAATGGACTCAGGGAAAGAGATGGGAAGGTGCTCTCAATGCTTCTGGCTTTGAATACAGAAAGAGGAACCGTGAGCCAGCAGATCCAGCTGGCCTTTGGAAGCTTTGCAACACAAGAAGAATGTCCTCTCCTCTGGACTGGACAGGAGGACATCGGCCATGTTAGTATCTTGGTTTTAGAATTTCTGATCTCCCAGGACTGTGTGAAAACATATTTATATTGATTTAAGTCACTAAATTTATTAAACCAGCAAAAGTAAACTAGGACAATAGGAAAACTCAGAGTGCATGGCTTATGTAAAATGAGAAACAGTCATATCAATTATGAAGGGCTCCAATACTGGGTATCAAGTGAGTCATGTAGATGACAAATCTTTGTAATGCACAGGTCTGAAAGCTTGTATCTCCAGAGACAGGTGTAGGTATCCACAAGCAGACTTGACCTTAAATGTCAACAATCAATATCTTGGAGAAGCAAATACGTTATCCACAATGGAGTCCTTGAGCAACTCAGTAGCCTGGGGGCACTTCTGCTTTCTGTAGAGACTGATGATAGACGTCTTACAGAGAAAGTAGTTGCTAGAGGTCAAGGTTAATGTAGACTAGAGAGTTAGTGGGCAGACCTGTTTATTAAAAGGACACACTCCTGATCAGAACGGAGCTGGATGAAGTGGCATTTATGCCAAACTTCCAGCCTCCCTCTTCACAGCCACCTGGGGGATGCTTGCATTCCGGGAGCAGAGGGCTCAGCAATTACCAGGCAGAGCATGAAACCATGCTGCCAGCAACTGCCTGCACCTTAAATAAAGACTGTCCTGTGGTGTTTATTATCCAACTGAATAGGCAGAATTTAATCCCATTGGATTGTCTGGACAGCTGGCATCTTTCTGTGCCTAATTAAATAACTCAGGATAATGATTTATGCTTGGATTCATGATGTTCTCAAAGCTAAAAAATTGTTTAATTTAAAAAAAATCTTTTCCTAACATATATACCAGTTTTTTGCCTACTGTATGTACTTTGCAATTTAAAAAAGATACAGACAATTGAAGAATCATTATATAGTTTAGTTGACTAAATTTGATTTTACCAAATTTTACCTGGTTCTGGAGAACCAACTTGAGTATTTTTAGATGATAAGTTAGTTTCAGTCCTGAACCCTCCTTAAAGATATATGCTTGAGTTTACAGAAACACACTAATGCATCCACTCTGAGAGAGTTGACAGATGTTACCACTTTTCCTTTTTAGGTTTTCTTTTTTGTTAAATATATTTATCTATTTATTTCTAAGGAGAGAGAGACAGAAAGGATCAGGGGCATGCCAGGGCCTCTTGCCACTGCCCAAGACCTTCAGATGCATACATGACTTTGTGGTGCATCTGGCTTTACGTGGATACTGGGAAATCAAACTCAGGCTGTCAGGCTTTGCAGGCCAGCACTTAACTGCTATCTCTCAAGCCTCCTTTTCAGGTTTCCTTCTACTTCCTAAATCCAAATATCTTGGGAGGGGAACAGTAGATAACATGGCATAGATGGCCCTGAATAGACCAGTTCAGTCAGCTTCGTTTCCATGTTTAGATATGTGACAAACAGTTCTCAGTTGGAATTCTTGGAATGACACTTTTTAGAATATGTGGAAGTTAGCATACACTTGAATGCTCATTGAGAAGGTACATCCAAGAATGAATGAAAAGGAAAGAGAGAGAGAAAGACAGAAAAGGAAAGAGAAAGAATGAAAGAAGAATAAGAGAAAAAGGAAGGAAAGATAGACAGAAGGAAGGAAGGTAAACAAAGAAGAGAAAAAGGGAGGGAGAGAGAGAGGGAGGGAAAGAAAGGGAAAGGGACGAAAGAAGAGAAGGAAAAACCAAAATAAAAACGTTAAATGAAGCTCACAGCATCTATGCTGATATTCAGACACAAAATAACAGGTCATATACTTAAATGAAAGTTCATGGGCTAGAAGGATTGCTTAGTGGTTAAGGCACTTGCCTGCAAAGCCAAAGGGGCCAGGTTCAAATCCCCAGGATCTACATATGCCAGATGCAAAGGTGGCATGTGCATCTGGAGTTCCTTTACGGTGGCTAAAGGTCCTGGCACATCCATTCTCTCTCTCTCTCTCTCTCTCTCTCTCTCTCTCTCACTCACTCTCTCTCATTCTGTGTATCTATCTTTCTCTATCTACCTCTCTGTCAAATAAATGTATAAAAATATTTTTAAAAGAATGAAAGCTTATAAAAAAGCAACTCAGATGGTATGGAATCATACAATAAGAAAGGGCTGAGTGTCACCAGTGACCTCTCAAACTCTTGCTCCCTTTCCACCTCAAGTACCAGAACTTGCACAAAGCCCAGAGATCCATTGGCTCTTCCTGGCATTTTGCTGTTTCGTCATTCCTGGGCTTGCACAGGAGGTTCTACTTGGCATCCTCTGGAATCCTCGTTGGAAGCCAGACTCCAGTGTGGCGGTACTAGAACCCCCCATCACCGTAATGGAAGAGCTGAGATAACCAACTTATAAAGATTCCCATGGCTTGGAGTTTTAAACGCCCTAGCCAGGACTAATTGACCCTGTTGCTATGGGTCTATGGTGAGGTAGCATCACAGTATGACTGTGGGACAAAACTGTTTACCTCGTGACCAGGTAGTAAAAAAGAATAGAGGAGACACCATATCCTACCGTCTGTCCCCTTCAAAGATGTACCCACCAGTGACCTAAGGGCTTGCTGCTAGCTGGCAATGTTCAAAGGTCCCACCTTCTCTAAGACCAAACCTTTAACACATGTGCCTTTGGGTGGATCTCAGGGTCCCAACTCTAGTGGTGGTGTGAACCATCCCTCCAAGGAAGGCCTGGGGGTGGGTAGAGAAGGCTTGTATCCTAAGACCCCCCTCTGACCCGGCTGTGGGAGCTCATGGCTCTCGGGCAGAAATACTATCAATACTATCAATGACTACAGTTAATAGAATTTAGCGATACCTGGCTAAAAAGCCTAAACAAAAGAGAAATAAAGAAATAGCCCCCTACACAGAGGATCATGATCTCCCACAAAGGATATAAATTGTGTCAGACTTCTAAGAAATGACTAGAATCCACATGCTTCAGTCTTTTCTTTCTGAGACTTTTGGAAACAATCAAACAAATGTAATATCCACAAACTATGTATAAGATTATGCATAAGACTCAGAAAGCATTGATCTTAAATTCAGACCGATATTAAAAGAGTCTTCCCTTCATTTCATTGTCTCCCTTGTAAGGATTTTAGTTGAGTACAAAGTAATCCTCTTATGAAAATAGCATTACAGGATATAAAACATAAACTATAATTGAAAAAAATGAAGTTCAAGAATTTTTATCCAACATTTTCCATGTTTGTTTTTACTCTTCTAAAGTATCCATAAAATGTTTCATTGAGTGGTGAAAACATAGTATAATAATATATATATGAAAGACAGATGCCTGTATATACAGAGTAATAGCTTTATAAATTCATTATCAGCACAAATATTATAGAGTAGTTAAAAGAGTGCATTCTCTTTCTTTTCTCTCAATTTTCTTTTTTTAAATATATTTTATTTATTTTATTATTTATTTGAGAGAAAGAGAGAATGGGCACACCAGGGCCTCCAGCCACTGCAAACGAACTCCAGATGCATGTGCCCCCTTATGCATCTGGCTTACGTGGGTCCTGGAGAATCGAACCAGGATCCTTTGGCTTTGCAGGCAGATGCCTTAACTGCTAAGCCATCTCTCCAGCCCCTCTCAATTTTCAAAGAATGCCAATGGTAACAAGCCATACTGTCCATGTTGAAGGCATTGTGTTTGCAGAAACATGTACAAAACAGGTGGAAGTCTTCCAAAGACACCCTGATGCTCCTGATGCCCCACACTGGGTGCTTAGAGCCACAGGTCCAGTGCATTACAGGTCCTAACCAAGAGTTTCCCCAGGTATTAAGCAAGCAACATATTTATTTTTACAGTCACACTGCATTCCAGAGTTCTGATTCTGACTACTAAAACTTTCACAGGATTCTCACCTGAGGATCAAAGTCTTCAAAAATCCTACAATTAATTCACTTTAGTAAGTACTTGTAGATTGAACCTCAGAAATCTGAAGCAATGTCAGAATCAAAATTTATATTTAAATATGATGTAGCTCACTACATCACTTTTAAACATTAGACTCAGAATGATTTGGACAAAATATGAAAGTATAAATCTATCATAATACAAGGTCAGACAGGAAGACATTTTGTGAGTTAAGCTTACCACAGAAGTGATTAAAATCTACAGCAAATGTAATTCCACAGCTAATACTTGAAGTGAAAGTCCTCATATTGCTCAAGTAGGTTGACCTATGTTTGAACGGGATCATCTTAAATAATATGCTAAGTCTTTCACTTACGACAAGGAATTCAAGCTATTGCGATGGTCTTGACTGAGAATGTGACCTCTGCTCTTCTATAAATGAAGTGATGTTTACTGAGAGTTCATCACTGTGTGCTCAGCTGACTCGAAATGGCGGTAACTGTAAGGCAAACACTGCTGATATTTAACAGAGATCTCAGCACTAATAAATATGTCCTGAAATATTTGTCAAGCTATATTTGGCTATTCTGGCACAATTTCACTATCTATTAGGCTATCTCTGTGAAATATGTGTAATTTTATGTTCTGATCTCTCTTTTGGAATCACTCATTTGTTTGACTTTTGTTTGTTTTTTTTTTTTTCATGGACAGAAAATGTATTTGACTCTTTGTTTCAAAGAAAGAAGGTGTGTCCATATTCCCAGACTCAAATCCACAAGGAGAAAAACATGTGTCTTTGAACAAACTGTGCTTTCAGAAGCAGAAGAACAAATTCCCCTTCTCTTTGGTCAAACTCAAAAAAAATTCTACTTATTAATAGCAAATAGTTTTCAATTGTTAAAAGGGGGAGCTGGGGCTGGAGAGATGGCTTAGCGGTTAAGGCGCCTGCCTCCTAAGCCTAAGAACGCTGGTTCCAATCTCCAGTGGTTCCAATCTCCAGGTCCCACGTTTAGCCAGATGCAAAGTGACGCAAGGGCGCAATGCCGCACTTGCCCACAAGGTGGTGCACGCATCTGGATTTCGTTCACAGCAGCTGAGAGACTGCTGGCGCGCCCATTCTCTATCTGTCTCCCTTTCCCTCTTTCTCTGTCTGTCTCTCTCTAAAAGAAATAAAAAAAAAATTTTTTTTAATTAAAAAAGGGGGGGGGAGCTGTTAAACTCTTTCCTGAAAAACTCCCCCAGGGAGGATGAACCTGTGTCTTCAGAGGACAAAAAAAAGGCCTTTAATGGTGCACCTTTGTGCACAGACACTCAGATGAGGCTGTAGTAATTAAATGTGAACATCTGGATTTACTAAATCTTAGCACATCGGTAGAGCTGAAATGGTTGAAAGTTGGGGCCTGAATGTCAGGGAGAATGGTATAAATGAGGCACATCAGAGAAACAATAGTAGAGAGAAAATCATCTTAAAAAGTACTTCAAATGGTAGTCATTTGTCATATATTAGTAATTTACTTCCAGATTTCATTTTAAAGCAAAGTCTTATGTTTGTTTGTTTGTTTTTCCCTTTAAGATTAAAGCCAACAAAACAGGAAAAAGTTAGGTGCCTAAAAAAATCACTATTGGGTCTGAAGAGATGGCTCAGCAGTTTAAGCACTTGCCTGCAAAGCCCAACCACCCAGGTCCAATTCCCCAGTATTCATGTAAAGCCAGATACAAAAAGTGGCACATGCATCTGGAGTTTGTTTGCAGCTGCTAGAGGCCTTGGCATGCCCATTTCCTCTGTCTCTCTTCTTCCTATCTCTCTCTGCTTGCAAATAAATTCATAAAAATATAAATAAATAAAATAAATATTGTTTTATTTAAAAAACAAATATCACTATTAATCACAGGGACAATAAAATGATCATAATGGCAAGGAATGAACCACTCAGAGCTCATTTAATAACTTAGATAAATTCGTCCATTCATTTACAAAGACAAACCATCAAATCCATTCACAAAGCAATGACACTTGAAATTTTGGTATCGAAATTGGATCGATAATTAAGTTTTCTCTCAGAGCAGTCACCAGGCCCAGATGGTTTTCTTGATAAATTCTGCCAAACATTCAAGGGAATAATAGAACCTATACTTCACATTTTCTTCCCCCAAAAAAGAGAAGTATAACTGGGCGTGGTGTGGTGGACACCTTTAATCCCAGCACTTGAGAGGCAGAGGTAGGAGGATCGCCGTGAGTTCGAGGCCACCCTGAGACTACATAGTGAGTTCCAGGTCAGCCTGGGCTAAAGTGAGACCCTATCTCGAAAAACCAAAAAATAAAAATAAAAATAAAAATAAATAAGAAGAAGTGTAGAAGGGACTTCATAATCATTCAATAAGGAGAATTACTACCCTAACATATATATCAGATAAAGATATTAAAATTATTGACTGGTACCTTTTTTGAACATAAGTAAAATCCTCAATGAAATTTTAAGCAATCTCATCAGCATCAGGTAAATGAGATGGTATCAACAAGAGCAGTTCACTGGAGGCACAGTATTCCTTCTGCATTTACCTGTCACATTAATACACTGACTTAAGACGTATGACCATATCAATAAATATAAAGTAGTTGACAAAATCCATAACTCACTTGCTATAAGGACTTTCAAAACTCCTAGGATTGGAAGCAAACTTACTTGATTTAATTAGTGGAATATTTAGATAATCTACAGCTTAAACAACATTTAGTGGTCAGACCTTGAATGCTTTCTTCTAAAACTGGTAATAAGGCATGGAGGTTCCTCCTCAACCCATTTACTCAATATTGTTAAATCCTAGCTAGTGCAGTTCTTGAAAAACAATGGCTAAAACGTCACATCACTAAGGAAAAGAAAAAGAATCTCACTTATTCACAGAAATAATAATCTATGGAAAAATTTCAAAGTATTTGAAAATAAACAACTCCTGGCACAAATACATGAATGTACCTAGGTCTAAGAATATGAGTTTAATATACAAAGCACATTTTATTTCCTCTGTATTAGCAATGAAAATTTCAGCCGGGCGTGGAGTTTATTTGTAGTCTCTCTCTCTCTCTCTCTCTCTCTCTCTTTCTCTTTCTCACATAGTGGCACATGTCTTTAATCCCAGCACTCAGGAGGCAGAGGTAGGAGGATCACTGTGAGTCTGAGGCCAGCCTGAGAATATATACAGTGAGACCCTATCTCAAAAAAGATGGGGCGGGCGGGAATGAAAGGCAAATACTGTCTTTGCAAATTTATATAAAATTAATACAATCTGTAGATGAAGTTTCTTGTAAAATATAATGAAAAGAAACATGTCAGTTCTTTCTGGAGAGAACATAGATACAACTAATATATAAAAGAATAAACTAAGCAATAATTTCAAATTAATTATATTAAGTTTAGATGACAAGTTGTGCTTCTAATCAGCCCTGTCCAATATAAAAACATGTTTCCCCTATGGCAATGTGTTTCTCTGAGATTGGAGCAACAAAGTATATATATATAAAACTCAGCAACAAAGTGTAAAAATAAAACCTTCAAAGCCATTGTTAAAAATACAAAACATGGGCTGTAGAGATGGCTTAGCTGTTAAGGTGCTTGCCTACAAAGCCTAAGAATGCCCGTTCTAGTCTCCAGGTCCCACGTTTAGCCAGACGCAAAAGTGAAGCAAGTTGCAATGTCGCACATGCGCACAAGAAACGTATGAGTCTGGAGAATGGCGGCCCCATCCCCCCTCTCAAATACAAAAATACAAAATATTTCCAGCAAGCAGTCTTATCACTCATAACTCACAGGATGCTGAGACTGAATGAACCCTGGCAGACACCTCCATTGGGCAGACCCATGAAGAAAGCTGTCATGTTATGTGCAGCATATGGCTTCCAGGCAGGATAGCTTAATGGTTGGTTTGGTAGTTTTTTTTTTTATTTTATTTTTATTTTATTTATTTTTTTTTGGAGAGAGACACAGAGAAAGACAGAGAGAGAGAGAGAGAGAGAGAAAGAGAGAGAGAGAGAGAAAGACAGAGATGGGCGCGCCAGCAGTGTCTCAGCTGCTGAGAATAAAATCCAGATGTGTGCGCCCCCTTATGGTCAAGTGTGGCATCGCGCCCTTGTGTCACTGCATCTGGCTAAACGTGGGACCTGGAGATTGGAACCGCTGGAGATTGGAACCAGCGTTCTTAGGCTTAGGAGGCAGGCGCCTTACCCTCTAAGCCATCTCTCCATCCCGGTTTAGTAGTTTTGAGCATTGCTAGCGTTATCCTGGGCAGCAAACACTGGAACTGAAGGTCACATGTTCTCCATGAAAAGCTACTCCCTGTCTGCCATTATGCTATCCTCTGACATATTACATACATTACATGTTAGATTAATAAAACCATGGATATATTAATATCAAAATGAATCCATATCTGGATGAGGGAAAAAATGGGGGATTTAGAAATGTCCTTTTGTGGGGTTGGAAAGATTAAGACACTTGACTGTGAAGCCTAACTCCCAGAGTTCAGTTCTCCAGTGCCCACATAAAACCAGATGCACAAAGTAATTTATACGTCTAGAGTTCATTTGCAGCGGCTACAGACCCTGGCAAGCCCATTCTCTCTGTCTGTTTCTCCTTGCTCTCTCTGCTTGCAAATAAAAATAAATATTTTTATTTTTAAAAATCTGATAAACTTATTATCAATCAATTTTTAAATGACCAGGTAATATATTTTAAACATTTATTTTAACTCATAAATTAGTCAAAAAGATACACAACTAATGAAGTGCTATATAAACCAAGCTGACTTAAATAGCATTAATTATGATCATTCTTATAAAACTTCCTGATTGGAGGATCAGGAATTCAAGGCCAGCCTCAGCTTACATGGTAAGTTTGAGGATAGACTGGGTTACATGAGATTGTGTATTAAATAAATAATAAAATAAAATCAATTCCTCCCAGTTGACAGATACAAGAGGAGTTCAGACGGACAGTAGGTGACTAGGTGAAGGGTGAAAAGAGAAGGGAAAAGTCATTCCAGAAACAACTCCGACTCAGCATTAGAAAATGATCAATGTTTCAGGAAGCAAATATTCTTAATATAATGAAATTAGATTTCCACAAGATTATGTATGACCCCATCTCCTATTGCCTTAGGCACATTGGGTTTATGTATGCATGCACCACTTTGCACCCAGTTAACTTGAATGCTAGGGAATTGAACTCTGGACAGCAGACTTGCAAGCAAGCACCTTTCTGTGCTACACACCACAGACACGATCAGACAACAGAGACTGAGACTGACCATCTTAGAGCTACCAGCAATCATTCTGATTGTCCCTCCCAAGAGGGACAAGTTACGTTTCTTTCAGGACAGAACCCCGTGTCCAAAATCTTTGTGTATGCAAGCTGCCACCCAGTCAACCTGGACACCTGGTTCTAATCACAGCACCTGCACACTTATCTTCAATAAATCAGTCTTGCTCTTTGATTTTTGTGTTTCTCCTTGTGGAATTTTGCTCTTGTATTTAGATATCTTCAGCCACAGTAACATGGATCAATTCTGTAAGCTCTGAGCATTTACAAGATAAAATACCCAGTGATAAAAAGATTTTCTTAAATGCCTGTCTGGGGTTTTCCCAGGACTCTGCCCCTACTAAATCATGTTGTGTCTTACCATCATGGGCTTCCTAGAAGTTTTTATTAAGAATCCCTCAAGAATCATTCATTTCATTGATTTTTTTTTCCAAACACAGCAGCTTTTGCCATTTCTTCATAGATATGTATGTTAGGATCATAGGCATGGAAACTATTTTGCCCACGAAGTGTTGGTAACTTTATTACCATTAAGTCAGTTGTGAAAATAATCCCAAATGCAATTGCCCACAGGAATTAGAAAGTAGCTCAAATCTAAATAGAAATCTAATTTATGCTGACAAATTTTAATCAGCCCATCAGCTTGATTTTAATGGGAATCTATCAGAGAGAAAAGAGTGTTCACCTCAGATCCCGGTGTCATTTCTCTTCATTTAATACTGGGGAGAAATAAGAGAGAAAACATAAATGGGCCCATAGAATGTCACAGCTGGGAAGGACTGCCTGGATGAACCATGACTAAACACAGATGAGAAAAATGCATAAAGACCAAGTGACTTTCTCCAATCCACGTGACCCATCAAGATCAGGACCAGATCTGTGTTCTAGGAATTGTTTTCAGTTGCAACATGATTGTTTATCATAAAGGAACAGTAAATGACTACAACAACATAGATAGAAGGTTTTTCTATTTAACCTCAGGAAATGACAACTTTGTCTTGACAAAAATATCCCACTAAATTACACATTTGCTAAACTCACGAGTGAGTTGCTCTTAAGTTTCTGCTTTTGTATTATTCCAAAACAGCTTCCAACTTCAGACTTTAAGTGCTGGGTCTGCTGTGTACATGGTCTCACCCACAGCTCGTGCTTACCTACGTAGGGATCCAGCATCGTTCCCGTTTTGCAGTTAAGGCCAGGGAGGCATGGGGAGTTTCGTAAAATTTTGCAACATGATTTGTATGTAAAATTTTCCTGTGGTGAATACTTCAGCTACTTGGCATGCTCACTGCATGATCTGTCCATACATTGTGTCTGAACTTTGTTAAGCATTATGCTTTAAGACTTGTGAGTGGTCATTTCTTCCTACCTTAATATTTTCCACTAGAGAGTAAAAAACAAAAAAATCCTTTATATAGGTCTCTCTATTCCTAAAGTTATACCACTACAGAAAGACTCCTGCTTTGGCTGCTAACCTCAGACAGGTTTGAGTTCAGCTCTGGACATTTAGAAATGGACCATCCACCTTCTCACCCTATTAATAAATCATAATTAGGATAATTGCACAATCCTCAATGAAAACCGAATCGCTTTACAATGAGTGATGAGGATACATGAGGACACACATGCATGCGGCTGGCAGGTAATATGAGCATAGATTATACCTCAGGGTGGGATTTGCCCACAGCAGAGGGGGTTTTGTTTGAGTTCCATCACTTGAATACTTCCATTCAGTCATCACTGTATTCCCACCACAGGTTTCTGTGACAGGTCTCCCTCAAAACCCTATAATGCTGCTTCATCTCTCATCTTCCAGTATTGCCAAACCAGGCACACCTCCACTGCATGGCCTTGGGAGTATACGTTTTGTCTTGGCAGCTGTTGTTTCTCAAATCCTTTCTGACTATCATAGGATTTTGCTGCAAGAAGCAAATGTTTCATCAAGAAAAGGACTCCTGTGCGAAGTTGCTAACAAACTATACAGTCTGTTTATTAAGATGTTCCACACATACAGATCAGAAGATTGTAAAAGGCAGATAAATAAAACTCAAATATTGAAATACAACTAAAATTTGTTAGTAAAGTAATGGGTAGATCTTTTTATAAAATTTCATCTCTTTGCTCACTCAATAGCCACTGGGAAGCATCTGGCACCTAGCAGGCACTCAGTGACCACCTATTGAATAGGGACAGAAATTAACATGGGATCTCTCATATCTGCAATATTTGAGGAAACATTTCTGATGGCTTTGCAGCCCTCGCCCTCTTTCAGCTCTATCATCTTTTATTCTTCAAACCGTAACCCTGTGTGTCTAAAATGATACATTGAAAATCCATCAGTAATCAAAGTGCAGGTTTCCATGGAAACCAAACCCAAAATGCCTTCTTTTTTCTTTTTTTTCCTCATACAGTGGCAGATTCAATTTTAAAAGGAGCCAGGTGTGGTGGCGCATGCCTTTAATCCCAGCACTCAGGAGGCAGAGGTAGAAGGATAGCCGTGAGTTTGAGGCCACCCTGAGACTACACAGTGATTCCAGGTCAGCCTGAGCAAGAGAGAAACTCTACCTCAAAAAACCAAAAATTAATTTTTTTAAGGATAAATATTGTTCAAACCTTTGTGCATCTATTTTGTGTGCTAAATATATAATGTGAGTGCTAAATTTCATTTGATTTTGTGTCTACCTAGTTTAATATTTGAAATTTGTATTTTGTTTTATCTTTTTTTTGGCATGAGTGAGAGAGAGAGACAGAGACCAGCAGGGTCTCAGTCACTGTGAACAAACTCCACACACATGCGCCCCCTTGTGGGCAAGTGTGGCCTTGCTCCCTTACAGCACTTTACGTCTGGCTAAACACGGGACCTGGAGAATCAAACAGGGGTTCTTAGGCTTAGCAGGCAGGTGCCTTAACTGCTAAGCCATCTCTCAGCCCTGCTTTGTCTTCTTAAATATACTACCTATCACTACCTTGGTAAGAAAATGGCCATTCTGATTATTATTTACATCCTTATGTAATTGTCAAATAATTATACTTGGCTACTGTTGTAGGCTTACTTGAGATATATCAGATTTAATGAACAATAACCAAACATAAATCAATGAATAAATAGATGTCATGAAATGCCATTATTATTATATTTTCACCAAACAATACATACAGGTACAAACTTTTGAGTTATGTTGTTTTGTTTTATTTTGTTTTGTTCTTGAGGCAGGCTTGGCTATGTCATCCACACTGGCCTTGAACTTTGAGCTCAAATAAGCCTCCTACCTCAGCTCCCACATAGTCAGGACTAGAGACATGTATTACGATTCCTAGTTGAAACATTTTTATTATAAAAAAAAAAGTGATAGTCAATTTCATTTTGAAAAATTTTAAATCCTCATGCACATATTCTGGAATCGCCTTTATTTATTTATTTACTTAACAGAGACAGAGGGAGAGAGAATAGGTGTGCAAGGGCCTCCAGCCACTGCAAACAAACTCCAGATACATGCGTCCCCTTGTGCATCTGGCTAATGTGGGTCCTGGGGAATCGAACCTGGGTCGTTAGGCTTGGCAGGCAAGCACCTTAACCACTAAGCAATCCCTCCAGCCTGAGAAAGAGAAATCTTTAATATCTTTAAAGAATACTCAAAGAAAAAGAAGACCTTCTATTACTTGCCCTTCTACAAACAGACAGTCCATCACCATAGCCGTTCCTGGGAATGTGCGTGTCATTCTCTAAAGTCTTAACCTTTAAGGTATCGTGTTTGCCTGGCATATCCTTTGCTGAAACTGCAAACACAAAGCACATGGGCTTCATCTGCAGTCAGTCCAACTTGTTCTGCCAGAAGCACGCTCTTCTCTCTGCTTCAGAACGCCAAGGATGTTGTCTAGGTTTTTACCTGCTTTGCCTCTAATTCTTCAACAACAGCAAAAATTCTTACCTTATACTCTTCTAAAATTTTTATTAGGAACTTTAATATATGAGTGCACTGCAGTTTTGTCCCATTCATATCAGTTTATCCTTGCTTGTCCCCTTCGACTGAGGACTCTCTTCTCTCAAGGTGGTCCTTTCTCAGTTTTGTTGTCTCATTCTCTTTGTCCTCCTCTGTTCTTTCAGTCAAAATGTTTACAGATTCAAAACACTACAAGTCTTATGGTGACATCAGTAACTACCATGGGGTCATGAATGCACCAGGTGGTTCATGCTGGGACTTGCCCCATAGTAAGCCTTATATTCTGACTGCCCCTTCTTCAGCAATGTTCCCTGAGCCTTGGAGGGCTCTACTCTCTTAAAAGGCACAAATCGATTTACAAATAGAGAGTCTGTTTGGACTTCTCAGAAGCCCAACTCATGAGACATAAACTTCGGGCAAGCTGGAATGTTCTTTACAGTCTTCCAGGTTTCAAACCAATTTTAAAAGAGAAAAACACAGTTGGGGAAGAGGATTATGTCAGCTGTTTTTCAGGAATCGAGATTGTTTGAGGCAGGTGGCAGGGTGGCTTCTAAGAAAGAGATTGGGCAATTTAAAAGAATATTCAGTTTTCAGAAAGGGAGGGAGAGAAGACAAGAACAGAGAAATTCTTCAGAAAGGGAGTTCGGGATGAGACGACCTTGGTGGACATTTGTAGGACTCGAATGTTCTTCTACAGTGACAGCTGTAGCCCATACACACAACTTGTTGTACATGTTCCAAGGGGCACAAGGTCAATTTCTTCTCTGTAATAGACATGGCTGAAACCTGGTTTCTTGTGTCCCCTCAACTTTTATCTGTTTATTTTAAAGTTTCCAAGCTGCAAATTAGTTTAAATTATCGTTTACAAAAACTTTGTTGACAATTTTCATACATAAACATGATGTAATTTGATCAAAATCCCTTTCTAACACCTTCATTTGACCCCTCTTCCTTCCACTGAAATCTTTTTAGCTTGTCCCTCTTCCATTATGATGGCTTATTTATTTATTTATTTATTTATTTATTTATTTATTTATTTTTATATTTTTGCCCCCACCCACAATCCACATCAAGATGCTGATAAGCCCTATTATGCATATTTGTAGAGGTAAATTAGCTTCTTGTAATGAACTTATTGACCACTTATTGAACTTATTTAGTTATTATTTAATGTACCTATTGATTTTGATTCATTGAAATTCAGTAAAAGTATGCCCTGAACAGTGAGATTTACAGTAAGATGCAAAACTGTAAAGGAGCTACATATGAAATACAGATTTTAATTAACATCTCATAGGTTATGGAAGAAGGAGGAATCATGTGTATACTTGTGGGTTAAATAATAGTGAATTGAACTTAATTGTTGAAAATTTTAAATAAAGGCACTACAAGACATTTTTGCATAGATTTGAGCACGACTTTTTCAGACATACATGAGAATGCCTATTAGGTAAAAGAGCAGAAGTTGATACTTGATTATCATGACAAGAATGCTTGCTTCATCTTTGGGGAATAAGGATGTGTCTCGGATGTTATCCTGCCTTTCAAAAGAAGAATGTCGCTGGGGAGATGGTTCCGTCAGTAAAGTGCTTGAGGTGCAAGCATGAAATCCTAGCAACTACGTAAATGCTGGGAGCAGGGGTGTCACTGAAACCCTAGTGCTGGGGAGACAGAGACAAGAGGCTCCTGGGGTCTTGCTGGCTATCTTGTCTAGCCTAATCAGTGAGCTCCATGGTCCATGGAACTTGTTTGCAAAATCATGT
Source organism: Orientallactaga sibirica (assembly GCA_036365145.1). Classification (NCBI taxonomy): domain Eukaryota; kingdom Metazoa; phylum Chordata; class Mammalia; order Rodentia; family Dipodidae; genus Orientallactaga; species Orientallactaga sibirica. The sequence goes on from JAEOAD010002133.1 coordinate 5,397,335, forward strand.
CTTGAAAAATCAGATGGAGAATGATTGAGGATGATCCCTGATAAAGACCTTTGGCTTATGTATGCATGTGTGCTCACACATATATGTACATACACCACTCCCATAAACAAATACAATTAAAAGAAAATTGAGGGCTTGAGAGATGGTTTAACAGTTAAGGCACCCATCTGCCAAGCCTAAGAACACCCATTCGATTCTCCAGGTCCCACGTTTAGCCAGATGCAGTGAGGCAAAGGTGCAATGCCACACTTGCCCACAAGGGGGCGCACGTGTCTGGAGCCCATTTACAGCAGCTGAGAGGCCACTGGCACACCCATTCTCTATCTGTCTCTGACTCTCTCCAAAAAAAAAAAAAGAGGAGGCTGGAGAGATGGCCTAGTGGTTAAGGCGCCTGCCTGCTAAGCCTAAGAACACCAGTTCCAATCTCCAGGTCCCACGTTTAGCCAGATGCTAAGTGACACAAGGTCACAATGCCACACTTGACCACAAGGGGGCGCACACATCTGGATTTTGATCGCAGCAGCTGAGAGACTGCTGGCACACCCATCTCTATCTGTCTTCCTCTCCCTCTCTCTCTGTCTCTCTGTGTCTCTCTTGATAAAAGAAAGAAAGAAAGAAAGAAAGAAAGAAAGAAAGAAAGAAAGAAAGGAAGGAAGGAAGGAAGGAAGGAAGGAAGGAAGGAAGGAAGGAAGGAAGGAAGGAAGGAAATGGAATCATGAATTTGCAATAAGCTCTAGGGCATTTTGCTGAGCGAAATTAGCCAGGCACGAGAGGAGAAACATTGTATGACCACATTATTTTTGTAGAATCAATCAGAAGTAGCAAACTCATAGATGACAAAAAAAGAACGGTGCCTACCAGGGATGTGGGAGGAGGGAAGGAGAGAGATATTGGTCAGAAAAGACAAAGTGTCAATGACGGGAAAGCTAATGTATAGAATCATGACTACAGCTATCAATACTGCTTGTATACTTGAAGTGTGCTAGATTCTACCATGAAAAAAGAGAGTCAGTTTTTGTTGGTTTGGGGTTTTTTTTTAAAGATTTTTTTATTTTCATTTATTTATTTATTAGAGAGAGAAAAAGAGTGAGTGAGTGAGTGAGTGAGTGAGTGAGTGAGAATGGGCACACCAAGGCCTCCAGCCACTGCAAATGAACTCCAGATGCATGTCCCACCTTGTGCATCTGGTTTACATGGGACCTGGAGAATCGAACCTGGGTCCTTAGGCTTCACAGACATGTGCCTTAACCGCTAAGCCATCTCTCTAGCCCAAAAGAGAGGGTCGGTTTTGAAAAGGGACTTACATTATCAGTTCCATGTAGGAGATGATACTTAATCATTTTGATTCCAAAGTCCTTTTTGCATTCCAATAAAAATTAAAGCATATATATGAGTGTACTGTGAAGTAACCTATAGGAAGTCATTGAGTTGAACTTGGTTCTTGCTCTAGGCTACAATAGACCAAATCCAAATGAATCACTCTCCTACAGTTAAAACCTACCACACTCAAACGAAGTTGTTTATCTGACCTGATAATCTCAAGAAAAAGAAAGAAAATGGCTTTCTAAAATGGCCAGTTGAGGCCAGCATGACAAGAAAGTGGGCTTTGCTTTGATCTTTACAAAGGAAAAAAAAAGTTTGAAATGACCCGTTCACAATGTGTTCTGTGTTTCTTCTTTCTTCAGTCTGTTTCTTTCAGTAAATAGTCATTTCACAAATTGCAGAGTGGAGTTCTTTGAACTCATTCTGGTCTGATGGCTGCCAAATTTGAAATCATTCTTCCACAAACTCTGTTAAATTTATGTTATCTATTATTTTCCTTTTCTTAATATAATCTCTCCCTCTCTCTCTCATACACACACACACACACACACACACACATATAAACAATTATTCTATAACTTTAAACATTGCCTTCACAGACAGTAAATCTCTGCTAAACCCTGTGATTCATGTCCATGGAAAGCTTTGACAACTCAATCCAGGAGCACTATAAACGGCCAAGACCCTTCATGAATGAAAGACCAGGAGCCACACTTAACCAGCTGGGGTGTTTATTGAAGATGAAGAAAAGAAACAATAGGCAATGGAAGAAGAAACTTGTAAATACTGACTAGAACAATCATGTGACCAGTTATGGAAATGAAGACAATAATTACAGTGGGTATTTCCTCGTTATTTTGAAATGCATGACTCTGTTATCATTTTATAATGTAAGATGTATTGACTTTACTTTTTTATCAGAGACAGAGGAGAGAGAGAGAGATAGAATGGACACGCCAGGATCTTTAGACACTGCAAACGAGCTCCAGACACATGCACCACCTTGTGCATCTGGCTTACGTGGAACCTGGAGAACCGAACCTGGGTCTTTAGGCTTCACAGGCAAGCACCTTAACCACTAAGCCATCTCTCCAGCCCAAGATGTATTGAATAATCTTTGTTTTATTCACCCTACATCTCAGTATTTGGTTACTGGAGTACATATCACTTAGGATTTTATCTCCTCTTCTGAAGGGGAGGGCTTCAATTCATGCATTTTCAGCCATATATAGAATAATTTGATCATGTTAGGCAGAATATGACCTCTTTGAACTATCATATTTCTTTTCTTTTCTTTTCTTTTGGTTTTTTGAGATAGGGTCTCACTCCAACTCAGGCTGACTTAGAATTCACTCTGTAGTCTCAGGGTGGCCTTGAACTTACGGTGATCCTCCTACCTCTGCCTCCTGCCTCCTGAGTGCTGGGATTAAAGACATGCACCACCACGCCCAGCTTGAACTATCATTTTTCTGTGAAGACTAAGTGGCTTAAAGACATGGTACTTAGGATGGCACATTTTATATGTTTGTCTTTGTACCACAAAGTGCCCAGAGGCTCTAAATATTACTCTGGAAGTGTCACTGAGACTGCTTCTGGATTTGATTGACATTTGAATCAGCATACAAAGTGAAACTGAAAACCATCCCAGATGTTGATTAGGCCTCATCTCATCTGTTAAAGACCTGACGTGAACAGAAAGGCAAACAAAATGACTAAGTGATGCTGAACATGGTGGAGCAGGCCTGACACGTGGGAACTGTAGGCAGCAGGACCAGATGTTCGAGATCACCCTTGGCTACATAGAGCGTTAGAGGCCTGAACTATAGGAAGCACTCGCAAAAACTAACAAACAAATGAAATAACCATAAAAACATATACACACACAATGGCAAAATAGATGAGCAAGTAATATGGTCTGCTCTGAGTGTATACCCAAAAGTGCATGTTCTGAAATATAAAACATGAGGGCTCATTTCCCATCAATGGAATTGGCCACCAAACCAAAGGGTTGGAGAGAACTCTTGTGTTTGCCCCTCTTTGTTTCTTTGTGCAGTCCGTCATGTGAGGACACAGCACTGATCCCATCGAGGAGAATGCAGAAATGAGATGTCATCTTGGAAGCAAACCAGCCAGGTCTTCAGATTTGTGATTTGCCATGAACCTTGACATTGGATTGCCTAGCATCCAGAAACATGCACATTTACACAATGCAGTTCTACTCAGCAGTAAAGAAAAATGAAGTTATGAAATTTGCTGGAAAATGGATGGATCTGGAAAGGATTATACTTAGTGAGGCAACCCAGGCCCAGAAAGCCAAATGTCACATGTTCTCTCTCATCTGTGTATCCTAGCTACAAATGATTGGACTTTGTGTGAGTAAAAATAAAAATAAAGGGGATAAAGGGAAGAAATGACTTTAATTTCTTTGTGAATTATCTAGTCTGTGGGGATTTGTAACAGCAGCCAGAGTGGCCTAAGAAAGTGAAGGAAAAATTTGTTTTCTGTGCATAGGGCTTAAATCCCCTCCTCCTTTTAGGTTCAGACTCCGACTAAAGCCTACTCTCCTGAATCTTGCCCTGGGAATGCAAACCTTGGGTCTTCTCAGCCTCTATATTCTCATTCTGTATAATAAACTCTGTCTGTGCACATACATATTTATACCAGGTAGACAGAAGCTGCAAAATACACGCCTGTGCTGACTGTGGTTTTCTCAAGTCCTTGGCTGATAAAGTTGCAAGCTACTTCTCTCTGAATGATGAGAACAGAGAGAATGAGGGAATATGTTCCAATCAGCAGGTAGGTAATTCCCCCTCAACACATTGTTCTCCTGCCTTCTCACACCTGGGAGAGTAATTTAGATTGACCTTGCCGGGTTACAAATTTATGTCTCAAGGTCATGGTAAATTGGGATATCTTTACTGACTTTATGGAAAAAAAGATGTTCACAAAGGAAGAAAGATGTTCTTAAAGAGGTCATAGATCCTAGACAGAAGGGGAGTTCATCTTTGATTAGTAAAAATGACAGCGTGCTCAACAGCGTTTCACCGAGAGCGCTCTGGCAGTGAAGTCTTCCTGCTCCACGTCCATGCTCACAGACGGAGCTTCTGCTCGCACTCCTGACAAAGTACAGGATGTTATGCAACCTCTGCAGTTCAGTCTCATGAGCAAGATGAGTTTACGTGTATTTATAAGAGAGCCTCTTCTCTTTTTACCCCCCATCTTTCCTATATTTTCAAATTAAGAATTCAGATACACATACAAAGAGAGAGAGCTTTTCTAAATATCTGAAAGAAATTATAATATGTTTAAAAATGCGTGTATTGAGCTGGAGCAATGGCTTAGTGGTTAAGGCACTTGCCTGCAAAGCCTAAGGACTCATGTTTGACTCTCCAGGTCGCACGTAAGCCAGACACACAGTGACACAAGTGTGCAAGGTGGCACATGTGCACAAGGGGGTGCACTAGAGTTTGATTGTAGTGGCTAGTGGCCCTGGCATGCCAATTCTCATTCTCTCTCTCTCTTATTAAAAAAGGGCAGTCTATTGGGCTTGCCTCAAAAAAAAAAGTCTTTGCTCCAGGCAAAATTAGTCTTGCTAATTTTTTATTCACATGTCTATATGGATACATAGACCATGCAAAGCTGATTGAAATGAAGGTTTATTTTTTAAGAGAAGGAAAGTCCTCATACTAATGCTAAGTAGAAAATACCTCATCGTACTTCTTGTGCTCCATTCTGACCAAATCCTGCCCCTAATTAAGGACCTGTCAGAATGTCAAGAAGTGTGCCTGGGAAGCACAGAGCAGCACTTCTGCCAGCAGTGACAAAAGATCTGAGAGCTGACAAGACAGCTGTGCAAACTACACAAATGGGTTTCCACTTAAGTCACTGCCTTTCTTTGCCAAAGCAACTTGCATTTGATTATTATAAAAATGACTGAATGGTATAAACCAGGGTTCTTTTATCCCTGTGGTTTCTCAAGGATTTAATTCTTATTCAGCTTTGATTGCTTTTTAAGTAATAGTACCAAAAAAAAAAAAAAGTGCAATCATAGAATGTAGAATGTTCCAGCCAATACTCCAAGCAATATCCACCAGTATACTAAACCATCACCTGGCTCACTGGGATTGTAGCCAAATCTAAGGTCTAGCCTGCTACTCTCATGCATGTCATGTGTCTGGATTTCCTTGGAAAAGTAAGTTTACTGACACTCAAGGAATAAGGAAAAAAGCTCAGACTCAAACCAGAACTTCCCTTGTAAACACAAAGAGCCACCTGTGCCACAGAGACGGACCCACCTCCCCAACCTCCCCCCCCCCCCCAGAACCCTCTCTTTGTCATTTCCCTGCTGGGTCTCTTTATGTGCAATGAAAACATACAAAGGGCAACTGGGCAAATACCCAGCTCATTCAGCTTTTGGATTGTAGTTGTTTTAAATGTTAGTATGAACAAAGGTATTTTCCAATATTTAAATTCAGTCTGATTTTTTTTTAAAAGAATATATGGCAACATGTGAATGAAATATCTTTTTTTTTTTTTTTTTTTTTTTTTTTTTTTCGAGGTAGGGTCTCACTCTAGCCCAGGCTGACCTGGAATTAACTATGTAGTCTCAGGGTGGCTTCGAACTCTTGGCAATCCTCCTACCTCTGCCTCCCAAGTGCTGGGATTAAAGGCATGCGCCACCATGCCGGGCTCCTGAAATATCTTAAAATACTGTTTTCCTTTCCTTTCTTATTTTTTGCTTATATTTGTTGTGTGTGTGTGTGTGTGTGTGTGTGTGTGTGTGTGTGTGACAGTGTGTATAGTTTATGAGTGTATATGGACCTTTCACAGAACCCATGTGCTCGCCTGTAGTGGAGACACTTGCCATTTGCCTGCAGTAGCTGAGAAAAATGTCCACAGGTGCTCCACTTTTCTGCCAGTTTTCATTTTGAATCTTTTTATTTATTTTTATTTATTTACTTGAGAGAGAGAGAGAGAAAGTAGTAGAGCAAGAAAGAAGGTTAGGGTTAAGCAGAGAGAGAAAGGGTGCATCAGGGTCTCCAGCTGCTGCAAATGAACTCCAGACACATGCACCCCCTTGTGCATCCGGCCTTACATGCGTCCTGGGGAATCAAACCTGGGTCCTTTGGCTTAACTGCTTAACCATTCTCCAGCCCTTGAGCCAGTATCTCTTATTGACAGCTGAGCTTACTGCTTTTTGTGATTCCAGGTGATTCCCTGGCCTCTGCTCCCTTTTGTGGAACTGGCATTAAAGGCACATGTGGCTGTGCTCAGCTGTTTATGTAGGATCTGTATATTCAAATTAATGTGTGCAGGTGGTGGGGAGAGGGTCAAGGCTCCCTCAGGATCTCATGCCAGGGCAGAAAGTGTACTTAACCATTGATCCATCTCTCCAGACCATTTTTCTTCAGAGCAAGTATTTTAATATTTTATTTTTATTTATTTATGAGAAAGAAAAGAGGTAGAGAGAGCGGGTGGAGAGAATGAGCATGCCAGGGCCTCCAGCCACTGCAAATGAATGAACTCCAGATGCATGTGCCATCTTGTGCATCTGGCTTACAGGGGTCCTAGGGAATTGAACCTGGGTCCTTCAGCTTTGCATTCTCTCTATCTGCCTCTCTCTCTCTCTCTAAAAAGTAAATAAACAAAAAATAAAATTTAAAAACAAATTACATATGACAGTTGCCAAAAATTTCAAAAAACTAAATACACAAGGAATTTTGATAAACATGACAATATTGCTTCATTTTGAGAGGGAAAACATCACATCACACAGCTAGAAAAGCAAGAAAGACAACTTTAGACATTTAAACCAGTGGAAATCAGTAGTACTGTGCAAGAACATCCAAACAGGTCAGGATATTTTGCTAGCTGCCATCTTCTTACAACTATGCAATAAAATCTGCAATGAAAGGTGTGGACAGGGCATTCATCAGCAACGAGGAACCAAGGTATATGAATATGTCTGGGCTGAGTGCTCGTGGAATTGCATGTTTGCTGTTTGTTCATGGTTAAGTTTGCAGAGGGCTTGCCTGTAGGCTTGGGTACCTGCACTGAGCAGTTTTCAGATTCAGATTCCCCAGTGAAACTTCGTGCCAGCACACAGAAAGTAAACCCTGAAAATTATAGCAACATATATCTCAATAACTACAGTGCCACATCCGATAGCGATGTTACAATATTTATACAGCGAGAATTTCAGAACAAAAAATGAGTAATCCATCAGATACAGATTTGTGGAAAACCTTTCATTGTTGTTTGTGATATTTTTTTCTGAGAAGAACTGATTCCATAAGCCACATCTGAGGCTAGTGATGAATAATTCAGCTGCTTGTGTTTGATCATGAAAGACGTAATTAAAAAAAAAAAAAAAAAAAGGCTCTACCTTCCAGTGATGGGGATGTTGTTAACAAAACAAAGTTTTTGTTTGGTTGGTTGGTTTGTTTCGTTTTGGTTTCGGTTTTTCGAGGTAGGGTCTCACTCTGGCCCAGGCTGACCTAGAATTAACTATGTAGTCTCCGGTGGCTTTGAACTCTCTGCGATCCTCCTACCTCTGCCTCCTGAGTGCTGGGATTACAGGCGTGCGCCACCACGCCCGGCTAAAACAAAGTTGTTTAAAGGCTCCATGTGAATAGCTACTGAGTTTTAGCCAAACATTCGTGCATTGTGAAAACCAGAGCACACTTGATGCAGAAGTCGGGGCAGTCCTGAACTCGCGGCACAGAGCTGGCACACTCCATGCTCAGCATTGGACTGGCTCCATTGTTTCTAAATAGTTGCTTATTTATTCCTTGTTATCAAATGCCCCTCTCTCTCCTTTGTCTCCTTTTGACTTCTCCTTGCCTATGATTTTGACCTTGTAGGATAAAGCACTGTCCCACCTCACACCATCCTTTCAGCTTTTACCTTCCACCTCCATGCCAGGAACTGAACCGGATCTTAACAATACATATTTTTAGAAGGTACAGGTAGGGTCTCACTCTAGCCCAGGCTGACCTGAATTAACTGTAGTCTCAGGAGGTGGCCTCAAACTCATGGCAATCCTCCTACCTCTGCCTTCCCGAGTGCTGGGATTAAAGGCGTGCACCACCACGCATGGCCACACAGCTTTTTAACATAAGTCCATGGCATAGATTTCTGACTGGCCTTTGGATCAGGTGCTGCTTTTGGTCAAGTCTTCTGCAAATGGGGATGTCACCTGGGTTTCACAGGAGGGAATTTAAGTGAGGGGAACTTCCACTTTACAAGGATCATCGCTGGTGTTCTGAATGACGCGTTAAGTGTCTTTAAGATCGTCATGCTGAGAAGCGCATGTTTTGTGGTCATCATATGAGATAACTGATGTGGGAACCCTTTGTAAACTCTGAAATGAGGAACATGAAGGAGAAATATTCCGAATTTAAATCTTGCAGCTCTATGTATGTAATGATTGGTGCTGAATAGTTTGTGAGCAATCCTCAAGAAGATGCCCTTATAAAGAATTCCCTCAAGTGAGCCATCTGCTGAGCTACAGCTTTTTAACTGCATCCAGGTCAAATCAGTTCAGGTGAACATTCCTTGGAATTCATATGAATTTCTTTCTCTTTGCTCCATGTAGAAAAGTATCTCAGGGTGCACTCCAAGATTCAACACTGCCTACTACTTCCTCAAATGGACAAAACCTTACCTTGAAGATATTTTTCGTGGCTGTAAAAAGTCATTAATCAATCATAACTTTCAGAAAGGCACTAAATAAGCTTCTGGCCTCAAGATTTTAGTGTCCCAAACAACTGGGAAAAAAATGCACTTCAAATAAAATGATAAATTATAGTTTTTGAGGTAATTTATCCAACTGTACATTTAGAGCATACAGTCCCCACACAAAATCACCTTCACTTCTGATAGCAATTGAAAGGTTAAAGGGAGTCTGTTTCCATAATTCTCAAAAGTGACTTATTAAAGGCTATTATTCTAGTGGGGATTATGGCAGGGAAAGGATAAAAATTAGAACTGTCCAAGAAATGGAGTGTACAAGCTGCAAAGAAAGGGGCAAAATACAGTTTCTGTTGGCCTCTCACAAAGAGCCAGGGTCATGTCACTCTTCCAGTTTCACCCGGTGACAATATGTATACCCAAGTCTTGGATGTCCCGAGATTTCAGTGGCATAGACCCCATGTCCTTTCATAGTAATCTCTGCCATAAGTCAGGCTTGCAACTTTAGTTACCTGTTCCTTCAGAGACAAAACACAAATTGTTTATAAATCATAGGTGACCTTTAGCTGGGTGGCATTCCATGCCATTCTCCTCTTATGTTTATCCTCTCTCCACAGATGGACTTTGAATTGATAACAATTTCCAGTTACATATCATGTTGGTGACATAAATAATCTTTTACCAGACATATTGTCATTTTTCTTTCATATGCTATGGTGGACATGTCAGGGTTATTGTAAGCATATGTTTTATTTTTAAGGAAACTGCTGACCTGCTTTCTACAGCAGTTATTATATTTTACATCCCCACCAAGAATGTACGAGGGCTGCAATTCTTCTACCTCTGCCAACTCATATTTCCTTCCCTCTGTAAACCATAAATCAGAAACTGAATCCCCAAAATCATATGCCAATGATAATGGGAGGTAAGGCCTTTGGGAGGTAATTAGCATTTGCTAAATGGAGGCTGGAGTGGCTTTAAAAAATAGTGGTGAAGAAGAAAAAGAAGGAGGAGGAAGAGGAGGAGGGGGAAGAACAAAGCTTGCATACTTCCTGTCTCTGCCATGCTATGATGCAGCAGGAATGCCCTTACCAGAGGCTAGTGCCTTAATATGGGACTTCCCAGCCTGAGAACGGTGAGCTAAATAAAGCCCTATTATTTCCACATCATCTAGTCTGTGGTATTCAGTTATAGCACCAGAAAACAGGCTCAGACCAATAGGTAAAGCATGGCTTCACCATTATTTTTGTTTGAAACTAGCTATGCCAGTCCTGTTATTGCTGAGGCGAACATCTGAGGAAGTGTTATGTTCAGGATCAGTGCTCTGTCTCTGCTCAACTCTGAAGGAAGGAAAGACCTCACTGGGCTTCTTCTGGCTTGAAGATTGCATGTCTTAGACCCGTTGCTTGTTGCTGGAGAACAACCAGTTCATTCTTCATGTGACTGCCACATCCCTGTAGCTTTCTGGTGGCGAACACGGTGTTGTCTTGCCGTGTGATGGTTTGTATATACTAAGAGACTGTAGCCTAAGTGGAGTGGGTGAGATAAAAACAGGAATCCATCAGCATGTGGATGGGGCAGGACATATGCCACATTTAGATAAATAACCAAAGCCTTTGGGCTATCCTGGAGAACTATGTTGTAACTCAACATCTGACTATTTGGTTGACCTGGATTAGAACTTCAGTTTGTAATAGAACTAGTCCAGACATGACTAATCTTACTCTCCACTCTACAAAAAAAGCACAATACAAAAAAAAATTGGAAATATAATGAGAAGCCTTAATTACTGAGCCACCTCTTCAACCCTATATTATATTTATATAATATATAATAATATGAAACTATAAATGTTTACTAATAAATATTTCCTAATTCAGGGACTTCCAATTGCAAGGTATTTATTCCCCTTAGTACACATGCCCATGTACGGAGGTATTTGGAGTTAACTCAACACCTAGTGGATGAAGCTTAGACATCCCACTAAACACACTGCAATAACATTATCTACCCCAGAGTCGGTCATTCTGAAGTTGAGGAACACCGCCTTAAGTGCAAGCATACAGACTGTATAAAATGTGCCTGAGTAGGAATAAATGGCTGCTGTCCCCAACAATCAATCTTCCCCAGCAACAGCATGGGATCCATAGGCCAAAGAAAGGTGCTTTACAATCTGTGTGTGCCTCTGTGCATGCTTACATTATTATAATGTCAGTACACTGAATAAGAACAGAAAGTGTTTTTACAATGAATGGAGAAATGTAAATATCTGCCTACCCATGTGTGTTCTCCCTTCTGTCAATCTGCCTCACAGATAAAAGGCTGAAGCTGGCCTGGAGAGATGGCTTAGCAGTTAAGGCATTTGCCTGCAAAGCCTAAGGACCCTGGATCGATTCTCCAGGTCCCACATAAGCCAGATGCACATGGTGGTGTGTGCATCTGGAGTTCATCTGCAGTGGCTGGAGGCCCTGGCATGCCCATTCTCACTCTCCCTCTCTCTGTCTCAAATAAATAAATAAAAATTAAAAATAAAAAAATAAATTTTTAAAAAAGGTTGAAGCTATATCCTCATGAATCAAAACCCATAGATATAATTGTTTTAGAATCCTTCCCTCTTGCCTATTTGACAATTTTTTTTCTAATAAGAGCAAAGCACAAAGCTTTGGATTTTGCTTCTTATACCTGATAACTTTTTTAAAGTCTAAATAAAAACAGTGCTATATCTTAGAAAGAAAACTGAAGGAAGGGAAAACGAAATAAGGGGAAGATAAAAGACAGGTTGTGGAGATGGCTAAGTGGTGAAAGGCTTGCTGACCCGAGTTCAAACATGTGTCTGTGATCCCAAAACACCTGTAACAATGAGAGGTGGCTCCAGGAGAATCTGGAAGTTCCTGGGCTGGCTAGTCTGGCACAGGTAGCCATAAAACCCAAGGAAAGACCCTCTCTCAGGAAGGCAGAAGGAGAGGATGGACAGTCTAAGGTTGTCCTCTGATCACATGCCTGCAATAACACACACACACACACACACACACACACACACACACACCTACCTGGAACAGAAAACTCCATACAAGTCTCTAATGAGATTCTAAATTTTGGTTGTGCTTGGAAGACTTCTATTTCTCTGCATCCTGGGCTTAAATGATTTTGCAATCATTGTAGACTTCTTCAAGAAAATGTGTATTTTTGCTGACCTCTTTCCATGGTGTTACTTAACCCATGGTTTTTAGCCTCATAACCAATCATCCACCTTCGTGTGTTAATAAACATATTGGACTTCTTTTGTCACACTCTTGTGTTTTCCAGTCATGTCTAGTTTCCCCACTGGATGTCTGTGGTCAGTGGTGTAGAAAACATCTCAAATTTGGTCATTTCTTGAGAGCCAAAGAAACAGAAGCTGAAATAGTTGTGCTGCAGTTGTCAGCCACTGGCTAAGGACTGCCCTGGAGGAATGTAGAGGGAGGGGGAGAGAAAATATGAAGAGAATACAAATACGTCATAAGATTTTTCAGTGCGTTTTAGAGATTCACACATACTTTCTTTTCCTAAACAACAGGTAAAGAGTACATTCCTTTTAGCATAGATGTAAAGTTCACCTCTGCTGGAGAGATTGCTTAATGGTTAAGGCATTTGTCTGCAAAGCTAAGGACACACATAAGCCAGATGCACAAGGGGGCACATGCATCTGGAGTTCGTTTGCCATGGCTACAGGTCCTGGCGCACCCATTCTCTCTCCCTTTCTTTCAAATAAATAAATAAATAAATAAATAAATAAATAAATAAATAAATAAAAATAAAGTTAACCTCTAAGTGGAAACAGCAATAGAATTTACTTAATCAACATGGAGAAAGAGGGAGGCTAAGGGCTAAGGGCCTGCATCTTGCTTACCTGGGAATAGGTAGGAAATGTAAAATATATATAATTGGCATTTGCAACTCTCCAATGAGAAGCAGACAGGTGGCAACCAGGGTTACACTGAATCCCTCCTCCTCACCCCGGAACTACAGGGTCGGCAGGTACATCCTATGACTTTCTTCTCAGTTTTGGTTACCAAAGCTCAGTCTGGAGTTGAATTGTAGGACAGAACAGTGGAGAAGCCTGGGTCTACTCTGATTTCATTTTCCCTTTCCTCTTTGCTGCGGTTAGATCTGGGCGGGGTTGAGATGTGCCGAAGGAAAAGCAGTGGGCGCATGTCATCCAACTGGCTCTGCGGGTGCTGCTGACGGACTGGCCCCTGGTCTGTGGGTAGTGCTCGTTCTCCTTGATATCCATGACACTCAGCGTCCTGAGGGCACCACAGGATTTTCTTTGGCCACTGATGCCACCAATCACCCATTCAGAGATCGCAGGGCTGTCTCCTTTAGCCACAAGAGTGGTTCACGACCTGTTCTGGGATGGACAAGACCCGTCTCAGAGCCACAGGCAATGCACACGTCTTTTGTACCACTTCCAAGATCGCAGAGAACTGAAATGATTAGGAGACTGGCTACTCTAATTTCATTCCATCAAACAGCACAGTCCCTCCTTGATACCTTGCATGGGAAGAACCCAGTTGGCTTTCTAGGTCCTTCCTAAGAGGGAAGGGTTCTCTCAATACCACCTCCACTACTGACTCCCGTAAACCATCTCTCATTGCTTCTGAAAACCGAAAGGCTTCCATCCCAAATGTTGCCGTTCTTGATGTCACACTAACGGTTGACCTTGACCCCTCTTCATTGTAACTGTCTTTGTATAGACTAAAATTAGGGGCATTGATTTTCGTTAGACCATATCTGTAGCATCTTGCTAAATTAACCTCATTTTTAATTTCTTTCTCATGTCTAGGCAGAATTTCTCAAACTTAACATGTATGCACAGCATTTCTAGATCTTGTTAAACCACAGATCTTCACATTAAGGATACAGTAAGGCCTGGAACTCTGCCTTTCTAACAAATTTCCACATGTTATCAAAGTTACTGATCCACACACTTCAGATGGCAAGGTAGAGTACTTAATCCTGCTTGAGGCACAGCACCTGTGCCCCAGTAATGACTTCCAAGGACTGCTGGAAGAGGGAAACTTTAAAAGCAACTCATAGAGCCTTGCACTTATTTTCTATTCAGAAGTCTTGTGAACAATTTGAAACATTTTTTCTTTACTCCTATGTGGTTTTTAATTGACAAAACAGATATTATAAACAACACAGAAGCATAAAATTATTTTAAAGAACTGTACTCTTAGGGAGGGGCCTTGAATAATTTGTTTCCCCTTTTTCTGGGGTCTCAGGTTGTTTTCAAGTATATTTCAGCTCACTTTGTAACTGAAAGTTAAGTAATTCATGTGTTTCTTGCTCAAGATTTAGGGGGAAAAATAACTGCTTTTGAAGAGAAAATTTAAAATGCATTGCCACATTTGGAAAGCCATACTCTACGACTTTTTGTTAAATCCAGAAAGAGTACAGTCCGTCCCCAGGCATTTAGGATAGGAACATTTGAGCCCCTAACCTCCCAGGGTCCTCGTGCCAAATGAGACCCTCCCCAAAGGACGATTCAACCCAAGAAACTATACTACGCCCCGCTTCTCTCAGAAGCCTTTGGTGTGCACTCCTGATGCCACCCTTGCCCCACCCTTCCACCCACATTAACCTGCCCCAGACTTCCTAATGTGGCGCGGCCCGTTGCAAGTCTTTCTCATTTGTTTGCCTGCTTTACTGTCCCTTCCTGTAGACTCACACTCCTAGATGGTGCGCTGCCGGGGTTAATTGAGGATTCAGCTCACAGACTTCAGCAGTCCTGCCTGTATCCTTCCAATTTCTGATTCCGGTTAGGCCTAGGTTCCCCGTACACTCAGCGCCACCTCTGGTCATCTTCTGGAAGTGCATGTCAGAATTGTTCAGCGTCATTCTTAAGACTGAGAGACTCTAGTATGATCTGAGCTGTGTTTTATTGTTTATCATCGTCATCATCATAACGGACTGATTGCTACACTTTATGATCTTAGACTAGCCGATGCAAAACTGATTTTATGACTCCCTCCCTTCCAACCGAAGGAAAATTACAGCCAACCTCTGGGCTTGAGGCCAGCTGTGCCTACAAATTACAGGCTTCAATGTCTTTTCCACCACCAAAAAAAAAAAAAAAAATTCTGTCATTGGGGTGTTTTACACTGACTCATTTCAAGTTCTTTGGTGGGTATTCAGAAATGTAAAGAGTTGTTTCAAGTATCTTCTCTCCTCTCCCTCCCTGGACAGACACTTGTTTGAGTAAACCATGCCTAAGTGTTTAAAAGACACAACATTTTGTTCTGCTTCAGGAAGTGTATAACAAATTGTATTGTTTTCAAACAATGTGTAATATTTGAGCAACATGTTATTATATATATATATATATATATATATCAAAATAATCAAAATATATATCAAAATAATCAAAATATAATCAAAATATTTCTGCTACACTAGGGCATTTTCATGAAGTTATAAAGAATATCACTTGTTCGTTATGTTAGTAATTTCCCCTCTTAATTTTGAATAGAAGGAACAAATAAATAATATAACCATACAGAAAAAAAGAAACTACTCAACCAATCTTCTTGCTCAATAAAGTCACTCACTGCAGTGTACCCCTGCAGTGTTTACATAAATAAACATGAGACAGCCTGAGCAGATTTGAAATGTAAAAGTATGAACGTGGTTTAAATGATTGAGTGACCTCCCCTGTGTAATTACATTTCAAAAAGGTGTTCTTCAAATTTGTGCCTCACAAGCTGAACATGTGAAAATTAAATACTCTGTCAAAGTTTCGTTGGCCTCCATCTGATCCATCTTTCATGGCTTGTCCGTCTCCCCCACTGCAATCCAAACCACTCAGGAGAAAAGCCCAACTTCACATCTCCTTGTTGTGCGAGCACAGAGACCCGGCTACACTGCGCACTGTGTAACAATCACCTTGATGAGAACGTCCACGTTAGCTGTAGCTCTCTCTTCATCGACATACAATATTTCAAGCTTCTACATGGAGGTCAGACCACAGAAATTTTTTGTTATGTCCCAAAACTTCACAAGCAAAAGTGAATTTACTATTCCAAAACGATCCAAAGCTAGACAGCAATAGTTGTGTGTGGGTTTTTTTTTTTTTTTTCTTTTCTCCACAGTGGATGACATTTTGAGGTGGAATCCTGCCATGTGGGAGTTCTTCACATGGTAAAAGGTAGGATCTGTTTGCAGCCCATCTTTGAGCCTAGGTGAAAACGCACTGGAGACATGCACAGCAGATGAAGTTTAGTCTGGATTCACTTGAGCAATCCTTCTATACTGACTCCACTGACAGATAAAACAAACCCCAGAAAGTAGAGAAGATCAGACAGGAATGCAAGTTACTATACAAAAATTCATATAAAATGCACACATGTAGAGTTGTTTGTATTAACAGAGAGTAAATGAACTGTCAAATCACTTTCTTAGTCATACTGCTTGTATGGAGAGACCCATGCCACCTTGCCACCCTACAGATCCCTTGTGCATGCTGCATTTCAGCGCCCCACTCTCTAAGTTTCCAGTAATGTCACACCGCCTCATATCTGTAAGCACAATGGGATTAACAGCTGAAAGTTCGTAAGACTGAAGGTGTTACAGAGCTATTTTTCTATCACTTAGCCAGACCTTGTTTATCATAAGATCTACACCTTTAGAATGTGACCAGGTGGGATGATTAACTTCCAGGCTACCATCTTTTTTAATAGATAAATATTTTAATATGCCTTATATTTGCACAAACATAAAAATAGGTGCATATTATTTATACTTATAGTTATCATAGTCATCTTTTTTGTTTTGTTTTGTTTATTTATTTATTTTTTTTTTTTTGAGGTAGGGTCTCACTCTATTTATTTATTTTTTTGAGGTAGAATCTCATTCTAGTGTAGGATGACCTGGAATTCACTATGTAGTCTCAGGGTGGCCTCAAACTCACATCAGTCCCCCTACCTTGTGCATCTGGCTTTACCTGGGTACTGAGGAATTGAACTCAGGTCATTAGGCTTTATGGGCAAGGCCCTTAACAACCGAGGCATCTCTTCAACCCTAACATTTCTAATCAATACATTTTTTTTCTATTTTGTCATTTAAAAGATTTAACTGGAGCCTCTTAAATAGATATTCTAGAAACTGTGTTAATGTGTAGGGAGGTGCTTTAGGAACAGGAGCATTGTATAACCCTCAACAACCCCAGAGTAGCTTGTCTTTATGTATTAATATTTTCACTGAAAAACATTAGTCAATTGGCCTTAGACATAGAATTTAAAGTTTCTGTTTTTATAAGACAAAAAGCCACATCTATGATAGCATAAAATTAATTGATAAGATATTATTCTTAATTATTTTCTAAATTAAAACAATTCAGGGCATAGAGACAGAAGTAATGAATGCACCAACATTTTTTTTTTTGAGAGAGACACAGAGAGAAACAGAGAGGGAGGGAGAGGAAGAAAGATAGAGATAGGCGTGCCAGCAGTCTCTCAGTTGCTGCAAACAAAATCCAGATGTGTGAGCCCCCTCGTGGTCAAGTGTGGCATTGTGCCCTTGCATCACTTTGCATCTGGCTAAACGTGGGACCTGGAGATTGGAACCAGCATTCTTAGGCTTAGGAGGTAGGCGCCTTAACTGCTAAGCCATCTCTCCAGGCCTTGCACTAACATTTTTAAGTTTATCTTTTTTTTATGCTTTCCTAATTTTCAATAATGTCTAAGAAGGATTATCTTGTGAAAGATTGATTGCCCATAGTATATATCTGGAATGAGATCTGTCCTTGCCTATTGGCTTTGAGATTATTTCCATGTTGTCTGTGATATGTGTCTAAAGTCAAGGTCCTGACATTAGATACATACTTGTAACCAGATCAATGAAATACTTTATTCTTATGTTGAGTAAAATCACAAATTCCATGTGGCAAAACACTACAAATTATGCAATAATGCTTGGGAAAAACATAAATTATTACTATGCTTTCTTATTATAAAAATGTTAAGAGGGGCTGAAGGGATGCCTGCAAAGCCAAAGGACCCAGGTTTGATTCCCTAGGACCCTCGTTACCCAGATGCACAAGGACACATGTGTCTGGAGTTCATTCACAGTGGCTGGAGGCCCTGGCATGCCCATTCTCTGTCTTTCTCTCTCCCTCTTTCTCTGTCAAATCAATAGATAAATAATATTTTTTAAGTTAAAGAGGACAGACTTCTCAGGTTTAATTTACAGTAAATAAGACATTTGCAAGAGTGTGCTCTCTAATTCAGTAGTCAATGGATGAAGTCATAAATCATGTGAAATCTTGATTTAGAAATTCACCCATTTTAAATTTTATTTTTTAAAATGCCCAGAACAAGAAGTAAATGATGGTGCCCAATCTGGCTGGTTTGGTTGTAAGTGTCTAAAACCCAGAAGAATCCTGAAGGTCCATGAAGGGAGAGAATAACCTTGTTAGATATGGAAAGAAAGAATCTAATCCACAAAGCCTTCATCATTAAAATAATGTGTGATTTGTATATGATTTAGATATGGGGGAAATGTTCTGAAATGCATGTACAGGCTATGTACAATAAAAAAAACTAACAGCCGGAGCTGAAGAGATGTCTTAGCAGTTAAGCACTTGCTTGTGAAATCTAAGGATGCCGGTTCAAGGCTCTGGTGCACCCATTCTCTTTCTCTCTCTCTTTGTGTCTCTCTCTCTCTGTCTCTCTGCCTCTTTCTCTGTTGCTCCCAAATAAATTAAAATAAATTAAAATAAAATAAAATAAAATAAAATAATTTAACAGCATCTCAAATCCACAGATATTATATTGTCTTTTTCTTTCCTTTTAGTTCATAAAATTGAGATAAGTTGGTAATAAGCCAGAAAAACAGTAAAGTTTGATACTTAACTTGTTGTATAGTATGAATTCAACAAGTTAAGTGTCAAATGGATCAGAGTTTTAAGCAAATATAAGCTCCCTTCACTGAAATTTAACTTGCCATCTAAGATTAAAATTCCAGAGTCAAAGTGGAAAAGGAAATACAAAAAAGAAGCACTGAAAAAAAAAAAAAAAAAAAAAAAAAAAAAAAAAAACAGCAACACTCAAAACATGCTCTAGTGGCCAAAAACACTACCAGCAAAGTGAGAGAATATAAGTATTTAGTTATGATTTAGGTTTATAACAAATGATTATGTGGCTGATGAGATGGCTCAGCAGTTAAGGCACTTTCCTGCAAAGCCTAACAACTTAGTATGGGTCTCCAGTACCTATGTAAAGCCAGATGCACAAAGGGGCGTGTACAACTGGAGACCCTTTGCAGTGGCTGGAGGCCCTGGGATGCTCATTCTCTCTGTCTCTCTCTCTTCTATTGCTTGCAAATAAATAAAAATATTAAAATATTAAAACTTAACGGTTCAGGCACTTGCCTGCAAAGCCTAAAGACCCAGATTCTACTCGCCAGTATCCATGTAAACCCAGATGCACAAAGTAGTGTGTGCATCTGCAGTTTGTTTGCAGTGGCAGGAAACCCTGGCTGGCCTATACACATTCTCTCTGTGTCTGCCTCTTTCTCCCTCCCTTTTTCTCTCTCTCAAATAAATAAAAAAATAAAATAAAATAAATGATTAGTATCTCTACTAAATACTAACAAGAAAGGAAATGGTTGATATAGCTATTAGATGACTTATAAAAATTAACTCAACTCTTAGGAATGAAAGCAAATGGCTGTAAACATGTGAATACCCATTCAACTTTAATCATAATATGGGAATATGCAAATTAAAATGATATCCAGAAAGTGATTTTTATTTTTATTATCTGGGCAACAATATCTTAAAGCAATTGCTTGTCAAATTGTAAAAAAAAAAAAAAAAAAAAAAAGGCACTTTCATATGTCTCTAGAGAGGAAACAATTGCTAGGATAATAACTTGAAAACATAATGGAAAATAATATAGTGTCTATCTTCTGATAAAACAGTTCCATGTTCAAAGAGACCTCACAGAAATACTATCAAAATTTGTAAAAAGACACAAATAAGTCATTTCATTGTGCAAGCTTTTAGTTAGAGCGACTTAAATGCACATCAGATGGAAGCTGTTTGAGTAACATTACACAGACACAGTGGGCCACTAAATAGCAATAATGATGAATGAAGAATATATTTACATACTACTAGGGACTGATTTCAGGGAAATAATTTTACTGGAAAGAAAAGCAAAAAAAAAAAAAAAAGACTGGATAAAATGTAATGCCATTTATCATTTGAAAATGGAATTCCATGTGTTATGCGTACTTTGTATTTAAAACAAAAAAAAATGAACAGTTTTAAAAGTTATCTACAAAAAGAAACAAAGAATTAGGAGAAATAGGAGCAGACCTACACTTTTAAAAGAATGTGTTGTTTTGATTTATAAATTATGAGACTATTTAAATAACTAAATAACAAAGTATATACTTTTTAGGGTTTTTAATTTTTTTTATTATTTTATTTATTTTTGGAGAGAGACACAGAGAGAGACAGACAGAGAGGGAGAGGGCGACAGATAGAGATGGGCGCGCCAGCAGTCTCTCAGCTGCTGTGAACGAAATCCAGATGCGTGCACCCCCTTGTGGTCAAGTGCATTGTGCCCTTGCGTCATTTTGCATCTGGCTAAACATGGGACCTGGAGATTGGAACCGGGTTCTTAGGCTTAGCAGGCAGGCTCCTTAACCGCTAAGCCATCTCTCCAGCCCCCTTTTAGGTTTTTTTAAAAAGCATCAAGAAACTTTTGGTTATTGGTGTCAAAGCTCAAACCCAAGGCCTTGTTCTTGCAAAGTATGTGCTCTTCCACAATTCCTTAAAAAGCTTTAAAAAGTGAAACAAATTAATGTGAATGTGTATATTGGTGATGCTATATCGATGCAGAGAGAGACCTTATCATGTCATATAAAAGTACATTACAGTTTACTCTCACTAGTTGGATGCCCTGGACAAAAATGACAAAAAAAAAAAAAAAAACAAGACTGAAAAACTAAATTGAGCTAATTTTGGGAAATCATTAATTATAGTAGTGTTAAAATTGTAACTTTTATACTATAAATATCATACCATATACATATCATATATATATATATATGTCTCATAGGAGGTAAGTTTTATAAATATGTAGATAATATTCCGTCAATACCAGTGGCTGAGAGAATGCAGATTCTCAGAGTAAGATAGAAAGTCACAAGAAAATAGAAGAGACTAATTGAAATCTCCATGGTATAAATCTGAATTTACTATTTACCATTTACTAAAGACATATGAAACTTTTGTTTATTTTTTAATTAATTAATTTGAGAGAGTGAGAAAGAGACAGATAAAGAGAGAAAGAATGGCCGGGTGTGGTGGCGCACGCCTTTAATCCAAGCACTCCAGAGGCAGAGGTAGGCGGATCGCTGAGAGTTCGAGGCCACCCTTAGACTACATAGTGAATTCCAGGTCAGCCTGGACCAGAGTGAGACCCTACCTCGAAAAACCAAAAAAGAGAGATAGAAAGAAAGAATTGATGCACCAAGCCTCCAGCCACTGCTTCCA
Source organism: Orientallactaga sibirica (assembly GCA_036365145.1). NCBI lineage: Eukaryota > Metazoa > Chordata > Mammalia > Rodentia > Dipodidae > Orientallactaga > Orientallactaga sibirica. The sequence goes on from JAEOAD010002133.1 coordinate 5,418,897, forward strand.
ATTATTTTACTGTTAAATAAGATATTTTTAAAATCTACAAATGCCGGGATGTGTTGCTCAGTGGGAGAGCACGTGGAAGGCTGGGAGTTCAATCTCTAATACCAAACAGGAGATAAGAACAAAATCCATAAATCTATTTAACAATGACTGATTATAGCTTCCATTTTCTTGTAGTCCATCCTACTTAAAATGTTTTCCTTCTATTCTGGTTGTGGATGTCTGTTTTAACAAGTAAGTCATCTTGGTAGAATCCTTTGCTTCAGGATTACATTTGATGTGATTCTGGCCTTTGGAATCTTACATGCAAAATGTGATGACCAAGCAGGAAAAAAAATTCCAATAAAAATAATTGCTCTGTAATACCTAAGCATTATTATTTTTTCTTAGAGCAAGAGTTTCATTTTCTTCACATGTAACTTTGTATGTATGTTGAGGCAAATTTGATAATATGGCTTTAAACATGAATGAATGTTCCCTTTTACATTATGATTGAAAGTTACAGAAAGATTATTTTTTTCTCTGGAAAATATTTACTAAAGACAAACATACATACACACTATATAACGTTTTATAAAGGGATTCAAAATTAGGGGCATGAGAAGAGTTGAATCACCAAGCAAAAATGTAACCATTTAAGAAAGCTTTTATCAACTAGAATGGAAAAGATATCCTCAAACAATGTTTTTCAAGCTTTAATAAAAGCCCTAACTCTTACAAATTTCCTCTTTCTTTTATAGAGGAATTTTGACATATTTTATATCGATAAGATTCTCTGAATTACTGAGAGGAAAGCATGCATATTAGAAAATGGTGAGTGCTGTCTTCTGAAGGAGAGAAATATGATTTACTAATTCTAGCCTTCTGGTGCATGACATTTTATATACAACTCTGATACCCTGTTAGTTATTATATCAGGTAATATAGTTGTATTTTATGTGGTTGAGTACATAAACCTCAATTTATGTCATCTTATTCTCTGGGCACCTTTATATATAAATTTTCTGTTGTCCATTTCTGAATTTTAAAATATATAAATTATACATAATCTAAAGATTTCTTCTTTGTGGCTCATTCCCTCTTGTTTCTGGGCTTAAGCACTACATGTCAGCTATGCACCAAGCAGCTGTTGCTAGGATGTCTCTGTTGCCATAGCAATAGATGAGCTCTTCAGATGCATCTAGAATTCATCTTTTTACTACCATTGCATCTCTTGTCCATATGTAAATCAGTGTCCAAATCTTGAACTGTAAAACCCATTTGAATTGATGGCATCATGCCTTTGATGTGCAGAGTTGTACTTCATGGCATGGATTCTTTTTCCTTTTAATTCTTCATCCTTGCCCCAAGGATCTTAAATGATGCAGAAATTCCTATGACCTGAGGATTGATATTTTGCCAAGTTAATAAAGACGACAGACATTTGCTGCCAATGCACTTTTCAGAAATAGCAATTAAGGAGATTTTTTTTTTTTTAAAAAGTCCCAGTACAAATTTCCACTTCTTTGTTTCCTTTTCCTTCATTTTCTTTAAAGCATAAGGAATGGAACCTTAAAAGTATGATAAAAGTACATGATGGTACTCATTGTAGTCAGGTTCACATTGCTGGCTGAAGTCACCTGATCAAGAGCAGCTTTATGCGGGGGGGGGGGGAACAGTTTATTTTGGCTTACAGACTCAAGGGGAAGCTCCATCATAGCTAGGGAAAACGATGGCATGATCAGAGGGTGAACATCAGCCCCTGGCCAACATAAGGTGGACAATAGCAACAGGAGAGTGTGCCAAACACTGGCAAGGGGACACTGGCTATAACACCCATAAGCCCGCCTCCAACAATACACCGCCTCCAGGAGGCGTTAATTCCCAAACCTCCATCAACTGGGAACCTAGCATTCAGAACACCTAAGCTTATGGGGGACGCCTGAATCAAAGCACCACAGTGCTCTACATGGATTTAAGCCAATCCTTTTAAGACTCACACTCAGATTCCAAACATCAGGGAAGCTGACTCCTGGAAGTGCTTCTGGGTTTCAGAACTTACAAAGTCCTGAATGTTCTGTGCCAACCATGACGGCCTTGCTGTGCAGAGGGCTAACATGACCTTCCCCACTGTATCTAAACTTTTCGCAACGGAGCATCTAGTGTAGGATTTAAGATTTGTTCAGGAGCTTTGAAGAATCAGGCATAACCACTTCCATTTACCACTGCCAGTCGTTCCTAAAGGAAGAGAAGTCACAGAGCTAGTGCTAGTCCTTTGCATTATGCTGAATAATCTTGGCCAAGTGCCACAATGACTGAGAACCTGGTTGTGTCTGCAAGAAAGAAAAGGTAGGGCTGGAGAAATGGCTTAGCGGTTAAGGCGTTTGCCTGATAAGCCAAAGGATCCTGGTTTGATTCTCCAGGACCCATTTAAGCCAGATGCACAAGGGGCACATGCATCTGGAGTTCGTTTGCAGTGGCTAGAGGCCCTGGCGTGCCCGTTCTCTCTGTGTCTGCCTCTCTTCTCTCTCTCTCTCCTTGCAAATAAATAAATAAAAATTTTAAAAAATTTAAAAAGAAAAGAAAAGGCAATGATGGGAAGAAAGAGAAGTCTCCACGGATAAGATTTAGGTTGACCCTTGGAAGCAAAACTTTATTTAAGAACAGAAGACAAGTTACTGGTTTCTTTACCTAACTCGATTCTTTCTGAGGCAAAGTATAACCTTGTGTTTCATGCTGTGTCTCTTGGGCACAACAAACATTCGTGCTTTCCTAACCTTCCATCTTCCCTAGAGGTGTGAGGGAGAAAAATGCACACTGTTCTTAACCGTACCGTGTACACCTCCACACATTGGGCAAGCCAAAAGAATGGGGATTGATTACAGCGTATCAAGTTTACTAACAACTATTTACTTGGTTGTATTTCTAAACAGAGCCAGCTTTCCAGAAGCCGACAAAAGAATAGATGTGCCATCAAAACAATAAAAATATAACGATAAGAAAGCACACCAAAGCATGGCTATTCAAGCATAGAAAACAATGAGTTTATCAACCCTATAAGCTGGAGACCTAACACTAGTAAATATGGACTTGATTCTCATTAAGTAAGTGGGCAAGAAAAGATGGCACTGTGAATAAAATCTATAAGTAATTCCCAGTTAGCCATTGCTAAGTGGCATAATAATTCCATTTTTTTTACCTGGAATTCCTAGTTAATATTTTTCACTCCACCCTCCAGCAACATTATAGAACAACTTGTTGGTTTTGACTCTCCTGAAGCAAATTCCTCAGTACAAATTTAAGAGTTGGTAGACGAGTATAAAATGGTAGTGATAACAGAATATCTGGATTGTTAAATTATGAATTGTAAAGATATTTTTATTTATCTTGAGAGCAGAGAGAGAGAGAGAGAGTAATATAGGTGTGCCAATGCTTTCTGTCACTACAAACAAACTCCAGACACATGTGCCACTTTGTGCATGGTTTTATGTGGATACTAGGGGATCCAACCAGACAATCAGGCTTTGCGAGCAAATGCCTTAAACCACTAAAACCATCTCTGCAGCCTCAAATTATGCTTTTTGGTAAATTCTTACTACTGAGTTATTCTTGACACTAACATCTCTGTACCTTACATTTATCACTCTAGGGAAAGAGCACAAGACTTACAGAAAGGAACCTGGGTCTGAGACGGAGAAATTCTGCTAAACAGATGGTAGATGTAATTATGTAATCTTTTTGAAATTTACTTCCATCTCACGTGAGGAGAAAATGGTCTTGAAAAGGGCCACACTTGACCAGACACATCATGAGGTTCAAGCTTGCAATTCTTAAGTATTATTTCTTTTTAAATTACAAGGTCTATGTGACCAAAATTTATCAGCAATAAATCCTTAATTGCATTTTAAAGCATTCTCTTTAACTCCGTGTTTAATGCTCCTGGGGAAATCATTTAAAACACCTTGGTTAGCTGGCTGTCCTGCTTAGCTTGGCCTGGCTCCATGGCTATTCACATTTTCTTCTGCTTACAGAAGGGTTTGCATTCCCTTGCTTCTTTGCTAACCCTTCTTTGCAAATAGCTAAGTATTGTAGCATTCATAGCTTTAAAATAGTCATTAAAACTAATTTTATTCTTAATAATGTTTGGTGTATTTTATTCACCATTATCTATTTTATACACATCGGCACATCAGGGAGTTCATTTTGTACTTGGTTCATATCCACATGTTCACAATTCTTCATTTTTACCTGTCATTTTTATGATTAATACCGACTAACACATTTTGAGCATGCCAGTTCAATTATGTTGTGCATTGTATCTGGGCTATACTCCGAAAAGGCCACTTCTGAACTGTCAAAAGTATATATTCTCAAAGCCACCTTACACACACACACACATAATTCTTAAACTGTTCCTCTTTAACTTATTGTGAACTTTGTATTATGTCATGAGAGTTACGTATAATAAACCAAATATAAAGTAGACCACATTGTGAACTAATGACAACAATGCAAACCAACAAAAAAGGCAGAATTTTAAAATGTTTTTATTTATTTATTTGAGAGAGAGAGAATGGGAGCACCAGGGCCACCAGCTACTGCAAATGAATTCCAGATGCATGTGCTACCTTGTGCATCTGGCTTACATGGGTACTAGGGAATTGAACCTGCATCCTTGGGCTTTGCAGGCAAGTACCTTAACCTCTCAGCCATCTCTTCAGCCCAGAGAAGGCAGTTTTAAAATTACATTAGTAAGATCCATGGGGATACAAATCTGTCAATTATATCTGTTTGTATACTAATTCTTTTTTTTTTTTTTTTGTTTTTGCAAGGTAGGGTCTCACTCTGGTCCAGGCTGACCTGGAATTAACTATGTAGTCTCAGGGTGGCCTCGAACTCTTGGCGATCCTCCTACCTCTGCCTCCCGAGTGCTGGGATTAAAGGCATGCGCCACCACGCCCGGCTCTATATACTAATTCTTATTCATTGTCCCTCTTCAAAATCTATCATTTTTTTATTCTCCAAGAGGCTTATGCCTAGCAGAAACAATTAGCCACTAATTGTGATGCTATATGTGAATAAAATTAGATTTCTTTTTATAATTCTATAATTCTGTAATTATAGCTCTATAATTATAGACATAATTCTGTAATTCTCAAATTTTACTTTCTTTCAATGATACCATATAGCAAGAGACATTATCAGATAATTTCTTAATTTATTGTATGTACAGTTTGCTGACAGAAATGGCTCAGGTTGATCAACTTCCTCCACAACAAATGAATTAGTCCTCCTCAAATAAAAGTTGGTGGGTGTCCCAAAAAATCTAGTGCTATTGATTCACAATAAAATAGTTCTTTTTAAAAAATATTTTATTTATTTCTATTTATTTGAGAGAAAGAGAGAGGAGAAGAGGCAGAGAGAAAGAGAGAATGGGCATGCCAGGGTCTCCAGCCACTGCAAGTGAACTCCAGACACATGCATCCCCTTGTGCATCTGGCTTACGTGGGTCCTGGGGAATCGAACTGGGGTCCTTAGGCTTTGTAGGCAAATGCCTTAACCACTAAGCCATTTCCCCAGCCCATAAAATAGTTCTTTTATTCTTAAAAATTATTCCCCTGGGGCTGGAGAGATGGCTTAGCAGTTAAGGCACTTGCCTGCAAAGCCAAAGGACCTTGGTTTGATTCCCCAGTACCCAGGTAAGCCAGATGCACAAGGTGACGCATGCATCTGGAGTTCATTTTGCAGTGGCTGGAAGTCCTGGCATGCTCATTCTCAATCTCTCTCTCTCTTTCCTTCTCTCCCTCTTTCCCTCTCTCAAATAAATAAATAAAAATAAAATATTTAAAAACATTATTCCCTTGGGGCTAGAGAGATTTCTGAGCTGTTAAATATTCTTTCTACACAAGCATGAGGGCCTGAAAGGGTCGGAGAACAGTAGATTTTCAACCTCCAGATCCCCCATACAGTTGGGCATGGCCACGCATACCTGTAATACCAATCCCACCAAAGAGCAGAGCTGGAAGAATTATCAGATTCTGCAAGTTCCAGGATCAGTAAAAGAGACTTGGGATCAACACAAGACCAGATGGAAAGGCAAGGGAGCTGAACTCCCTAGATTCTGCTCCAGCCACTTTAGGAAAGCACTTTCCACTGAGCATAAGAGGCATCAGACACACACACACGTGAGAAAGAGAGAGAAAGAGACTGAGAGATAAATAAAATTATTCCCTCTTCCCTCAGATGATCTCAGAACACTGAAGTAATTAACAACCAAAGAATACACATCAGTGCCGGGTGTGGTGGCACACTCCTTTAATCCCAGCACTCGAGAGGCAGAGGTAGGAGGAGTGCCATGAGTTCGCCACCCTGAGACTAATTCCAGGTCATCCTGGGCTAGAATGAGACCCTACCTCGAAAAACCAAAGAAAAGAAAAAAAGAATACTCATATTGTCCATACATATCTGCTATAGATGTACACCAACATTGTCAATTACTAGGTAGACAGACAGATAAACATATCTATTTTCACCCATAAAACACAAAACTGGTGATATACAGTGAGGAGAGGTGTTTCCTCAGAAATCTTCATTCATTTTCAAGTTGGTCCCTGAGAAACTATGAATAGGAGTTCTGTGGCAGTGTGAGACATGAATTTCGGTATATGCCTTGTCAACTTAATTTCACCACAAATCCTGAAATGCTTTCAGTTTTCCTGATACAGAAATTGGCTTAGATAATAAATCACTGACATTTCACTGAAATTTAATTCCCTTTCTATTGACTTTTGTTGTAGCTGTGCTCAAACCTCGGATGTTTCTTGGGACCTTAAAATAATCACATTACAGGGCTGGAGAGATGGCTTAGCAGCTAAGGTGCCTGCCTGTTAACCCTAAGAACGCTGGTTCCAATGTCCAGCAGTTCCAATCTCCAGGTCCCACGTTTAGCCAGATGCAAAGTGACGCAAGGGCGCAATGCTGCACTTGCCCACAAGGGGGCGCACGCATCTGGATTTCGTTCGCAGCAGCTGAGAGACTGCTGGCGCGCCCATCTCTGTCTCCCTCTCCCTCTGTATCTCTCTCTGTTTCTCTCTCCAAAAATAAATAAAAAATAATTTAAAAAATAAAATGATCACATTACAATGCTGGCATTTGTAACTCACGCTCTTCAAGTGTCACTCTCACAAAAATACTTGAGTGATCCCTCAGTATCCCTAACAGACTTACTGATCCTCTGAAATCCATAACCTAAGTGGTTTGGTGTATGTACCCTTTTATGTCTGTGGTCATCATTAACCAAACTCAAGAATCAATGCAAGCATCTCCAGTGAAAGATATGGTAAGTTACCCGAATGATACATTTGGAAACATGGTACAAAAAACAATTACTACCACACCTCTGCCACGATGAAGATCGTTAACACGTATGAAGGACAATTACTTTAACATAATCTCAAAAGTAATGTCCTGGGACTGGTAAAATATAAAACAGCATTAAAATGATCACCACTCTTTCGGTTTTGTCGTGGTGCCAGGGATTGAACCCAGGGACTTGTGTGTGCTAAGCTCTGACTCTACCCCTGAGCTACATCCCAGATGAAATGATATGGACTCTTGGTAACACACTAATTGTTGAAATAGTCATATCCAATGGTTTCAAAAGACATGGGTGCCTTTTAATAACTAGTATTTGCTTCAGAACACCTTTTTTTTTTAACAGTTCAGAAGTTTTATTGAAAATGGTAATACAGAAATACCAGATTCTATTTTAAGTGAAATTGACAGCATTTTCCAGAACTTTCCTAGTACTTCACCTTTCCTGTTATTAAACAGAACAAGGTTCCAGATCCAACGTAACAAATTAACCTGCTATTAAACATTTTCCCCTTGGTCTAGACCCTATCCTAGTTATTTTTCTAACTTTTACTTTTTTTTGAGGAAGAGTCTTGCTCTAGCCTAGGCTGACCTGGAATTCGCTATGTAGTATAGGCTGGCCTTGAACTCACAGCAATCCTCCTACCTCTGCCTCTGCACTGGGATTAAAGGCATGTGCTACCACACCCTGCTAACTTTTGCATTTTTACCCTTTCAAGAATGGTTATTTTTTTAACTGATTCATAACTGTGAGAATTGGATTTACTTCATCTTGAAAACAAAACCAATCAACCAGCCAGCTAACCAAAAAACCATATACACACCCTATTCAAGCTCAGAAAAAAAGTCACTTGTTCATTAAAGCTCACCTGCTTTAGATAATTGTTTACACATTAGTATAAGCCAATGTTTTATCCATGCTGCAAAAACTGTACAAAATGAAAAGACCTGTGAATTCCCTACGGAAACCTTAAGGCAGAAGCAGAAGCCTTATGCTACAAGGGAAAACGAACGCAGAGGCAATAGGGCTGTGAACCAGCTCGGCTGAGGGAGCACCACAGGGATGACGACAACTGTGTACAAACATGTGCAAGAAGATCAAGTCCAGAGAGGAGCGTTCACCCTCCACCTTCCTGTGGAAATCATCATCATGTCAGGTAAGAACTCCTGCAAAAAGCGCTGCTTGGATTTTACCTAGCAGAATCTGAATTCTCTCCTGTATTTGCCATGCATCCTTGTTTTAGACCTGTCCTCAGAGGCCTACAGTCTAGAACTCCTTTGATTGATTTATGGAAAAATTTTTTACATTGTAGAAAATGTGCATGTCGAAGCCTTCCTTTGGCTGTCTTTACCAGCCCTACCAAACATATGGGTGAAAAGTTGGTGTTATCCCACTTTAATTATAAACCATTAATAAGCTGGCCAGTTAATGTTATTTAAATTTATTTTATAGAATTGAATATGATGTATGTCACCAATGTATTTTGCCAATGGAGCAGGGTAGACTTAATTACCAAGGTAACTTTAAGAACACAATCCAAAGAGGTAACATTTTCACATACAAAGCAATAATCAGAGGCAGAAGCAGGTAAGTTATTATTTATTGGATTTCAGACCACTGGGATTCCTTGGGCTAAACCAATGTTCTTGATTCTACATTTATTGCCTTGCATCAGGAAACCCAATTACAGTGTGAGTCTTTATATTATTATAAAGCTTCTGGGGAGGCCCAGGATGGATTGATTTTCTTGTGATTGTTCTGTATGGGATAAAGATGAATTGGAACCCTTTCTGGAGGGCAGGGACTCATCTATCTTTTAGAAAGGTCTTTTGAGTCATTTTCACGTTGCCTATATCTTTGAATTTTCAAAACTAACCCTATTTCTTAGTGACTTTGGACCTTGTCTTTGTCTTTTTTGTTATGCATAGCCAATGCCTAAAACAATGTTAAATGTCCACTCTTAGCAAGATATGGGGGATGGTGATAAGATGGTTTCACACTTCACAATAAAATTTTAGAAATAGTTAAAATTTAATTAAGATATTTTCAAGCTAGCAGATATTACCAAGCTATGGTAATTAACGTCCTTTAAAACTTGATATAACCCTTTGCTATCCTTTATTTGGAAAAACGTGTCTTCTGCCCATGTAAATATGAATTGTTTTCTTCATCAGAAATAATAACAGAAATTATAGCAATTGAAAACTTAATATGATATTTGACAGGAACTAGCAGTTAATGCAATAGGAGCATATTATAAATTCCAGATTATATATATATATATATATATATATATAGAGAGAGAGAGAGAGAGAGAGAGAGAGAGAGAGAGAGAGAGAGAGAGACAGAGAGAGAGAGGTGTTGGGTAAAAGTGAATTATCACAAAAGACTGCATAGGATATAGTAATTAACAAATGCTTACAGTTTGCCACATATGATTAAGTTACTTGCATAAATTAAATCACAATTCCCCATGATATTCATAGTCCTTTAGTCTTTATTATACAAATTAGGAAACTGACATGTGGTATAATTTGACCAAGGTAAGAAAACTGGAAATTATCAGTCAGAACTTGAAACCAGGTGTTCCTAAGTATATTGTTAATCTGCCTACTCCACAAATTAGAGAAAAAGAGGTACGTGACTTATTGCATGGGGCTGGAAAAATGAATTGAATGCATATAAGAAAATGAAGTTAGAATTAAGTTATTTTTATGTCAGACATATAATTCAAAACACTTCAAGAGGAGAATCGAATTCAAAACTATAAAATGAAGCTGGGTGTGGTGGCGCACACCTTTAATCCCAGCACTCAGGAGACAGAGGTAGGAGGATTGCAGCGAGTTCAAGGCCACCCTAAAGACTACATAGTGAATTCCAGGTCAGCCTGGGCTAGAGTGAGATCCTACCTCAAGAAACCAAAACAAACAAACAAAAAAGCTATAAAACTATTTAACAAGCTCAATGGAGACTCTGGGGATGGTGTGGTGCTAGTAAAGGTCAGAGTCCTGTTCATCCAAAGTGAAAATATTACTGAATTCTGGCATGTCTATGGAAACCTCAGTCACTGCTAAAAAAAAATAAAAAATAAAAAAAAGGGGGCTGATCTAGAGAGAGAAAAAATAAGCATGCAAATCAAAGCAGAACATTTGGTTCTGAAATAATAACTATGTGTGGAATGAATTGCATGGTTAAAAAGTGAATTCTCCTTGTATCTGTGCAACAACAACAAAAAAAATTGAGTGAGTTACCAAGAGATAGAAAATCAGAATGGCTTTATGTCTTTACCTAGGTGGATTCAATTCTGCATTAAACAGAGCAAAATATTCTTATTTTAAGCATTACTGATAATTTGGGTCAGATGGTTCTCTGCTGTGAGGAGCTGCTTGGGACCTTTACGTGAGAGCTATTTGAAGCACGCTGTCCTTCTCCCCCAAGGTACAATAATTAAAACTGTCACCAGATGCCTGATGTCCTCATGGTAGATGGTGGGGTTAAAATTGCTACATGGGTGCTGGAGAGATGGCTCAGCAGTTAAGGCACTTGCCTGTGAATCCTAAGGACTCCCATTCAACTCCCCAGATCCCAAATAAGCCAGACACACAAGGTGACACACACAAAGTTGCGCATGCATACAAGATGGCACACATGTCTGGAGTTCAATTGCAGTAGCTAGAGGCCCTGGCATGCCAATTCTCTCTCTCTCTCTCTTTCATTAAAAAAAAAAAAAAAAAAAAAAAAAAAAAAAAAAAAAGGATGCTGTGTACCATGCTGAAGGAACGAAAGCTTCTCGCAAAAATTGCCAAGTGGTATCTTCTTGTTCCCTCCTCCCTCATACATGTTGAAATGTTGATGGACTCAATATTGGGGGGAAAAAAGACAAAAGCACAAGAGGGACTAATTTGAAAGAAGATGGGGTTCAATGGGAAGAGGGCTGGGGAAGGGACACAAGAAAGTAGTAGGAGCTTATGATCAAATTACAATGTGGTCAGGCTGGACAGATGGCTTAGCGGTCCCACGGTGAGCCAGATGCAAAGTGACCCCAGGGCACAATGCCACACTTTCCCACAAGGGGGCGCATGCATCTGGAGTTCGTTCACAGTGGCTGAGAGGCTGCTGGCATGCCCATTCTCTATCTGTCTTTCTTTCTCTCTCTGACTCTCTCTAAAAAAAAATAATTACAGTGTGGTATAAAACTTTTCAATACAAAGAATTAAGTGAAACTATTTTCACACATAACACGCAATGAGACAGGATGAAATGGATCCATCTGAACCCATGTGATTGACACCTGGGAGGATGGATAGCTTTGAATGTTATTGCTCCTTCCAATGAATGTACGTGTGCTCTTGTGTGCATGTGCACAAGCACTCAAACATACATGTGCACCCCTACACATGCACACATACAAACACACACTCATACATGCACACACATATCAAAAAAAGAAAAGAAGTTAAAGCAGATTAAAAACAGTCATGTAGAAACTCACAAGCTCAGGACTGGGGATGTGACTCAGGGATGCTGTGCATACAAGCAGTACTAGGTCAGCCAAAGAAAATGAACTGACACACGCACTCCAGCACACGTGAAGAAAATGAACTGACACACGCACTCCAGCACACGTGAAGAAAATGAACTGACACACGCACTCCATCATGCGTGAAGAAAATGAACTGACACACGCACTCCATCACACGTGAAGAAAATGAACTGACACACGCACTCCAGCACACGTGAAGAAAATGAACTGACACACGCACTCCAGCACACGTAAAGAAAATGAACTGACACACACACTCCATCATGCGTGAAGAAAATGAACTGACACATGCACTCCATCACGGGTGAAGAAAATGAACTGACACACGCACTCCATCACGCGTAAAGTAAATGAGCTGACACACGCACTACATCACGGGTAAAGAAAATGAACCGACACACACACTCCATCACTCATAAAGAAAAGGAACCGACACACGCACTCCATCACGCGTAAAGTAAATGAACCTACACACGCACTCCATCATGCGTGAAGAAAATGAACCGACACACGCACTCCATCACGCGTGAAGATAAAGAACCAACACACGCACTCCACCATGCGTGAAGAAAATGAACCGACACACGCACTCCACCATGCGTGAAGAAAATGAACCGACACACGCACTCCATCACACATAAAGCAAGCCAGAGGAAGTCCTGGTAGGCAAACACAGAAGACAAGATCCTTTTTCTCCCCTAAGTTAATGTTAGTTATGTCTCTTTTATCGGTAATTTCAATCAGGAGGAATACTCTTGTACTAAAACTAAGGACTTACAGCTGTTGGAAAAAATGGAAGCTAGCTCTGTGTTATATTATATATATATATATATATATATATATATATATATATATATATATATACTAAATTGAGAGCCTTGGCTAGATGAAAAGTAAAGGGATGAAAAATTAGTGGATTGGGCGAAGGATATGAAAAGGAAAATTGGAACTGTAGTAGCAATTTCAGCCAAAGTTCAAGTCACAGGAAATATTAAATAAATCAGAGGAAGTCATGAAATTTATAGTAAACATAAAGAGATTTGTCACATCTACAATGTGGACTCCTTTAAAAAAATGTAAATGCAGCTAGGCGTGGTAGCACACGCCTTCAATCCCAGCATTTGGGGGGCTGAGGTAGGAGGATTGCTGTGAGTTCAAGGCCAGCCTGAGACGACAGAGTGAATTCCAGCCATGTCAACCTGGGCTAGAGTAAGATCCTACCTCTAAAAGCAAAAGAGAAAGAAAGAAAGAAGGAAGGAAGGAAGGAAGGAAGGAAGGAAGGAAGGAAGGAAGGAAGGAAGGAAGGAAAGAAGGAAGGAAGGAAGTGAAAGGATGGAAAAAGCCATAAATGCTTCAAATTCCAGATCCGGCTCTCTGCCAGCAAATAGGTAAAAGGTCACCCTTCTTGCTGGTTCAGAGCCTGCTTCCTGCATGAACCTAAGTTAAAAAAAAAAAAAAAAAAACAGGCTTTTGAGTACGTGACTCTGACCTAATGAGATAACGGGAAATGAGCTAACTAACTGCTTGCACCATAAAAGGAAAGATTCTTAACTGCAGTTTGTCACCCCCACCCAGGAGCCCGCGCAAATGCAGACCTCTGAGACTATAGGAAGAAGATCATGCTGTGTTACAAATTAATTGGTACACAGTGCGCGGGCTAGAACAATTTGAAATGATTGGCCCAAGAACTATAGAGTGTCACGAAAGAATTGGTTAGCATTGCGTGGGCTTCTGATGATGTGAAATGATTGGTTCACAATGCATGGGCTTTGTTATAATCCTATAAAAGCTGTCCTGATTCCGCACTCGGGGCTCCAGTCCTCTACCCCTGTGTGGCGTAGGACTGTGGGCCCCAGCACACTTGGAATAAAAATCCTCTTGCTATTTGCATCAAGACCATTTCTCATGAGTGAATTGGGGTGCCGCCTTTCCCGAGACAGAGCCCGGGGAGTCCCCAGATTGATCCTTCAGGAGGAAATAGAGAAAGAAAGAAAGAAAGAAAGAGAGAGAGAGAGAGAGAGAGAGAGGAAGGAAGGAAGGAAGGAAGGAAGGAAGGAAGGAAGGAAGGAAGGAAGGAAGGAAGGAAGGAAGAAAGAAGAAACAAAGGAAAGAAAGAAAAAAGAGAAATAAATCTAAAAGCTGTGAAATGTATTTAAATGTCTCTCACTATTTTTAGGATAGTGTTGTTATTTCTCTGTGCGTTTCAGGTATTAATGAAAAGAAAACTAGGTGTTGCATGAACTCTTTATTGAGAAGTCAACAAGCACTCTCCCAACCAGGACACCAGACAAACGAAAGACTGAGTCTGTGCCAGTGTTTTCCTTGGCGAACCAGTGAGTTGACTGGGCTGATGAAGTATGGGTGAGGGGTTACTTCCCCGAGTGTGGGACCCCAAAGGTCTCATCACAACATGGACAACAACCTCCTCAAGGAAGGTTCACCGTTCCTTGCTCTTCCATTCTCTCTGTGTACCCTAGCTCCATCCTGAGGCCTCCTGGCTGTGGGCATCTGGGCACACACCTGGCACAAGGGGCAGCTGAGACCTCAGGTAAGAGTCGGACGCTCCTTTCCCTCCCCTCTCCTTCCACGGGGAAATATCAACAGGCTAATCTAGAGAGTCATGTGAGGGCCCGGCTACCTCTGGTAAAGATGACAAGTGTACTTTTTCTCAGAGGAGAGCATCACACAACAGAAGAAGCATTTTTCCCCTTTGGAGAAAACTTCAGGGGCTGGGGAGATGGGTCTGCCATTATAAAGGCACTTTCTTGCAAAACCTGATGGCCTAGGTTCAATTCCCCAGCACCCACATGAAGCCAAGATACACATAATGGTGCAAGTGTCTGCAGCAGGAAGAGGCCCTGTCACGTATGTTCACACACACACACACACACACACACACACACACACACACACACACAAATAAATAAATAACATTTTAAAAAAGAAAATTGCACAAAACTTTTGAAACAGAAACCCCACATTCGGGAGTTTGTCTTATAGAAATTAAGACACACACACACACACCACACCCACTTAAATGGCAGATTGTTTCCAACATGATATTTAAATGTTCTTCAATTTTCATGGGTCACGAAATGCCTTTCTTTGAGACTGTCTCTAGTATTCAGAAGTGTGAAATACAGAAAAACATCCTTAGTGAATAGCCTGTCCCCATCCCCCCAGCAGACTTTTGGGCCATGGCTTCCAAAGCCCTTGTTCTAGCTAGTACAAATACGAGTGAAAATAGACCTGCTAGGATTAGGTTCTGAATGCCAATGGAACCCAGGTGGTTCTAATCTAGAACTCAGACAACCCAGTTAGCAATCCAGTGTGGCCTGATAGATAGATCCCGGAAAAAAAAAAAAAAAAAAAACAGCAAAGCACCTCCCCATGACCAGTCTGATGTAATGTGCGTGATGACTTTACTTTGCCAGCTCAATTCAATACTTATAAATCTCCTTCTTGACTGAAAAAAAAATGCTAAAATTCTACATGGGGGTGGGGGGACACATCAGGCTGTGCCGTCTCTCGCTGTGTGAAATTGTGAAGATGATATTCTTCTATTTCCAGAAAACGGACATTTCAGTGGGGCAGATGAGAGCATGAAAGTCCCCTTTCAGATCATAGACTGCACAGATCAAGGCCCACAGGCTGATTAGCCTGAGTTCAGAGGTCAATGAGGGACAGCATGGAAGAGAGAGACGGGGGAGATGCCAGTCAAGGGAAGGACGGAGGGAATGTGGAAATGGAGGTGTAATGACACAGAAGGTCAAAGAAAAAGTCTGCTGAATAATTTTGCCACAGAGTGTAACTTAACTTTACTGCTAAAGTTAAAACTAAGAAAAACGAAGGCATTCAAGGGAAGAAGATTAGAAAGACATGAGTTTTTTTCCCCAGATTTCTTCATATTTCTGGCAAGTCCTTTCTCTGTTGTTTGGGTAGAGAATGAAATGAGACATCAAGAATGTGAAGTGGGTCGGGCATGGTGGCGCACGCACTCAGGAGGCAGAGAGCTAAGAGGATTGTGGTGAGTTCGAGGCCACTCTGAGACTACATAGTGAATTCCAGGTCAGCCTGGACCAGAGTGAGACGCTACCTCGAAAAACCAAAAAACAAAAACAAACAAACAAAAAAAGAATGTGAAGTGGGACACCATATGCCTCAGTGATAAGCCTGGATTTTTTTTTAATATATATATATTTTATTTATATTATTCTGATTTTACATTCATAGTATTGGTTCCATTGTCCTTGTTCAGTGCTGTAGTCAGTGAGGAAATGTTCTGTTTTAAATAAATTGGAAGAGGGATGTATTAAGGCTAATGATGAAAACTCATTTTCTGGGAGACAATTTAGAGCCTTAAATATTCTAATATTATTTGTTTTTTTCTTTCTTTTTTTTTTTGTTTTTTGAGGTAGGGTCTCACTCTAGCCCAGGCTGAACCTGTAACTCACTATGTAGTCTCAGGGTGCCCTCAAACTCATAGTGATCCTCCTACCTCTGCCTCCCAAGTGCTGGGATTAAAGGCGTGTGCCACCAAGCCTGGCTTATTTGTTATTTTCTAAGTGGAGTTAGAACGTAGCCACTTCCAAAGGACATCTGAAAACAAAGTGCACCTCCATGAACAGCATCCAAAGCTGGAGAGATGATTCAGACACTTGCTTCCAAAGTCTGATGGCCTGGATTTGATTCCCCAGTATCCATGTAAACCCAAACTCACAAAATGGCTCATGTACCTGGAGGTTTTTTGCAGTGGCAAGAGGTCCTGGTGTGCCCATACTACTTTCTTTATCCCTTTCTCTCTCTCTCTCTCTCTCTCTCTCTCTCTAATATATATTTAAAAGAACAATATCCATATAACTTTGTAAAATACTGCTTTTGTTATAACTGCTTACTAAAAAATTCTTGCCCTAGGATAATATATATAGCCAGACATACCCAAGCTAAGAAAAAAGTAAAATTTATAATATATATTTAACAGATTTGTCTCCTAGTGACACCAGCTCTGGGAAATATTTACTTATAACCACTTTCTTAAAAGCAAAGTCTTCTACATACCAAAGTTTGACACTGGAAACACATACTCCTAATAATTCAGAAACTATGGCTAAGTTTCAGTTAAGGGCTAACAATTATTTTCAATGTGTTTTTTGTTTGTTTGTTGTTTGTTCATTTCCAGTGGTGCTGGTGATACAACCCAGGGACTCACTTCTGCTATTGGCATGTGAGCACAGTGACACTAAGCTGCATTGTACGCCCTCACCAAATTTGATTAATGAAATTCAAATGGATTCCTGATACTAGAAGAAAACTAAAGACGAGAATATTGCTAAGTAGGGGCAGCAGAGATCACTACACACCTCAAGTGGTTGCTTGCAACCACGAGAACCTAAGTTCAATCAATACCCATGTAGAAATGCTGGGCATGGAGGTGAGCTTCTGGTCACAGTGCTGGGGAGTAGATGCAGGAGGACCCCAGGGGCCAGGCTAGTCTAACTGGTGGTTTCCAGGCCTTGTCCTCTGGAGCCATGAGCCAAAATAAAGCCATTCTCCTTTAAGTTGCTTCTTTTGATACTTTTTTTTTCAGAGACCAGAAAAGAAACTAATATTCCAGTTTTGAATTCTACCATCCTTTCTTTTTTATTTTTATTATTCATTTAAAATCAGAGATATAGAAGAGAGACAGACAGAGAGAGAGAGAGAGAGACTGGGCATACCAGGGCCTCTAGCCACTGCAAACGAACTCCAGATGCATGTGCCCCTGTGCATCCGGCTTTACATGGGTCCTGGGGAATGGAACTCGGGTGTTAGGCTTTATAGACAAGCACCTTAGCCGCTGAGCCATTTCTCCAGCCCTACACTATTCTTTCACTAAAATCTTACCCAAATTATTTCTATCCTATGGACACACAGTAATAGTTCTATAGCAAAAAAACAAACAAACAAAAAAAAAGTAAATGCTAAGGGAATTGACTCAGAATAGCATGTTTTGTGAAAAAAAAAAAAAACACCCGATTTTCTTTTCTTTATATTAATTGCAAGAGAAGCAATGTATACAGTGATCTATGACAAGTATCTATATCAGATACATTTTTTAGCTTTTCAAAATTCAAATGACAAATTTGAAGTTGTTTTGTGAACGTGACTTTTTAATAGTAGATCTTGTGTCTGAAATGATAGGGTGCAATTTCTAGTGAAGGCATATATATATATTTTGTTTGTTTGTTTGTTTGTTTGTTCTTTTGAGATAGGGTCTCTGGCCCAGGCTGACCTGGAATTAACTATGTAGTCTCAGGGTGGCCTCAAACTCACGGCAATCCTCCTACCTCTGCCTCCTGAGTGCTGGAATTAAAGATGTGAGCCATCACGCCCGGCTCTGGTCAAGACTTTTAAATGATATTTTCAAGTTCCTGATGTGATAATCAACAGAATCTACTTCATAATAAGTTTTCAGGAGAATAGAATAAAGACCATTACTGTGGTTGAAATGGTTTGGGAGGATTTAAAAAATCTCTCTTCTTTCTTTTACTGACAAATTAATGTTGAAATATCTTATGAAAACGAGGATACCTTGTGAGTCTAATACAACCTTGGCACCTCAGCTATTTCAGATTACTGATGAAGGTCTAATTGTGCTCCTTGCTAGAAGGACTACCCAAAACTAGCATAAACAACGTAAAGAGGATACACCTGCCACAAAGCAACAAACTATACAACCTATGGGAGGACAGAATTCAGGGGTCCAGATTACTTTCCTCACTTAAAGGAACCATACCTAAGACACACATGAATTAACTCTTGTGCACTTGAACCATTTCTTCCTCCTGGCAGGGACATCTTAACCCTAACGGCCAGCAATACACTCCGCTTCTGGCTGCAAAAGAAGTCACCAAAGGGTTAAATGGTGGCAATTCGTGCCAGATCTTACCCATTCTGTTCACCAGCTGTGCCCCAGCACTGCTCTGGAAAGCTTGAGGGTTGTTTGTGCCGAACAGACTCCACTGGCAGAAAGATGTGTTTGGCCAAGTTCCATGGTGCTGGGCTCTGAGTCTTTTCACAGTGTTGTAGGCACAAGTCAACCGAACCAAGTTAGGAAGTCATGAAGCCTTTCTTCCAGGTGAACATGCCAAAAAGCAAGGACACAAAAGCAGTGGACAGCCAGTGCACACATAATGACACGAGTTGAGGAGTGAGGGTGTCAACTCAGTTTCATGTGCAGAGACCCCTCCTGGTGCATCTACAGACATTACCTGGTTTGCTCAGGGTAAAAACAGAAAGGACAAGCTTGAGAGAGCAGACTCGTTACGTCGACACTGTTTTCAAGTTGTGACCTATTTATCTACACATAATAAACATCTCCAGACAAGGGCATAGTGGTATATTCCTATAGATCTAGGACTTGGGAGGTCAAGGCAGGAGGATTCGGAGTTCAAGGTCATCCTCAGTTACATAGCCAGTTTGAAGCCAGCCAGCCTGGGCTGTATGAAACTCTGTTGTTAAACAAATGGACTCAGCATATTTTCATTAAAATAAAATAACAGTCTTTCAACTCACCATAACTCTTTTCCTGGACAACACTAACGGAGGAGAGCTAGTTTGCTCCCAAGTTTATTATGTGAGGAACTGTGCAAAAATGATGATTACAGCGGTAGCTTTAACTGTACTTTTGAATTTTTCAGTATTTTAATATGAGATTAATATTAAAATTTTGTGGAGTATCTTTTTCTTTCAGGATGAAACAAGAAGAATTTTAATTTCCAGAATTAGTCATTCATTAAATTAGAACCTGAGTAATTCTTTTGTAGAAATAATAAAGCAAATCACATTTGTAATAAGGAAATCACAGATCACTTAAGGAATACTACCCATTGGGGTATTATTATTCAAGCATATTCTCAGTTTATTATGTCTTCCACATGACTAAGTGAGTGTGTGTATGATTACATAGAACTCTACAAATAAAGAGTACTTCTATAGATTTTTATAAGCTATAAAATCACATAATCACAGTTTTTCTTGCAAGTGTGTGTGTGTGTGTGTGTGTGTATGTATGTACATATGTCTGTAAAGTAAAAAAAAATCCACTCAAATTTTGTAACCCCTTAAGTTTTAGAAATCAGAAAAATCCACAGGACAGAGTTAATAATATTTTAGTCTCCATCAAATAATAAAAGGCAAAGAAAAAATTCATAAGAAAAATACAGATTGAACCTCAAAATTCAGAAACAAAGTCTGTTACAAAGGTTGATATAGGTCCTACATTATCCATTTTTAGCAATCTTTAAATAAGTTATTCATTTATATTGCCAATTAAAGACATAGAAAATTATTTGATGTATTTTGTTGTCTTCTTTTAGAATTCATGTGTATGGGGCTAAGGAGATAGCTCAGTGGTTAAAGGCACTTGTTTGCAAACCCTAATACCTCATGTTTGATTCCCTAGTACCCACATTCAGCCAGATACACAAAGTGGGGCATGCATTTGGAGTTCATATGCAGAGGCAGGAGGCCCTGGTGTGCCCATTCATTCTCTCTCTCTCTCTCTCTCTTTCTCTCTCTGCTTACAAACCAATGCATTTTTAAAATAGTAAGTGTGCAGCATGAGCACAACAGTGACACAGTGTGGCTTATTGTAATGCTTGCTTACTGTGTTATTTGAAGATCAATTTTCATCTGCTTTTTTTCCAGCTTCTCCATTTGATTATATCTTAATATCTGCACCTCAGCCGATCATGTCAGCATAAAACTGGTGAATGCAGTTTACCTGACAGAGCTTTGTTACCCATCTCTTCACCTTTCACCATGGTCACTGAGAATACTCACTTGGTGTATTGTCCCCGCTCTCCCTGGTAGGCATAGTGGTTTCCTCTACACTAATCCACATTTGTAATACTACATTTAGGGTCTCTTCATAGACATTCAGATTGTTTCCCGCTCTCATTTTATGAACCAGTCCGTGCAATTTCTGTGCATGTTGACACATTTTTCTGATTTGCACATCTCAATCAAGAGAATTAGTGAGTCACTGTGGGTGCACATATATAAATGCACTGCAGATCGGCTTTGCAGAAAAGTTACACCTATCTATATTTCAGGTACAAGAGAGATGCATCCAGTTTTCCACATTGATATCTGAGCTTAATTTTCATGGCAAAAAAAAAAATTGGCGTTTGGTTGCTTTGATTTTCTTAATTTGAGAATGTTCTTCCCTAATTAAATTGAATGATCTAAAAACCTTGTAGGTATCATGTTCCTTCCAGCAAAATCACTTAATTACATTCTTGTTTGACTACCTCCCTGTGCCTTATTCTTCCTAAATGTAAAGTATTTCTCATATGTTCCTGATTTTAGCCACTTATGTACTACAGAAGAATCAAATTCAAGTGTAGACTCTATTGTAACAGATTTTTTGTGTGTGTTATTTGAGACCCTTAAATCTTTTCTCTTGTGTTTTAGTACATTTTATTTTTAATATTTTTTGATATTTTTTTTGATATTCAACATGTACAAAAAAATACAGGTTCTTGAATGTATGGCTGATGAAAGTCTGCCTACATTCAACACAAACACTCAACAAGATATAAAACTTTTTTTTTTTTTAGCACACCAGAAAAGTCATGCATGCTTTCGCCCAACCAAGGCCTACCTCCTTCTCCATAGCCACTATCCTACAGACAGACATGAAGTTGTTCACTCTTCACCTTCATGGTCGAAATCATACATGATGCACTGGCTTGTGCTTGCTTTATTCTCTTGTTGTCATGCCAGTAAGGTTACACCTCATTGTCTCAGGCAACGGCTCTCTTTTTCTGGCTATACAGCTCTCCCTTGAACAAATTTGACCATGATGTCCCTGTGCATTCATCCGTTGATTGGTGGTTTGTAGTTTGATGTGGCTGTGGCTAGCACATTGCATATTACACATAGACTTTTACCAGCATATTCAGTGCATTTGTCTTTAGATAAGCACTGCAATCGTTTCTCCATAACCTCCTGAGATAGTTACGTACCTATCTATGAGACTGTATAGGTGATCTTCTAGGCCAGGAAGGAATGCATTTATGTAATGTTAGTAGACATTCAAAACCATTTGCCCAGCTAACCTCCAGAGCCAAACACAAGAACTCTGACTTCCCTATGTCCTGCCATTGTTTGATGCAGCTTGTCATTTGAACTATAGCCATTCTTCTAAGTATAAGGCAGAATCACACTGTGTTTATTTTTATCATTATTTAGATTTATTTCTCTGTTTACTTTTGCTTGTGTGTGTTATGGGTGTACATGTGTGTGGTATCTAACATATGCATGTGTATGGGCCCATGTAGCACTCCGTGTATTCTCGTACAGCAGGCCAGAGGAGAACATAGGGTGTCCTGCTCCATCAATCTCCCATCCACTCTTATTTGAGCCAGAGTGTCCTACTGATCCCACAATTTACCTAATGTCTGAGCTCTGGTGTTTCTTAAGTCTCTGCTCCCCTATTAGACTGGAGTTACAGATGCATGTGACAAGGCCTCGCTGTTTTACGGAAGCCCTGGGGACGGTCTCTCAAGCCTCCCTCAGGCCCTCTTGCATGTACAAGAAGTGTTCTTAGTCACTGAGCTGTCTCTGCAGCCTTTCTCTGGCTTTTGAAGAGTCCGTCTGTATGAGCAGTATAGTCTGAAGCACACTGCGTTAATCACTGCACACTCACTGTACACAGGACAATTTCCTGTCCCACAACAGAAAATTGCTGCCTAACCAGGATTATTTTTCTAACATAGAAATTAACTTCCATGGGCTGCAGAGATGGCTCAGCAGTTTAGGCACTTGCCTGCAAAGCCTAACAACCTGAGTTCAATTCCTCAGTACCCATGTAAAGTCAGATGCACAAAGTGGCATATGCATCAGGAGTTTGCAGTGGCTAGAGGCCCTGGTGTGCCCACTTTCTCTCTCTCTCTCTCTCTCTGTGCAAATAAACAATTCAATAAAATATTTTCTTAAAAATAAATTAACTTGGCCGGGTGTGGTAGTGCATGCCTTTAATCCCGGCACTCAGGAGGCAGAGGTAGGAGGATCACCATGAGTTAGAGGCCACCCTGAGACTACATAGTGAATTCCAGGTCAGCCTAGGCCAGAGTGAGACCCTACCTCAAAAAACCAAAAAAATAAATAAATGAATAAAAATTTAAAAAAAATTAACTTTCATTAATTTTATTTTATACATCTATGCAGGCCTAAAATTATTATATCATAATATATCTGGTTATGAATGTTAAACTGAATAGATTTTTTAGTATTACTTCTATTTTATATAGCCAAAATAAAGTGCAGTTGACTCTACTATTAATGCATTGATCCATTTTGTTGGCTGATAATTCCATTTATTTAGAATTTTTTTATTATTTATATGTAGGCTCATCTTTTTGACCTTTATATCATATATTTTTGAGTTCATTAATATCAAAGTTATAGTTGCTTCATAAAATGTAAAACATTGCATGATTTCTATTTTTCTCTCAAACTGGTCAAAAAGTGTTGATTGTCATTCACACAAAGCTTATAAGAATTTACACGTCATTTCTTTAGCCTGATGCTTTTGTCAGTAGGTAGTTCTTTGAGACCAATCCTCGTGTCTTCTGAACATTTGGGTTACTTACACGCTTGTAGAGATGAGATGATAAACTTGGCTCAGCCATGGACTCTGGAGCCAGAGGGTCATGGTTAGCATTGGGTTCATACCTGGATTTGATGCCCTTTGCAGGGTGACCAGCTCCTGGACCTGCATGGCTTCATCTGAAAGTGAGAACCAAAACAAGAAGACTCACCTCGGAGGTTGGTTGTGAATACTGAAAGAACCAAGGCATGGGAATCCCCCAGAGCAGTGCCCAAGGTGGGTTAGACAGTACTTAGTGCTAGCATTCCCTCCCTTCGGGGCAATTTATATTCTTGTAGAAAATGTATTTCATCAAATTAAACTATGCAATAGGAGCGGATCATCTCTTCTGTGTTTTCCTTTCATGTCTTTTGTTGTTTCCATTATTATTTTTTATGTTTTATTGGCATTCTGCTTCCTTTTCCTTGACTGGTTTTCCTAACAGTTGTAACAAATTCATAATCTATTTCTACCCAAAGAAGTAATATGAGAGGTAATCATTATTTGTGGTGATTTTTTTTTTTGCTTTCTACTTCATTGTTTTCCACTTTATTTTATTTTTATTTTTAATATTCTTTGGATTTGCTTTGGTTTCTCTGAATGTTTGTATTGGGGATTTCATTTCTTTTTCTTTGACTTCATTTTTTTTAATTATTTATATGGCTATCTGTGGTATTTGGAATCTGCATTCCCCCAAAAGACTCGGGAGTTAATAAAATTGAGTTTGCAGCTTCTGGTCCCTAGCAGGCAGACTCCGTCCCTGGGGTGTGGGGTGTCACTGGGGGCAGATCTGAATTCCAGCCTAAGGTATGCAGAGGAGTGAGCTCTGCCTGGGTCCCTGCTGTTTTGCTGTTGGTGTTTTGTTGCTGGTTGCTTGCTTTGTGGTGCTGCTGGTGGGTTTTGGCCCTGCATGGATTTGGTAAAGGGAGGCCAGCCTCTTCCGCCATTATGGAACTTGCTCTGGATCTGTAAGCCTGAAATAAATGCCACTCCTGCCACAAACTGTGTCTTGTTTGGAGGTCATCCCAGCAGCGTGGAGCTGAGTAGGACACTATCTTAATAACGTTTTCATTTTAACTGGCACATAATGCTTATACAGTCTAGTGTGATATTTTCGTACATGATTAGAACACAGCTATTTTATTGCATATCTATATGTGAAAGGTTCAGATAGATATTCCTGCAATTATTTAGCCATCTGAACACTTTGGCATTTCAGTGTAAGTGTTATTTTCATTGTGTAATTCTTGAAGACAGCTCCTTATATGCTAGTTTTATTTTTCTATGCTTTCAATCCTCTTGTAGTGGCGGTGGGATTAGTCTCCCATTGCCTTATAAAATTTGATTTTACTGAATTTTTTCTCAAAAAGAAAATGTTTCTGTTTTCAATTTATGGGGCTTTGAGATGTCACTAGTAAATGGTCAATATTTAGAGGAGTACCATAGCCTTTCCTGGGAGACCTCAAGCCACTGAAGTCATTCATGTCTTCTGCGGCCCTGTCTATATTTTGTTTGCTTGCTCTGTCATGATGGGAAAATGCCACACTGAAGGCTTCATTGGTGTTGTCCTTCTGTGTCTCTGGTACTTCGGGCCTAATGAATATTGATGTTACTATTGTTCAGTGTCTCTCCTACTTTAGCTTATCTCATCTTTTCTTTATCTGATTTCCCTGTGCTCTGAAATGAAGAGAAGGTCTCATTTTGTGTTTTCTTGTTTTCCCATTTCCTAACTTTTTACCTTCAAACTTTCTAAAATCTTTTTCACATGTAGCTCATGCCAAAATTATTGTCATTGTTTTACTTTGTAATTGAAATAGGAACTTTTCTGTGAGTTCATTTAGCCCCTTTGTATTTGCCAGTACAATACTATGGTCTTATCTCTGTTCCTGTATTTTGTGGACATTAAATCGCATTGTTGGTTTTATTTAAATTATATAACTGACTTTATTTGTTTCACTATATTTTAGGAATTTAGGAACGGCTTTTCAAATAATTGAAATGATTCATATTTTTGTTCCATTTTTGTTTGTTTGCCTGGATATCTAGACATATAAATAATACCTATTTGGGGGCTGGAGAGATGGCTTAGCAGTTAAGGCATTTGCCTGCAAAGCCAAAGGATCCCAGTTCAATTATCCAGGAGCCATGTAAGCCAGATGCACAAGGTAGCACATACATCTGGAGTTCATTTGCAGTGGCTAGAGGCCCTGGTGCACCCATTCTCTCTCACACTCTTTCTTCTCTCTCTCTCCCCCCTCTCTCTCTCTGTGCCTCTTCTGTCTCTCAAATAAATAAATAAAATATTAAAAATACTTAAAAAATAATACCTATTTTAAAATTTTTATAGTATTTAATTAATACAATCTATGATAAATGATAGTAATATTATCCCCTTCAATCTTTTTCCTGTTTTATTTCTCTATTACCCAAATGTTAAAGAACATATTTTCCTCACAATGTTACTTATTACTGATCTATTGTTTTCATATATATGTATCAAACATAGCAACAAAAGATAATAAAATCAGTGTATGCCATTGCTCTCCAGTACTAAGTCTTCATCTTCGTATTTTTTTTTCCTTTTTTAGTTTTTTGAGTCAGGATCTCATTTGAGTCCAGTTGACCTAGAATGTACTATGTATGTACTGTCAAGGTTGCCTCAAACTTACAGCAATCCTCCTACCTCTGCCTCCCAAGTGCTGGAATTAAAGGTGTGTGCCACCATGCCTGGCTTCTTCATATTTTTGTTGTATCATTTTTGACACTTCTATTCCATTCCATATGTGTGTGTGTGTGTGTGTGTGTGTGTGTGTGTGTGTGTGTATGGGTATATATGGATATACGTATGTGTGTGTGTGTATATATATATATATATATATATATATATATATATATATATATATATATAATTTTATATTTGCTTTTTATTTGAATGAAAACATGACAAGCTAACCAAATATTGGCATACTGTTTGAGGAAGTCATATCTTCTTATATCTGTTAATATTCCACTGGGGAATCAAATCAAGCCATCAGGCTTTGCAAGGAAGTGCCTTTATCCACTAAGCCATCTTCCCAGCCCAGGGTTTTATTTTAAAATCGATTATTTCAGTTTTGAAAAATATTAGAAAATCTTTATTTTCAGACAAAATTAAATTTAAAACAGATTTCTCAAATCTTGTGTAATAAACACACTTACACTAAAGAGGGGGAAAAGGTGACTTTTCCCTTATCACAAACATTGTCATGTCTATGTCTTCATGGCTTAGTTTGGCAGTTTTCTTCCTATGCCTCCTTCTGACCTTGAAACACCCTGGGATTGCTATTCCTGAATTGTGCAAGTTTTCCTGTTAGAGTTGTATAGTGCCTGAGCCCCTGATTAGGCTGTACCATCTATAGGCCTGAAAAAAGTACCACAATTTATATTAGTATGGAATATAATTTGGAGGAAGCATGGAATACAATGAAAACACAACACACAGGATGAGCTTCAATCCATATATAAGAAAATCCAACCCAAATGTCTTTAGCATTAATTCCACTGAAGTTATAAGCCTAACCTCTCCAAATTACATTGCAAAACCACCTTATATGTCTCATATTCTTATTGAAGCTGCATTTATGAAGGCCACACCTTCAAGAACCCTTGGGCTCTGGAAGTAATGAGTAGAGTACATATTCTTTGAGCTATTCAAGCCAGTGTCCTCAGAATGGTTTGTGTCGGGTTGTGCCTCACCACACCAATTTATTGCAGACCCATGCTTTGATCCGAAGTTACATTTCAGCCTGCGAACGAACACTCACCAGCCCCATTTCAGTACTTTGGATGAGATGGGTCCCTAGAGGCCAAGAGCTGAGAAAATCCTGGTGCTATCGCTGCTACTTCAAAAGCTAATTTTCATTGCATGGGATGAAATATTTATTCCCCAGAGTGACTCAGGAAGCTCAAGAGAATGTTTAAATCACCTGTCCATTAACACCCTGGAATGCTTCTGTAGCCACTCCATTAGACAATCCTGTGACTCAAAGCCACATGTACTTATCCCCAAGTGAAAAGTCTTACATTTCATCTAAAATTACAAATGTACAGGAGTGTAGAAAATAAAACTCTGAAATTGGCCAAACAGTTTAACATCACAGGACTTACAGAAATGCCACACTAGACCCAAACACTTATCTATACAGATCCTCTGTATTAATATGTTTCATGACATATTAGCATATACTGACCAATAAGACTGTCCGGACACAGCTATGGTTAAACAAAAATGTGACTTATTGTGGGACAAAGAGATAGCTCAATATTTAAAGCTCTTACGTGCAAAGACTGATGACCTGGGTTCAATTTCCCAGTGCCCATGTAAGGCCACATGCTCAAGGTGGTGCATGTGTCTGGAGTTTGTTTGCAGTGGTTAGAGGCCTTTGTTTTCTCCCTCTCTCTCTCTCTCTCTCTCTCTGATTGTCTCTTTTCTCTGTCTTTCTGCTTGCAAATAAAATAAATATTTTTTTAAAATTATTATGACATCAATTCAGCCCAGAGTAAAAGTAAATTGTACAATTATCTTACTTATATCACTGGGCCATCCCGACTCATTTCCTCCATAATACTGAAGAGTGAGTGATATTTGGTTTTTATTATGTGTGGATGTATGTGATGTGTGTATGGGTGTCCACATGCCTCAACACATATGTGGAGGTGTGAGGACAGTTTTAGGGTATTTGTCTAATCCTTCCTCCTTGCCTGAGACAGTCTCCCTTTTTGTTTGCCCACTGTGTATATGCCAATCAAGGTGGTCCAGAAGCTTCCAGATTCTGCTGGCTCTGACTTCTATTTTCCACAGGCACATGGAGATTACAGATGTATGCAACACTTTGCACAGATTTATGTGGATGATACAGAGGTGAACTTGAGCTGGCAGGGTTTCAGGCAAGTGTCTTTAGCCACGGAACCATCTTCTAAGCCCCACTGCTATTTATCTTTTTAAAAAAATATGGGGCTGGAGAGATTTCTCAGTGGTTAAGGCTCTTGCCCACAAAGTCTAACAACCCAGGTTTGATTTCTCAGTACCCACATAAAGCCAGATTCACAAAGTGATGCATGCATTTGGAGTCCATTTGCAGTGGCTAGAGGCCTTAGCATGCCAATTTTCTCCCCCCTCATCTCTCTCTTTTATCTCTCTCACTCTGTCTCTCTCTGCTTGTAAATAAATAAAATTCATAAAAATGCAACAGCCCATTTTTAAGCTTCAGCTGATTTTTTTATATTTACTAATTAAATAAGTGGGTATTTATCATTAAAAAATTATAAATTCTACACAGGTTCATGGAGTATATGAGTCAAGAGATCAAAAATAGATGATCGATGTTAGACAGATGGTGAGAGAGAGATGGACAAATGATTGATAGATGATAGATTAATGATAGATAGATGGTAGAATTATTTTTGAGCTTAAATGTTTCCCACAGGCTTGTGTCTTAGTCACTTGGCCCCCAGCTTGTCATAGTAGGACATTGAAGCCTGTGGATTCTTCGGGAGATAGGTGGGTCTGGCTGGCATACGTGTGTCATTAGGGGCCTTTGAAGGTTCTATTTGCCCCTATTTCCAGCCTGTGTTTTCAGTTTCTGATCTGCTATGAAGTAAAAAGCCTTTGCCACATTCATCTGCTGCCATCTGTGCCCTGCAATCATGGACTAAGACCCCCCATCCCTAAACTGTGAGCCAAAATGAGCCTGCCCTCCTGTGAGTTGTTTTAGCAGGTAGTTTAATCCCAGCAGCATAACAATAACTAATACAGAAAACTGGTGGAAGAGAAGTGGGGTTATCATTGTCATTATGATCACCATGACCATGTGGTTCTTAGATAGACGAGGAATTGAATGTATTAAATTCACTGTAAATGAATTGATTACAAAGTGGTCATTCAGAAGACTTTAACAAAAATAGAAACTTAAATATACCTTGACATTGCTAAAAGTTTTCTAAGTCAACCTAAGTCTGAGAAAATCATTCAGAAACAAAAGCAATTAACTTAAAATAAAATTTAGATAATTCTATGACATATATATAATATCAGATTAGATAACATATACATGTATATATACCAGATTTTATATCAAAATATCTAACCTCACAATAGTATTTATAACAATGTGTGCTATCTATTAACAATTATCCTAATAGCAGAATTAGCCTATGTCAACATTGAAAAAGTATATGTATTTTTTCATATGAACAAATCCAAGAAATCAAGCAAAACTATGTCAACATACAGGCCAATCCTAAATTGGCTGCTGCTTTTTCAATGTTTTTTTTCTTGAGTTTTTCTCACATCAAAGTGGCACTACTGTTATCATCCCAAATTCTGCTACCAATAAACATAGCTGTCATGTGAAACTTTGTGCCTGGGGAGATACGAACTCACATCTATTCATCCCCATAGGGCACAGAAAACAGATCAGAGCATGGCTGCACAAAACCAGTTTCAGTGAAGCAATGAGGTTATTGGGGTCACTTACAGAGCAGGGTGAGGGGCAGCACACAGGAGCATGGGTGGCTCAGAGGCAGTCACATCACTGAAAAGCCCAGCGCAGCCCAGCACAGACACCAGGTCACGGAAGCTACGTTTCTCCATCACAATGCGGTGCTCGCAGGCAGCTCAGCTGGCCAACAGTCATCCCCACGAGCAGTTCCTTTCCCTTTACATAACCTTAGAGAGGGGTCTTGTGACTTTCAGTTTAGAAAATTGCCATACATCACTGGGCAGAGTCAGCCCCTCAGGAATTGTTCACTGCTCCTGTAAGGTGGAGCAGTGGTCCTGTGACCTGTCAAGTTCCAGCTCTCCTGGACTTGTGCATCTCTTGACTCCCTCCTCCTTCCAGAAGGTAATGTTTCCATTCAGAGAACTTTGCTACACAACCATAGACTTTAATTCCTCTCTTTGCCTCGGAGCCTGCCAGTAGTCCATCCACAAATCCTCCCACCTCTGACTTCAGTATCTCACCTGCCCTTAGCTCAAGGGCCCAACATCTATCACCTCATTAACTGAAGAGACTTCTAATTGCTTTTGTATTTCTAGACCCAGGTTCTGGTCATCTGACTATGTAACAAACTTTCTCAATGAGCAGTGATCTGGAGACACTAATTGTATTGCTGTGTGTGTGTGTGTGTTTCTCTTCACTCCGCTGATTATTCAGATAGTTCATTTGGTGGCTTCATCACAGTTGCAATTAAATGATGACCGAGGGTGCTGAGAAGGCTGGGCCTCTCTCTCACTCCATCTCTCTGGAACACAGCAGCCAGGCTTCCAATATGGTTCTGAAGATATGCACACTTAAAGAAAGAAGAAACTCAGATGCCATGAAAGTTGGACAGAATAATACAATATCACTTCCGTGTTTTGTTTAAGCAAGAAAGAAAAGGTTCATCTGGACTCACGGTTCAGGGGAGACCATTTAACACGGCAGGGAAGGCACATAGGTGGGAGTGGCTTCCAGCTCCGGCATCTGGGAGGAGCATGCTCACATCTCTGGGAGTCAGGAAGCAGAGAAAAGGAAATGCTCCTTTTTAATTCAGTCAGTGTCCCCATCCCATGGAATAATGACACTGACATTTAGAGTCTGTGTTCTCTCCTCAGTTCATCCTCTCTGGAAATACCTACACAGACATGCCTAGAGTTCACACCTAGATATTTCTAAATCCAGTTAAGTTGACAATGAAGAGTCCACCCTTATAAATATAACACCAAAAAACATCACTTTAGGGCTGGAGAGATGGCTTAGTGGTTAAGGAGCCTGCCCGCTAAGCCTAAGAACGTCAGTTCCAATCTCCAGGTTCCACGTTTAGCCAGATGCAAAGTGACACAAGGGTGCAATGCCACACTTGACCACAAGGGGGCCAATGCATCTGGAGTTCATTCACAGCAGCTGAGAGGCTGCTGGTGCACCCATCTCCATCTGTCTTCCTCTCCCTATCTCTCTCTGTCTCTCTGTGTCTCTCTCCAAAATAAAAATTTAATTAAAAAAATATCACTTTAATTCATAATATTTTATCCCTAGCACCTAAGTCTCATGTTCATCTTATGATGCAGAGTTTATTACAATCTTAACAGTTAAAAATTTCCACTCTTAGCAATTTTAACAATATTCAAAAGCCCAAAGTAAAAGGTCTCCTTTGAAGTTGGGTGTGGTGGCGTATGCCTTTAATCTCAGCACTCGGGAGGCAGAGGTAGGAGGATTGCCATGAGTTTGAGGCCACCTTGAGACTATACAGTGAATTCTAGGTCAGCCTGAACTAGAGCAAGACCATATCTCAAAAAACAAAAACAAAAGTCTCCTTTGAGACTCAAGGTAGTATCTTAACTATAAAAACTATAAAAACATAAAAAGATTAGATTCTTCTGATACACCATAGTACAGAAGAAACATTTCCATTCTGAAAGGGAGGAAGTAAGGATAGTGAGGAAAGAACAGACCAAAGGAAAATGGAAACACCAGAGTAGACACCAAATCCCACAGCTCCATAGCTGGCATCTGACAATCTCATGGGCGGCATCTAGATTCCATGAGCCACAGACAGCCCCACTTCTAGAACTCTGCTCTTTGTAGTACCCCCTCTTGAACTCCCTCTTGGACCAGCCCCACCAGGTGCCTGCCAAGCTTTCTTCAGTCAACATTTCAGATTTCTGAACCCTAATTCAACCTAGGCATCACCTCCACAGCTGCAGGCAGTGGCCTTTTAGAGTTCCATTATCTGGGTAATTGCTTCATGCGTTAGCTCATCTGACATTTATAGTCTCAGGTGAACTTCAGAAAATGCAAATTGACAGAAAGTTAGAGGTGTGGGATGAGAGGATAAGTATCTGCTCTTCCAGAATGAGACTCCTCACAGAGAATTTCCATCACTTTACCCACCTGACCGCCTATGAACTCCCATCCCATTCATTACATCTACCGTGTTAACCGCAGAGTGGGAATTACTTTGTTTCTTTTCAGATTAAAAACCAGTCTTTTAACCACAATGCTTTGTTTAGTGCCAAAGAGGTAATAAGTGGTAAAGCCAGAACATAAAGCAAGCTCTTTCAATTACTTGCTCAATGTTCTTATTGCTACTCATAACAAAAAAAAAAAAAAAAAAACTAAGAAAAAAATCCTGTGATATCCAACTATTGAAAAGAGAATAAGTAATGTACTGATGTTGATTTGAAGTTTGCTTTCTTATCTCCTAAACTGAAGTATTGGATAAAAATTATATTACTAGGTGGTCCCTCGTACTTCCAGGAGGTGCTCTACTTTGTTGGGTTTTACTGTTGATTTTGTTTTCACACGGGGTATTACTATACAACTCGGGCTTTCCTGACCCTGGTGATTCTATTGCCTCAACACATCACCACATGTGGCCTTAGAGTTACTTTTGCCTGTAAGTGCGGGTGAGATGTGGTTGTCTTTTACCTGACACTTATGCATTTATTCACATGTTTATACTTTTCTTCCTTCATTTGTCCTTTCAGTTATTCTCTTTAACTTTTGTTGACAATTTTCATATAGGCACATAATATATTTTGGCCATAGACCCCTCCCATGACTCTCTCTTGTCCTCACTCCTTTGTATTCCTTCCACTGAACAGCCTCCCTCAGACCAGTCTCTCTGTTATTTTGATGTCCTTTCCTTGCCTTCCTGCATCACCCATGATGAGACGCTGATGGAGCCAGTAGTTTGCAGTTAATGACTGACAGCTGCTGGGAGGCCATGGAGGAGAAAAGTCATCCGCAGTCTTAACCAGCAGTAGACCCTGTGAACTATCTATCTGGCCTGCTAGGCAAGATGAGACCACTGGTGCAATAGTAATAATGAATGTTACTGGGATCACTAACTGCTCTCTGATTGGATGAGAGGCCCACTCCACAGGACAGAATTCATGTCTGGTACTGAAAAACCTAATCAAAAGCCTGTGGCTTAGAAAGTCCTAGGCACTAGTGGGTGGGTGGGAGGGAGAAAGCAGCGACTGTTGTTTGACTAAATGAATACGCAATACCCATGAAATATCCCTCTAAATACTTAAGTTTATATAGCAATGCTCTCACTTTTGATCAGAGAAGCTCCTTTTTGCAGATGGCAGTGACCACAGGGAAGACTCCAAACACATCATAATGAGGAGAACTGACCATTACATGTGCAACATTAAATGAGGCATCTCCATCACACCCGCCAAGGCTCAGGGGATATTGTGGAAGAGGAGGCAGAAAAAGTAAAGGAGCAAGAGAAGAGGAAAGGGTGCTTTAGAATATTGTATTCTGGATATAATGTGGGCATTGCACTTATCACCTCACACGTATATTTTTAAGTGGCATATAACCCAGTGTGATTCAGCTCTTGTGACTGACACCACTATTACAAAGTAAATAGAGCATAAGAACTCAGTCCTACAAGGGTTGGAAACATACCTGAAGGGAGGAGAAATAGATACACTGCAGTGTAAGATGAAAGCAAGAAATTTAGCAACAGGTTAGAAAAAACAAAAGGCCAGGCATGGTGATGCATACCTTTAATCCCAGCACTCAGGAGGCTGAAGGCTGTGAGTTCAAGGCCACACTGAAACTACATAGTGAATTCTCGGTCAGCCTGGGCTACAGCAAGAGCCTACCTCAAAAAAACAAACAAAAAAAAAGAGAGAGAAAGAAAAAAAGAAACAAAAAGTCTGGCAATAGTGTTATATTGTCAACATATTTATTAATGCTTATTTTGGTGTTATAAGTCAACATTCAAATCAGAAATACTCAGTAAACTGTCTTCTTAGAGCATTTAAGTTTGAGTATCTCCATGGTAGGTAGCCTTCCCCTGAAGAAAAATCATAGATTTATAACCATTGAAAATTGAAGTCCTGTTTTTATTCTTTAAGAAGCACTTTTTTACTTCCACAGTTAATGAAACATAATAAGAAGAAGCTAATAATTAAAGTCCAATACATTGTAGAAGACAATGCAATTATCAACTTAAATGAAATTATGAAATTTGCAGGAAAATGGATGGACCTGGAAAGGATTATACTTAGTGAGGTAACACAGGCCCAGAAAGCCAAGTGCTGCATGCTCTCTCCCATATGTGGATCCTAGCTGCAAATGTTTGGACTTGTATGTGAATTGGAATAAAACTCGATAGCAGAGGCCAATAAGCTAGAAAGGGGCTTTAAGGAAGGGAAGAGGGGGAGGACTTAAGGGGATGGTATTGTATATGTGTAAGTAGAAAAACAGATTACTGGAGGTGGAAATGCCTAAGTGAGGTCAGGGGAAGAAACTGAAGAAAGGAAGGGTGGGGGAGGGTTATCAAAATCTAAGAGGGTATGAATAAGTCATATGGAAATCTACATTTTTAGACAATGGCACATCCAGAAGCCATAGATTGCTACTAGACAATTTTCAGTGCCAGAGATGGGTTACCTTCCAGTGAGTTGTTGGCCAGGGAGGTCCCTGATATCCCCAAAACATTACAGACCATTGCCAAGGCTCTTGGTTTCCCACCAGGAACTGATGGTAATACCCTATTAATGAAGACTTCATGTGCTTGGGCTGCAAGGTCACTGAGAAATCAACCTGGAGCTGAGCTGAAAGCCTTCTACATGTGGACCAGCAGACAGAAAGCTGGAAAAGGCTATGCTGCATGCAGCCCTGTGGAAGAGAGAGAAGTCATCAGTGGAGATAAACAACAGAGGACACTGCAAGCCTTAAGTTGGACCAGCCAGGCCAAATGAGCCAATGGGTGCAATAGTGGCATGTCTGTTATGGGGGAAACCAACTGCTCTCTAATTGGACTGGAGGCCTGCTCTACCAGAGAGAATACATGCCTGTTACTGAACACCTATGTTGGGGGAAGTCATGAGCCCTAGGGGTGTAACTCCTGCTAGTATCTGGCTAAATACATATATTATGCTCACCAAACTACCAAGGAAGCACTTTTCTTAATGTTCATACCCATATATTAATGCTACTCTCACTTTTGGTTGGAGAAGCTTCTCTCTTCAGATGGCAGTGACCTCTGGAAAGACTCAATGGCACCATAGTGCTGAGAAGTGACAGAGGAGTGCTCAGCACTGAAATATCTCCATCACATCTTCCAAGGCTCAGGGTCTGGTGCGGAAAAGGTGGCAGAGAGAATATAAGTGCCAAAGGAAGGGTAGGACTCCTTACAATGCACTCTTCCAGACACAAAATGGCCTGGATATCCATGACTTCACAGTGCCTGACACTACCTATACAAGACCAGTATAATAGGAAGAAAAGATGATGACATCAAAATAAAAGAGAGACTGATTGAGAGGGGGAAAGGATATGATGGAGAGAGGAGTTTCAAAGGGGAAAGTGAGGGGGGGAGGGAATTAACATGGTTTATTGTCTATAATTATTGAAATGGTCAATAAAAATAAAATAAATTAAATTAATAAAAATGATATAAAATGTCAACCAGCTTAAAGAAAGGATAAGAAAAAAAAAGTCCACAAAGAGAACCCAAAATAATATGACAGATACAAGTCAAAATGTGTTCAAAATAAAGTAAGTTTCAGGGCTGGAGAGATGGCTTAGCGGTTAAATGCTTGCCTTTGAAGCCTAAGAACCCCGGTTCAAGGCTCGATTCTCCAGGACCCACGTAAGCCAGATGCACAAGGGGGGCACACACATCTGGAGTTCGTTTGCAGTGGCTGGAGGCCCTGGCGTGCCCATTCTCTCTCTCTCTCTCTACCTGCCTATTTCTGTGTGTCTCTCTCTCAAAAAGTAAGTTTCAAATTTATTTTCTAACCAAAATGTTGTAACAAAGAATTAACCATCCCATGTGAAACAATCAAACAAAAATTGAGTCAATGTAATTTTTTTGGGGGGGGGGTGTTTCATTTTTCGGTTTTTCAAGGTAGGATCTCACTCTAGCCCAGGCTGACCTGGAATTCACTATGTAATCTCAGGGTAGCCTCGAACTCATGGCAATCCTCCTACCTTTGCCTCCCAAATGCTGGGATTAAAGGCGTGCACCACCACACCCGGCAGAGTCAATGTAATTTTTAAAAAATATTTTATTTATTTATTTGCAAGTACAGAGAAATAGAGGGAAGAGAGACAGAAAGAGAGAATTGGAACAGCAAGGTCTCCAGCCACTGAAAGTGAGCTGCAGATGCCACATTGTGCATCTAGCTTGGGTACTGGGGACTGGAACCTGTTTCCATGGGTTCTGGGGAATCAAACCCAGGTCTTTAAGCTTTGTAGACAAGTGCCTTAACCAGTGAGCCATTTCTTCAGCCCCAATGTAATTGTTCAAGTCTTCAAACTATTGGGTATACAGCAAAGGGAATTGGTCCATGAGAAGTGTTAACAAATGAGACTCATGTATAATTGCCTCAGCTCAATTGCTACAAAGGGGTTTCAAGGTATATGCCCACAGCATAGGGAGAGTATATCCATGACATTCAGTTGCTAAGAGATAAAGACAAGAACCCAGGAAAAGGAAGGCAGACTCAGTTCACTGAAGCGAACGCCCTAGCTACAGGAGAGGTCTGCACACAGGAGCCCTGGTGTCTGCAGTTTGCTCTGGAGTATTCAGCACAATGCTAAACAGTGCCTACATGGGAACACTATTGCAGGCTGGGGAAAGAACCACTCAAATTGATGAGGAAACAATACCTGGTATTTACCTGGTGCTTAGAACCAAGCCTTTCCTATGGGCAAAATTCTATGAAGTACCCGATACTCAGAAGCTTCTCTAAAATTCACAGTCCCACAGGGCATGTGGCTCTGGAATAGAACTGATGTGCTTGTGTGATTTTATTTGTCTTCTCACAAAACCAGTTATTTTTCTTTTTTAATTTTATTTTTATTTATTTATTGCAGTCATAGAGAGAGGCAGAGAGAGAGTGTGTGTGTGAGAATGGGTGTGCCAGGGCTTCTAGCCACTGCAAATGAACTTCAGATGCATGTGCCACCACATGCATCTGGCTTACATGGTACCTGAAGAATCAAACGTGGGTCCTTAGGCTTCACAGGCATGAGCCTTAACCTCTAAGCCACCTCTCCAGCCCCAAACCAGTCATTTTTCCATTACATTTCTCTAGTTTCCCTTTTTTCCATGCCATTTTTTTTTTCAATGCCATTATTTTTGTCTCAAACCTGTTTTATTTCCTTTCTTTCACTTACTTTGGAAACCCAAGTAATGATTTTTGACCTTTTTCCCATGGTAGGGCTTTTAATGCTGTAAATTTCCATCTGAGGATTGCTTTAAACTGCAGGCATCAAATAAATTTCAAAATGTTGTATTATCATTCTCATTAATTTTTAAATACTACTTTTACTTTTAAATTTTGTTTCTCATAGATAATCTAAAAGAAGTCAAAAGTCTAAAAATATATTACTGCTTTCTGCTTTAATTCCATTGTACCTAATATGACAAATCCTTTTAAAAATTGACTGAGATTTATTATAAGTTCTGGAATATGATCTATCTTGTCCAATGGTCCATGCAAGCTTACAAAAAATGTACAATTTAGTGGAGTGCATGACAATGTTCTAAGGATTAGTTCATATTGGACAAGAGTATTCAACTATATCTGCTTTCCCTTCTGGTTCTGAGACAAGATACCCAATTGTAATTTTGGTTTTGTATGTTTGTCTTTGCCTTTCCATCAGTTTTCCTGTTTTTAAAATATTTTTAAAAAGATAGAGAGAGAGAGAGAGAGAGAGAGAGGTGTGGGAGAGCCTCTAGCCACTGAAAACAAAGTCCAAACACATGTGCCACTTTGTGCATCTGGCTTATGTGGGTCCTGGGGAATCAAACCTGGGTCCTGGGACTTCACAGGCCAGCACCTTAACCACTAAGCCATCTCTGTAGCCCAAGTTTTCCAGTTTTTGCTTGATGCTATTTAGGCCCATTCATCAAGTGCACAGATATTTACTGTTA
The DNA here is from genome assembly GCA_036365145.1 of Orientallactaga sibirica. NCBI lineage: Eukaryota > Metazoa > Chordata > Mammalia > Rodentia > Dipodidae > Orientallactaga > Orientallactaga sibirica. The sequence continues at coordinate 5,457,354 of JAEOAD010002133.1, forward strand.
TGTCTTTCTGCTTAATTGATCCCTTTGACCTCACTAAATGCCACTCTTATTTGCCTTTGGTATCATTTTGAGATCATAAAACTGCTGCTTCATATTTCTTTTTTGAATACATGTGTGTACGGGCTTACGTGTGTGTAGGGGGGTGCATATGCTTGAATGTAGGATGATGACTTTGGATGTCACCCTCAGAAACACTCATTTTTTGTTTTGAGACAGGGTCTCTCAGTGGTCTGGAGCTCGCCAGCTATGCTAGATTGTCTGGCCAGCGAGCCCTGGAATTACAGATGCATGCCATCAAGCCTAGTATTTTTTATTTCTTTTTTTTCTTTCTTTTTTTTTTTTTTTTTTGGAAAGAGTCAGAGAGAGAGAGAGAAAGAAAGAATGGGCACACCAGAACCCTCTCACCTGCTGTGAGTGAACTCCAGATGTGTGCACCCCCTTGTGGGCAAGTGTGGCATTGTGCCCTTGTGTCACTTTCTGTGTCTGGCTAAGGGGGACCTGGAGATTGGAACTGGCATTCTTAGGCTGGGCAGGCAGGCTCCTTAACAGCTAAGCCATCTCTCCAGCCCCAGCCTTAGGATTTTTACTTGAGTTCTGGAGACAGAATTCAGACATTCGTGCTTTGAAGGCAAATGCATGACTGACTGGGAGATCTCCTCCTCAGCCCCTTTATCTTTCTTTTAAATCCTATTTGCCCAAAATCAACCACTTACATTTTTATTCATTTCTGTTATTTTTTATATTCCTCTAGGCCTCTCTTATTCTGTTTTCCTTTAGAGACACACATATAACACACATATAAGTCACTAAGCCAACATGTGGGGGGGTTGTGTATTGGGGTTCTCTAAGTGTTCCCACTATTCTGACGGGATCTCCATAGCACTCACTACATTCTTCTCCATATTTTACTTGAATTGTTTTTATGGCTAGATCTTTGAGATCATTAATGTTTCCTTCCTCGGTGTTCAATAGTTAGAAATCATAGCTCAATATCTTGGTCGCCTCCATCAGGGCAGCTTTCATCTCAAGAACTCTGAGATCCGGATGTGCTTCTCTCTGTCTTCTCTTGATTTACTCCATGTGTCCCCGCAGCTCTTGAGTGTATGGACTATAATTACACACAATACTCTCCAACCCGAGCCAAACATCTTTGTTCCTAATTCTAGCATGTGAGGCTTTGAGCTGATCTTGGTTGGTCGACTGTTCTCTTTATTATGGACCCCCTTTGACTGCTTCTTTTGGATACAAGATAGTGTTCGATTATTATGAATTTCACTTTGTTGGGTGATGAATATTACCATATTTCTATAAACACTCTTCACCTCTTTTGTGAGATGAGCATATGTGTAGAAACAGCACAATGCTCTTGGGTCTTGCTTTTTCAGATTTGGACCAGAGCAACATTAAGTCTAAGTTTAATATTCCCTACTACTCAGATAAAAGACTTGAGTATTTTCCTTGATACCCCATGAATTAGGAGTTTTTCTTTAAATCCCTCATCCAAGCATGATTTATTCAACTTTCCCAGGTGATTCTTCATCCAGCCTCAGACAATTTCCTCACACGTTCATGCTTATTAGAATGGACTTAAAGACCACAGCTTTCTCTGTATACTGTGCACTTTTCCCCAGTACTCTGTCCTGCCCAATTCATCCACTTTGGCCTTCATAGACTGCCATACCTCTCTCTTCAACTCAAGGAGACCATTAGGGACAACCTAGGTTATTCCTCCCTTCACGATAGCCTTAGGCAGAAAATTTAAGCAGCATTTACTCATAGTGGGTGTATTTCTCTTCTCCAAGGCATCATTGATCGTTATTGTCTGATGTCCATAATTCTAGAAAATGACTTTATATATATTTAGTTGTTTCAAGCAAGAAGAAAAAGAAACCAGCCCCTATTACTCCATCCTCCACTGAAAACAGAAGTCTCTGGGTTGAAGTTTAAATTTATAAACTGCTGGTCCCATGTAAGAAAAGAATCTGGATGTAACATATTATGCCCTGATTCTGCCCAAATATTTTTTTTTGTCCTTGAAAGAAGCTGAGTAATTAGTAATAATGATAGAAGTCTGAGCAGTCCCAGGATTCCCCCCCGCCGCCTTCATACACAATAAAGGGTAGAACAAGTATTTTTCCCACTAAAGACATCTTAGTCTCCCTCCACTTCTCTGACAGTCTATTAATTTCCCATCAGCTACACTGAAAGGAGAACATTTCACCAAATGCAGTGGTTGGATAGATCTCGTGTGCTGTGGGTGTCTTTTCCTGCCTCCCAGACATCACAGAGAATCACTCTGGGAATCATTTGGGAAGCCAGACACTAGGCACTGTGCTCAGTTTTGTTTTTCATTTACAGCTTCTTTATGGACTTCATATTGTACTTGGATAGAAGTTCATAGATGCTTTAATAAATGTAAACCTCTGGAGCTCGGAAACCAGGCCCCAAACTCGGTAACTGTAATTGCTCTTTATTCTGCTTTGCCATAAAAAATGCTGGCATAGGCCATATCTCAAAACAATTCTCCACTCCATTTAATTGATGTGTTTCTTCAACAAATATTTGAGTACCTACTACAGCAAGTCACCATGTGACATACCAGGTATATAGTGCATGGAATAAAAAGAGCTTCTGTATTAAGGAAGTAGATAATCTAATGAGAAAATGGCTAGGACAGATGGAACAGATGACTGAGCATTTAGATAGAAATTGTGCTAGGTGCTGTCAAGGAAATGAACAAGGGGCTATGCTATAGAATAGAAAAACAATCCACTGTGTTAACATAGGTAAGTCCTATCTATGACATTAACATATGAAGTGGTCCACTGGAAAAAAAAGACCAATCACAAGGAGTGAAAGGATGTTTGTTGATGTGACATTGAGAGCAGAGAGTTTTATATGCTCAATAAATGAAGTATTTTTTAAAAGGGGGACATAGAGATGGCTTAGTGGTTAAGGTATTTGCCTGTGAATCCTATGGACCCAGTACCCACATAAGCCAGATGCACAAAGTGGTGCCTGCTTCTGGAATTTGTCTATAGTGGCTAGAGGCTTTGGCATACCCATTCTCTCAGTCTGTGTCTCTTTTCTCTCTCTCTCTCTCTCTCTGTGTGTGTGTGTGTGTGTGTGTGTGTGTGTGTGTGTGTAGTGGCAAGTAGATGATTGATAGATAGATAGATTTAGATTGATAGATTGATAGATAGATGATAGAAGATAGATAGATAGATAGATAGATAGATAGATAGATGATAGAAGATAGATAGATAGATAGATAGATAGATAGATAGATAGATAGATAGAGATATGAAAATGAAATGAAATAAAGCTGCTATAGCTGAAGTTCATCTAAGAGAAGTGGAAAAGGAAATTGGAAGATGAACAAAAAACACACCATCCATGGTCTGATCACAGTGACCCTTCAAGCATTTAAACCTAAGTGACAGCAGGATCATTTTATGCTCTAGAAAGACCACTCAAACTCCAACATATACACAACATTGTAAAGAATCAAGAGACAGCCAGGAGTGGTGGCGCATGCCTTTAATCCCAGCACTTGGGAGGCAGAGATAGGAGGATCGCCATGAGTTTGAGGCCACCCTGAGACTACATAGTTAATTCCAGGTCAGCCTGGACCAGAGTGAGGCCCTACCTCGAAAAACCAAAAAAAAAAAAAAAAAACTAGAAGAAGCGTAAAGTGTTTGCCATGCAAAACTGAGCCCCTGAGTTTGATCCCCAAAACCCACATAAAAAATCCAGGTGTGGTGGCATGTGCTTGCAATGCCAGCCGGGCAGAAACAGTGGATCCCTGGGACTCACTGGGCAGTCATTCTAGCCTACTTGTTGAGCTGCAGGCCAATGGGAGACTTTGTCTCAAAAAAAAAAAAAAAAAAAGATGGATGTGACTTGAGAAAAAACAATCTAAGATGCCTTATGGTGTATATGCATACACACACACACACACACACACACACACACACACCCCAAGAATCGAGAGTGGAAATGAAGATATCAACTTGGGATTCATGCAGTACAAGTGAAGACTGGAGGGAAAACACACTGTGTGGAGGCAGAAAGTTAGAACAATACTGGATTCCTTTTTGCATGGAGGATATGGATGGATGGATGGATGGATGGATGGATGGATGGATGGATGGATTTAGATATGGAGAAGGAGAGAAGCTCTTCAATGACAAAATGTTTCTGGTTTGGAAAACTGAGGTAAAAATTGTGTCTTCTGCTGAGATGAATGGAAAAAATGATTAAAAGTTTCAGGAATTTATCAGTTAAGTTACTAAGATCTATAAAAGTACATTGACTAACCACCTGAATAAATATTTCAGAAAAGAAGTCTAGATATAGAAACACAGTTTTGGTAGTTGTTAGAATTTAGTTTGTATTTAAAGAAATGGGACTGTATAACTGTCCAGGAAATCTTCCTGGAAGCTTGTAGCCAGCACAGTAAAGAACAGCGGTGGGGCAATAATTCAAAGAAACCACATCTCAGTCAAGATTCAAAGACAAGGGTGGGGCTGGAGAGATGGCTTAGGGGTTAAGGCGCCTGCCTGCTAAGCCTAAGAACCAGGTTCCAATCTCCAGCGGTTCCAATCTCCAGGTCCCACGTTTAGCCAGATGCAAAGTGATGCAAAGGCGCAATGCCGCACTTGACCACAAGGGGGCACACGCATCTGGATTTCATTCACAGCAGCTGAGAGACTGCTAGCACTCCCATTCTCTGTCTCCTTCTCCTCCTCTCTCTCTCTCCAAAAATAAATAAAATAGAATAAAATTTTTTTAATTTTTTTAAATATTTTATTTATTTATTTATTTATTTTTGTCCTCTCTATGTCAAACTAACTCCAAAAATAAATAAAATCCAGAATAGAATAAAATTTTTAAAAAAAGACAAGGATGGACCTGAAAGTTGTCCTCTGCCATACACACACACACACACACACACACACACATACACTAATAAAACAACAAAAATTTATTATTACTTAAGATGACAACAGATTAAATTCAGATGAAAGGACTATACCTTAACTTCATAGTTTCCTTCAAAGTAAGCTTGCCAAGCATATATGATTTATCCCTTCCAAACACCAAGAAGTTTCTATTAATTTTAAAGACAACAAAACTGAGGTTTGAAGAAGTTAAACACATCATCCAAGGACACAAAACTGAGAGGGGTTGGATCGGGTTCTAGGCCCAGTTTGTCCAACTCCAGGGCCAGGCAACGCCAAGACAGATGAAAAGGAGAGATCATAAAACACATGGCTATGTAAACTACATGCCAGACCACTCAGCTAATTCCCAACTCTATTTATATTACATTTATGAATTGGGAACATCGTCATCCATCGCAGTTTTCCTACCACTCAGGTGTAGATAAGGATGATGTTTACTTCATTTTTTAAAATTTATTTTTATTTTAAGGACCAAATGACTAAACAGTACCAGCACTGTGGGCTTCAGTAAACAAAAAAAAAAAAAAAAAAAGTATATTATCTTCTAAGTAGACTTCTACATAGCAGGGCCACTCCTTTAATAGTGTTCTTAGAAACTTTTATGAGCCAAAAAATGCTCAGTTATATCACCCTAAAACACTTATATCTGGACATAAAAGTCTAAACTTTTAATCTCAAAAGGCTGGAAAAACTGTCTGTGGCCCATTGCTGCATTTGGTTTTGCTCAAGTATCTTCCCTCTCCATCCATCAATAACCTTGTCTTCTTTCAAAAAGAGCAAGATGGAGATTAAGTCCATAAGCACCAAGGCTGAGATTCCTTCCAGGTTCATTTGGAGAATGCTCCATAGACCCCAGAGGCATGGGATCTGCCCTGGCATTGCCAGCCTGCCCTGTCTGCATCCTAAACTTTCGGGGTGAAGAGGAAAGCAAACATGAACACCCGTCCCCGTAGACTGTCATTTTCAGCTTGCAATGATGAGCTCACCTGAGCTAATTGCCTCTTTCTCCTGATCACAGGCAATTGAATGTGGCAGAACTGGGTTGCTAAGATGTTCAAAAAAGATTCCTGCTTTTTGTGTGACTGCAGCCCCTTGTTCTTGTGGCTGTTACATGCTGTAAATGTCATTATATCAGAAAGATCAGGCCGCCAAAGTCTTTGTTGGCATGTGGAGCACAGAACTACGAAAACTTCTCACATGGGAACAGAAACAGCAGCAGAAGGCATGTGCCTGAAACAGGGTGGAAATAGCCAATTTCTTCAGCTATAGACATCTTTTCCACCTAATTTTCTGGCAAAGCTACTTGATGCTCTTATCTTTGTTTTTTAAAGATTTATTTTTATTTATTTATTAGAGAGGGAGAGAGGAGAGATAGAGGGAGAATGGGCACGCCAGGGCCTCCAGCCACTGCAAATGAACTCCAGATGCATGTGCCATCTTGTGCATCTGACTTACATAGAACCTGGAGAATCAAACCTGGGTCCTTAGGCTTCATAGGCAAGCACGTTAACCGCTAAGCCATCTCTCCAGCCCTTGATGCTCTTAACTTAAATGCTGTAAGTATCTTTTGGCCTTATAATGGAAGAGTAAATGAGGAAGGAGTAAAGAATCCCCACCGTGCTCGTTTTTAAGGTAAATGAGGGCTAGAAAACTTAAAACTAGTAGTTGAAAATATTAAGACTTAAATGGTGTGTGTGTGTGTGTGTATTTCCCTGGAGTGGATATAGAATAAGTTATGCCAAATTTTGTCTTTATGGAATTCATTTCAGAGTTCTGTGGTTACTTTTTTAATTGTATCATATATTTGGGAGCTTGGACAACTTATAAAGATATCTAAAACACCAAGCTGTGGAAATTAAATATTTAGAAAGAGCAGCCAAGGGCAGAGGAAAGAAATTTTTAAAAATTTTAGCAGATGAAAAGTTCCATTGGGCTAGAGAGATTGCTTAGCAGTTAAGGCACATGTCTGAGAATCCTAAGGACCCCAGTTTAATTCTCCAGGTCCCACGTAAGCCAGATGCACATGGCAGCACATGCATCTGGAGTTCATTTGCAGTGGCTAGAGGTCCTGGGGTGCCCATTCTCACTCTTTCTCTCTCTCTCTCTCTCTCTCTCTCTCCTATTCTGACTCTAATAAATAAATAAATTTATTTATTTAAAATTTTTTTTAATTTAAAAAAGAAAATTTTCATTAAAATGGTGATTTTTCAGTATAAATATAAGCTACTTTCTGTTGGCATACTTCGTGTGTATGTGTGTTTACATTTGGTCACACTCCATGCAACTTAAACCCAAGTAATTTCAATTGAAATAATATGTATGTTTCAATTATATAAATGCTATGAGAAAAGTATTGTGGGGCTGGAGAGATGGCCCTGCAGTTAAGACACTTTCCTGCAAAACCTAATGAGCTGTGTTTGATTCCCCAGTACCCATACAAAGCCAGATGCATAAAGTAGTGCATGCATCTGGAACTCATTTGCAGAAGCTGGAGGCCCTGAAGTGCCTGGTCTCTCTCTCTCTCTCTCTCTCTCTCTCTCTCTCTCTGTCTCTGTCTCACTTTGCAAATAAATAAAAATATTTAAGCAGAAAAGAGTTGGGAGAAATTTTTAAAAAGTATTGTGACAGCCTTACTTGAAAATATCTTCAAAGCTTGCAATTTTATCCATATCTGCACTCTTTAGAGCATTTTTATTTCTGCAAAACAAGATCAACTTGGTGGCCATTACAATGGGAAACACAATAGGCCCATTTATTTATTTCACACATGGACTGTTAATGCAGATGGCACTGGCAAAATTATATCAGAGCAAAGTTTTCAGAGCAGATTCAAAGTTGGAATTAAGTCAAACATGATGAAAAATGTTCATTCTGAACTTAATAATCATACCTGAGAGTGAAGATAAGTCACCGTTACAAATAACTGACAGAAATAAACCTTCATTGCCTCCTACAAGTCTTTTTTGTTTGTTTGTTTATTTGTTTTTGTATGTGATTTGTCTTAAGAGCACAAATGAAGGACAGAATTTATTGGATGTTTAGCATTCACGTAATGGGGCCAATTCGAAAAATTCACTGAACTGAGTGTTTGCAACCATTGTTTCAACTAAAGGCTGCCTGTGGGCTAATTATTAAAAAGTATTGGGCTGGGAGTGATGGCACACGCCTTTAATCCCAGCACTTGGGAGGCAGAGGTAGGAGGATCTCTGTGAGTTCGAGGCCACCCTGAGACTACAGAGTGAATTCCAGGTCAGCCTGAGCTAGAGTGAAACCATACCTCAAAAAACCAAAAAAAAAAAAAAAAAAAAAAAAAAAAAAGAGAAGAGAAAAAAAAAAAAAAAGTGTAGCAATCCAGGATTTTTAATAGGCATGTTTGAATAATTGGCAAACATGTGAGATACTCTCAAACAAATAAAACAAAAGGAAATTGCTGTCACAAAAGAAACTCCGCAGTACAATTTATTAAAACTTACTACTTCTCCATCAATGGGGATCAACTCTTCTTGCTGTGAGAGTGCTTGGACAGATTTAAGATGAAATTACAAATTTTCAGCTTTCATTTTTTGGCAGAATGTTTTTACCTTAGTAGCGATATCTTATTTTCAGAGGTCACGTGATTGTCTCCCCACCAAAGGCATAAAGTGGTAAACTGAGTCACGTTCCAGCATCCTAGAGTCTAAAGCCTGAAGCCTGGGTACAAAGAAAAGTAGAATTTCAGTATGATTTCTCTGTTGTTAATCATATTTCAAACAATTAACAACGTCTCCCTGGGATTGTGTCGGTAGCTCATGGGCTCACTGTGGAAGCACGGGGACATGAGCATCCCTGTTAAAAGCTGGGCATGCCTGCCTGGATGCACAGTGCAAAGGTGGGTGGAGAAGAGAGGTTCCCTGGGCTTCCCTGGTCAGCCAGTCAAACTGAAAATGATGAGCTCTAGATTCAGTAAGACATCACCTCAGAGAAATAAGGTCAAAGAATGAAGAGGATGACCACCAAAGTCTGTCTCTAGCCTCTCTGTGTGAGTGCACAAGGGTGCAGTGTGTCTGCACACACACGTGCATCCACCCTGCACATACATACAGCACACCTCCTACAGGCATATACCACAAAAAATAGTCATCCAGCCTCAGAGCTAGGGATGTAACTCAGTGGTACACCACTTCCCTAGCATGTATGAAGCTGCAGGTTTGATCCTTAGCACAAAAGAAAAGTAAAATTCATCAGTCTTCAACAATGGGAGGAATTAAAAACAGGTTCTGGGCTGGAGAGATGGCTTAGTGGTTAAACGCTTGCCTGTGAAGCCTAAGGACCCCAGTTCGAAGCTCAATTCTCCAGGACCCACGTAAGCCAGATGCACAAGGGGGCGCAGGCATCTGGAGTTCATTTGCAGTGGCTGGAGGCCCTGGCGTGCCCATTCTTTCTCTCTCTACCTGCCTATTTCTGTATTTCTCTCTCTCAAATAAATAAATAAATAATAAAATATTTTTACAAAAACAGGTTCTATGGAATATGGCCTGAAAAGGAGTGATTATGAAAACTTAAGTCCATTTGGACTGCTTTAATGATACTACAGAATGGGTTCAGTTACACAATGGAAACTTGTTCTCATAGTGCTGCAGGCCTGGAGGTCTGATGTCAGGGTGTTCACAGGGTCTGGGCCCGGCGAATAACCTCTTCCAAGTTCGCAGAAGGAGGGCTTCTTGATGTGTTTTCACACAGCAGACAAAAGAGAGAGGAAGAAAGCCCTCTCCTGTCTCCTCTTACAAGCACATGAGCCATGAAAGCTCCATCCTCATATCCTAACCACCTCCCAAAGGCTCCATCTCCTACTAACTTCACCCTGGGGAAAAGGATAGTAATGCACGAATGGAGGCAACGATGGAGTTCATAGCATATGAGTGATTATTATACAATGCTTTGAAGATTTAGACTTTTAAAAGAAGAATTTTCAAATGCACGTTAGCCTCAAGCCCCAAACATGTTGATCCCTGCTTTTAAAACTCAACCACTAATCAAAGAGAGCAATAACAATGAAGGAAGTGACATTGCGGGTACCAACCAGCTACAGCTAGGAAGCTTCCGAAAAGTGATCCATCAGAGGTTCAGGAATCAGATTTAAATCATTTATATGTTGGCATACATAGGAGAGAGAATACTTTTAAAAACTCCATCAGCAATCAGCAATGTCACTGAAGTACCCCCAAATGATTGACACATGTTGGTGAAACATACAGAAACAAATCTGTGATTTCATACATCCAATAAATATGTGTTGGAAACCAATTTCATATGGGATGAAATTCCTTCATAAAGTGAGCACAGAAAGGTAGAAACAATAAACACAAAAGAAATTGTAATTGGTTAATGAGAAGTATTAAATAAAGCATATTTGGCATAGTTTAAGTGTCAGTGGTAATGGAGTAAGGAAGAGCCTATGAGGCCAGTGTGGGCTATATGGTAGGATACTGACAAAGAAAGAAAGAAAGAAAGAAAGAAAGAAAGAAAGAAAGAAAGAAAGAAAGAAAGAAAGAAAGAAAGAAAGAAAGAAAGAAAGAAAGAAAGAAAAAGGGGAGAGAGAGAAGGAAGGAAGGAAGGAAGGAAGGAAGGAAGGAAGGAATAAGGAAGGAAAGAGAAAGGAAAAGAAAGAGAAAAGAAAAAAGGAAAGGAAAGAAAAAGTCAATAAATAACTACACATAAGCAACTATTTTCTAATGAATTATTTTATTTAAAGTATTTTAATTCTATTTTTCCCAGCACTCGGGAGGCAGAGGTAGGATTGCTGAGAGAAGGCCACCCGAGAACATAGTTAATTCCAGGTCAGCCTGGACCAAGTGAGACCCTAATGAAAAACCAAAAAAATAAAAATAAAAATAAAATAAATAAATAAATAAAGTATTTTAATTGTATTTTAACTTGATTTAAGGGAGAGAGGCAGAGAAAGAGAGAGAGAGGGAAGGAAGGAGAAAATGGGCACACCAGGGTCTCTAGCCACTGCAAACAAACTCCAGATGCATGTACCACCTTGTGCATCTGGTTTTATGTGGGTCCCTGGAAATCGAACCTGGGTCACTAGACATTGCAGGAAAGCACCATAACCACTGAGCCCTAATAAATTATTTTCTAATGTGAGTATTTTATTATGCATTATTTGTGCTACATGACATCAAATTAATTTTCCTTTTATATAAAACCAACATACACTATAATATGAATATCTCAATGAAAATAGTCTAAAATTGATCATTTGGGGAGATTAACTATTTCTAGAGATACTTCCTGTTTAAAGAACTAACTTTGAAATTCCTTAAAACTTATAATCCAATGCTAAAAAGACTCATTTTAACCCTTATAGACTAAATATTTTTTCTGAAACTCCAGATAAAATCACCTGTACATAATACATACAATTATTGTGAGATGATTTTTTTATAATTTCAGAAAACCAATTCTCCATTTATGAAGTGCAGATTTATACACATGTAGCTATATGAAAGATGTGTCAATAGTGAAGTGGAAGCACACCTCCAGATGTGATTTTCTAGAACTACTATAGGGTATTATTAATAATCCTTTAGCTTCATTAAAAAATATCTAAGCAGGGGCTGTAGAGATGGCTTAGCGGTAAGACGCCTGCCTCCTAAGCCCAAGAACGCTCGTTCCAATCTCCAGGTCCCACATTTAGCCAGATGCAAAGTGACACAAGGGCACAATGCCGCACTTGACCACAAGGGGACACATGCATCTGGATTTTGTTCGCAGCAGCTGAGACGCTGCTGGCGCGCCCATCTCTATCTGTCTTCCTCTCCCTCTCTCTCTGTCTCTCTCTGTGTCTCTCTCAAAAAAAAAAAAAGAAAAGAAAAGAAAAAAATATCTAAGCAGTACATCCACCCACATATATTACAATCAAGAATGTTTCCTCTGGGCTGGAGAAATGGCTTAACAGTTAAGGAACTGGCCTGCAAAGCCAAAGGACCCAGGTTCAATTACCCAGGACCCACATAAGCCAGATGCACATGGCACATGCATTGGAGGTCATTTGCAGTGGCTGGATGCCCTGGCATGCCTATTCTTTCTCTTTCTTTCTCTCTTTCTCTCTCTCTCTCTCCCTCTCCTTCCCTCTTTCTCTCTGTCACAAATATATATATATATTTTTTAAAGAAATAAAATAAAATGTTTCCTCAAAGATTAGGATAATAATAATTACACCCATCTGAGAATGACCACTCTGTATAAATTTGCATTTAAAAAGAAGGCATGTTCACATGTTACAAAGACTTGTTAATTTTGGTCTTTGTTTTTGAGGTTCTTAATTTGATTAAAGATATGAAGACAATCCTTGTGGGAACACTAGGGTTATAGAACATTTTTATATAAGTTCAGAAACATTTTAATAAGATTTTTTTAATTTATTGCTTGGCTGATTAAAGCACGCATACCAAGATCTCTTGCCACTGCAATTGAAAGCCAGATACATGTACCACTTGTTTTTTTAATTTTATTTATTTATTTATTTATTTATTTATTTATTTATTTATTTGAGACAGAGAGATGGAGAGAAAGAGAGAGAGGGAGGGAGAAAATGGGCACTCCAGAGCCTCTAGCCACTGCAAATGAACTCCAGACACATGCACCCCTTGTGCATCTGCCTTACATGGGAACTGGAGAATCTAACCAGGGTCCTTAGGCTTTGCAGGCATGTGCCTTAACCACTAAGCCATCTCTCCAGGCCCTTTAATAAGATTTTTAAGATCATGTCTGGCCTTTTGAGAATTTATTTTTTAAATATTTTGTTCTTTTTAAATTTTGTTATTTAGTAGAAACTTTGTATGGACACATCATATGTTAGTACCATTATCCTCCCTGCCCCTCCTTCAGGCCCCCACTTCACTGAGGGCCTTTTTTTGAGGCAGGGTCTCACTCTAGCCCAGGCTGTCCTGGAACTCACAGTGATCCTCCTACCTCAGCCTTCCCATTGCTGGAATTAAAGGCATGTGCCACCAAGCCCAGTTCAATAACTTAAACTTTCAACAGCAGAGTGTTAACTGGAATGAGCTTGGGCGTCAGCTTCCTTCAAGCCAAAGTCATACCTGGCTCAGTTCTTCAATAGAAACAAAGAAAATGTGTAATTATAAGCTTTACAAAGAGGAATAGATAACACTAACCAACCAAACACCAGTTTTCCCACTAGTAAATTCATTTTTAGTAAACATTTAAAAATGAGAAAAGAACAAAAAATTAAAAATAGATAGTTTAGGCCTGGAGAGATGGCTTAGCAGTTCGGGCGCTAGCCTATGAAGCCTAAGGACCCATGTTCAACTCTCTAGATTCCACATAAGCCAGATGTACAAATGTGAAGCAAGCACAAGGTCACACATGCCCACTAGGTGACACAAAGATCTGGAGTTCAATTATAGTGCCTGAGGCCCTGATGCATTAATTTTCTCTCTCTCTCTCTCTCTCTCTCTGTCTCTTGCTCTAAAAACTAAAATTTTTAAAAATATGGATAATTTACCCAAAAAGTTTGTAAAATATAGGCATTTAAAGTAGAAGTTTGTGTAAGAGATCTTCCCTAACATAAATTTTTAAAATAACTTCAATGAAGAGGAAAGATTTTATAAAGATGAGAATGATCTTGAGTGAAAAACAGTATTAAAATATGTTTTCTCCTTCAATTGTTCATATATGAAAAGGATCATGGCATAGACAAAAAGAAAGGTGAACTTTTACCAGTATAACCTTCTCTACTTTTCTACTTACAGATGAATGTAAATTGAGGCTAAAATATGAAACCCAGGGTAACAAGCAGATAGTTCAGCCACCAAGAATCTCAGTGTAAGTTAATTGAAAGGTTATTGTCTGGTTGTGACATTAAAATCATGAGAAATTGCTTCTCAGCCTTTTGGCTAAGATCAAGTGTAAAATAGTGAGAAGAACAAGTTCAAAGTTCTATGATGACTTAATCCTACCAACATCTCAGAAAGGGAACATATATTTCTCTGTACCTTATTTCAAATATTGTCTCTTAATGTTTTTTTTTAAAAAAGTATTGGCACTCGGGCAATTTAAATTATTATTTTGCTAAACGGGATTAAAGGAAAACGTGGTTTAGCACAAGGGCATTCGGTTCCAATGTCCTCTTTCTCTTCTGTCCAGGTCTTCACTGAGGCGCCACCGTATCCTCTGATAGCTACAGAGATGAATAAGGATCAGATACAGTCCATCCCTGCCAGCCCATGCTGACAACAGTATGGCACTTCCCACAGCCAACTGCTGTTTCTTAAACATCATCTGTGTGGTGGAGAAGAAAATAAGCAAAACACAGAGACAGAGAAGAGAAAGCATAGGAAATCTTAGCCACTCAGTGTGTATTAGCTACTCAGGATTCATGAGGCACCAACTATTGATGGTTAGGCATTCAAGAGAACCATGTACCGACTATGAGCACCCAGAGGTGCAGCTCCAAGGCTGATCCTGAAGACCTCAGATGTCAGGATGTCAACTCCATCCTGCAAGTTATAGAGAACCAGCCAGCCAGGTCAGCAATCCATAGCCCAATTTCCATTTTTAAAAAAATCTCATTACAGCAACCGAGCGCAGGGCAAATGTGTGGAGAGGAAGCTCCATCAGTGAAGAGCTCACTGCGTGGTTTTGTGGGAGCCATGAAGAGTAGAAATGGAAGAGTGATCAAATCACGTGAGGAAACGTAACGGGCGAAGTCAGAAATTGTGACGATTAAATGTTGACATGAAAAGAAAATGAGGGAAGATGGCTCAGGAGTTAAAATGCTTGCCACACAACCATGAGGACCTACGTTCAGATCCCCAAAACCCATGAGAACCATGATGCAAAGCTGTACCCCTAGCTCTGAGGAAGCAGAGGCAAGCAATGCCTGGGCTCACTGGCTAGCTATTCTAGCTACATGGGTGAGCTCTACATTCAGCAAGCATCGTGTTTCAAAAATGAAAGTAGAGAACAATCAAGGAAGACACTCAATGTCCTCCTCTGACCTACAAATGTACATACACATATGTGCACACACACCTGCACATGCAGCAACTACATACACATACCTGTGAATACATGTATATATATATATATATGCAAAATGAAAGCAATAGAGAGTGGATTATACTTAAAAAATATTTACATCATGATTATAAATGCAGATGAAACTTGTAAATTACTTACAAAGAAAACTTCATTCGATACCTATATAAAAGCCTTATGGAGTGAGCACCCCTTGAAACCAAGTGTTTATGCATGTGTGTGTAAAATGCATGTGTGTGTGTGTGTGTGTGTGTGTGTGTGTGTGTGTGTAGACATAGGGACATAGAAGCCTGAGGACAACCCTGAATGTCATTCCTCAAGAAATCTACTGACCTGCTGCCTGCCAAATGAGCTAGACTTGTTAGTCAGTGTGTGCAGAGGATCCTGTTTATCCCTCCCTGGGGCTGGAATGATAAGCATATGCCACTACATCCAGTATTTTGAAGTGGGTATCAGCTTCAGGTTTTCATGTCACTCAAACTGGCAAGCATTTTAACAACTGAACTATCATCTCCTCAGCCCCTAGAAACTGGATTTTTACAGATGTTTAAAACAATAGGCTACCAGCAAGTCATGGCTGTGTTACTTGTTCATGGTTCAAAAGAACTACTGGGAGGGTAATCAATAAGGGAATTATGGGAGAAATGGCAAAGACTATCAAGAAGAGAGATCCGATGAGATAATGATTGATGTGCCAATAGGTGTAGCAGTATGAAAGGTCCTAATATCCTGAGGAATCAAAAGTCCAGATACTAAAGCAAAGGAGACCCGGAAGGGCTGTGGGAAATGAGAGAAACTGTGGGTGGGAGTGGGTTAAAATGCAAACAAAAATGAAATTCTAGTTTTTAAAAATTGAGTAGACTCCTGGTATTCCTGACCCAGTAAGAAGGTCTATTGTACACAGGGAAATGCGTACTGCTTATCATGAAGAAAAACGGTGTCACTGCTGCTTTCTCTGTGAGCTGGGGAACGTGAAAGTTCAGGCAGAAAAGAAAGAGAGGAGTAATAGAAAGGAGCAAATTACAGAGAAATATACAGAGGAGAATGCAAGTTCTAAGATTTTTTTGTGTGTAGTAAGCCATTGGAGGCTGTAGAGTAAATGAGATTTGCTCAGAGAGGGACCTGGGTACCATTCAGGTGATTCTCAGACATCTATTTTCCATGGGATGGGAGGAAACAAAAGTGGAAAGCTGGGGTATTTTTATAATGACCTAAATTAGTAGTTATGAAGGTATGGTCTGTGATTCTCTGGGGTTTCTAAGACTCAAGAGATCAATAAGGTGGTAGATATTTTAATAATAACTCTAAAATGATATATGGTTTTTCACTGTACTGAATTGAAATGTTAGGGGGTGGGGACGTAGTCCGTAAACCAGCCAGCACTATTCCTCTGCTCTAGCCCAGAAGTGACTGTATTCCTCAGAGATTCACACAGGAGAAAAACTAAAAGTCCCCTGGTAAAAGTTTTATCCATGTGTCAGAAAAAAAAATTAATTTCATGAACCCAGCTCCTAAGGCTTGCGAGATGCTCAGTAGGTAATGAAAGCTCTTACTGCACCACATTGGGATCTGAATTTAGATCCCCAGAACCCACATAAAAGCCTGGCACAGGGTCTTGGGCTTTAATGCCAGCACTAGGGAGGCAGCGGGAGAAGGAAAGATGCCTGGGGCTTGCTGGCTAGCTAGTCTAGTGGAATCCATAAGTTCCAGGTTCATGGAGAAACTGTCAAAAAGAGGTAAAGAGCTGGCCTTTACATTATATTAGGAACAAAAAAAAAAAAAAAAAAAACTTTTAAGAAAAGAAAATGCCCTTATGTGACACAGAACTGTGTACAGTGAATATACACAATGAAAAAACAATGAGATACTCGATTTTAAGGAAGACATTTCAATCCATTAATACCTAACCTAACTGTTTAGATGAATTATTTAAAAAGCTCATAGAGCTGGACCCATAGCCCTTAAAATAATCTAGTTCTTAACATCAAATTTATACCATTAAACATCCCGTGACATCTCCAGGAATTCTTCTTATTCAACAGGACACAAAATAAAATGCAAAAGGATAAAGGACACATTCTTTCATATACACATGTAGCCCTATAAACCCCTTTTATATTGATTCTCATCTATTTATTTCACGTAAGTGTTGTATTTACCTTCTTGTGGCTGGGATTAAAGCACCCAGCCAAAAGCAGCTGATGGGAGGAAAGTTTTCATTTTGGCTCACAGTTTCGGAGGGGAGGTGGTAGGAAGCTTCATGATGGCAGGGAAAAGCATGGAATGGGTAGAGGCTGGACATCACTTCTGGCACAGCAGGTGGAAAAACAACAGCAGCAGAGTGAGCCAAACTCTGGCAAGGGGGAGCTGGTACTCATAAGCCCACCTCCAACAGTCCACCCCCCAGCAAGGCTCCACCTCCCAAACTGCCATCAGCTGGAGACCAAGTATCCCCATCACGTGAGTTTATGGGGGACATCTGATTCAAACCATGACAATAAGAGAAACCAGTCTTCAGGAAGCATGACAAATCTAAGTCACAAGAAAGTGAACTGTTGACTCTGGATGTTGAGCTACTTTTTGATTTAAAGTGTGGGTAGTTTGCCTGCTCTGTGTCAGATCTTCTCTCATGGAGGTTGCACATGGAAGTTGGTGAAGATTCTTGGTCTTTATTACTAGTTTTTTTTGTTTGTTTGTTTTTGCTTTTAGAAGATCCTCTTTTTTGCATGTGTATGTATGTGGTGTATATATATGTGTGTTTGGATGTATGTGTGGGGCATGTACATGTGCGTATGTGCATATAAATGTCAGATTGACATGGGAGTCTTCCTCAGTCCCTCTCTACTTTATTCTTTGAGATGAGGTCTCTTGCTGAACGACAGCTCACCAATTTGGTCAGACTAGCTAGCCAGTGAGCCCCAGGGATTCTGGCTCTACCTGGGATCAAAGGCACATACCACCAGACCTAGCATTTTATGCAGGTGCTGGGCGTCTGAACTCAGGTCTTTGTGTTTGCAAGTCAGGAACTTTACCCACTGAGCCACCTCTCTAGCATCCCTCTTTGCTTTTAAATTTATCCATTGTTTATTGTGTAAGTAAAGGAAGCTCATTCAATTTTATTGAATAGCCACGCATCGATCCAGTAGTCTAGAATAATATGGTATCAAAAACGCATCTGTCTTCTCATTAACAGTGCACATTTAGATATTGAATAACAAAACACAACTATGGAACACATATCACGTTTTTCCAATGGAGCCTTGGATGGTCTCCTAAGTTTCCTAAGCTTCTAACCACTACAGCTCATGCATGGTACTTATGTCTCTGTTCTTCATTAATAGCTCTTAACCATGTGTTCCATCTACAGCCACCGTCAAAAGAGACCAGAAATGGCCCTTGCTTGACCTTGCTGATCGAAGTGCCCTGGAAAGTTGTTCTTCTTTTGCAGAAGGTTGCAAGTCTGGAGGAGATAAATTACCCCCTCACACTTCATCCAAACCACAGCTGAATCCACAGAGGAATGGGGAGACACAAGAGTGCTGCTTTTATGCTGTTCCTGATAATCAGCACCAGGGTGTAGGAGACAGACCCTGAGGATACTCAACACCTACCAAAGCAGAGATCCAGAGTCTCTGAAGAGCTCATCACTGAAGTAGACTTAAAACTCACCCACCATGCCTCAGGGGATTTTGCAGAAGAGGGGGCGGAAAGATTGTAAGAGCCACAGGTTGAGACATCCAGCCCAGAGGCATTCTCTCCCCCCCCCCCCAAAAAAATAACTGACTACTGCTTCCATAACACATAAACTACAACCCCATGGGGAATATCTGCAACCCCACTGAGGAGCTCCTCAATGGAATGGGGGCAAAGATGAGGAAAAAGAGGGTACCAACATATGATGTATCTCTATGAAACATCTCGTTAATAATGATAATAACATTAAAAAATAAATAAATAAAACTTTGTTTAGAAAAGACCAGAATGAAGCTATTAAAAATAAATACAGAATGGTGGCAACTATATGAGTAACAAAAGCCAATATATTTTGAAATTAAAGGAAGGGAAGTGGACTTGTCGAACTTTCCTGGGATCCATCTATATGGTGACTAAGGGCACTATTTTGAAACAATTTTGTGAAAAATATTTTATGATATGGGCCAGATGGCAGCATTAAATCCAGACATATAGACAATAAATTACTCTTGCTTCAAATACAAACTCAGGTCTGAACAAGAAACATCAAGAAGAAGGCACATAGTCCATAAAATATAACATACTAAAGTGCAAGGAAATTAAAATTCACAAGGTTAGAATCAGGTTACGTAAAATGATTAGGACTGTCGTTAATGGACTCCTTTATTGAAAATCTACCTCCTTCTATGGGAGGCTTCAGCTTTCACAAAAGACTTCAGATCACTCTGGGAGGAAATGTTCAATTATGGAGAAAACAAAAGAAACTGGGACTGTCTCTTGAGTAATATTAATTTATTATTTCCATGTAGCTCTTCTTAGATTTCACAAGCTATTTGTAACAATATATTTGAGGGGTAGCGAGATGGCCCTGTGGTGCTTATACTTGCCAAACAGGCATGCGGGCCAAGAGGGTCTAATTCACTCTGAGTTCTGAGCTCGATTCCCCAGCAGCCAAGTAAATGGCAGGGTGTGATCACACATACCCGGCAACCTCAGTCCTGTAAGAAACAGAGGCGAAAGACTTGCTAGGGCTCAGTGGTTAGCCATTCTGATGGAAAATGGCATCAAGTCAATGAGAGACTCCATCTGGAGAAAATAAAGTAGAAGAGGCACACACAGAGAAGTGTTCTCTTCTGGCCTCCGCATGTGTGCACATGGGGCTCTCACACACACATACCCACCCACAGCATACCGCACACACAAAAATAATAATGACATGTGTTTGAAACAGAAATTCAATTCGTCCGCAGTTTCCCATAGTTTATACTGAATGCACAAGATGTACAAAGATATGCATCAATACAAGTTAAAGAAGGACACTGAATGTTGTCCATAAAATACATTCAGAGTAATAAATGGGTAATAATCACCCTCTGTGAAGCATAAGAATGAGAACTAGAAGGAAGACATCAACTTCAGCTGCAAACTCGGGCTTGAAAGGGCAGTTCCTACCTGAACAGAAAACAATGACTCCGTGAGGTAATGTCTTCACATTCATACAGCTAAAAGATGACCAGTCTGTGTCACGAAATGGTTGACTCCAAGGGCACCTGGACTGTTTGTCTTTCAACTGAGGGAAGAGGACACGGGTTCTGTGTGTCCTCCAGAGATGGAGGGGATGAATAGCAGATAGATTTCAGCTCAATACAAGTGAATTGACACATTTGTTTCCCCAGGGGAAGGTGATTAAAGGTATTTTAGTAGTGTCTAGGAAATCTTTGCAACATTTTTATTACTGAAATAATAACCTTTCATGTAAAAGTATAAAAATAACACTGAACATGGGTAAGGTAACCCAGGGTTAATCATTAACTATATATATATATATATATATATATATATATATATATATATATATATATATATATATATGACTTATTGTTGCTTCTAAGCTTGCCTGCCTCTGCTTCATGAGAACGCAGTTAACTTTCCACAGCCAGTTGGAGACATTTGTTTCTGCTTTTATAGTTAAAATACATAAACACAAACATACACATGCACAGGAATGAGAAGTGCTTAATTACTTAAGAATCAGTATTAACTTTCATTCCCCCCCCAAAAAATTCACAGCTGTTGTATTTACAATTTTATTTGTAAAACAGAAGTGATTGTGAAGCTAGAAATGAAATCTGAAATCTTAAAAGGCATGGGTGTTCTTGAAAGACCTTGTTTTGGGCCACTTCAGTTCCAAACAGCTATATAGTTGCTCTCTGAATTTCTACAGTGGAAGACAGTGAAATGATGTGATTTTTGTGTGATTTTAGCATCTTTCTTCTCAGAAGTATGTGATTAGCAAGGAAATGTGAAGGCAAAAAGGCTAAATAATTTCAAACAGGTCTATAAGATTTATGATATGTAAAGTCAACATAATCTCTAGTTGAGTTTACTCTCTCATTCGCTCAGTGTGTCTTACACACACACACACACACACGTTTTTGCAACCGGTCCTCTCCTAAATAGGAAAAATTCAGGTGCAAATAGAGCTTCTACTATAAAAGAAACTGAGGAAGCCAGGAGTCAAGAGCGGGACCAAAGTGAACAAGGTTCCTCCTCAAAGTTAGTTTATTTCTTTTACAGAGGGGTCAAAAAAAAAAAAAAAAAAAAAAAAAAGATCCCTCTTGTTTCACACAGGTTTGCAGGGTTGAAAATTTGGAACGCATAAGTGTGTGTGTGTGTGTGTGTGTGTGTGTGTGTGTGTGTGTTTTCTTTTCCGATAAGAAGAACTGACTGAGGCAAGGAGGAATACAATCATGGCTGGAGGGAGAAGAGCTGGAAGAAGAGCGTTGGGGATTTTAAGAGCTGTCAGGGCTGGGTCCGGGCAACGTCCTTCTGGTCTGATTGTTAGGAGGGAGGAAAAACGCTGTGGGGGGAAATGGAATGATTCGCGTCGCTTTTCTTATGTTTTGTTGGTGCTAAGAAACTTCTCTCTCTTCTTACCTTCTATCCAACTCTCTTTCTTGTTCCTCCCTCCCCCATCCCCATGTAGATGCGTTTGCTTTAGAGAGCAGCAGCGACTCTTGGAATTGCTTTGCGCAAAATCCACTGCTTCTCTTTCTCTCTCTCTCTCTCTCTCTCTCTCTCTCTCTCTCTCTCTCTCTCTCTCTCTCTCTCTCCCTCCACTCCAGCCTGGGATGCGCACGGCGCTCCCTCCCCTCTCTGCCGCGCTGGGGATGCGCTTCTGGGTACCACTAAGGTGGGAGGGGGGCCTGCAAGCAGAGGCTAATGGGAGATGCTCAGACGTCCCTTTCTGCCTCACGCTTGCTCCCTCGCTCGCTCGGCTCTCTCCGGTTCCGCCAAGGCTGAGCTCCATAAGAAACAGCAGCAGGAGCTGAGGCAGGCAGCAGAGAGAGAGAGAGAGAGAGAGAGAGAGAGCGGCTGGGGGGCGCGCAACCCGAAAAGTGGCCTTTGCTCTCGGTCACCTGCACCGGGTCCTCCTCTGGCCATCACCACCACCATGGACCCCACGAACCCCAGCAATTGCTCCTCGGACCTCTCGGCGCAGACAAGTTGCTCAGCTGCGTCTGGCTCCTGGGTCAACTTGTCGCACGTAGACGACCGCAACCTGTCCGACCCGTGCGCTCTGAACCGCACCGAGCTGGGCGGCAGTGACAGCCCGTGCCCTCCCACGGGCAGCCCGTCCATGGTCACAGCCATCACCATTATGGCCCTGTACTCCATCGTGTGCGTGGTGGGTCTCCTCGGGAACTTCCTGGTCATGTATGTGATCATCAGGTAAGGAACACACAAGGCTCCAAACTGTGCGGGGTGGAGTGGGGGAGGGGATAAAGTCTCCCATATCCCCAAGGGAGAGTAGGGGGTGTGTGACCCAGGGCAAGTAAGCAAGGGGACACCATGGATGGAGTGTTGGCCGTTAGTGTGTGGAAAATCGAGTCTTTTTGGTTTTATGAGGGATGGAGGGTTGTTTTGTTCCTCCCTTGACAAAGCGAGCAGCCAAAAAAAAAAAAAATTCTCAAATCGAGAAGTTTCTTTGGTCAAAGAGTCTTAAAGGTCTGGGAGGTGGGGAACCCAGTCTCAGAGTCCCCTCTTATCCTGAACAAGAAGCTTGCTCCTTGTGCATGAGCTATGTGAACAGTGAAGTTGTTGATTAGTGACTGGGGGAGCCTACTAAGCTTTCCAAACTGAGGGCTGAGTCTCCACAGTAGTTTAAAGAGATGGACCAGTGAACTTACACAGCCCCACCCCTTCTGCCTCTTGGCCTGGGGCCCTTGTCCCTTCTTCCTTCCGTCCTGAGACTGCCCTAGGTTGAGGGAGTTTTGCTGGCATCGGCGCCCAGCTCTGTCACTTAAACGATGGACTAAACGCCGTCTTGCTTCCTCTACGTTGCACTTTGTAGCCTCAGACCAGCTAGGGTTCGTGAGTTGCACTGGAATTGATAGGGTGGTTGGGGGCTTTGGTGGTTTCAGTGTCAGGATATAACAGTTTTTTCTATTTTTTATTTGAGATTTCCAAAAGTTGAAAGCAATTAGAAGTGACTGAATGCAGCTTGTTTCTGTTTTAGAAACGACTTTATTGAAAGTCGTCAAGCATGGTCTGGGGAGGGGCGGGGAAGGGCTTTATCCAGTGAAATTATTTTGAAAGAATTTGTGGTCCACATTTGTTTCCAGATGTTCCAGGTGGACTTGGCAAAGATTGTGCATGCTCAGTATTGAGACACATGCTGATAGGGTCAGCATCGAGTTTTATATTCAGATCCAACCAGTTAATGTGGAATATAACATATTCATCTTGAACAAAAATAGATTTAAAAATGTTAATGCTCTAAAAAATGTCCCTAATTTGAGTTTTGTTTCCCAATAAGTACACATCCTGAACATATGAATATATGCACATCCTGAACATGGAATTTTCATATTTAGTTATGACATCTGCCTCATTTCTTCAGCAAATATTGTGGATTTGAGTGGAAATCTTAAATCGTTTAAAATGAATTATCCTCGTTATGTTTTATGTTATTCCCAAGGGGCTGCGGATTGCTTGTGATCAATCTTTCCACTTATGTGTCTGATTTCTTTAATTAATGATTGCAAAAGAATCAAGCTAATTTCCCTGATCTTTGCCTGAGGAGCGCATAGGCAGCGTCCCTGAGAAAAGAGCACCATCTATTGAGAGGAAGGTTAACAGCAGAAGGAAAAAGACAAGAAGGAAAGCAACGCACGAATTTATGCTTGAGAACAGTTATTTTCCGTGATTCAGTATAAAAGATTCATTTCAGAGATAAAAGCCACATCTCCTCTGGCAGTTATGACAATAATTAAAAGTTGATCTTGTGTAGGTAAAAAGGTATTGCTCACTTTTGCTGAAAAGGTCATAGAAATCATAAGCTAAAAGAACTAGAAGGGACTAGAGATTAGCTATGCAAGATTAGACAAAGGATATATAAATGATCTGTTACCCAAGAACAGATAGTCCAAAACTACTGAATTTCACTTGGCAAACCTAATTTTCTGTTTATTGGGGCAGAAAATGGTGATTTTATATAAATGCTAGATGAACAATATAGGGTTACTTTATAATAATAATAATAATACAGAAATAAACAAATCATCCCCAATTATATGGGGGTGGTAGATTGAAAAAGTCATGAAAGAGAAATTATCAAGCGTGTCAGAAGTCTGTCTTCATGAAATACAATCTTTCATTCTTCTTCCTTGCATCGTCTTCATTTTTCTTCTCTTTGGTTTATGATTTCCTGTAAAGAGAGCCAAACAGCCTTATCCCAGACTGCTGTTTGAGAAGTTGCCAGCAGGGTGAGTTTGTTGTAAAGACAGGGCCTCCCACTTGTTCACTTGGAGCAGCATGGTGACATTGTGTCTCACAGAGAACATGCTATTATGCTTGAGTCTCTGAACTGAGAGTTCTGACAAAACGCACTTCTTGAAAAGTCAATCCAAAAACCCACCTGTGGAAGATTGGGGATTTAATTACAAGGTCAGATAACCCTCTGGGAAGAAGAGTGTGAAACAGAAAAACAAGCAGGTCGGTGACAGACGAGGTGCCAGGAAAGCTTGTGAGGGTTGAAGCAAGTATGTCTGTTTAGCTGAGGGCTATTTGACTGACTTTCTTCATGCAGTAGTGTTTTAACCACAAACTGATCATCAGCTCCTGACTCACCTCCTGCTAAAATGAAAAGCACAATGCCCTGTCCATTAAGGAGTGAGGAGTGCTCATTGCCTTCTACCATGTAAAACTCCACAAATATTACTACATAATCAAGTAGTTGCTGTTCTGGCTACGTTAAAAGGTTAGTGTTTACTATAATGTCTTAGTACACTGAATGAATCATGAGGATCTGATGACTTGGAATAACAATAGCAATAAAAATAACTGGTAGTGTCAATGCTATGAATAATACATGCCTGTTGCATCTCCAGCCCCACCATCCCCATGCTTCAACATCACCAAACAATATAACTTGCGTGTGATTCCTACACAGTGCTGTCCTAAGGAATATAAGAGAGATACTCTCCTATGATCCAAAGATGCAACATCCATCTGAATATCCTGATAGAAATGTTATAAGTGGACTGGAGAGATGGCTTAGTGGTTAAGACATTTGCCTGCAAAGCCAAAGGACCCAGGCTTGATTTCCCCAGTACACACTTAAGCCAGATGCACAAAGGCATGTGCATCTGGAGATCATTTGTAGTGGTTAGAGGCCCTGGTGTGCCCTTTCTCTCTCTGTCTCTCTCTCTCTCTCTCTCTTGCTCACAAATAAATAAATAAAATTTAATAAAAGAAATGTTATAAGTGGCCATTCCTGAAAGTACATTTGGTTTTAAAGAGGGGAAGGAATGCCTTCAGGACAATGTTATGGAAATTACCAGAAAGGTTCTAAAGAATATAATGACAAAAATATTCAAAAAGCTATCAAATATATAAACAGGAGGTGATGACTTATTATTTTCAATAAATTAAGCAAAATATCAAAATAATACATAAAATTATAGCTACCAGAGATGTTTTGCTTAACAAAACTATTTGGCCAAAGTATATAAATAATCATGATTGTAAAAAGTAATAGAGGACTGGAGAGATGGCTTAGCAGTTAGGGTGCCTACCTGCAAAGCCTAAGAATGCCCTTTTGAACCTCCAGGTCCCACATTGAGCCAGATGCAACAAGTGACACAGGGGCGCAATGCCATACATTCACCACAAGGGGGCACATGCATCTAGAGTTCATTCACAGCAGCTGAAAGGCCACTGGCGCACCCATTCTCTCTCTGTCTCTCTGTCTCTCTCTCAAAAAAAAAAAAAAAAACTAACAGAATGCCTTTTATTTTGTGAGATTAAAAAAAAATCCCTTTGTCTATCTATGTATCAGTGAACATGACATTCCTTGCCATTGCTGAAAAGAAGTGGAGGGCTGGAAACTGTGAGATGCCTGAGGGTTATATAAACCATTCTTCTAATACAGTTTCAGGAAAGAGTGCCATATGAAGACTGGGGTGCAGCTGAGTAGAAGAACAAATTCCAGTTTCAGAAAAATAATATTACCTTCATTTTAAAGATTTTTTTCTTAATTTGGTTAAATTAGCAGTATATCTAGATATCAAAAAAAAAAAACCCTCAAGATGTAAGATGGTGTCACATAATTAGATTTGATGGAATGGCTTTCTACATAAGGTTAGAATACAGAATTCAGCATATATCTAAGTTGGGAGTGTGATATTAGTATGATCTCCCCCTAAACTCAAAGGGGAATGGAACATGGGGGGAGGGGAAGGAGGTTAGGAGGAAGAGTAGTGGCCCTCCACTACCTTTGGAACCATGCTCTTACATAAGCAGTCCCAACACATATAAGGAGACCTGACTTAAACCCTCCTATAAAAAGGAGCCCATTTGTGTCGTGCTAGGTTACCTACTGCTATAGACTCCATACGTCCTGTCAAAGTAAGTGGTAAGCCACACTCCCTAATGAGATCATACTTTCAGGAGGCTCCGTTGTGGTGATCAGCTCACGAGAGTATCACTGTCATGCAGAGGGTTAGTGTTCTTAGAGGAGAGGCTCTGAGAGCGTCCTCTCCATCACGTGAAGTCACGGGAGGGGCGGGGAGAAGCTGGCTCACTTGGAACCAGGATGTTGCCCTCACCAGATCACTCAGTTTCCAGTTTTCTGAGATAGGAGCCCAAAACAGACACCTACATCTATATACCTAAAAACCCCATTAGATTGCATGAGAAGACAAACTGTATTGGACACTCTTCTTGCCTCGATGGAAACTTATATCCAGAATAAAGTAATCCACCTCTCATGAGGCCAGGCACCTCATCATCACGTGTGAGTGGTGGGAGTTCTGAGCTAGGTCTGCACGTCATCTAAGAGGATTCTAAAACGTATTAGTGTGACTTAACGTTAGAATAAATTAAACCAACCAGACCCATCCACTAGCTTCCAATATTTCCCTTTTTTTTTTTTTAACATTTCTCCTCTGCATTTTACTCCTATCATCTATCTTTCTTATCTCATTGAAATCCTGTTATGAAAAGGGGAGGAGCTTGAGAGGCCACTCCCATCCCCAATGAGCCAATGACAGGGGCAGAAGGTGTCATTGTCTTCTGTGGTGCAAACACTGGTAAGCAATGAGAAGAAAGAGTGCAATGAAACTGAGGAAGGTAATGTGAGAGACATATGAACATATATATAACATATGTATAAAATGTCAAAAAACAAAATTTTAACAAATAAAAAACCTATCAACAGAAAGAAAATTTTTCTTGTTTGTCAAGTCTCAAAGCTATTCTTGGGCCTGGAGAGATGGCTTAGTGGTTAAATGCTTGCCTGTGAAGCCTAAGGGCCCCAGTCCAAGGCTCGATTCCCCAGGACCCATGTAAGCCAGATGCACAAGGTGGCGCACGCATCTGGAGTTCATTTACTGGCTGGAGGACCTGGCACACCCATTCTTTCTCTATCTCTCTGCCTCTTTCTCTCTCTGTCTGTCCGTCACTCTCAAATAAATAAATAAAAAGTAAACAAAAATTATTTTAAAAAGCTCTTCTTGTGTTCAGCCTCCCTGGGAACCCTGACCACGCTGTGCAGCATAAACCCACATACATGCTAACTGCCGTGAGAATCTGACCATTCCTTGTGGCTACTGTCGTGAGAATCTGATCTTGCCTTATGGCTTTGCAGAATGTCCCATGATACTCTTGATGGCTTGAACTGCATCTGTCTCCTGATGACACCTAAGAAGGTCAACACTCCACCTAGATCAGCAGAACCACATGTCTTTATAATACTGTGTAGTTGAAAATATTTATCAATTCCAATTCACCTGGGGTAATTTGGCTATAAACTCTAATTCAGAAAATGTCCTAAATGCATTCATTTTTTCTGTGTCTGTAAGTTTTAACATTTGCCATGAAAAAGGGTCAATATAGCCAGACATGGTGGCACACCCCTTTAATCCTAGCACTTGGGAGGCAGAGGTAGGAGGATTTCCATGAGTTCGAGGCCAACCTGAGACTACTGAGTGAATTCCAGGTCAGCCTGGGCTTGAGTGAGACCCTACCTCGAAATAAAAAAAAAAAAAAAAAAAAAAAAAAAAAAAAAAAAGAGTCACTCTGATAGATTGATATCAGCATATACACACATCTGCATAAGTACATGTGCATATGTACTCACCTGCATCAACTTTGAATAGAGAATAAATAGCCACTGTAATCATGGAAATACAGAAGTAAAAAGAAATGAATACAGTGACTTTCATCAGTCTGATAGTTACATTCTATGCTTATCAACTAATCAAAATATAAATCTGTTTCAAGTGTGATTCTGTTTAAAGATACTTTACATAATATATACTGTGGATGCAATATCAGTGAGCCCATGGCGTAGTACATGCCTGAATTTGTGCTTATGTAACATCTATCTAACACACATACTTTCTCAACACCATAACGTCCTTGTTCTTAGAACACAAGATAGAACGGCATCACTGTACATGGGAGCATTTTAACCAGTGACATTGTTATTATGGATGAGAAAGACTGGCAAGGTCTCAGACATGGACAGCAGGTCACTACCTGCCCCTAGCTCTCTCAGGTTTGGTCATGGTCAGAGAAAGAATTCAGAGAAGAGACAAAGTCAAGAATTGGGAGGAACTTTTGTTGCACACTCAGAAGGGAATGTGGGATTCTCAGGAAGGAGTCACATCCTCAGGAATTTTGCATAGTTCATCTCAGACAACTTTCTGGAGGGGACAATTCTTCATGAACTGAGGTGAGGAAATGGCAGGAGTTCCAGGAAGGCATTGAAATGTTCATGTCATAGTGTTTTTCTCTTTTTCTATCCTTCTATGGGGTTTTAGAATGGGTCATAGTCACAGATTCATGGAGGAAACAGCCAATTCTACAAGGCCAACAATATGTAAGACGCCATTGTACTGAAGCAAAGGACAGTTAGCCAGTGGCTCAGCCATATCCTAGGTGGTCTTGTTGTTTACTGTATGAGCAGTCACACGATGCCCTGTTGTAATATAGCTCTGAGGCCGCGTCAGCCTCTAGTCCCCTTAAGTTTGCTCTCTTGTCTCTTTACCTGTCTAGTCTGCTTCAGGGCAACAAAGAGAAACCGCCAAGAGAAACAAAAAGGCAAACCCAGAGTGCAGACAAACTGCTTGCTCATAGAGGACAGGAAAACCAGAAAGCTGATCACACTTTACTTCACTTTCCCCGGGAACTTGCACAAAGAGCACTTCAAGTGTTTCACTGGTTTTCGCATGCTCATAACAAGCCCTGGAGTGGAAGCAAAAGCACACAGGAAATTTTTTGGAAAAATAGATAATTTCAGTTAACTGTCAGATATAGAACTCTCATATAATGAGGGTTAATGGTATACACAGTGATCTATAAGAAAACACAGTCATCTCTCATGACCCATAGGGGTCCCTGGACCCCTGCAAATACCAAATCCTCAGAAGCTCAAATCCCTTAGATAAAATGATATGGCATTTTTAAATAAATAAATAAAACAGGTACATCCTGCCAGTCTGGTAGTTGTGCCCAACATTTTATGTATGCATGTATGTATGTATGTATGTATGTATGTATGTATGTATGTATGTATGTTTGTGTTTGAGTGAAACAGAGAAATAATAGAGAGAGAGAGAGAATTGGTTATGCCAGGGCCTCCAGCCACTGCAAATGAACTCCAGATGCATGTGCTCCCTTGTGCATCTGGCTTACGTGGGTCCTGGGGAATGGAACCTGGGTCCCTTGGCTTTGCAGGCAAATGCCTTAACTGCTAAACCAACTCTCCAGCCTGTGCCCAGCCTTTTGGCACTGCAACAGGATTATTGTCATCTATAAACTTAACACTTGAGAACCATACAGTCAAGCAACAAGAAAAAAAGTGCAAAAAGAAGCATACTGTTCAAGTAAGTTTATGATTTTATGTTGGGCTGCATTCATAGCTGTCCTGGGGTTCAGGTCAGACATGCCTGCTAGAATATTTGTAATCTTAACGCAGTGTAAATGCTATGTAAATAGATGCTATGCTATATTACCATGGGAATAATGGCAAGAAGAAAAAAAAACACATCTGGATTTTTCCCTGTATCTTTTTGACGTGCACTTGTTTACAAGCCCTCAGTTGCAGAGCCCTTGGTTCTCAGATATGGGCAACTGACTTAATTTTCAAAGTAAAACCAAGAGAGGCAATCAAGAAGCTAGATTTGGCATGGAATTTGGCAGCAAGCCTGTGATGTGAAGTGCAATGCTTTTATTATCACGTATCATCAGATAAAATAGTCTGAAAACAAAACGAATTCCCATATGATTCCCTCTCATCAATTTGCCAGATACCCAAACATTCTGTGCACTTTTAAACGCATACTTGGCTTGATTTATTTTGCATATTGAAACAAAAATTTCAAATTATATTGATTTCCCCGTACTTCTCAAGGCAGAAGATTACATGTAATGGGGATGTTGAGGTCGGGTTTCACTCTAGCCCAGGCCAACCTGGAATTCACTATGTAGTCTCAGGGAGGCCTCGAACTCATGATGATCCTCCTACCTCTGCCTCCCGAGTGCTGGGATTAAAGGCATGTGCCACCACACCCGGCCTTGAAATTTTCCTGTTTTTTTTATTCAAAGATGCTTTAAATTGAAGAATCATTACCAAGGAAACAGCAACCGTGCTAGAGCTTCACAAACACAATTACTTTGCACTTATATACTTCGCGTATGTTGAAGTAATGTTAAGCAACAAAACCTCCATTCTCAATGCACCGATCAGGACTTGGTCGACAATTTAGTGGCTCTACTCCGGGTCTTAGAATTGGTCTGTCCCCTCCAACACTGAGAAGGATGAGAACAACAACAACAACAACAACAACAAAAAACAAACAGAGATTTACTCTGGAACAGGAAAACTGAACTTAATTCCCCAAATGCTTTCATGTAAGTTTTGTGTTTACATGGTTCCAAGGGAAGTATTTTACCTCACTTGAGTGCATGCAGATGCTCAGAGCACATACTCACTGGATGAAGAGCAGCCCCCTGGCAGCCCCCTTGCTGCTCCCTTGCTCTGGGTCTCTTCTAAGGAGCTAGCATTGTACAATCAGGTTTTTTCTGTTGTAACAATTCAACTATGACATGGTAGTTTAGAAGTAGGCATAGACAGTATGCAAATAAATGAACACAGTTGTATTCCAATAAAACTTTATGTGTGCACTTCAACTTTGACTTCATATAATTTTCTATGCCTAAATGCCTAAATAATTTTGTGTGTGTGTGTATACGTGTGTGTGTATACATGTGTGTGGAAACCAAAAGACAACCTCCGATGTCAATCTTCACGAATACCATTCACATTTTTTTAAAGACAGGCTCTTGCATTCACCCAGAGCTCTCTGGTTAGGCTAGACTGTCTTGGCAGTGAGACCCAGGGATCTGCTTGTTTCTGCCTCCCCAGTGACTGGATGATGAGTGTTTGCTACCACACCTGGCTTGTTTCCATGGATTCTGGGACTCAAACTCAGATCTTTATATTTACATGGGAAACACTTTAACAACTGAGCTATAACCTCAGCCCCAAATATTTTCCTTTCATTTTTTTTTTCTATTCAACCACTAACTTGTGAAATCATTCCTGGCCAACGGATCATAGAAGGAGCAGTGGGTTAGATTGGTTCCAAAAGCTCTCCTTTGCCAAAAAGCAGCACAGAGCAGCCTAACTGAAGTTTATATTCTTCCCGTCATGAAATGCGAACATTCTACCTTGTCTGCCAATTTTGATGACATGTTCTTTAACAGATAGAAACAAAAATAATTTCGTTCAAATAACCCGTTGATAACATATCTTGTCATCTCAGAAAAATGACAATATAAGTGTGAAGTTAACACAAGCTAACACAGTTTCCATAGTTTGTTTTGACCCCAAGTACTACTTTGCTGGAATTGATGTGAGAGTTGGGTGAACACACCGGTCTCTCTCCATGCTTCCTCTCATATCTCTGTCTAACCCTCAACCCTCCATTTGTCCAGCCGATTAGCTACATTGCTTATCACCCCGAGCCAGTGAATGTGTGCTTAGGAAAGAGGATTTCAAAAGAATCTCCCTCTTGAATATGATTTCTGGTTGTCTTGATTCAATACAGTATTCTGAGCTTTCTCGTAGCATTTTCCTTTTCAATCATTTAGAAGCTTTCAGGAAAAATTGAAACCATCATCTGTGCATTCATAATAACTTCTCGCTCTTGGCACGCATAAAATCTGTCCCCAAAACCATCTAAGCCTGCACACCAGCCACGCTTGTTGTCACCACAGGCATCTAGACAGTGAGGGACAGTGTCATTTTACTCAGTGCCTTCATGCCATTTCCAACACTACCGGCTTAGTTTATGTCGACTGATTTCTGACTTGCATAACTCATTCATGTTTGCAAAATCTGTTTGCTGGACTTTTCAAATGAATCTTCATGGTTCCAAAGGACTAGGAAGATGGCTCAGTTAGTCAACTATTTGTCACACAAGCATGAAGACCTGAGTTCAGCTTTTCCAACACATGTCAAAAATCCAGGCGTGGTGTTGTGTCCCTGTCATCCTAAATGCTGGTGTGAGGTAGGGACAGGAGACTCCCTAGGGCTTGCTAGCTAGCTAGTCTATTCAAATCAGCAAAGTCCAGACTCACTGAGACATCTTGTCTCAAAAAGTAAAGGTGCAGAGCATGGGAGAAAGACACTCAGCATCAACCTCTGCCCTCCATAGGCATGCACATACATGTATCCGTGCACCTGAACACACATGTGAACACTCACATGAACATGTGCCGACAAAGACACACAAAATTGTTGTTGCCTTCATTTTTTAAGATTTTATTTATTTCTTTGAGAGAAAGAGGCGGATAGAGAGAATGGGTGCACAGGGGACTCTAGCCACTGCAAAGGAACTCCAGACGCATGCTCCCCCTGTGGATCTGGCTTACATGGGTCCTGGGAATTGAAACTGGGTCCTTTGACTTGGCAGGCAAGTATCTTAACTGCTAAGCCATCTCTCCAGGCCTGTTGCCTTTCTTTTCAAATATCTATGTGGCCAGCTGGCTAGACAGAAGCCCTAGGAGAGGCTGAGGTGTTCTGAGGATATGTGATCCCCTGACTTTTGTCCATGGTTTTGTTTAATGAATTCCTGTGAGTTCATTGAAATCTCCTTCCTTCCTAACTCCACATCTTTAAAGCAGTCTTATCCATCTATGTCTGAGTAACTGCTTCTTTGACTGATCGTCCCCAGAGGATACCTTCTAGCGAGTATAGAAATGCATTCGCTTAACCAGCTGGCCAACAGGTTGAGGTCTGCAAGGAGAGAGCCAAGTTTCAGGACAGTTGTAACTGGGTGACAGAGAGTTTCCTCCAAATGTCGATCTTTCCTAGAATCTCTTAAGCAAGAACAAAGATCTAAGTTCTGGCAAGGAACCTGGTCTGCATAGAAAAGAAAACTAAAATTTGATTTCCATTCCAACAAACATGTGGACCATCAGAATTATTGCCTCAACCCTTGTACCACACTATAGACAAATAGAAGAGGCCTCCTCGATCTGCCAGGACAGTGGCTCCCCTTGTTTCACACCAGCATCACCTCGGAAGTTTAAAGAAGAGTCCATGTAGGATTAGCTAACCCACAACATCTGGAGTATATACCAGTCGTCGGTGTGCAGGAAACCTCTCTGATGTCTCTGACATGCATCCATGATGCAGTGTACTGGACTGTCTGGTCCATACTACCCATCTTATGAATGAGAAAACAGGGCTGATTTTCAGATTTGTAAGATCTGCACTGTAAGAGACTGATCACAGAACAACTTGCAAATTAAATTCCAGAAAAGCTAACATTCACATTGTTTTAAAATTTTGCCCTAAATGTTGCCCATCAGCCCTCTTTAGATTAGATATGCTGGGTGGGTAAAGTAGAGACCCATTCTCTCTGTCTGCCCCTCTTCTCTCTATCTCTCTCTGCTTGCCAATAAAGAAGTAAATAAATAAATAAATAATTTTTTTTTTAATTTTGGTTTTTCGAGGTAGTGTCTCACTCTAGCCCAGGCTGACCTGGAATTCACTCTGTAGTCTCAGGGTGGCCTTGAACTCATGGCGATCCTCCTACCTCTGTCTCCCAAATGCTGGGATTAACGGCGTGTGCCACCATGCCCGGCAAATAAATATTTTTTTTAAATATTACTAAACCATGCTCAATCTCACAGGGATTTTACATGTAAGTTACATAATATGGGTAAAAAATGCATGGCTATTCTAAAGGAAAAGAGATTTGTCACTTGTTCCCAAACCACATCCCTCCCACAGGACTCGGGCTATCATAGCCTGCACAGTAACACAGTTATGCCTATGCCACAACTGCTATCCATTATAATAGTCTTAATTACAGGTTATGCTCTTTGGACCCCAAATTCACGAGACACAAAGCCAAGAATTGCATCAGTGTGTCCGTCCTCATTCATCTCACCCTTCCTATGAACTCTTTCCTAAGGCAGGGGCTCACTCACTCCAAGCCCATCCTGTTGTTGATCATGATGAAAAGGAAGAAACATTTAGTAATGGTGAATGATGGAACTTACTTGCTTCATTGTTTATGGGCCTTTTTTATTTTCTAATAGTTTCAGAAAAGATGCAGACTAATTCGTTTTTAGAAAAAAAAAAAATTGGCCACAAGTTCAAGGACAGCCTAACCTACATCATGAGTTCCAGTCCAAGGTTTGAGAGCCTATCTCAAAATAAAGTCAAACCAAAAATAGTCATTTTGTTCTATAGATCTTTCACTTTTAAAGTGTTGCTGTAGTCTAAGTCTAAAAGCAGACAGCTTGGGATGAAAGCCCTACTCACTTAGCAGTGTGGTTCATTTGAGTCAGAGGAAATTACAATAACAGCATTCTCTGAACTCTGGCTCTGGAAATTTAGACATTTAAAATGTCATCCTTATGAAGAGTCATCCTGTCCCTTGTTGAGTCTGGTTTTCTAATCAAAGTGAAACTGGTCAAAAGATGGAGCTCTTCAGGAAAGACCTCTGTGTCTGTTTATTCCCGATCCTTTGTTGTGGATTTTTCCAGGACTTGCAAATCAATGTCTGTCAACTTACAAAATTAACACTTGATCTCTCTAAGTAAAGCTAGCACAGGGTGTAGTGGGGAATAAACACCTTTGAGGCTTCTGAGAACAAAATCTCTTCCAAGTACAGAAGCAGTGGGGACCTGCAGATCAATGGAAGAGAAGGTTTTCATTGTTTCTCAACACTTCCTCCATCCCTCCAAACAGCGTTCTGTGCCAGAGAGGCTGAGCTTTCTGTGGGGGAGTATTAAATGTTAATTGAAAAATCTTTCCAGTGGTACAACCTGAACATCAAGACCTGATTGTGCTTGCCAAGAAGAATAAAGGAAATTATTACCGACATTATAATTTCATACTTACTCAGCCCCCATCCACTCTGGCAATGAAAACACAAGGGGTGAATAAAATTAAACATGAGTTTGCTTCTTATGATGTTGATGATCTAAAGCTGATAAAATGAGTGATTGTATTAAATTAAAAGTTGACAGTGATAATGGAAAACATCTGAACAGTCTTTCCTTCTGATGACAAAAGAAAGCTTGATTAACTTCTTTATATAATAAACAATGTATGCTAAGAACTAAAGAGGTTACCTTCACATCTTATGGGCATTAACGTCTTCATTATGTTAAATAATTGGATTCTCATAATATGTGACTATGGCTGGGGACATAAATGTTGTTGTTATTGTTGGAGGTGGTAGTGGTGATTGAGAAAGGGTCTCATGTAGCCCAAAGTGGCCTTGAACTTGCTATGTAGAAGGGAGGAGGATCTTGAGCTCCTTATCTTCCTCCTAAGTGGGGTGACATGCGCGTGCCACTGCGCACATTGATGACAAGACTAATGGTAAAGTAGACCAAGCATATTTGCTCTATCGGCTGAGCACCAACATGCACAAAGCATGAAGCCCTGGTTCTAGGAGTCTACACGTTACGCAACATTCTTCCTCTTCTCAAAGGTTCAGTGTACCAAGAAAGACAAACCATTTCACCAAGTAATAAAGGCCAAGGGGAGGACTATAACGCTGCTTGTTTTCTTTCCACTACACTTCCAGTAAAACCCTGTTCTCAGTACTGATTAAAATCCACTGTTATTGGGCTGGAGAGATGGCTTAGCAGTTAAGGCACTTGGCTTCAAAGCCAAAGGACCCAGGTTCAATTCCCCAGTACCCATGTAATGCCAGACGCACAAGGTGGTGCCTGCTCATTCTCTCTCTCTCTTTCTCTCAATCAATCAATCAATAAATGAATAAGATATATTGTTTTAAAAAATCCACTGCCATCATGTGTCATCCTCTATCTCCAATCTCATCAGTAGGACTGTTCCTGATTGAAGCCTTTGTTCCATTTCCAATGTGTTGTTAAAGTTATTGTTGATGCATCAGAGACAAGAAAGACGTGGACACCCAGAAGGACTTAGTTAGCTTTCATAAAAGAATTAAAGGTGAGCTTGGGAAATGGCTCAATGTGAGAGATGTCTGCTGTGCAAGCATGAGGACCTGAGTTTGGCTCTCCAGCATCCATTTAAATAATGCTGTGCATGGCGGCGTGCACCTGGGCTTCTAGCACTGGGGAGGCAGAGGTACAATCCCTGGGGTTAACTGCCTAGCTACTTTATCTAAATTGGTGAAACCTAGGTTCAGCAAGAGACTTTTTCTCAAAGAATAAGGTAAACAGTGACTTAGGAAGTCACTAAACATCAACCTCTGGCTGCCACACATACACATGTACACGCACATGCACTCGAGCACCTGTACGCACCTCTATGCCCACATACAGACTAACATGCAAACACACGTGCACATACACATGCCAAAGTTAAATCAAATGCTATCAACCATGGTGTAATAGATGCTATTGCATTGCTCTGACCAAAAAAAAAAAAAAATCCCTGACAGAAACAACTTAAGAAATGAAAGGTTTATTTTAGCTCACGGTGTGGGATGGTTTGAATGAGATGTCCCCTATAGCCCCCTGTGTTTGGAATACTTGGTCTCCAGCTGGTGGCAACTTGGGAGGTGGAAATTTGCTGGAGGAGGTGTGTTGCTAGAGGTGCGTTGTGGGTTTTGTGGTACGATATCCAGCTCCACCTTGCCAGAGCTGGCTCACACTACCAACCAGCTGCTGAACCAACATGTGATGCCTGTGCTCTGCCTGACTTTCCCCATCGTGGTGAGACCAGAAGCTGAAATAAACCATTTCCTCCCATCAGCTGCTTTTGAACAGGCGTTTTGCACCAGCAACTACAAGGTAACTGCAACACATATCAGATGTAAGGTCATCACGTCAGGAAAGGCATGGCGGCAGAAACACCCCAGTGTGTGGCGGCATGCTCTCTTGCACCAAAAGCTGTTCACATAGACATGAACAAACAGTAAGCTGAGAATGCAGGTCAGAATCACACCGTCAAAGCCCACCCCCTTGTGACTACTCCTGCCCCACCCCAGTTCCCACCTCCTAAAAGGTTCCTACAGTTTTCAAAATAATGCCAAAGACCGAGGGCCAAGTGCTTATCACACAAGTGGTAGATGCTGCTTCATGGAAATCAGAATGAAGGAGAGGAGATGTGATTCCCTATGAGTCGACATCTGAAAGGGATTTTTATATTATGTTGTGACTTTTTCAGTTGCCCTCAGTCCAGGCTAACTAGACTCCATTTGAGTCTATTGTTCAGCACAGAAAACCAGAATCCACTAGTTATTTGTGGAATATCTAATTTGAAAGTCCCGCTTGTGATACTTGGTAGTTTTATTCTCAGCTCTCGCTAACAGCAGCATTTCTGATGCTCTGAGCAGTGGATGCTAACGATTCATGTCAATGGACTGACAGGAGACAGTCACTGTGCTGGGCTTAATGCTGATAGCTGGATGGAGTCAGGCTTTATATTTCTGTTATTCAGCTAAGCATCCCACTATCTATTACTAATTAAATCAGTGAGTGATAAACGTATTGAGAAGCTCCAGATTTGGGAAACACAAATTGCTTGAGGATAGAGACTTAATTCATTTTTTCACCCCTGTGTTCAGAATCCGACAGAGGAAAAGATGATTACAGGATGTAAAGGACTCAAAATGCTTCAGTGTCTCGTTTCTGATTTATAAAAATAGTCGTATTGGACTAGGGATATACCTCAGTGGTAAGGTAATTGTCAATGATCTGTTGGGCCCTGGGTTTAATCCCCAGAAATTCCAAAATCAAGAGCAGAACAGAATGGTGTGTAGATGACTTGCCCTTCACAGGCAATGTCCCAAATAAATGTTGAATTCTCAAAAGTAAAATTCTTATAAAAGTGGTAACTATGGTTTGGCTTGGGAAGAAAGATATCTTTCTGGATTATTTCTCACCTTAAGAAGAAACCTGATCTATGAACTCTGCCTTTTCCATCTCCCACTTCATTGTCCAAGGAACCCCAGGAGAGAGGGGCTGTAGGAGATAATAGTATTAATAAACGTTGAATCTGGAGGAAGAATTAAATTACCGCAAGGATCTAAGAATCTATCTGGATGAAGAGGAAAAATGTTACTCAAGGATTTCGCTAAGGTCTCCACCTAATTAAATTCAAAGAAAAGCCATTCTGCTCTGTGCCTTTGTGTCTCTACTGAGCAAAACAGCAGATGGACAGACTGGAGCACATTAGCGGGAATCACTGCCAAGTCCAGGAACCCAGGCATGTCAGTGCCGGTCCAAAAGGCCTGAGTGTAGTCAGCAAATGCCCAGTGCTCCTTCTTACACATGGCTTCTACCCCGAACTTTTCTGAAATAGCTGATGGAATGCTAGTCTCCTCAAATCCCAAGCCAATCTCTTCCATAGACCGTTCCAGTCCCTTCTACATCCTGGGCCCTAAAAGCAGCTTAGAGAAAGTGGGATATGTGATGAGCATCTCAGTCAATGGAATTCTGTGTTGCTGTACCTGCATGGTGGTACACAAGTGGAAGCTGAGAGTGGGTCTCCCTACATGGATTACCCCAATCTCTAGAGATAATCAAGATTAATCACCGCAAGCCGGGCGTGGTGGCGCATGCCTTTAATCCCAGCACTCGGGAGGCAGAGGTAGGAGGATCGCCACGAGTTTGAGGTCACCCTGAGAATAGAGTGAACTCCAGGTCAGCCTGGGCTAGAGTGAGACTCTACCTCGAAAAACAAAACAAAACAAAAAAAATGATTGAGAGCCGGGCGTGGTGGCGCACGCCTTTAATCCCAGCACTTGGGAGGCAGAGGTAGGAGGATTGCCGTGTGTTTGAGGCCACCCTGAGAATACATAGTGACTTCCAGGTCAGCCTGAACCAGAGTGAGACCCTACCTCGAAAAAAAGAAAAAAACAAAAAAAAAAATGATTGATCACCACATATGCTAACCCAGTGTTGCCACTGAGTAGAGTTGATGGTGAACTAATTTAATTATGAAAATACATATTTATGAAAGTTAAGAACATGCTCACGACTCTTGAGATGCATCCTTTACAAACAGGCCAATGAACTTTTACCTTAGTATAGAGAAGTTGTGAAGCCATGCTGGTGACACAGAAAGGATGCTAAGTATTCAACCTGTTCACAGAGTTCTCT
Organism: Orientallactaga sibirica; assembly: GCA_036365145.1. Taxonomy (NCBI): domain Eukaryota; kingdom Metazoa; phylum Chordata; class Mammalia; order Rodentia; family Dipodidae; genus Orientallactaga; species Orientallactaga sibirica. Next base: position 5,497,193 of record JAEOAD010002133.1, read on the forward strand.
CTACATGTCTGTTATGATTTATGCAGCAGTATATTCATATATATAATATTTCTGTAGCCATATTTTTAAAAGATAAATAATATGATATGGAAAAATAGTTAATAACGAAAGAAGGGATTTCTAAAACAGTGGATAAACCTATAAGGCACTAAATACTGTGTTGAAGAGCTTTTAGAGGAAAACATATATCACAGTCATGTCTGGAGTTTTCATATTAAAAATATAGTTACATTCCTTATTGTGACTAAAAACACAGTGAGTGCCAAATGAGTCCATTCCAAACTGGAAGGCAGCACTATATTGATTTAATAACCCAACTGCACCATAAGACTAAAATTTCAGCCTTTAAAAACTAATGGGACTTACTTTCTTTGCCAAATTACTGGTTTATTCATGAATCATGTTTTCTCCTAATAAATGCTATTGAATTCGCCACAGGGGGAGGAAAATCCCTTCCAAAAAATCTCACTGCCTGAAAATACTTAGAATAAAATCTCAATAAACTACTTTCTGTTTCCTAGAAAAACCCCAGGCCAGCATGATAGCTAAGTTATAAAGAATTATGTAATCTTTGGATGGAAAACAGTCATCCTAAATATATAATTTTACATAAATCAAGATCCCCAGGAACTAAAAAGCATTACCTTTACTTTTTATTTTTAAGTTGGTCCTGTAGGATTTGGGAAAGCTACTCTCACAGGTGTTAATGAACTGCTAAAGTATTTACATATCAGCAGGTGACATAGCTCAGTGAGGGGGTGGGGAAGGAACTCTCAACCACAGTGTTGACAAATAGAATTCAAAGTTAAATATTCACAGCTCTTAATCAAGTCTGTTGTGAAACTTAGCAAGAATAAGAATATTTTAATTCCAATTGCAACTCCCCTGGATATATCCTGGTATAAAAACTCTAACATTCTGTGCTATTGTTTAACACTGCTGATGGTGTAATTCCAACACACACACACACACACACACACACACACACACACAAATAAGAGTTGGAGGAATGGCTTAGTGGTTAAGGCATTTGCCTGCAAAGCTGAAGGACCCAGGTTCAATTCTCCAGGAGCCAGGTTAGCCAGATGCACAAGAGGGGGTGCACGTGTATGAAGTTTGTTTGCAGTGGCTGGAGGCCCTAGTGCGCCCATTCTCCTTTTCTTTATCCCTCTTTCTCTGTCAAATAAATATATAAATTAATTAATAAAAAATAAAATATTGAAAAAACTACAAATAAAATAAGTCCTAATTAATCCACATATTTTTCTTGAAATACAATCCATACCCAGGTATTTCAATCTACATTTAAACAAGTTTGTCTTTGAAACATGTTGTCTTCTCTTTAAAGCAAAAACAATAATCATCGCTCCCTCAGCTACTACAAGGGTTTGGGGCGCATCAATTGGCACACTAGGTTGAGAAGTTAGCTCGTGTTTGGGGAACACACACTGCAGCAGCACGGGGCATTACGGAAGAACACAGACTACACAGACATGCATTTCAATCCCACCTCCACTGTGGCTCCTCTTTCCACTCTGATGTTTTATTGAAGTACAATATATGCAATATAAGATTCACCATTTCAGTTATTTCTTTTAGAATTTTTATTTATTTGTGTGAGAGAGAAAGAAAAGGAGAATGAGTACTCCAGGGCCTCTTGCCACTGTAAACAAACTCCAGTTGCACGATCAGTTTTGTGCATCTGGCTTCCTGTGGGCACTGGAGAGTTAAACCCTGGTGGACATGCTTTGTAAGCAAGTGCCCTTAGCCACTGAGCTATTTCCCCAGCCCAATTTCAATTATAGTTTTATTTATTTATTTATTTATTTATTTATTTATTTGAGAGAGAGAAACAAATATCGAAAGAAGGAATTGGTGCACCAGGGCTTCTAATCACTGCAAACAAACTCCAGATGCATGCATTACCTTGAGCATCTGGCTTTATGTGGGTACTGGGAAATTGAACCTAGGTCCTTAGGCTTTGCAAGCAAGCACCTCAACCAGTAGGCCAATTCTTCAGCCCACCATTTCAATTGTTTTAAGAGTACCATTTGTGGTCTTAGTACATTTATGTCATTGTGCAAGCATTACCACCATGCATCTTGGGAAACCATTTCCTCTTCCAAAACTGAAACTCTAGACTGGAGAGATGGCTTAGTGGTTAAGGTGCTTGCCTGCAAAGCCAAAAGACCCAGGTTGGGTTCCCCAGGACCCAGGTAAAGCCAGATGCACAAGGTCATACATGCATCTGGCGTTCATTTGCAGCAGCTAAAGGGTCCTGGTGTGCCCTTTCTTTCTCTCTCTATCTGCCTTTTTCTCTATTTCTCTCTCTTTCAAATAAATACATTTTTAAAATTTAAGAAAAAACAAAAAAGCTGAAACTTTATAGCACCAAACAATACTTTTCTATGTTTCCCTTCCCCAGTCTCTGATCATCACCACCGTGCTTCCTGTTACTCTGATTCTAAGTATTGACCTTTTAGTAACTGGTTTAGTTCACTTGGCATAACACTTTTCAGACTTCATCTATGTTGTAGCGTATGAGAGAGTTCCCTTCCTTTTAAAGGCTGAGTAACATTCTACTGTAAAATGTCGGTGCACCATTATTGGAGGATTCCAGTAAGTTCCATGTAGTAGCAGTCAAGAATAATGCCACCATGAACAGCATATACACATACGACTTGAAGACCTTCCTTTCAATTCCTTTGTGTATTTCCAGAAATGCAATGGCTGGGTCACATAGTAATTCTATTTTATTTTTAAGAATAAAGCTTTAATCACTGAACAAGATGTTCGCTGAGGTGTTTTCTATACAGTTTTTGATATGTTGAGGTGTTTTGTCTACTCTTGCTGTGTTGATTTTTTTTTTTATCATGAGGGCATTCAGTTTTGTCAATTTTTTTTTTTTTTTTTCTGTATCAAATTGAAAGACCCAGGCCAGAGTAGCACCATGACAGGCCTCCATCACTCTGTAGGCCACAAGGGCGAGTTCCAGGAATCAAGGGAAGAACAAGCAGTACCAGGAAAAACCAGAAACTTGCTGTGTGAGCATGACTCAACATTCTTACCGTCCTGGGCTGGATGGCCCAATAAGATCCACCATCTCAGAGTTTTGTAAATGTCAACCAATCAAATGAATGTAACTGTGTGTACCAACCTGTTCAAATGTAACCGCCGTTTTCTGAGCCAATTAAGTTTGAAATTCCCCTAGACCTAGCCCGCCAAAATCCTAAGGCCAATCGAGAACCCCCAAGTATAGTTAATGTTCAAATTAGCCAGTCATGTAGTTGCGTAGGTGATAGTCCTCTCCCCCTTGCTCAAACCTCAATAAAAAGCCCGCTTTTCTGCTTCTCCTGGCTCTTGCATAGATCCACTGCATTGGTGAAGGCAAGAGACCAAGCTTAAGCCCGAGTAAAAGCTCTTTGCGTTTGCATACGTGTTTGGTCTTCCTTGGTGGTCACTGGGGGCGCCGTGAACTGGGCATTACAAAATATGACTATCACGTGTTTCCTTCATTTTGTTCATGCGATGCTTTATGTAACTCAGTTTTCACATACTGAATGTCGCCTGCAAACTACAGATAAAGGCACTCGACCATGCTGTATCACCCTTTCCAAAATTCAGTTTGACAATATTTTCCTTGGAATTCCTGCATGTATTTTTCACAAGAGATATCAGTATGTTGGTTGTAGTTTTCTTTTTGTAGGGTGGCACCCCCAGTCATCCCTCAGGGGATGAGTTTGGACATGTTCTCTCCTCTTTCATATTTCAGAAACCTTTCAAGATTTCTATCAGGTCTGGTAGGTGGTTAGTGTAATTCATAAATGAAGCCATCAAGTCTAGAGTTTTTATTCATTGGAAGTTTTTAGGTTGCTGACTTGGGCTGGAGAGATGGTTTAGTGGGTAAGGCACTTTCCTGCAAAGCCTAAGGACCCAGGTTCGATTCCCCAGGACCCACATAAGCCAGATGCACAAGGTGGAGCATGCATCTGGAGTTCATTTGCAATGACTGGAGGCCCTGGCATGCCCATTCTCTCTGTCTATCTGTCTCTCTCTATCTCTTTCTCTCTCATAATAGAACAATAAGTTTTTTTAAAAAATAGGTTGCTAACTTAATATCCTACTATTTACCAATCTATTCAGAATTTCAGAATTTCTGTTATCTTATAGTGTTTTCTTTAATATATTGAATCCTATGTAGAAAACAAAATGTGGAATGAGTACCAAAACCAAGTTGCAATAATGCCACTTAGCTTGTAGACTAGTGATTGTATTGAATATTATAACTCATGTAGAAAACAAAGTGTCAGGCTGGAGAGATGGCTTAGCAGTTAAGTGCTTGCCTGTGAAGCCTAAGGATCCCAGTTGGAGGCTCGATTCCCCAGGACCCATGTAAGCCAGATGCACATGGTGGCACATATATCTGGAGTTTGTTTGCAGTGGCTGGAGGCCATGGTGCACCATTCTCTCTCTCTCTCTTTCCCTCTCAAATAAAGAAAAAGAAAAAGAAAGCAAAATGTCTACCTACAAACCTCTATTATAAAATGCTAGCTTTTATAATTGACTGTGTATTTAGTGTTCGAAGGCTTGATTTCTTCATCTGGCCTCAAGTTGTTCTCTATTGCCCTTTCATTTCAGCCTGAAAGACTCCTTTAAAGTCGTTGAAGTACACATCTTTGGAGTAACAAAGCCACTCAGTGTTTATCTGGGAATGTCTTAATTTATCCTCATATTTGAAGTTTGGTCCCATAAAAGATACATGATAATTGTCCTTTAGCACTTGAAAGATGCCAACCCACTGCCTTCTGGCTTCCAGTGTTACTGATGTGACATTTACCGAACATTCTCTGTCCATGCCCTCAAGCTCCACTGGTTTCGTCCTACTGAGAGGTCATTGGCTTCTGGGATGTTTATATCCATGTCTGTTATCAAACTTAAGGAGCACCAAGAGATCATTTCTTTAAACAATATCTCTTTCTCCTACATTCTTTCTGGGACTCCCACAGTGTGCATGTTAGTTGTTTTATTCGTGGTGGGCCATTGGCCCCTTAATCTCTGTTTACTTTTCTTTTTATTTACTTTTCTTCATTTTTTTTCCTTTCTGTTCTTCACATTCAGTGCATTCCTTGTCTCATCCTCAAGCTCACGTGTTCTTCTGTTTGCTTAAACCTGTGCTTGAATTCCTCACAACTTTTTTTTCTCTCATTTTCAGTTATAATTTCAACTCTAGAATTTTTTTTTCTTGGAATTTTCTCTCTCAATGTTTTGATTTTATTTTTGTTTTCTTAACTTTTTCCACATCTTCTTTCAGATCTTGTAATATCTTTAAGATGGTTGTTGTAAGCTTAATTTTTTTAGCAAGTCTGTCATCTGTCTTATTTTAGAGACCATTTCTTGGTGTATGTTTTTTTCCTCATCCCTTTTCTCTTCTTTCATCCTCCTTTTTTCTTCCTTCTTTTTCTTTATAGTACATACTTTCCTACTTCCTTGTATACCTCGTGATTTTTTTCTTTTTCTTTTTCTGTTTTTTTTTGTTTGTTTGTTTTCAAGGCAGGGTCTCACTCTAGCTCAGGCTGACCTGGAATTCACTATGTAGTCTCAGGGTGGCCCTGAACTCTCAGCGATCCTCCTACCTCTGCCCCCCAAGTGCTGGGATTAAAGGTGTGAGCTACCACGCCCGGCTTGATTTTTTTTCTTTTGTTGAAAAAATTCTTATCAAAATATGATAACATGGTGACTCTGAAAACAAGATTTTCCCCTTTCCTTGAGGTTATAATTATTTGTGTTTTTTTTTTAATTTTAGTTTTGATTCTTGTGGAGTTTTCTTCTTTGCCAAGGATCAGCCAGAAATGAAAATTTTCCTGGATTTTGCTGAGCCTTCATCTTTTACTGGACATGCCCAGTGACTTTCTCATTCTCCCTGTAAATACTTTTACAGCTGAATTTCCTAAGCTTTCATATTTGTCTGCCAAAAGTGGAGAGGTGTTTAAAAAAAAAAAGAAATAATAGGTTGTGCTTGATCAACCATGTGGAAGAGGGGGACAGAAAGATGGTAAGAGCCACAGCATGGGTGGGAATACCCTGAGACAGCCCCCCAACATCCCATTAAGAGTGAGGCCCTCATGACTCCATGTAAATTCTATAACCCCACAGAAGAGGCCCCCAGGGAAATGGCAACAAGGGAGAGAGAATAAAAGAGTATAATCTGTATGTATATATATATATATATATATATATATATATATATATATATATATATATATAAAATCCCAAAGCCCTTCAAACCTCCTGAAGTTGCTTCAGTTGTAAGGGAAGAAGCGTGCAACATTGAGGGGTAGGGGATTCATGGCTGCCTGCCTCTATGTCTGCACTTCAATGATCACCAAACATATCGTGGTATTTGTTGGGCAGGGTTTCTTACCCGTGCTGTGGGCACTTGGAAGCTGTGTGCAGATTGTTCTGCAGCTCATGCACTGCCTGCCACCACACTGAGGGCGGGAGCTGAGGATGCGGTCGCCAGCCAACATTCTGAAATTGACCAAAAAAATGAACTGGAGTTAAATGCCCAAATGTTCCTCTGCAAGTTGCAAGCCTTCAATATACTCCAAATTTCTAAAATATTTACACAAGACAGATTCTACCAGTGCAATTGTTATGGAGATGAGGAGACAGATTCCTGGGGCTTCCTACTCAGCCATCTGCTGAGATTCCTGGCCACTGTCATTCTTGCACAAGTTATTAAACCTCCACAAATCATACTTTATCTGTCCAACAAGAGACGTGTTATGATGATTGAGAAAAAATCTGAGTGGGGTCCTTAGAATGATGCTGAGTGCAGTTGGTTGTGACTACTGCGCTTGAAAGTAGCTTCTGTCTCCATGATCATTCGCTTCCTTTCAGTTGTCATTTTAGGTGGCTGCTGCCTTGTGGTGTAGAAATTGAGACTCAGTCACTTGGTAAGGTCCCAGACACAGTGCTCAGATGTATGCATTCTAATATTAGACCCAGAGTTCTTCCTGTTATGCTAAAATGCTTTATCCCTAACTTAATAAAGAGGCCAGCTTAAAAGAAATTAACAACAACAACAAAAAAATCAAGATAGTTTCAGTTGATCATTGGTCTTGAGCAGTGGACTCGGGAATGTGAAGGATGGGTGCTGCCTTAAAGGTCTTCAAAGACCACCCTCGAGTCACCCACCTTCATATGGTTCGTGAATGAAGCCATACATAACACTACAGAAGAGACAAGGACAGGAACACAGCAAACCAAAGAAGTTGCACTTGGAGAAACATTAAAAATTAAACATACCAAGATGTATAAGTTAATCTTTTTTGTTTGTTTGTTTGTTTTGTTTTTCGAGGTAGGGTCTCTCTGTAGTCCAGGCTGACCTGGAATTCACTCTAGTCTCAGGGTGGCCTCGAACTCATGGCGATCCTCCTACCTCTGCCTCCCGAGGGCTGGGACTAAAGGAGTGTGCCGCTATGGCCGGTTTAAGTTAATCTTTTCTGATAGATGAATAAAACCAATGCTTCCATGAAAGGAGAAGAAATGAATGCGATCCAGGAATGATTAAAAAAAAAAAAAAAAAAAAAAAACCTCACATTGATCTATTAAACAACCTGAAGGGGAACAGAAAAAAGACAATATTTGAATAATCAGTCCTAAATATTCCAACACTTACTTAGAAAACTGATGAGACTTTGAAGAGGACAGGCTTCTGAGTGTTAAATAGAATGACCTTTTTTTAAAAAAAAAAATCACCATATTTTATATCAAAGATTGAAAATAGTACAGAAAGGGTAAAATGATCTTTTATAAGACAAGAAATGGAATGAGGTCTCTTTGGGATGGGAATGAAAAGAAAGAATAATCTGCTTAGAGTGAGGGAAGGCTACATGAGTTGTGAAATCAAATCAAAAAATTCAGAGATTACATCCTCAATATACAATAGAAGTATGTTATTTATCATATTAAACAAAGAAAAAATATCTGCTACATGTATTGAAAATGATCTTGTGGGCAATTGGAATGATATGCCATGAATGGACTGGCATTTTTAATGGCAACATTGAAATTATGTTCATATATTTTGTGGGTAGACGTTAAATCTTGTTTTAAGTAGTCAAATGAAATTCACAGTTTGGGGTTGCTCCAATGAGCTGGCCTAGGAAAACTGTCAGAAACAACTGACACCCTTTCTGACTGAAATGACAGAGGTGAACTGTGAGCAGACCCAAGTTGATCCCTGGCTGTCATTTATTGGAGTTACCACTTGGGAAAAACGGCTGACCTCCCAGATCCCTAGATTTCTCATCTACAAAATGGAGATAATAAATAAATCTCTTAGGGCTGGAGAGGTGGATCAGAATTAAGGCACTTGCCTGCAAAGCCTAATGATCCAGATTCATTTCCCCAGTACCCACATAAAGCCGGATACACAAAGTGGCACATGCATCTAGAGTTCATTTGCAGTGGCTGGAGGCCCTGGCACACCCATTCTCTCTGTCTCTCTTCCTGCTTGAAAATAAATAACTAAAACTATTAGATACCTCAGACCATACCAGTGTCCATAACCAATCACCTCCTCTCAATCTATAAGGCAATGGCCAAAAAGCTATCTCCAAGTACTAGCAGGTAAGGGTTTTTCTTATATTCTTTATATTTTCCTGCATTGTTGCATATATTTTTACAGATTCTTGTAGCATTTTTTATAAGACACACTTAAGAATTATCCCCTAAACAAACCATTATTTTTAAATTATCCAGAGGGAATTTAGGTAATTTTAATTACCTCAGAATAAGAAAGCCTCTATGAAAAATATGCACACATGCAGAAAATTAAAACTTAATATTTCTTAGAATTAAAAACAAACTTTAATGCTTCTTAGTAGTAAAAAAATAAATAAATTTGAGCTGGAGAGATGGCTTAGCAGTTAAGCTGCTTGCCTGTGAAGCCTAAGGACTTAGGTTCAATTCCCCAAGACCCACATAAGCAAGATGCATAAGGTGACACATGTGTCTGAAGTTCATTTGCACTGGCTAGAGGCCCAGGTGTGCCCATTCCCTCTCTACTCCATCTGCCTCTCTCTCTCTCTCTCTCTCCTCTCTCTTTCTCAGAAATAAATAAAGGCTATTTTTAAAAAAAAAGATTAAGTGGAATAAACACAGGAAATTTTAGAAAAAATATTTATGGTATACATTTTAACCTGTACAAAAAAAATAAGAAAATTAAATTTAAATGGTCAAAAATGAAATTTATAGAAGTGAAAAAAAACAACTGGGTAAGATATATATGAAATTATTCTCAAGACCTTTAGAGTGAACTGCTCACTAAGACAGTGAAAACATTCATTTCAGAGCCCTCTTTAGCTCTCTGTTCGTATTTTGCTTCTGCTGCTTGACTATATTGTCGCCATCTGTGCGGTGGGTATATGACCACCGAAGCACATATGAAGATTGAGCTTTGTTGTAGTGAGGTTCTTAAAAAAATGTTTTTACTGACAGTTTATGCCCTCTAAAAAGTTTTAAGTTGCACAAATACTTGAGATTCAAAGCTTCTACAAAGTAATTTCTGATCAGTAATACTGATGTTGCTATTTTTTCAAATATTGTGTTATTGATGATACATTGTTTTATCACATACAAAGTCATCTTCTTTACTGCCCCATCAGTATTAAAAATTACCTACACAGGGCTGGAGAAAAGATATAATGGTTAAGGCGCTTGCATATGAAACCAAAGGACCCAGGTTCAATTCCCCAGTACCCATGAAAGCCAGATGCCCAAGGTCACACATGTGTCTGGAGTTGGTTTGCAGTGGCTAGAGGCTCTGGCATGTCCATTCTCTCTCTCTCTCCCTCTCTCTCTCTCAAATAAATAAAATGAAAATTAAAAAATCTACACATATATCATTATTTGAAGTTGTTAGTAATACAAAAATGATTTATGCATTGTGATATATAAAAATATAAGATAGTGGGCTGGAAAGATTGCTTAGTGGTTAAGGTACTTGTTTGCAAGCCTGACAATCCAGGTTCAAATCCCCAATACCCATGAAATGCCAGATGCACAAAGTGGCACATGCATCTGGAGATCATCTACAGTGGCAAGAGGCCATGACATGGACATCAATCCTTGCTCCCTGCTTGCAAATAATAATAAATTATATATATATATATATATATATATATATATATATATATATATATAAAGATATTTTCTCTATTGTTAGAAGTATTGTTTGAAAGCTATTTCTAAGCTCTAAAAATCAAGTTCTTAGGATAAAAACAAATCAATTATCCATTAGCTAAAAAGCCATAGCATCTGCGATAATTACTCTAATGCTAGTTTCAAAGTCATCTAATTCAAAAAATATAAATATTCTATATAGTTACAAAAAAACTTATAGTCACAGAAAATAGTTGTCCTGTGATAACTGCTTGTATGTACCAGATAATATAGCATAGTAATATCTATCTAAATTACATAAATTATTTATCACACTACACAAAAATCTAAACAACAAAGTCTGCTTTTCTATTTAAACATAGAAACAAATGCTATTCACATCCAGATATTAAAAAATTCAGAAATTAAATATAGCAAGAACTATATACATCCAAAGTAACATAATCCAAAAAAAAAAAAAAAACTGAATCAAGGTCTTTTAGCCATACCAGTCTTTCCTTTCATCTATATTGACATCCAGTCATTCATTCGATCTTCCCATCCTCTACCCTAATTTCTAAGTTCAGAAAGAAAAATGTGCAGAACCTTGCAAAAGAACACATAATAAGATAGTAGAAAAGAAGAAAAAACTAGAAACCAAAGGGAAATGAAATGATAAGATGATCAAGACTTAGAACAATTAAAAATGCATATATACCATTCAGAAGGTACTTTTCATAGCAACAAATGCAAAAGCAGAAGCACGATCAGTTGTTATTCATTTTACATCTTCTATGTTTAAAGCTCATCATTGCGCCAAGAAAACAAAAGTTTTCCTAGCTTCATCTGGAAAATTCTTTCTCATAACTTGTCACTGGAGGAAAGTGGAGAAGATAAGGAATGAACCGATAGATGGAGAACATGGGAGTTAGAGGGAGTGACAGACTTCGGGCTCTAGTGGTCCCCACTCTGACGGCACATGGAGAATAGCTGAGCTCTGTAAAGCGATGAATCTGGTTAATTTTCTCCAAGTCTCCATCTTCTCTTTGGGATCAACATAGACATGTAAGACACTTAGAACCTGTAGGAAAAGACCCATGTCTGAGGTCACTACTCTTCCCATTTGCTAGCTATAGCTCATTGGAAATGTAGTCAATGACCACATGGCATGAATTCTAAGTACATATAAATGGAATGCTTGAGAGCACTTTATAGCAAAGCATGTGAAGAACAGGAAATAGAGAACTAAAAGTTGGTCTCCTTCTATACTCACAAGTGATGAGAGTTTAGACTGTGTATATTCACACACGTGCATTGTGTAGAGGGTCTCTTTCTATACTCACAAGTGATGAGAGTTTAGACTGTGTATATTCACACACGTATAGATTGTCTCTTTCTATACGCACAAGCAATGAGAGTTTAGACTGTGTATATTCACACACGTATAGATGGTCTCTCTACATTAACAAGCGATGAGAGTTTAGACTGTGTATATTCACACACATGCAGAGTATAAACGGTCTCTTTCTATACTCATGGATGATAAGAGTATAAGCTCAAACTTACCTTTGGGTTATTATTTTTAGAATCTCTCACTCTTTTTCTCTCTCTTCTCTCACTTCCCCTCCTACCCACCTGCCTCCCCCCCAGACATACACCTGAAAAATAATGGAGAAATGACCATTTTATTCACTTAAATAATTACTTGAAATGTAGGACAGGCATCCCTATTTTATTTGATATACCCAATTTACCAAGAGACTGAAAAGATGAGTACTTTTCTCTCCGTAGGTGGGTTGGAGCTGAGCGATGGCTCAAATTAATGGTTAAAGGCACTTGCTTGCAAAGCCCATGGGTCCAGTCCAATTCCCCAGCCATCCATGTAAAAACAGGTAGGCATTCATGTGCAGCAAGTAGACTGTGGCACACCCACCCACCCCAAACATGCACGCATGCACACGCACAAACACAAGTAAATAGTCTTAAATATGTGAGTCGAAAGGTGATTATAAGTGTAAGAAGATTAACTTTCCCATTCAATGCTGATCATGTGAGGAGTGCTCATTGGCTCCTTACTGAGTTCAATCACTCCCTTTTTTGAGCTTGGTAATGCCATGAAAAGGCTCAAGGAGAGGAGGTGTCCTGTACATCTCAATGGCTTTCATATAAACTCCTCAAAGGAGGAAGTGAGATTTGAGTCATAGAAAGGACATGATGTATTATGAAACCAGAAAGCGGCAGCACAAAATATCTTCATCTTCCCCAGCTCCCCTTGTGAGTTTGATTTCTGATCTGGGATAGATCAATCCACAATTGAAAGAATTCACTCAAAAAATAAAAGACAGCAAACGTTTACAAAACCTGGCATCACTGGGCGCAGGAAATGGATTCCGTGTGGCTTCATTTAGCACCAGTGGATCCGAAGCTCTCGAGCTTTAGGAAGTGGAACGACCTTGGGAGAAGGCGTAAGGAGCGGGTCTGATGACAGATAGTAATGTTATAGGCACACACACAGGATGTACATTCACCGGAAGCAGATAAATGCACTGCCCAGATTGGAGAGCCACCAACAGAAGAGGCTTCATTGCCTCTTCCCAACACAGGACCTGGACACTCCATAAAGTCACTTCAGTGGGTCAAACATTGAAGGGTCCTAAAATGAACACAATACACAATACTAAGAGAAAATCATGTAGTTGTTCATTTGAGTTAATAGAACATAAAAAGCCACTTAATCAATTATCTAACGAGTATTAAAGAAGCATTTACTATATAATTTAAATGGCATACATAAATAGAAAAATAACTTAGAGGCTGGAGAGATGGCTCAGGGGTTAAGGGATGCTTGCTTGCAAAGCCTAATGACCCAAGTTCAATTCCCAAGTACACACGTAAAGCCAGATGCACAAGGGCATGTGCATCTGGAGTTTTTTGGCAGTGCCTGGAGGCCTTGAAATGTCCATTCTCTCTCTCTGCTTGTAAATAAATAAATATTTTTTTTAATTTAAAAAAAAAAAAAGAAAATTAGCTTAGGCCACTGCTTAGGAAAGAAGCCTCACTTCGGATGACAGTAGACACAGTCAATGCCAGGAGAACCACGGGAGTCCAGGTGAGGCTCTACAAGGACACACAACCTGCCCCATCCATTCACTCTGAGCTCTTTGCACATTTATGGCCCAGTAAAAAGCAGTGACTGGTGCATTCATTATCCTGCAGAGTCTATGGATACTCCACTGAAGGGGATCCTCGAGAAAACGGGGATTGATTAGAGGGACCATAAAAGGTTAAACTGATGGAAACACAGCCAATTTGTAAAACACAGTAGGTTTAAAGAAAAAAGAACTACGTTTACATATTCCCGAGTTCTGCTAAGTCCCATTCACACCAACTGAACAGCAAAAATGACCCTTACCTTCAGCTTGTCCCCTGGTCTGCTTTCAAACCCAGGGGCAGGTGCTCCTTCCTGGAACTTGTACTGTGTTCCGGTTATTATTCATTTAACTCTCCCGGGTCATATCAGAACGGAGCACAGTGAAGAGCCTGCGTTCGCTGGGTAACGGTACCCCTTTCTCAATCAAACCACTTCTCTATAATAAAAGTTTTGTCTCTTTCACATATTTAGAAAATGGCTGAGCTTGGTCTAGATGACTCAGAGCCTGAGTAATTGGGACAAGAAGATCACTTTCTTTAGGAGAAGGATCCATGGATATAACTTGAGAAAAAAAATAACCTTTTCTGGTTTAATCAGCAGATTTGATATGACATTAATCTTATCATGTTCAATATGGTAATGTAAAATATATATGAAATGTGGAATGGACCAAGTAAACTAATTAACATAAGCTTTGTTTCACAAGCACCTCATTTTTGGGGTAGGAAATGATTATTTTTTAATTGAAAAAAGCAGTCATTGTAAGTACTGTGTGCTCAGATAAGCTTGAAGAAAAGGTTGGAGCTATCATGAGTCAGAAAGTTGACCTTAGGGGCCTGGAGAGATGGCTTAGCAGTTAAGGTGCTTGTCTGCAAAGCCAAAGGACCTTGGTTTGACTCCCCAGGACCCACGTAAGCCAGTTGCACAAGGGGGCGCATGCATCTGGAGTTTGTTTGCAGAGGCTGGAGGCCCTGGAGTGCCCATTCTCTCTCTCTCTCTCTACCTGCCTATTTATGTATCTCTCTCTTTCCCAAATAAATAAATAAAAATATTTAAAAAAAAAAGAAAAGAAAATTGACCTTAAAGAACCTGATTGTTTAGCACAGACATCTTAGGTCTTCTCACTCGGGTGTGACTAGTGTCATCAGGCATGGCTGTAGATCACAGATAAGCAGTAATCAATAGCGTCTTGTGGAAGAACTTTCTGCTTATAAGCAACATCAAAAATGTTCAAAAGTTTTAAACATCAAGGTCAGCTATTTTTAAAGCTTAACATTATTGTTTTCATTTTGGTTTTTGTTTATTGGCTTATGAACATTGGAGGATCATGTTTAAATTATCATTTTCGCTTTAGCCATGTGTAAAATCAGTGAATACTTTTACTGAGATCACATTATTTCTTCAAGTTAAATAGCTTATCTAGATTTTGCTCCATTAAAATCCTTTAAGAAAGTTGTGTGTGCATGTGTGTGTGCGTGCACTCATGCACTCATGTGCAGGTGGTCATGCATGTGGGTGCACAAAAAACAAAGGGGGAATGTCTCCTCTCTCATATCCCACTTCATCTAATGAGACCAAGTCTCTCACTAATTTCCCTGATTTGAATCAACTTGCCCCAAGGATCTTGCTATCACCACCTCCATAGTGCTAGGATTACAAGCTCACATCATCACAGCCAGCGTTTACATCGCTGGTTGAGATTCAAACTCGGGTCCTCACTCTCACGTGGCAAATTCTTTTAGGGACCAAGCTATCTCCCGAGGAGCCCCAGAAGTAACATTTCTGAAACAGCTGAAGGAAACGTCACATTAAAAACAGGGTGCCATGCTCCCTCTGCAAACACTGAAAACTGAATCAAGTATCAGGATTCTGGAGTTTACCAAAAACAGGTCCTGAAGATGCCTGTGACATCTGCCTGCTCACTGCAATCCCTATTCACATTCCTGAAACACTGAATTAAGACCCTGCACCAATGGGTCTGTAATAGGATTTCTCCCAACCATTAGCCATGTGGTGCTGGAATGAGTTCGCCTCATGTTTATTTGTGACTGAAAAGCTGAACATTATATACAGCTTATTATCTCGTGTAAACAAAACATCCAAGGAAAAACCTACCTCCAAGAACTGGATTCTCCTGTGCTTTTTCAAATCCTCAGACACAGGAATTTGAAAACCCATTTTCAGATAAATTGTTTGTTTGTTTCTTTGTTTTTTTCAGCAACTATATATTGTACATCCCCTTAAGTTTTGACTCCTCTGTTGTAGTGCCAGGACCCCCAAATGTGGGTTGGGGTCCTTGGGAGTCACCCAGTGAAACAACAAGACCGAGAAGCTCGACTGCAATTACATGGAATTCTTTATTACCAAGCCTAGACTGGGACTCTGTCCACACAAACCAACGCAGTGGGAGTGTGAGAGAGAGCCCCCACTCTTGGGGGAAACGGTTTATATAGAGAAGGGATACAGCAGTTACATCATATTGCAACATTTGAAATGGTTGGTTCAAAAAGCGCGCGCGGGAACATTCTGAGCTGCTTATCTAGGATCAGCCGCTTGTTTGCAGATCCTTTATTACCTCCGGGATATCCTAAGACTTCCCAGGAATGAACAATAAGAGAGAGGGAGGGGGTTGGGAAAGAAGCAAAGGTCAGTACATGAGCCCGCAAGTTTCTCATCTGAGTCAGGCCTGGGTTTTTTTATTTCAGATGGCAGTCTGTTTTACTATAATGGCTATCTGCTTAAAAATGGCAGTACTACTGTCAAGCTGGAGCACTAGCAAGCGGAGTTACAGAAGCTAAAGGCAATATGTTAATTTCTTAGATCTCATACTGTGAAAACTAGCATACTTTCTCTAAAACTTTCCTTGAAAAAAAATCTCATTGGTTTTTGTATTAATCCACTTTCTGTGGCTAGAGCAAAATACTTTGTTAAGGCTGGTTAATATATAAAGAAAAGAGGCTTTGAGGGTTTGTTTGCTTGTTTGTTTGTTTGTTTGTTTGTTTGTTTGTTTTTGAGGCAGGATCTCATTCTAGCCTAGGCTGACCTGAAACTCACTCTGTAGTCCCAGGTTGGCTTTGAACTCATAGAAATCCTCTTATCTCTGTCTCCAAAGTGTTAGGATTAAAGGTGTGCGCCACCATGCCTAAGAAAAAGATTTAGACATTTCAAAATTTTGGAAGCTAACATTCCAAGCAGCATGGACATGAAGTTTGGTGACATCCCTCCCTGCATTGTATCACAGCAAATGTCATTATGAGAGCACACACTAGAGGAAAGGACTACGGGACAGAGGAGGCCCAGAGAGACTCCAGGGAGAGGCCAGTCTTTCTCTTTAGTAACAATCCTCTCTCCAGAACTCACTGGGGTCTTGGAATAGCTAACTATTGTAATTCGTTTTGAGAACAAAATCCCAAAGGCCCAATGGCCTCCTACTACCCTTCCCCTTCTCTCTTAAAAGTCCACCATCGCCAGGCGTGTCAGTGCACGACTTTAATCCCAGCACTCGGGAGGCAGAGGTAGGAGGATCGCCATGAGTTGAAGGCCACCCTGAGACTACATAGTTAATTCCAGGTCAGCCTGGGCCAGAGTGAGACCCTACCTCAAAAAAAAAAAAAAAAAAAAAAAAAAGAAAGAAAGGAAGAAAGAAAAAGTCCACCATCATTTAATCACCCCACCGGAGACCAAACTTCAAGCACACTGACCCACCGAAAAACACACAAACCCTAGCAGCTCTGCTGAAGCTTGACGCCATCCGTGAACATGCACTGCGGCCCAGTCACTTGACATCTCCATGTTCTTAGCCAGGAGCAGAGCTCACATCCCCTTTGTGGGGTTGTCACTGTTCTGTCTGAAGTGACCTGCCCCTACCACCTGCTAATTCATACTCTCATTCAAAGTTTAAGATTTTTAGATGCCTACACTTCTGGGACATTTCCCATCTCCCTTGTTCTTTTTCCTTTACCTATTACCTTCATTGCTTTCACATTTGCTGGGACTAAATTCCTGAGCAGAAAGCAATGTAAGGAAGGAAAGGGTTTACCCTGGCTTACAGTTCCGGAGAATACAGTCTATCCTGGCAGGGAAGGCGCGCAGGGAAGAATATGAAGTCCGGCTGTCCATAGCAGCAGGCAGGAAGTGGTGATAATAAAACTTCAAGCCCAATAACTCACTTCTTCTGATAAAGGTCCACCTCCTAAAGGTTTCACAGCCTTCCCAAATAGTGCCATCAGCTGGGAAGCCATGTTTACAAATACATGAGTCTATAGAGGACATTTCCCATTAAAACCATAATACTAATTGTCTATTACATCTATGACCTATCATGGCCAGTGCGTTTGTATGTTCCCACATTGTGTGTGTGTGTGTGTGTGTGTAGAAGCAAACATTCTTGCACTATTAGTGTTCTTTAAGATCACACTGATATATCTAAAATGTCCTCTCACATAGTTAGAATTATAGTTAGCCTCTACCTACGTCACTGGACTGGGGGGTTTCTATAGCAATTGCACCACTCAGAGCACTGCTACATGAAAGACAACTTTTGCATGGTTGTACACACTTCTAACTCCAGCACTTGGAAAGCAGAGGTAGGAGGGAGCATCACGAGGTCACGATAAGCCTTGTTATGTAGTGAGTTTAAAGCCTACAAGAAATTCTCAAAAAAAAAAAAAAAAAAAAAAAAAAAACAGGCTGGAGAGATGGCTTAGTGGTTAAGATATTTGCCAACAAAGCCAAAGGACCCAACTTCGATTCCCCAGTAACCATGTAAAGCCAGATGCATGGGGTTAGGGGGCATATGCATCTGGAGTTCATTTGCAGTGGCTACAGGCCCTGGTATGCCATCCTCTCTATATATCTGCCTCTCTCTCTCTCTCTCTCTCTGTCAAATAAATAAATAAACTATTTTAGAAAATAATATTCAGTAAGTCATCATGTTTTATAAATAAGAAATCTGGTAAGCAGAGAAATTATGGATTTAACTCATAGCTACTTGGTTGTAAATAAAGTCCTTTCCTTGGAAGAATTCGATAATCTAATCTCAAATGTTTACCATCAACCAGTGCCATTTTCTTATGGGAATGCTCACTGTATTTCATGTTGTTGTCACTTCTGATGCTACCGTTGTTCTTCTTTCATCTCCTAGATACACCAAGATGAAGACTGCCACCAATATCTACATCTTCAACCTTGCTCTGGCAGATGCCTTAGCGACCAGCACGCTGCCCTTCCAGAGTGTCAACTACCTGATGGGCACATGGCCCTTTGGCACCATCCTCTGCAAGATCGTCATCTCCATAGATTACTACAACATGTTCACCAGCATATTCACGCTGTGCACCATGAGTGTGGACCGCTACATCGCTGTCTGCCACCCCGTCAAGGCTCTGGATTTCCGTACTCCCCGAAATGCCAAAATTGTCAATGTCTGCAACTGGATCCTCTCTTCTGCCATTGGTCTGCCTGTGATGTTCATGGCAACCACAAAATATAGGCAAGGTAAGAGGTGGTTCAAGCCCAAAGGTCGGGAACTTACAATATGAAGTGCTGGTGAGGTAGTGAGCCAAGTAGAGCTTATGGAATGGTCCAGTACCATAATCAAATGTTTTAGGTAATTCTTTCTGACAAAATGCCTTTAAGTATTGTGAAATAAGATTTCCTTTTGACTTTAATCCCAATATTTTAAATATATATTTTTTATTTGTTTGCAATCAGAGAGAGGAGGGGAACCCAGGACCTCTTGCAAATGAACCCCAGATGAATGCACTGCTTTGTGCATTTTGCATTCCATGGGTACAAGGGAACCAGACCCCAGGCCATCAGGCTTTACAAGCAAGTGCCTTTAACCATCAAGCCATCTCCCAAGCCCTGCTGACTTTTTTTTTTTTTTTTGGTTTTTCAAGGTAGGGTCTCACTTTAGCTCAGGCTGACCTGGAATTCACTATGGACTCTCTCAGGATGGCTTCGATCTCATGGTGATTCTCCTACCTCTGCCTCCCAAGTGCTGGGATTAAAGGCGTGAGCCACCACGACAGGCCCTGCTGACTATTTCACTGAGAATAAAATCTCCTTATTTCTGGATCCTCTGCAGTTACTTCATCAAAATGATGAATAAATTTGAACATAACGCTGCAAGAGAATTTAGAGCTTAAACCCTATGAGTGCTTCATTGAGGCCTGTTTTAAAATTTCCAGTGGCTGCCTTCCCGATAATTTATCTCCTGGGACCTAACAAGCAGATTAATGAACTAACAGGCAGAAGTGGGGAGAAAGCATCCATTAGCTAGAAACTCCTAGGAAACTTAGACAATGGCTCTAGTTTTGTTTTTCATTTTTATATATAATAGCATAAATCCCTCAAAGTTTCTGATTCGTGGTGAGAGATCCATAACTACTTATTAAATCAAAGTTTAATGTGATCCAAGTGGACAGCAGAATGGAAAATTAGGAAAAAAAAAAAAAGATCCAAGTCACTTTCCCTGAAAATCAAGAGATGTTAAGTTCCTTCCGTAATTTCTTTACTGGCTTGCATAGAAGTAGCCCTTACTTAGTTTTGGCCAAGGGCGATAGTCAGCAAAATAGCAATATTCATATGTGACGAGACAGCTCAATGTCACTGCTGAATTTCCTGAACATTCTTTTCTCTAGGTTCCATCGACTGTACCCTCACCTTCTCCCACCCGACCTGGTACTGGGAGAACCTGCTGAAAATCTGCGTCTTCATCTTTGCCTTCATCATGCCTGTGCTCATCATCACGGTCTGCTATGGCCTAATGATCTTACGCCTCAAGAGTGTCCGCATGCTCTCAGGCTCCAAAGAAAAGGACCGGAACCTGCGCAGGATCACCAGGATGGTCCTGGTGGTGGTAGCTGTGTTCATTGTCTGCTGGACGCCCATTCACATTTATGTCATCATCAAAGCCTTGATCACAATTCCAGAAACCACTTTCCAGACGGTTTCGTGGCACTTCTGCATTGCCCTAGGGTATACGAACAGCTGCCTGAATCCAGTCCTTTATGCATTTCTGGATGAAAATTTCAAACGATGCTTCAGAGAATTCTGCATCCCAACTGCCTCCACTATTGAGCAACAGAACTCCACTCGAATTCGTCAGAACACTAGGGAACACCCCTCCACAGCCAATACAGTGGACAGGACTAACCATCAGGTAGGTATACAGTTTCTAGAATTAAATATGCCTAGTAGGGAGTGATATAAAATACTGTACTTGTTACAAAGCTAAGATATTGACCCTTTAAATCAGCTAAATGAGGGGGCTGAGGCTCTGCCTGAGAACTGAACCTAGGAAATGTATATATTTGGACATCTCATTTAGGTATAAAAGTACAACTAGAAATCCACAAAGCTGCTAAAATCACTATCTCCATAGCCTTTTTTCTGTGTAAAATGACTTTAATATATATGGAACTTACCCTCTTGTCTAATCCCTCTCATTTTCTCAGAAACTTTCTATATTTCAGTTATATCAACTGAGTACTCTTGCTACTGCTTAAAACCGGTCTTGTTCTAATGCTATGGTTAAAGAGCCCAGTCCACTGTGGCCATAGATATGAGACATTCCAGAAAATCAGAAAATGACAAAAGAGTTAAAAGAAGTAGCCATCCCTAATGGTTATTAAGGCATTGGTCTGTAGATACTAGTATCAAAACACTAGCAAAAGTATCAATTTATTACCTGATGATTAGAACAAAATTAATTTGAAATAATCAGCTCATCATTTGAAAATGAGAGGGGGAAAAATAGTTATATTTTAAAACAGATATTCCTATATGGAGAATAGTAAGTATATCATTGAGGCTTACCTGAAAGATTCAAAATTTACACACAATACTGTAACCACAGAAGAAATATGTAAGGAGGAAAGAAAACCCATGTTCAAGTTAATATTGCCTGCTAACTCACCACATACAAAATTTGACATCTGACCTAGAAAGTCAATCAAATATGTGACTTAATTATTAATATTGAATACATTCTCAAATGATGGTTCCCACATCCAAAAATCACAATGTATATGATTTTAGAAGATAGAAATTCAAACTTCCTGTGGAGTAAATGCTTGAGTAAAAACATTGGCTAAAATTTCTAGTCTCAAGGGGCAGGACTAGGAGGACAGAGGCTCCATAAAGAATGACTACGAGGGGCTGGAGAGATGACTTAGCAGTTAAGCGCTTGCCTGTGAAGCCTAAGGACCCAAACCCAGTTCGAGGCTCAATTCCCCAGGACCCATGTAAGCCAGATGCACAAGGTGGCTCATGCATCTGGAGTTTTTTTGCAATGGCTGGAAGCCCTGGTGTGCCCAATCTCTCTCTTTCTCTCTCTCTCTCTCTCTCTCTCGCTCTCTCTTTCCCTCTTTCTTTCTCTGTTTGCCACTCTCAAATGAATGAATAAAAACAAATAAAAATTTGGGGCTGGAGATATGGCTTAGCTGTTAAACGCTTGCCTGTGAGGCCTAAGGACCCTGGTTCAAGGCTCCATTCTCCAGGACCTACATGAGCCAGATGCACAAGAGGGCACATGCATCTGGAGTTCATTTGCAATGGCTGGAGATCCTGGCACCCATTCTCTCTCTCTCTTTACCTATCTATTTCTGTATCTCTCTCTCTCTCAAATAAATAAATAAAAATAAATAAAATAAAATAAAAATAAACAGAAATTTTAAAAAAGAATGACTAGGAGATGTGTTCAAGGAGCTGCCAGAGAGCAGCCTTTGATGGCGTAGGCAGAAGCCGCTTCCTCTGGCCATCTCTTCATTACACTCATCTCTCATTGGTCCCTGTGTCTTCACTATAACCACCCAGTGGAGTCCAGACTCACCTTTTCTAACTGGTTACAGGGCTTATCTAGATGAATATGTCTTAGGAAACATTAATCCTCATTCTCAAACATGAAATATTGCTCAAACAAAATATTGGCATGGGTACTCTCTAAAGAGCATGCAGTAATGATGGCAGATTCTCCTCCAGCTGAAAGGAAATTATTAACTTATTCTTGTTCACCTCTGATCCCACCGCAGAAATAAAAGCCGGAGAGAAAGACCTTTCTATTCTGCTTCATTACTCTCATTTTCTTTTTCCTACATGGAGACTATTAAAATGTCCCTTTCACTAAGCACCTCTCTGATTTCATGACTATCGAAATCCTACAAGTGATTTGAAAAGGATAAGGATTTTAATTGATTTTTCTCCAATGCAGGGATAATATACTAAAGACTATAGTTTGAAACTGTTAACCCCACACTGGGGTCAAAAATCCTTGACATTTAGACTCAAACGTTTCCAATGGGGCAAAAGTATGATTATTGGATTCATGGGTTCTCTCTGCCTGGGACCTTGCTGTACCTTCTCTACCCAGCCCATTAAGGTGTGGCCACTTCATCTTTTACCCTAAGCTCCCACTGGGTCTTTTGTCACCTCTGACTCTCCCAGCCACCTTCACTGCCCCCCTCCCCCGCCATACACTGCTCCCAGTCTGCCTGGTGGAGCTCATCCCCTGAGTTAACACAACTGTCTAGTTTCGCCAACACCTCCTTTGACTCCCTTCCAAACCCAGCATTTGCATGTCCCTGTGGCTCTCGCACAGCCGGAGAGAAGAGAAAGGAAGCTAATTGGAGAAGTTCTGTTCTAAGTAACTAAAAGGTTTGCTTTAAAAATACATCCAATTAGAGCTTATCTTCATGGCTGCCTCGGTGAGGCAGCATTCGTGTCAGATAACAGAGAAACACATTTAGCAGGAATTGGCCACTTCCCAAACGACCAGCTGCAAGAGCTGGACTCAGAGAAGAGAGGCTGTTCACAAAGAGAAAAAGATGCCCTGACATTCTTGAAAATTAACATGATTCAGAGATCATGTTAATTTCACAAACCTGTACTGATGTTTACCCACTAGGATAAAGGCAGTTCCATGCCCATGACTGGAACAATAGAGGAGACTGCAGTGGTCATGTCACTAATGTATTTCAATCGGACCTGAAGGAGAAATGAACAGCAAGGCTGTACCGCTAGGAGTCATTTGATTAGCTGCACGTAGTAGGGATTTGATAAGCAGGTGTTTCATGGTCATCGGGTTTATGTGTGTTTGACATCATGGGCCATCATGCTAGAAGACAACGTTGTAGCCGGGTTTGCATTAGCTTTTCTACTGCTCGTTAGAAGCTTGTCATGTTTCTGCTTATGTTCTGTCTATTTGTATTTTCTCCAAGAAATATACCCTGTGTGTCACATTTCAAGCACAATTAGTCAACTTGCTATTCTGCAGATCAGAGATCCAATGTCAAACCTTCCCAGGGTGTCTGTGTTCTGACAACTATTCTGAGGCCGTGCTCACACAGCGCAAGGGGAAGTGGCGAAGTGGCAGTTAACAAGGTAATTTGATGAGCCATTTGAGAAAGTTCTGTGCCCAGCATAAACTCCGAGCCATGCTTACTAAGCTAAGGGCATATCCCTCAGGTTTTATTGTAGAACAAATTGCTCCTAAATCTGGAAGCTTGAAGCAACCTTTTATTGACAAAACAACTGGATACATCAGTAAATATGGGCCAGACTCATCCGCCTGTCTTTCCAGTCTCCCTTGGCTTCATTCTGAAGCTAACCACCAGTGGCATGAGCAGATCCACGCACTCATCCTTCAACATGTTAGCCCAAGTTTTGTCTTCATGGTGGCCACAGATTCTGGGGGAGAAATAAGAAAAACAGCCTCTTCAGGCTTGGTTTCAGAAAAGGTAGAGTTACTTTCACGTTTGTTATAGATTACAACACGTTCATCTAGATTTTAAAAACTGGGAGGAGAGACACCACCTCTTGCTGACAGTAGCTGCAGTCATGCTACAAAAGGATAGAGAGGGGCTGGAAGATGGCTTAGTGGTCAAGGCACTTGCCGGCCTAAGGATCCAGATTCAATTCCCTAGGACTCACGTAAGCCAGAGGCACAAGGTGGCACATGTGTCTGGAGTTCATTTGCAGTGGCTGAGTGCTCTGGTGTGCCCATTCTCTATTTGCCTCCCCTCAGCCCCCACTCTCCCTCTCTCTTTGAAATAAATAAAATATGTTAAAAGGGGATGGAGGTATGGTAGCTGGGGATAGAATTGTGGGTACACCCACACATGCTGGTAAAAGCAAGCTATCACTTCGGAAGCAGGAACACGTGTGTCTTCCTCCTTCTTGTGCATCCAAGTATCTACCCAGTACTATGTCTGACACGTTAGAAAGTACCCAAAACTCCCCATGGATAGCTGGATGGTGGGGAGGAGGGCTCTTGTCACTTCAGATGTTTGGGTTGTAGGAAGGACCTTTGCCTGTGAAACCAATTGACATCTCCAGTGTCAGACCACACCGTGACGCTATTTGGGGCCTAGCCTTCAGGAACAAAAGATATTCACAGCAAGCCTTCATTTGCTCTTCCCCAGCCTTAGGGTGTTTTATCCTAAGTTGTACTTTTCAAAAACTCGCTTTCATATATGTTCGTCCTCTGACTTTAGATTAACAAGATGTTTTAATAAAACCTATGCCCTAAAAAAGGCATCGCCGTAGCTGAGTCCAGGGACCATATCCTTCTTGTGTTCATTCCAAGGCTCGGTTGCTGCTTCTGTTGCAGCTTCCAGGCCTGATTCGTGTTCAGCTTGCTGTCATTAGGGCTTCTTGATCATTATCAGTAGGCCCAGACAAAAGCATTCATTTTCCATCTGCTCTCGGTACAATTGAATTTCTCCGCCCACATGCCATCCTGCTGTGGTGGTGAGCTCCACTTTGCTTCTGAACGCTTTCGCCATTTACTCTGACCAACATGAGTTCAGTTCATGCCTGAAATATCATTCTCCGCTCACTTGTCTTCCCTGCTTGGTTTCTACCCCCACCATATTCTATAATGCACTATGTTGACAGCTAGGTGATGATTTGAAAATATTAAACATGATATAGGAAAAGAAACTACTCAATCAATGGTTATTATTTCAACACTGTGATTATTACTATAATAGAATGCTATCTCCTCTCACCATCACAGCATACAAATTAAGAAGTGCTTTATATGCTTTAGCAATCTGCTTCCTATAACATCCCTGGTGGATCAGCTTTAGGAAATAAACATTGATAGCAGTGAAATGATTATACAAGATGAAACAACCAGTAAGAGGTAGACTACAGACAAGAACCCTGGGTTCTAATGTCAATGCAATCAGCTACTCTGCTTCCCCATGCCATACCTCTTTCAATTAATATTGTTATGATCCCAGCCAGAGAGTCTCGCCCTTTACTATGAGCTCCAGAACTTTTTAAAGAAAGTGTGGCTCTTTATGTGGGTTCAAGAACTTGCATTTTGACTTAAAGACTTTACTGGAAATCTTGGTCTAAATTGCACGTGCAAATTCTACCAAGTGTGCTGTTTTCCTGACCAGGGTCTTTGCTTAAGTCAAGTGATTGGTGTCAACTTTTTCATCAACTGTAACTGGAGCTTTACAAAGTATGGTTCTCTTTGAAAAAAGCCTTGACTTTATAATATATCTTTCAGTGAGCTTTACAGTGCAGGGCAGTCACGTATAGTTACAATAAAGTTGACGTTATGGTATGCCCTGCTAATTCCTTCACTGATAGAGTAAGTCTATTCACAAACCTTCTTGGAAAGCACTTTCTTGACACTGGGATTCAAAGCATCAGGTCAAGCAATCAGGAGATGCTGGCATTTGAATAAGCTATAAAACCCTGTTACCCCAACTAAACTAAAAGCTGGGGGCTGATTTTTAAAATCAACCTCCTCATCAACCACATCACTCTCAAAGCTGGATTTGGGTTTTTTTTTTTTTTTTTTTTTTTTTTTTTTTTTTATGAGACATCTGTAGAGAGATATTTTGGGAAGAAAATGATTTCAGTTCCATGATAAAAGCCCCAAATGATAATAGCTATCAAAATTACAGGACTGGACTCACATTAGTGCATACTTGGTGAATGAAACCAAAATGGCTTTTCTTTCAGTTCCTTGGTTTAAATGTAAAATGAGTTTATCGCACGCGCGCGTGTGTGTGTGTGTGTGTGTGTGTGCATATGCGTGTTACGAATGTGCCTCATTTTGTATGACTGGAATTAGAGTATACCTAGGCTTAAAATAAACAATGTATCACAACTATCAGAAGAACCTAGTAGGCTTCTATCAATTGAAATATTGTTTAATTCTAAATATGTCTATTCTCACAGAACACTCGGTTTTAAAACTGCTATTGTGGTTTGAATATAGGAATGTTGTTCCCCACAGCCTCATGTGTTTGTCATTGAGCCTCATCATTGGTCCCCAGCCGGGAGAGTCTGGGGAATGGAGCCTTGATGGAGGAGGTGGGCTTTGGCATTTTGTAGTCCAGGTCAGCCTGCCAGTGCTAGTGAGCTCACTGTACTTCCTTCCTCCCTACTGGTATGTGGAGGTGTGACACTCAGCTCTCTATTCTTACCATGATGAAAGTTGCCCCTCAAAACTGTAAGCCAGAAATAAACTTTTTTTTTTTTTTTCTCCATAAGCTGTTTCTGGTCAGCTCAGCAACAAGAAGGTCACTGCTACGACTGCTCATAATCACACTTCTTGATCTGTTTTTAACTGGGAAGATCTGTATTATTTGATCATACGTTATGGATAAGAGTCTATAGCTGAGGAAATCAAACTTTTAAGGAAGTGACTCCCCCACAGTCATGGTTAAACGCAATGGCTGAGAATCAACTCAAATTAAATTTGATTTTATAACCCACATTCTTAACCAGTGTGTCATTCTGCCCAGCATTCTGAAGTGTTTTTACTCTGTTTTGTTTTGTCTTATTGTCAAGAGTGTTTTGAAGTTAGATGAACTGATATAATTAAAAACGAATTTTCTTGTGTTCACTGTTCCCATTAATGCACATAACTAATAAAATGTAGCAATATTTTTTCATTTAAAAACTAATTTTAACTGAGATGTTTTCTTATTTGGGCACATTCAAGTGGTGAATTCCTATATCATAGCCACGTATAATAAAAATATTATCATTTTTGAGATTTGGTGTTTTGAAAGGTGTCATTCTTTATCTTCCATGCCACTGCTGCAGTCAGGTTCTCATTGCAGCAGAAATCATGCAACCAAGAGCAGCTTTGGGGGGAAAAACAGGTTTATTTTGGCTTACAGACTCAAAGGAAAGCTCCATGATGGCAGGGAAAACAATGGCATGAGAAGAGAGTGGACATCACCCCCAGGCCAACATCAGGTTGACAACAGTGACAGGAGGTTGTGCCAAACACTGGCCAGGGGAAACTGGCTATAAAACCCATAAGCCCACCCCCAACAATAATACACTGCCTCCAGGAGGCGCTAATTTCAAAATCTCCATCAACTGGGAACCTAGCATCCAGAACACCTGATTTTATGGAAGACACTTGAATCTAACCACCGCGGCCACGTAGTTTGAGGAACTAAATACAAAAATTGAGCATTTTCCTCTTGGAACTTTCCACAACACCATATTTGGTTTTGTTTCTACCTCTACAGGTTTGAAATTCCATTTTCTGGTGTTTTGGAATTTGCATTTGTCCCTTACATTAATAAAGTTTTAATAAAGTTCACCTGCTATCAGCCAGTCCTTACTTGTCAAAAATCATGAACACTATATTTTTTGGTAGGTTGAAATAAATATTTGTAAATTTCACAATTTGATAACAAAATTTATTTTGGAAATAACATTATGAGAACCACAATTACTAGAATAAAGTATGTCTTACTCATGATCCCCTTGCCTCATTACTCCCCAGGAAATCAAACACCAGGCCCACTTAGAGGATTTTTAAATGCTGCAGATGAAGCCTGTGGTATGACCAGCATGCATTTGGACATTTTAACTTTCTGCCAAGGCTTCAGAAACTCAAAGGAACAAATAGACTTTCAAATAGCTGTAGAATGTATAACATTTAAAAAATATATACAACATATAAAAATTAACATCTAATTCCCAATAATACAAGTCCATTTGTTGAGCACTTGCAAAGTGGTGGCATTTCTCAGAACACTGGAACCGATAAAGAAGAAATTATTTTCAAACTTCTCCAAGCTCCCCCCTATCATAAGGGGAAACTACGTCAGAAATGTATTTTTCAATGACTGCCTTCTTCCTAAACGTCACATAACAATGATGATGTTTTCCCAAATACTTGGTTTCCAAGTAGCTCAAAAAAATTTTTAAACAAAAGAAAAACTCAGATAAGTATATTTTATAAACCCTAGTACAAGAAAATTTGATTTTAAAATGTAATATAAAGTTATGATTAGGCAAGAGGAATGGCTATAATATAAAACCCTAAAGTATTTCGTGTGGTTCAATTATTTGACTAGCCGAATGACCTGGGGTAAGCTTCTGCTCTCTTCTACTTAATTTCCTCATCTAGGAGAATGGTGACAACCCCCGGGTAGGCCTGATATCATTATGATACACAATTATCAGGCCAGTTTCCCTTTCCTTCCCCCCTACAAGCTGAATTATATCTTTTGGGAAAAAAAAAAACCAATATTAAAGGGATGAAATCATATGCCAAAGAAGAATATGAGGTGATAAAACCCAAGCCTTCCCAATCTTGACACTAAGGATGTTTGGGGCAGACATCTCTTTGTCATGAGCCCACAAACACTACAAGAGATTCTGCAACAGCCCCGACCTCTACCCAGTATATGCCAGTACTATCCATCCACTCCCAGTTGAGCTGTCATAGCCAAAACGTCCCCAGACATTGCCAAGTGTCCTCTGAAGGAGAGAAACAGAGAATCAGCTGAGCACGACTGATCTCACAGAATCAACTGCGTTAAAGAGATGAAAAGACATCTAGGTCCATCCTTATGCGTCATGATCCTTAACGCTGTGCCGCAGAGCTGGAACAAGGCACCATGTACTGCAATGTTCATCTTCCTCCTTGGAGACATCACAGATTTCTCACAGGGAAGTTTGCCGTGGCTCTTCAGAAGACTGGTCCCCGCTGCGGGGGAGAGTTCAGTATTAACAGAAGACAGGCAGCAGGCACTGTGCTTCAGCTTTAACGTTCTTTCAAGCTCCTCTTTCAGAGCTAATAACCTGCAGCCTGAGCCATCATTAAGAAAGAACTGAAGGCCGGGCAGGGTGAAAAGATGGTCAGGGAAGGCTTGGAATGAGGTCAAACCTCCTGGCAGTGTTCAAACATTAAAAGGACTTGCAGAAGAAACACGATTCATGAAACACAAATCAGAATCCCTAAAGTAACAAAGAGTGAGAGGCGATCTGGGGAGGTCAAGAAATAGAGCCCCAAGATTAATGAGAACGGGTTAGCAACTCAATAACCACAAAGCATCTACCTTTATAAGCTGTTTCCAGACTCTAGCTCGTATGATTCAAGTGTATCCTAAGAGCATGTAGAAATCAAGTTGATAACCTCTGAGAAGCAAGATGGCGCAGTTATGGAAATTGAACTTAATTTTTTTTTTTTTAGATAATGACTGGACAGATCAATCAGGCAAACTCAAGGTTAATAATGTTTCAACAAGTGTTGCCAAGCTCTTGTTGGTCCCTGTAAGCTTTTGCTGTGCTAAGTTATGATATAAATTTAATAGTTCAATAGCGTAGCTTTATAAACTTTTCATTGAGTCAGTTGTAAGAGTCTCAATAATGGAGGAATGCTGAATAACTTAAAAGATTGGATAAGGCACCCAAAATGCTACAAAAGTAAAACAAAATTTAAAGTTAGAAATTACTAGTGAAAAAACATTGGCCAAAAAATTGAACGCTAGAAAAAAAATGGAGTAAGAGCAACAGCAGATTTTTTGCTTTTTTGTTTTTTGGGTTTTTTGTTTTTGTTTTTGTTTTTAAGTCAGAGATAGCCGGGCATGGTGGCGCATACACTTAATCCCAGCACTCAGGAGGCAGAGGTAGGAGGATTACGGTGAGTTCAAGGCCACCCTGACATGACATAGAGAATTCCAGGTCAGCCTGGGCCAGAGTGAGACCCTACCTCGAAAAATCCAAAACAAAAAACAAAACAAAAAAAGGTCAGAGAGGTTTTATTTTATGGCCATAAATATGACCTTGGCCATCTAAACTAAGGAAATTCCAGATGACATTAGCAGAACTCTAGTGTCTAGATCTGAGGTGATGTTAGCCTGCTCGGATAGCTTACTCAATACTGGAATGGAATAAGCAAACTGCACTGTGCTCAGAGACGACTAAGCAATGTAACAGAGGAAGTCAAAATAACCGCACATGATTTGCTGGAAAGCAAAAGCCTTGGGGAGGACCAGGTGGGTGCCATGTCTCAGGAACACGAGTAAAGAACAGGCCTTGTCAGTATGAGCCCACTCAGTAAAGCCAAGGTGAAGGTCTCCAAGAAAGGGATCCCACTATAACCTACATAATGGACCTAACTGGCTAATTTCAGAAGGTTTCAAAGCTTTGAGACTCTGAGACTTCCTTGTTGTTAGTAGACATTTCTAATGTTCAGATATTTGCATGTTCTTACATGAAGAAGACATTTAGGGAATTCTTGTGTTAAGACTTGATAATTAATGCATCAAAGACAAGCTTGTGAATCAGATGTTCAGATTCCTGGTAGAACAGTACTACAGCGAGCTGTAGATGTTAGCACCATTGATGAAAAAACATTAAAAATGAAATAATGTTAAGATGTATTTCTATCTTATTTCAGTCACGGGGATTGATGCTAATATAGTCACATTCTATAGCCTTTGAAAAGCTTTTTTTAATTTTTTAATATTTATTTTTATTTTGGAGAGAGACACAGAGAGGTAGGGAGAGGAAGACAGATAGAGATGGGTGCGCCAGCAGCCTCTCAGCTGCTGAGAACGAAATCCAGATGCGTGCGCCCCCTTGTGGACAAGTGCAGCATTGCACCCTTGCATCACTTTGCATCTGGCTAAACGTGAGACCTGGAGATTGGAACCACTGGAGATTGGAACCAGCATTCTTAGGCTTAGGAGGCAGGCGCCTTAACCACTAAGCCATCTCTCCAGCCCTGAAAAGCTTTTTGTGTGTGTATGCATACACACACACACACACACACACACACACACAGTATACCCAGGCTTTGTATGTACACATTTTTCATTCTTAAGACAAAGGACTCAAATTTATCCCAGCATAGACCCAGTTGTTCTAGGGAAATTTTGTGACATCTCACATAATGAAGGTTTGACCAGCCCACCATAGAACCATCAGTCCCAGTTAGCTCTGAATCTATCCAAAGATCAGTGTCTTGTTCTGATAAATGACAATGTCTTAGAATTCCAGACATTCACCAGAATTATAAAGCTGACTGTTAAAACTCTTATTTCCACCCAGTTAAAATAATTAATCTAAACACTGCCTTATATAAGCAAAACAGTCAAACATCACTGCTTTGAAAACAAAGCAGGCTGTGTTTGGTCTGGGTTTTCAGTCTTGCTCTGAAGCTTGCCACTTACTCGTTATAATTATAAGGGAGATGTCTATGTAGCTTTAGGATATGTTTTTAATTGAATTAATTTGCACATTGCTAAGAGTAATTTTCACAGCTGACACATTCTTTTGTTTTGAATAAAGTGTCATTGAAAAAAATTAACGTAGCCAAAGGAAGGGTATGACTCCTTACAATGCAACTGTCCAGACAGAAATTGGCTTCGATATCCATGACCTCACAGTGCCCAGCAATACTTTCACAAGACCCTCATAATAGGAGAAAAAGATGATGACATCAAATTAAAAGAGAGACTAATGGAGAGAGGGAGGGGATGTGATGGAGAGTGGAGTTCTGAAGGGGAATGGGGGGAGGGAAGGGAAATATCATGGTTTGTTGTCTGCAAGAATAGAAGTTGTCAATAAAAAAAATGAATGTGAATGTGGAACTGTGAGGTGCATACCAAAGATTGAATATTACAACATTTCCTCATCACAAAACACAAGGTTGGAAGTCATGGTACCTGGGTTGTGGCACTAACCTTAATGGGGACTTCCAGTGTGAGTCTAGCATCCCATGCTGTCATCTGATTCTGTGAGCTCTTCATGAGCAGGCATTTCCCAGCCTCTTTTGACTGCCCAGAATAAAAACTTGGTTGGTTACCCCATTCAGAGATTAGAGCCAGTTACTCTTAGTGGACTGCAAAAGCAATCACCAAAATGCTCTTTTTTGATAGAAAAGATGTATTGTTTTGAGCAAAAGAAGTTTCCAGTAAGATCATGAGGAAGCATATGCCATATCAAGTGTGGATTCTTTGAGCCACAAGATTCTCCTTCAATTCTGCTTTGCTGAAGTTGCTATAATCTTTCCTATCTGCATCGCTGTGTTTTAGAGATGCTATGTCAAGCTTCTAGGCCTATACTGCCTGCAGACCTATAATGAGGGCTAGGATGGAAGTGGCATAGAATCTGCTCATTGTAGCAGAGATCATATGTGAGAGACACATCCTATGTAAACCTCTCTCATGGGATAGAAGCTTCTGCCTCATTCTCAACAAGATTTTTGCCCCATATTAGACATAGGCCTATCGTGAACAATCAGGACTAAGTTGAAATCCAAGTCTGGCTGGAGCTCAGAGGAAGGGATGATTTTCCTGTGATATCTGTCTATGAGTCACCAACTCTAGAGGGCTTTTGTGTGGCTCTGGATTTTGGGTTTTATTTTTTGTGATTTCAATAATAAACGAGATTTTTGAAGTTGATTACAGCTAAAATTCTGATCAGCTTCAAAAGTGCCCCATTTAGTGATGGGCTTCGATTGCAACTTTTGATGGCATCACAAATAGGGAAGAGGAAATGGGAGTCAGAAGAGCAGCTGGAAAATGACAACATTCAATTGGCATGTGCATCCGGCACACTCGGGCACGTCCCCTCGTTTTCTCAGGGGTTTAGTTCCTTCCACAGATTGATGAAGGTGAAAGGCATCATCTCTTACATTTTTTTTCCAGCTCTAAAACTACAGGAAATACATATCAATCTTTGTCTGGAGAGGGACTAAAAGTCCCTTAAATAAGCTTCAGTTAGAAGCTTAAAAGCTTTTCAAACCTTGTAATTTTTTTTCCCATAAAATAGGGCAAAGGGGACCTTCAAGTTGACTTCCTGGAAAAAAAAATAATAATTTAAAAGACTGTTGGCAAAAAAATAAAAAAAAAAAGGAGAATTAACATTAGAGAACTCTATTGCGTGTATGTATCTAAATATTATATCTAATGTCAGTTGCCAAGTCAGCTGAAACATAACTGTTCTATGGTTTCTGTGGGGCAGAGGACAGAGCCCAGATGTAGAAAATGCAACAGAGTTCCAAGGAGAAACCTAGGCAAGCAGATCAGCTTGTCACACCCCTATAGGTGACAAAAAGAGTGTGGTGCAATGCAGCAGACAGAAAGGCAGGAGCCTATGAACACTAGTGCAGACCCCTTGTCCTGTGTCATGTCTCAGTGCATGAGCCAGTAGGTTCAGAACTGATCACCTGACTCAGGAGCCCAGAGTGAAGGGTTCCACATCCTTGTAGCAAACAGTAGACAACCCACTCCTCCTTCCACAAGACCAAGTGTCACAAAGTTGTCATCATGTGGTCAGGCATAGAGGTTCTAAATTGACTATGTGACTACCTATAGAAACAACTCCATTTCACTCAGTAAGAGAACGAGCAGGGATGTCCAGGGATGACATCTCCCAATTATTCCCCTGTTTACCCAGCATCTCTCCCCACCCCTTCTTTTTTTTTTAAAGTAAGTTGAAACTTTGTATGGCCACAACAAGTATTGGTACCACCATTCCCCTCTTCCCTGCCCCACTCCACTGAGTAGTCCCCTTAGTGGGACTGCTGATATTCGCCACTAACCTAGCATCTTCTTAACCAAATTTAAATGTTTACATGATCATGTATCCCATCAGTAGTTTTGATTAGAACCTGGTGAGTACTAGTGCCAGATCTGTCCAATTTGTTTCCATCAATTCTAGATTAGTTACCATCAACAGAATGATGTAAACAGGATGAGGTCAAGCTGTAACACTAATGTTAGCTGTGCACTCCAGGATACTATACTCACCTAAGCCTCAGAGAAGACTTAAGTGGTTTTCTTTCAAATAGCCATCTAGCGTCCTTACTTATGGCATTCATGGACTGTGCTCTCATGCTGTGGGTATTAATCTAGAAAATTTAGAGAAGCAGTTGGAAACCATAAAAAGGCTCTCAGTTCAGCCAGGAGGTATCTAAGGTCAATCAGTGATCCATTTACGACCATAGAGTAGAGATTTTCTATGGCTCTTCATCTCTCATCAGCTACAGTGGTAGTTATGTTTCTATGGGTATGCCTGGGCTTCTTGCCACCGCAAGCAAACGCCAGATGCATGTACCACTTTGTGCACCTGGCTTTCCCTGAGTACTAAAGAACTGAACACGAAGCCATGAGGATTTGCAAGGAAATTCCTTTAAAGAGCTGAGTCATCTCTCCAGCCCAGAAAGATAAGTGCTTGACCTCAGCAGGATTGGCACCGGAACCCACATGTCATGTCTTCCAAACTCATAGCTCTGTGTGGGACCAGGAAACCACGTATTCGCTAAGTGGAATGCGCCTCTTTACCTGTGTTCTCAAGACTGGAGATGCGATCTATGGAGTCTGATGGGTCTAACAGTGTTGCAGTCCCCCCTAAGGCCAGCTCAGGAGGGACGGTAGGGTCTCTGCCGAGTCGGGGTGAGCAGCGCAGAGTCACGACACAGACTCCGGGGGTTGGGTGAAAGCAGGAAGCGAGCCGCTGCAAACTCATTTATTCAGGAAGTGCACGTGGGTTTTAAGGGGCTTGGCTGGCTAATCCTTGTATGGGTCCCCTTTTGGTGACCAATGACAGCCTGTCTCTGGACAGGACATCTCGTAGCAGGCTTCTCGCGAGCATGGGACTGTAGCTGTTGTCACACCAAGCCTGCGCAGAACGCCATGTTCACAGAAGCCACTTCCTGGTTTTCTTCTGCCACGAGATCTGGCTAGGACCAGGCCTGTATTTGCCATACATAACAGAACCCCCCACAGGAGGATATCCTTCAGGCTTCTCTGTCCCCACATGTAAGAAGATGACGGAACAGGACAGGTCACTCCTGCTCAGGAGTCACTGATAAACTTCATTTGGGGCATCATTACATGCGTTTGGTTAAGTGATAGCCACAGTCTCCACATGGTTGTGGAGTTGGAGAAGAAAACGGGAATTAGTAAGAGCATAACGAAAGCGTCTCTGTGAGCATTGATACACGTACAAGGGGGAGCTGATTTCCAGGGCTGCTTTCCCTAACGTCAGGCACAGCAGGATAATTTATAGTCAAGCAGGCCAACAGGACTTCCTCTGGTCCCAGAACAGATGCATGGAAATGATTAAGTCCAACAGTGGCACATGTGGCTGCTTACTTCTGCTGGGTCATGTCACCGTTTTGCCAGACCGAGGGCCAGTGACAATAAGAGCATTATTCTCTCTTCCCAGCATCTCCAGGGTCTAATGTGTCCCCTCCTACCCGTGAAGTGACAGTGCCAAGGACAGTCTCAAACACGGAGGGGTACCTGTGGATGGAGATTGACTCCCTTCTCAGAAACTAGACTTTAAAAGAGCCCCTGGCTGATCTACTCGGACAGCCTCAAATGATGCTTAAGTTCCCAACCAAATTTAATGAATTCTTCCAATTAACATGTACAGGTAGCTTATCACAATGGAAGCATAAATAATACCTCAATAGTCCAGTTCAGCGCCAGGCTTCCCTGCTGACAGTGGGGAGCCATGGAGGGAAAGGATGCTTTCTTTACTGGCTCTGAAGTCAGACCACATTGATCACAAGATTTTGATCTTGGTGGTTGACACTTGTGTCCCATCTAGCAAACGAGCTTTCCAGGACCTTCAAGTGGTTTAGTGTCTGCTAAATTGATTGGTGTCTATTAACTTAATATCGCCAATGTAACGGTACTAACTCACCAGCAGAAACAGTGGAGGCTAGCTCTGTGTTGTTTAATTATTTATTTATTTATTTATTCATTTATTCATTTATTACTTGAGACAGAGAGTGGGAATGGGCATGCCAGGGCCTCTAGCCACTGCAAACGAACTCCAGACATGTGCACTCCCTTGTGCATCTGGTTTACGTGGGACCTGGAGAATCAACCCGGGGTCCTTAGGCTTCACAGGCATGCGCCTTAGCCGCTAAGCCATCTCCACAGCCCTTATTTAATTTTTATCTATTTATTACTTTGTGTGTGTGTGTGTGTGTGTGTGTGTGTGTGTGTGTGTGTGTGGTGTATGCATGCATGTGTGCAGATGCATGGACCCCATGTGCACACATACAGAGGAAGAGGTCAGGTGCTATCCTTGATCACTCTTCCATCTGATTTCCCTGAGACAGAGACCCTCACTGACCTGGATTTCCTCACTTTGGGGTTAGACTGGCTAACCTGAAAGCCCCCATTACCTTCCTGTCTCCAGCTTCCCCAGCACTGGGGTTATAGGCATGTACAACCAGTGCCACTTTTTGATTGGGTGCTAGGGATCAAATCGGGTCCTCACACTTAAGACAGCAAGCACCGTCACCTGCTGGTCATGTTCCCAGTCCCTTGTAGGCCTGTGTTTTCTCCCATGTGGTGGCAAATAGCAGGAGAGTCCACATCGTACTTCAGCAGTGCAATAGCCAGCTTGGGGGGCTCGGTCAAGGGCAAGGTCTTCATCGTTGATTGCAAAGAGGATTAAGAAAAGACAATGCCAAAGTCCAAAATGGCATAGCAGGCGATGTCATTGACAATTGGTTCATTTGCAGGCACAATGTTGAATGCCCAGGACTATATAGCCTAGAACAGCCAAGACTGTAATGCCAGTTGCCCACCACAATTCCCTAGATCCTATTAGTTTTGTTGCTGGCCGTACAGGGCCATTATATTGTGATACTGCATTTTTCATGAGCTTTCTCCAAGTTTCATCCTGTAATCAAAGCTGTGGTGTCCTTTCTTCATTCTAGAATTCTAAATTGTTTCTTTTTAAAACATGGATGAGAAACAAAAGCTGAATGCAATCTGCCTTGTGTGGGTTCCACCATCCCCTCTCTACAAGTAGCTCTTTCAGAACAGGAAAATCTCCCCGGGACATCATGGGCACTGTGAATGCTCATGTTCTGTGGAACAAACATGTAAATTATCAGCGCCAATTAAACTGTCAGCTTTGTGTGAAGCAAACGTACTGCATGGCAGGAAGTCCAATCAGCCTTACCCAATGGCCACAATTACGCCTTGTCCCATTTTATTCTCCTTCAAATCTGTCTGATTAAATGCATGCTCCTTGCCCATCAAGAGAACCCAGTACTTAGTCATCAACACAAGTATGTTGAAAAAAAGGCATAGTAGTTATATTCACACACACACACACACACACACACACACACACACACACACAATGCCTCATGCATCTTTTCTGTGCAGTCCATGGAGTGTCCATCCTCTGATTTGTCAGGGTCAGGCCATAGAGGCTCTGAAGAAGGAAGGGGCTCTGGGGCAACCAAGGGACTTTCTAGTTCCTTCATTGGATCTCCATGAAGGAATAGGGTTCTATAGAAGCATATGGAGTTTTACCCATGAGAACTATCTGCCTTTTGGGGGAACCCCTCCCACAGTAAGTCAGCACAGGTTTATCTGGCAGTCCTATGAGCAGATTCTTCTGGTGGCACCACTGTCTTCACAGGCATACACGTGTTGCTTCCTGATCGGGTCTCTTTGGAGGAAAATGGGTTTTCCCTTCTGAGCTTTGTCTTACATTGCCAGCATGTCGTGTGGTTCAAGGAGTTATCCTGGGTATCTTTTGGCCAAAGTGAGTACAGCTGAAGGTACAAGTTCTCTTAGTATGAATGGTGGTGAACTCTTCGACCTTAAAAGGAAGGGCACTCTTGAGCCAGGCTTGGTTGCACACGCCTTTAATCCCAGCACTGGGGAGGCAGAGGTAGGACGATCACTGTGAGTTTGAGGATACCCTGTGACTACATAGTGAATTCCAGGTCAGCCTAAGCTAGAGTGAAACCCTACCTCGGAAAAAAAGAAAGAAAGAAAGAAAGAAAGAAAGAAAGAAAGAAAGAAAGAAAGAAAGAAAGAGAGAGAGAGAGAGAGAGAGAGAGAGAAAGAAAGAAAGAAAGAAAGAAAGAAAGAAAGAAAGAAAGAAGGGGAGAGAGAGAGAGGGAGGGAGGGAAGGAGGGAGGAAGAAAGAGAAAGAGGGAGGGAGGGAGGGAGGGAGGGAGGGAGGGAGGAGGAAGGAAGGAAGGAAAGAAAGAAAGAAAGAAAGAAAGAAAGAAAGAAAGAAAGAAAGAAAGAAAGAAATTAAGAAAGAAAGAAAGAGCAATCTTATCATCTCGAACATTCTGTCCAGGACACATTTGAATCCAAACCAATGTAAGCCCTCAAGCTTTGAACAGCTTCTTTGTGGCATTTGATGAAAGTTGACCTCTGGGAATTCACCTCAGGTGAAAACAGACATCAACAGTAGCCAACCTCAGAATGGGGCATGAAAACATCTCAAGGTAATACCCAGCAACATGGTTTAAAGATGAGGACTTGTGTGAGATCGTCTGGGTACCACTGGTGACAGATGAAGATGTGACCATTGTCACTCCATCATCACAATGATGCAAGGTCAAGCAGCTAATGCATCCCTGGTCTATTGATCACAGCAGCCCTTTCTTCCTTTCCGTGGTCTATGGGTCTGCACTCAGCTGGAATACGCTTTCCTTCAGATACCTCTATGTGTGGCTTAATGCTTAGTACAGTTGTGATTTCATCCCTGATGGAGGCCAGAGTGTCTTCTCACCCCAAGAGGCAACTGTAGCCCCTTGCTCAATTTTCATCCTCCCCTCTCAGTCACCATTTGACGGAACTCATGTTCATCAGCAGGTAAAACCAACAGGGATCATTCTTTGCTCCCTTCTGTACTGCTTTGTCAAGATCCCTAGGT
This sequence comes from Orientallactaga sibirica, assembly GCA_036365145.1. NCBI lineage: Eukaryota > Metazoa > Chordata > Mammalia > Rodentia > Dipodidae > Orientallactaga > Orientallactaga sibirica. Next base: position 5,536,455 of record JAEOAD010002133.1, read on the forward strand.
AGTGTCCAAATGGTGCCTGAAGCCCATCCACAAACCTTTGTCTCCTACTCGCACCCCCGGAAGAATCCTTGTCTCTCTTGGCATTCTGAACTTTCTTCTACTTTGTCTGGCAAGAATCCCAGCTTCTCAGAAGTTGGCAATCAGTAACTAGACTCCAAAGGCAATGACTAAGCAAGCAGGCGCTCTTGTTACGTACAGTGCCTTTGTGCACTGCGAGAAGAAATTCGGAAAAGTTTAGGTCCATTCCAGCACAGCAAACAACAGAAGCGTTAGCATTCTGGTGTGATTTCCCCTGTCCACAAATGCTGCAGGGCAATGCAAAGAAACCAGATGGCAGTGACACACACAATGGGTTCTGTCACTGTTAACGGACCCAGAGCCAAAGTCTCAGCACCCGGGGGATCAATAAACACCCTCCTCCCAGAGCCAGTGCTGACACTGAGGTCGGAGCTGAGCTCGCCCAACTGACTTAACTGCCTGCATGATGAGCTACAGACATGGTCAGCTCCAGGGGACAGCTGTCTTTGGCACAGTCAGCCAGGGTGTGCAGTGACCTCTGGCCCATGCTGGCCCACCTCTTATGAAATGATGGTAACTTGATGCGGTCTTTACCCTTGGGAATTTATATACTAAAATGTTCAGAAGTGAAGGGCTATATTAATTACCTTTCTTGTTGCTGTAACAAAATACCTGAGAAAAAGCAGTTAAGAGAGAGGGGGGTCATTCCGGCTTACAGTTTAAGGTTATAGTCCATCATGGTGGGGAAGGACATGGTGGCCGGAGCATGAAGTAGAACTGGTTACATCGCATCCATCACAGACAGGAAACGATTAATGAATATGCTGACACCCAGCATAAACAGACACGCAGGTGAACGTAGACAACACTGTTCCTACATCCAGCAGATGCTCAATGCGTGTATGCTGTGGCAGAACCTGAAATGATGACTGTCTTCTCTCTCTCTCTCTCTCTCTCTCTCTCTCTCTCTCTCTCTCTCCTTTCAGCTAGAAAATCTGGAAGCAGAAACTGCTCCATTGCCCTAACCGGGCCCCATGCCATCCAGACTCTCACTGAGCTTAGAGGGCACCATCTTCATGGAAGCATGCTGCCACCAAGATGCGTAGGACCTTCTGGTTTCCTAAGAAAGTGCCTGTTGCTGAGTCATCGAAAGCCTGATCTCTCTGTTACTCCGCTCTGCACGCAGAAGGGATGCTCGCACTGTGCCAAGCAAGCGCTTGCAAGGAACAGAACTGTCTCACACTGGTGAATCACCAGGAGCGCACCTGGGTGACCACAAGACTCCATGGGGTGTGAACTAAGGTCATCATAGAAGGTGACCCTTCTGTATGTAATGTGTATTTTGGAGCAAATAGTTAAGACCTCATGAAAGAAAACCCATCCATTGTCAAGGTCACTATAGTAACGTGTCAAGTCAATGCTACCTCTGACCCTCCAACCCCCCCAAAACCATCTGTGGAAAGGACCAGCTTCTCCAGTCAGTTGTGAGAGAATGCATTACTTTTGATCTGTAAGCTCACTCACCTTCACATTCTTCATTAGGTGAAGACATCCCTTGGGCCTCCACTGCTTAGTTTTGTATTGCTTGAACGAACAGTAACGTCTTTCTCCCCAGCTCCACAGTGACAGTGACAAGGAAAGGCAATGTGAAGCCAGGCCCGTGTCTATCCACCGCACAATGGTCGCTCCTAGTGCTGAAAGCACGTCCTGATGGTCACAGTGGGGAGAGTCCATTCCAAGCTTTCTGTGTTTGCCCCCCCCCCCGACTTTGACTGTGGATTCCCCTTGCTGCCACGTGAGTGCTCCCGGAAGGACCGGTCAAGAAGTCACCCGATGGGCTCATCATGCCATCCACACAAGAAGCCAATCTTTTAGCACTCTTTGTTTTTTAGTAATTTCTCCATCCTGAATCTGTCTGTCCATTTTTTTAACACTTGGCTCAGAATAGTCATGTCTTTTAAAACAACATGATAAAATGGCAGATGTTTTCACTGAGTGCCAGGGAAGTTTAAATATATATATATACATAAAATATGGACCCAATAAAATTAATCACAAGACAGATTCAAATAACCATACAGAAAAACGTGTGATCCATTTTCCCATCTTATGTAGTTATTTGGACATGAAATCTTAACATTGACCTAAAGCTATTTCCCACCAATATTTTGGCCTTTTCAGTCTCTGCTCAATGTCAAGATTTCCTTTGTAATATGTCAGTCTTCTATGTACTTGTCCTAGGACAAATCACCTCTCTGACTGGTTTCTTTGTGCAGTTGAGATTTGGCAATGCCCCATTTTATTAACTCTGCGAGGAGCCCGTATCAGATGACTCACGCAACAAGGCGTTCACGCTGAACTTTCATTGGCATCAACTAAATGAATCGAGATCTTTTTCATTATCTATGGAGGTGGAAGAGTCCTTGGTCCCCTTTACAAGTATTGCACAGTATTTGCAAGAGCCAGCCAGCAGATCCAGCTGCACAGCGAACACCAGTTTGACAAGACACAAGCATGCAGCCGACAGCCAGACCCAGTGCTTCTGGAAGACAGCAGTTGTGGATCAGAGTAACTGAATTTACTGTCTCTGAGCCGATCTGTTGTAATTGTGTGGACCCAGCTATGTATCCATTAGAGGAGAAAAAAAGCAAAGATAAGTGTTTTAATGTTTCCTTTTGATTATGCCTGGTGTTTGCTTCTAATAACCTCCATTTCTCAGAAATTATGTCTCAGGTTAGATTATGTGCATAATGTTTCTTCTTTTTTTTTTTTTTTTGTTTTTTGTTTTTACATTTTCTGATGAAAGTAATTAAAACCAGAACCTTAAGGAGATTTAGCATTTTCAAATGGATAATACAAATGAAATACACTAGGGAGAATGAAATATTTGTACATAAGTCGTGGGGAGGAAGAGTCTTGCTTTTAGTCTACTCTGAGAACTCCCATGTCTCTCGAGGGATGGTGTCGTGTTGCTTTCTGATCATCAGGCTGTTTCTTAGCTACGACTGTTTCCGCCTAATGACCCCTCCTGCCAGGTGTGAATCAGCCTGTGTGTGGTTGAGAGAAACTGAGTCTGAATGTAGGAGGTGATCCATCTTGTTCTGCAAATACCATATGTGTATCCAAGGTTCCTCCATGTCGTCTTTTAGTGTCTACAAAGAACACACAGTGAAAGGGTTCGTTCCTCAAAATCCACTCTATAGTAAGTGAGATGTGCTCTACATGTTGATGGAAATGCATTTTCACTGTCAAGTCATTAGAACTACCTGCAAGTCCACGCACATAGATTCCATTGAGGAGTGCTGCTGTGAAATCGTAAGGTGGAGAAAATACAAAGCTTGGTGTCGTTCCTCCATCTGATTTCTCTGTTGCCCTCATGAGTGGAGTCTCTTGCTCATTTGGTACCCCAGGAATGGAGACTGGATATGAAAGGGAACTTTTGCTGCTTGGGGAATTAGTTGCTATAGGAATTCTAGTTCCCTGAGTCCAAGGCACATGGTGTCCTGCCTTCCTTCAGACTCAACCTTCACTGCTATTTTGTCCTGAGTCCTTCTCTCCTGAACAGCCTCTAGAAAGGCAAGGAAAGGGCAGCTGAGACCCAGCTAGCACACATTCACTCTCCTCAGTGGGGTGTGGAGGCAGGACTTAGAGGGGCCTGAGTCAGACTTGCATTTTAAACACTTCGCTATAATAATATGAATTCAGTCTCATTTGCTACCATTGAGTAAAAGAGTTGAGAGAAGATACTGATGATTTTGGTTTGAAGGTCATGCCAATAAGTATCTGAGCATACAGTGTGAAGTTTTTTTTTTTTTTTTTTTTTAATTCATGGTTTTCAGTGACATATTCAAGCTTGCATAAGCTTCAGTCACCTTGAAAGCTTGGACAATAGCAGTGAGGGTCATGATTAAAGTCAAATGAGATGACATATTAAAGAAGAAAAGCTTAGGGTGGAGGGTAGTAATGGCTTCCTGTTTGTAGTGAAAATTACAAATGGAAACTATCCATGTTGACAAAACAAAACAGTAGCCAGCAGATGCTTGGAGAATTTACTAGGAACCTTCTAGATCTGACTTGCCGCAAACACTGAGAAGAGCATATGTCTCCCTCAGTCTGAGATGGCTCAGCAAATAAGCATGGGGATGTAGCTGAGACATCGGGCCTCAAGTTCAAGACAAAAGCCCATGAAAGGGCCCAACTTGGTAACATCTACCCAGGAGCCATTTGAATTTCACTAGAAATAACTTCTTCCTACAGTTTAACCTTCTTCATGGCCAGGAAAATATTAAAAGTGGGGTCTAGGGAGATGGCTCAGTGGGGAAAGGGCGGATGTGTAAGCATGAGCACTTGAATTTAGATCTCCAACCACATACATACCAGGCCTGGTATGGTGGGTGCACGCGCGGTCCCAGCGCTGAGGAAATGGCCACCAGAGGATGCTAGCTGGCAAATCTAGCTGATCAGTGAGTGCTTGGTTCAATGAGAGACCCTGTCTTATAAAAATGAAGTGAGGAAGCATTAAAGGAAGACACCAACGTCTAACTTCCACATGCATGCACACCCACACACATCTCCATGCCCATACATATATGAACATGCACATTTATAAACACAATGAGTGTGCGCGCGCACACACACACACACATAGCACAAGGGATTCCGAGCATGACTCACTGATTGGGAAGCAAATAGACCAGTAAACCCAGAGGTCAACAGCTTCATGTGCTGCAGAGTGTGGCAATGCTCATGTCTTGTCATGTAAGTCCGTGGCATTTCTTAGGGTAGGCAGGTGGTCAAGCTCAGTTTAATCCAAACAGTTCTACTGAGTTTCAGGCACCTGGGTTACAAACCTATAGACGATTAACATTGAGAGTTAGGTTTATGAAACGTGGGGTGGGGTGAACTGACGATGCGTCCTATAACATGACCTTTTTCAGTTTAAATATTAATAAATGCTGTATGTACATGTAAAGGAATTTTAGCACCCAGCAAATACCAAAGTTAAATGTATCAATCTTTGAAATCACCTTTTGATTAAACTATATGAAAGATGCTTCTAGACCTTGGGAACATATTCTGAGAAAGATGAGCTTTTCAGAGTTCGGTTTATGGCACTTTTAGCACAATTTAATAACACTTCTTTTCAAGTCATGTTGCATTTCCTATCAGTTTACAGTGAGAACTTCATTAAAATCTGCACTTGGAAATTACATGTCAATTTTACAAAGTCACAGAGGAAGGTAGGAAGACCTCTTTGTTGAAACAGCCTTTGTACAGTACTCAGTGTTAATCCAAACAATCCCATATGTTTCAATATAAGTGTAGACATCTTTATATCCTTTAGATGATATCATTAGTTTTAATTTTAAGAAATGATAATATTAGGGCTGGAGAGATGGCTTAGCGGTTATGGCACCTGCCTGCTAACCCTAAGAACTCCAGTTCCAATCTCCAGGTCCCACGTTTAGCCAGAAGTGACACAAGGGCGCAATGCCACACTTGCCCACAAGGGGCGCACATGCATCTGGAGTTCGTTCACAGTGGCTGAGAGGCTGCTGGGGTGCCCATTCTCTATCTGTCTCCCTCTCCCTCTGTCTCTCTCTCAAAAGAAGAAAGGAATGATAATATTAACTCTATCTCACAAAAGATAATGCCAATTTTTGTGGAACCTGAAGTTGTTTTTATTTGTGTATCACAATGAGTTACTGTCATTGGAGTTTTACACATCAGACAGAGTTTGCTACTCACCCCACTGTCACACTCATGAAATCTACACCTGGGTAACTGAAATGATTACTTGATTAAATTGCAACCCATAGCATTACATTCTTATTATGAAGAAAATGTATATCTGTTTTGTGATTTCAGAGAGGTGACAGAGAAGCCCTTTTTGAGAAAGGAATAGCCACCTTGCTATCATCACATGAACCATAATAACAATGTTTAGTAACCCAAAACCTCTCAGGAGAAGATTATTTAATGCCTACAACTTCTCTTTCATTGCAATTTGATTTTTGAAGAGACCTAAATCTTAAAATCAGGCTGTTTTATTTCATTCCCTTTGAAGACTTTCAAGTAAAACTTCTGTTGTTTTGCTTCAAACATATAAATATTTTATTTATTTGGCATTATCCAGTAAGGTTGGGAAATTTCCCATGAATAACAGTTACAAAATACCAAATGGAAATAGGAGGAGACGTGCTATAAGATGGGGAAGGCATAAGTGGAAAAAGGGAGGAAGTAAAGGTAATTCTCTTAAGAGTCTGTGTGAAACTGAACAGTCATAGACTTGAAACAGTGTGAGTGAGATTTAGTAATTTGTGCATAGTAAAAATGCTTTAATTAGCTGGGCGTGGTGGCGCACGCCTTTAATCCCAGCACTTGGGAGTCAAAGGTAAGAGTATCGCCATGAGTTCAAGGCCACCCTGAGATCACATAGTGAATTCCAGGTCAGCATGGGCTAGAGTGAAACCCTATCTCGAAAAACCAAAAAATAAAAATAAAAAAATAAAAAAGCTTTAGTTAACATAAGCAGAGAAAAGGAAGAGGAGATGACGTGTCTGAGACACCATGGTTGTGACTTCATTGACTTAGAGGAAAATGAGAAGACACTGGGATTTTCTCAATTTCCAGGAACACAGAAGACCTCCCCCCCCACCCCACCATTAAAAAAAACCCCTCACAATGGAACCTGGATGACTCAGGTTCCTTGCACTGGCTCCCTCAGAAGATGGGATCCAGGTTGCCTGGGATATTAGGTTCCAGTGGCAACAACCACCTCCTCCCATTCATGTGAAGTCACAACCACAAAGGCTAGAAATCAGGGGGTGCCTCCTCTAGTCATGTGGTGCCTAAGGGGTTCAGCTTCCAGGGTCCCCCAGAAAGCCTGGTTATAGGCAGCCAGTAGTCAGTACACACAGTAAAGATCTCCAGACATGGGTCAGCTCAGAGCTGCTGCTAGATCTGAAGAGATGCTGGAGTTCTTAAGTCGCCAAAGAAGAAACTTTGTATGATTTATTTCTCAGCGCAGCCTTAAGATACAGTTTTCCATTTTCAATTCTACTTTTTTTTTTTGTTAGAATGATATATATATATGTCTTTTCTCATATTGTGGGCCAAAGCTTATTTACATTTTAAGATCAGTGGAATTGATCATCGTAGGATTCTATCAAGAACTTCCAAAGAGAGAGAGCGAGAGAGAGAGAGGTCAAATTAGTAGAACAAATGTGGATAAAATGGACCATTCAGTATTTCTTATTTTCCTATTTAAAAAATTTTTTCACTGTATATATTCATCCTGCATGACACCGTTATATAAGAACATTTTCATACAGTATTTATTTTAGGTTAAACACTACCCAGCCTTTTCTACCCCTCTCCCTTTCTATTAGTCCCCTAAATAGATTTTTTTTTTTTTTTTTTTTTTTTTTTTTTGGTTTTGCAAGGTAGGGTCTCACTCTGGTCCAGGCTGACCTGGAATTAACTATGTAGTCTCAGGGTGGCCTCGAACTCTCAGCGATTCTCCTACCTCTGCCTCCCGAGTGCTGGGATTAAAGGCGTGCACTACCACGCCCGGCTTAGATTTTTGTTTTTGTTTTTGTTTTTGTTTTTGATTTTGTTTTTGTTTTTGTTTTGTTTTGTTTTTTTTTTCGAGGTAGGGTCTCACTCTGGCTTAGGCTGACCTGGAATTCACTATGTATTCTCAGGGTGGCCTTGAACTCACGGTGATCCTCCTACCTCTGCCTCCAGAGTGCTGGGATTAAAGGCGTGTGCCACCACGCCCGGCTCCCTAAATAGATTTTTTAATTAAAGTGAGAGAGAGAGAGAGAGTGTGTGTGTGTGTGTGTGTGTATGTGTGCGGTCTCAAACTGCTGCAAACATTCATCCAGTTTTTATCTGGTTGGCTAAGGAATCAAACCTGGGCCGGCAAGCTTTGTAAGCCAACATCTTGAACCACCGAGCCATCTTCCCAGCTGCTCCTAAACAATGCCTCTTCTACTTTAGTGTCATGAGAAGTTTCCGTTGTTGTTTGCTGGCTTGTTTTCTAATTTGGAGATATTCCGGTTCTTACTATTACATAACTGTGCTTGGGTTCACCATTCCCCACCTCTGCCTAAGATGTCCGTGTGACGTGTCCACCTCAGAACAGTGTCGACCAGCCCTTCTTCTCTCCCCAATAGATTTCCTTTAGCAACGACCAGTGTAGGAAGCCAGCACTGCCTACTTACCAAGACATGCCTCAGCCCAGAGCCTGACACCGTGGCCAGCCACCCCATTACCCACATGGACTAATCAGGACTCCCTTCCGCTGTCATTTTAACCATAGAACCAGTTAGAGCGCCCAGTGATCTACAAAGACAAGCAACCTCTGAGCTGACTCTTGGTCTCAGGCTTCTATCTCTGCGGGTAGTAAACCTGATTCCTAATGCCTGTTCCTACCTCCACTGGGGTTCCTTCAGAAACAGGAAAACAACAAGGCTTCCTGGTACTGTCTTTGGCTGTGAGACAGTTTGTTCCCATCTGCCCCCAGGCTCGCCCCTGCTCTTACTCAGAGGGGAGCTGCCACTGATCCCTGCTGTATTAACTCAAAACTCATTTGCTTTATGGAAATTCAGGGCCCTTAGAATTTCTCAAGGGAATGGAGAACATCAACAGGCCCCCTATCCAGCTGGCACTTTCCATGCAAGCCCTTGAATCTTATTGGATTAGATTCAAACAACAGGTTATGCTGTGGGCTTATCATCTCAATTTTGCAGCTATTAATCTTGCAATAGTTCTCAGAACTCCCTTCAGACCTGTGAATCAATCGCATAGTGTGAACATCAATTGAGGGGAAAAGAGAAAACAGGTTAATCTGAAGACATGCCAGTGACTTTTTGTATATTTTGGTTGGATTGCTTGCTTTTTTTCCAGGGTGTGTGTGTGTGTGTGTGTGTGTGTGTGTGTGTGTGTGTGTGCTCTTTCCTTGAAACAGAGCCTCACTCTGTGGCCCAGAATATCCTGAAACTCACTAAGGCATCCAAGCCAGTCTTGAACTTGTGGTAATCCTCTGGAATCAGAATCTCCAATATTGAGCTTACAGGTGTGAGCCACCACACCAGGCTCATTTTGTTTGTTTTTAATAAATTCCATCCATTTACTAGTAGAACCAAATTGGGATGGTCCTTTTGATCATATGATCATATGATTCCTCATTCATTTTAATCATGAACTCCATCCTTTCTAAACAAATCCTATAACCAAACCCATAAACCAAATTGTACAAGAGCATTCCTTGTGGCTGTAAGTAATGGTCACCACAATGAAGTCCAGGGCTGTCTAAGAACCGAGACTGTCCATTGAAGTCATTTGTACTAGGACACAGTTTGGCACAGGTGCATGGATGTGTATATAAAAATATGAGCCAGGCGTGGTGGCACACACCTTTAATCCCAGCACTCAGGAGGCAGAGGTAGGAGGATCACCATGAGTTTGAGGCCACCCTGAGACTACATAATGAATTCCAGGTCAGCCTGAGCTAGAGTGAAACCCTACCTCGAAAAACAAAACAAAAAACAAACAAACAAACAAAAATATGGATGTCTTTTTAAAACATTATTATCCTCATGACAAGACTGAAGCTTTCAGTTAAAAAAAAAAAAAAACTGAAAGATCAATCTGGTTACTGTTTCTTATTGATTCTAAAGACAGTCTAAGAAGCATGCTGACTCTTCTGTAACTAGCCTGATTTCTCAGAAACAGCTGCAAACAGCAAAGACATGGTGAGGGAAAAAAGCAGTCTTAGACTTCTTGCAGAAGAGAGGGAGAGAAAGGGGGAATCCAGGAAGTGGTGACTGCCAGGTATGGCTACCCTATTTTGACATAAATTTTAAATATGGAAAAAGTGAGAGATGTTCCTTCAAGCTCTGTTATTGCATAGAATGTAGGAAAAAATAAGACTGGAGAGATGGCTTAGCAGTTAAGGCACCTACCTGCGAGGCCCAAGAATGCCTGTTCGAATCTCCAGGTCCCACATTTAGCCAGACGCAAAAGTGACGCAAGCACACAATGTCATACATGCGCACAAGGGGACGCACGCATCTGGAGTTCATTTTCAGTGGCTGGAAGCCCTGGCACCCCCATTCTCTCCCTCCCTCTCTCATAAATTATAAAAAAGGGCTGGCAAGATGGCTTAGCAGTAAAGGTGTTTACCTACAAAGCCAAAGGACCCAGGTTCAATTCTCCAGGACCCACTTAAGCCAGATGCACAAGGGGCACATGCATCTCAAGATCATTTGCAGTGGCTAGAAACCCTGGCATGCCCATTCTCTCTCTGCTGTCTCTCTTCTCTCTCTCTCTCTCTCTCTCTCTCTCTCTCTCTGCTTTCACATAAATAAATAAAATTAAAAAGAAAACTTAAAAAAAATCACAAAAACCCATGTGATTGTTTAATGTTTGCTTTTATTATATTTATCATTCAGGTGTTACACATTTAAGGATGTTTTAAGATAGCTATCAAGACTCCCCAACTTGCACATATCTGAACACTCACCTAGTTACACACACCCACATGCACACACACACACACACACACACACACGCACGCACGCACAAACATCCCATAGAGAATACTTGGAAACTACATGATAGTTGTGATCAAAACAGAAAGCATTCAATGAACAAAATTTATCAAGGGCAATCACCTTCATGGAAACTCCAGAATCAATAAGCTACTTACACACTCATTATTTATATTTATACTCTGGAAATAAACAAAATGAAAATTTACAATATGCTTTCAAATCTACATTTTTATTTCAATCTCAATTTGAAGTTCAAATTATTCTGTTATCTCTATCCAAACCACCAATGTTACTAAGAAGGTATGACTCATCATAAAATCTGAACCCATAAAATTCAGTGTTACTATTTATAATTTTTATTCCTATGATAAAAGTTGCTGCATTAAACACACTTATTAGAAAGTTAGAATATAAATTCTCATTAGTTTAACATAAATGAAGTCATAAATATGAATACTTATATTCCCATTACATGACAACTATATATAGGTTTATAAGATAATATTATATAGAACTATGTAGGTCATTGTATGGGACCATATCTACCAATTTAAATATGATGATTTATTAGTTTAATTGGAATTAAAGAAGAAATGATCATTTTCACTATGTTGTCCTCCTTGGCAATACATTTATTGAACTTTTCATCTAATAAATAATAAATCTAATTTAAAACATGAACTAATCTTGTTTTTATTTCATCATGTTATGTAAAATAAAAAGAAATCATTTTGTAAATGGAGCTGTATAAAAATAAACTGAAAAAAATCTAGTCTGTCAAATGTAGCAAATAAACAAGTCTTTTTAAGAAAAGTGTGAGTCTAAACATTGGGTGCTGTGCAACTTGTCACTATTTTTTTGTAGCATTGATGACACATTTTGCTACCCAAAGATAATTTCTGATAGAGAAAGTATGTGCTCCATATTTTTAATTACATCTGAAATTCCATAACATTTCAGTGACAAAAACACATCAAAGTAGAATTAAGAATATATTTCATTAGAGTCTCTGTGGTTGAATTCAAATACTTTAAACAGGTTTTTGACCATAAACTACTTTTCTCCACCGCAATAGAAATGGAAACAGAATTGTTCCTTCTTGGTCCCTAGGTTTGAGTCAATCCTTTCAAGAACAATTCACTCTTCTACCCATTTATCCCTTTCTGGCATTCTAGAGACTTGAGACAAAGGCAGAACTGATCCTTTTCCTTGAACGCCAGCAGTGAAATGAAACCCAGTCTGGCTGCTCTGTGTATATAAGGTCAGCTTCGATGACAGGGGGACATTTTAATTTACAGTTATCCAAATATCTAAAGAGCACATGGAAATTCCAGCTGACAGCACAAAAAAAGTTGTCTACCATAGCCCGTGCATACTTTGCAGATTTTTGTATCTGAGTAAATGAAAATATAGCCCCAGATTTCATCACTGTTCTGAAGTTCATAGATTTAACAAGTAGCACACTATAGTTCCTGGTTTTGTTCTCAACCATTTCCCTATACTGGCCCTTTGGAAGTATTTCCCTTGGAATCTGCACCTCACTTTTATACCCTCACCATGGCGACACAGAGCGAGATATTGTTATAATGTAGAAAGAAGAATGTTTTAAAATATACAACATTATTCTCTGATATTTTTCCTTCAATGTTTTTGGAGTTTGTTTCTTTAAGGTGTTAGATCCATGATAAAATCTTTATTATTATTATTATTATTACATTGGTAAATATCCTAACATGCAGTAGAGAATAAGTTATCATCTCATACTTAATGTTCATTTCCAGATAGGACACATGGTCAAATGAAGCTTCTTAACAAAATTATCTGATACACAAAAATGTTGACTAGTATATATAACATTAAGCACATCACTAAATTACTTTTTGTGGCATTCCTATTTGACTATTTAAACTAGCTGTATATGAAAACTATATATAAAATTTTGCATTGCATTACTGTTGCTGTGCCAGAATCTATAAACATGTGGATGTTCTTGCATGAAATATAGTGATTATTTATATTACTAATAAAGAAAACCTAATAGTGACACAAATATGATTTCCTGTGTTTCTTATTCTCACATGGCAACTGGCCTGTTTTAATAAAAGAATACTTTCCAAGTAAATGTTTCAATATAGGCAAATAGCCAAAGTATTATACCCGCAGTTGACTTTGGTTCTCTTATTATTATTACTTCAAAGAGAATGAAAGAAGTGGGTATTGTCACATCCAGTCTACATGTGCAGTGAGATAGGCAGCCAAGATGCTGAAGAAAATGTCAAAACAATGTGTAAGACACAAGGTTTATTAAAACTTATAGCCGGGGGTGGTGGAGCAAGCCTTTAATCCCAGCACTTGGGAGGCAGAGGTAGGAGGATTGCCGTGAGTTCGAGGCCACCCTGAGAATACATAGTGAATTCCAGGTCAGCCTGGGCCAGAGTGAGACCCTACCTCAAAAAAAAAAAAAAAAAAAAAAACTTATTAACAAGCAATCCACAAACCCATGGGTAATAACCAGCAATCCCACTAAGGAAGGCCCCCAGCTGAATGGGGGCAGGGCCAAGGGAAAGGATGGTACCAAGACATGATGAATGTATCCATACTAAGTATGTCCATAAAAAAATAAATTAAAAATTTAGAAAACTACTTATTAAGAGGGAAGGTTTTTAACAATTTTAGCCATTGGTGATATCTAGCAATATCTTGGTTTTAACTTTAACTTTTCTCATGGCAAAGTTATTCTATGTGTTTGATCATATCCTTAAAGACATTTATAGTATATATATTCCATTTATAATTGCCTGTGTAAACTTTTTGTTTATTCCTTATCAGATTTTATGTTATATTCTATTGGCATATGATCCTTTATATTTTCTGGGTACAAGCCCTTCATTGGAGATAAACACATGAATACATTTTTGTATAGGTATTGATGTATATGTACAACCTTTTCCCATAGGGTTTCACTTTCTACTCTCTTAAAAGTATATTTGACGCTGGGCGTGGTGGTGCATGCCTTTAAGCCCAGCACTCGGGAGGCAGAGGTAGGAGTATCGCCATGAGTTCTAGGCCACCCTGAGATTACAGAGTGAATTCCAGGTCAGCGCGGGCTACAGCAAGACCCTACCTCAAATAAAACAACCAAAAAAAGGTGTATTTGAATGAATGAAAATTCTGGATTTTTAAAAGGATTTTTATTTATTTGAGAAAGAGACAGAGACAGAGAGAGAGAATGGGTATGCAAGGACCTCTAGCCACTGCAAATGAACTCCAAACACATGAACCATCTTGTGCATCTGGCTTTATGTGGATACTGGGGAATAGAACCTGGGTCCTTTGGTTTTGTAGGCAAGTACCATAATGGCTAAGCCATATCACCAGCCCAAAATTCTGGATTTTAATATAGTCTAACTTTCCATGATAGTGTTTTCTCTGTCTTGTTTAAGACATCCTCACCTATGGCAAAGGGAAAACAATCCCTCTTATATTCTCTTTTGTCTAGAACCTTTTAACTTTCATAGCCTGTAACCCATCTGAAATCAGTTCTGGGTGTGGTATTGATGTCATAGGTACAGCGCTCATTGTTGTTTCCATGGGCGTTCAATCAACCCAGCACCATTACTCCTCTCCTCATTGTCATACCTTATGTGGGCTTCAGCTTCTGGTCACTGTGCTCCGTGGGTTTATGGACATCATTTTTGTAGGGTAACTTCACAAGAAGTCTTAATTCACAAAAGTGGTCCAACTTCCTTGCTCGTCACAATTGACTTCGTGCTGCTTGTCCCTTTACATTTCCATGTCAATTTGGGCTTGAATTAGTTTGTCCATTTCCACAGGGTAGGTCAAAGGGAGTTTGGGTTATGATAAAGCATTGCCTACTGGAAATGGCATATACTTTGGATTTTCAGTCAGACTTTTTGCTGTAAACAAATACCTGACAGAAACTAAAGGAGAAAAAAGTTATTTACTTGACCTCAGAGTCTCAGAAACTTCAGTCCATGGTTTCTTGCCTGTGTCCTTGAACTTGTGGCCCAGAGGAACTTCTTCACCTTGTGACAGGAAGCACAGAGAGAGAGACAGGAAGGGGGCCAGGAACAAGACACTCCAAGTACCCACCTAAAATAACCTATTTCCTCCAGATAAGCCCTACCTCCTAAAGTTTCCAGAACTTCCCAAGACAGGATCACTAGCTGTCAATGCAGACCCATCCACTGAGCATATGGTTAGGTGAGACAATTTCACATCCAACCTCTGTGGCATAAGGTCAGAGGCAAGTGATAGAAGATGTAAAATATGGCTATTGTCAAATGTAAAGGAGGATGTGTTATTTTGCTCAGAAAACACCAGGGAGCCATCTACAATCTTCAAACAAGAAAGTCAGGTGATTGCACTTGGTGTTATTTTTTTAATTGTTATGAGAGAGAGAGAGAGAGAGAGAGAGAGAGAGAGAGAGAGAAAGAATGGGCATGCCAGCAGCCTCTCAGCCACTCCAGATGTGTGGGCCCCCTTGTGGGCAAGCACAGCATTGCGCCCTTGCGCCACTTGCATCTGGCTAAACATGGGACCTAAAGA
Source organism: Orientallactaga sibirica (assembly GCA_036365145.1). Classification (NCBI taxonomy): domain Eukaryota; kingdom Metazoa; phylum Chordata; class Mammalia; order Rodentia; family Dipodidae; genus Orientallactaga; species Orientallactaga sibirica. Next base: position 5,551,604 of record JAEOAD010002133.1, read on the forward strand.
ATCTAACTGGCATTCTTAGGCTTGGCAGGGAGGCGCCTTCACCTCTAAGCCATCTCTCCAGCCCTGCACTTGGTTTCTTGAAAATTCACTATAGCCCAGCATCCATGCCAGACTCCAGCCACCTGAATACCTATCAGATATCTACTAAACATGTAGTTACACTCAAACCCATACCAGGGCCTATGAATGAACTATTCCTTCCAAAGCAGAGTTGTTTCATACACAGGAAGGGGAAAGGCCAGCCCACGTTACAAACACGGTCAATGTGATGTCCCTTTCAGACACATCAATCCTCAATCCAGGCCTTGGGTCTGAGAGGCACGCTGGTGGCACCCATGTCAACCGGCATGCACAGTTATGGAACTACTTCTGCTTCTGAGTTACACATCCTCAGCCACCCACACCTCCCCACTCCCTCCAATGTCCAGGCAGAGGAAGGGAACGTGTTCCACACTAGAGACACTGGGAACATAATACACGAAGAAGCCACGCGGGATACCATAAAACACATTCAAAACAGCAATTTGTTAGAAGGTGCTCAATCATGACTCAGGCTCTGCCTCCCAAGCTGCTGCCCTGGATACCAAGAGCAGTCAGGTCATCCCATAGAAACACCGAGAGCTCCCTTCCAGAAACTGGCCAGCTGAGAGCTGGTTTAAAAATTCATGTGAATTTTCAGAATAGAGTCAAAGAGACACACTATTTCAGAAATGAAAATGAGAATAGTGGCTAACCCAGTTATCAAAAATAGGTGACGGGACAGCCTATTGAAAGGAGAGTCCATGTTGGGAAGAGATGGTTTCAAAGCCTTTATTTATCCCACATCTCTTAAGGGGTCATGAGACTCCTAGGGGCAGGCTTATGACCAACTATGATTTTCCTTGCCATTAGAAAGCTGTCTTGTTACTCTTTGCTATTTCATAATATAGAATTCATTGGAAATATCATCTTGCAAAAAAAAGCAAAATAAGTTAGAATAATGGAAAGTATATGAGTGCAGATATCATTCTTTACTAAAATGGTGTGCCTATCCCAAAGAATGCTGCTCCACTTAATATCAATCAAGAGCCAAAGCAACCTTAACTGTTTTTATGTACATCTTCTCCCTAGTAGCCAGCTCCATGGCCATCTTATGAATGACCCAAACCACCACAATGCTGACTTCTCTGGCCCTAATGAGCTACCTCAGCCTAACGTCTCAGAGGACAGACTTCTCCCTGTACCATGTGATGAGAATACAAGGCCCCCAAGGAAAGAAATCAGCAGCCGTCAGCACCATCAAAACCTTTGCTTCACAGCCTCATACACATGCTTGTTTTTCGTTGAAACGAGATGCATGTTTTCTGAGAGTAAATTCATAACAAGAATACCAAAACATCAAGACAGTGAGAGACCGCTGACATAACCTTGAAAGAAGGTGGGCATGGTAGCTACACCTGCAATCCCAGTGCTCAAGGACGCTCAGGTAGAAGGACTGCCATGAGTTTGAGTACGGTCAGTTTGAGGGCTATATAGTAAGTTCTGCGCCAGCCTGCGTTACAAACGAGATCTTGACTCAAGACGACAACGAAAACTCCCTAAGGAAGAATCAATGAAAAATAGAAACACTCGCCAGATTTTCTTTTCATATGGCTGAATATTTTCATTGTTGGACTTACATCATGGAGGGCAGAAGAACCAGTATCTTTTTTGAGTGTTTGAGACTCATGAAGACATACCCCAGCCTCCGTATCTGCAAAGCCTGAGTCATTGTCTGGTTGGTCCCATGGAAACATTTGTTGATTTTGTTGTTTCCTGGCTGTCAAAAGTACAGGAGGCCCTACCAAAGGGCTCACATGCAAATCTTTATCTGAATAACAACCTATCAGAGTATTATTTTCCTTGGCTATCATGTCTCTCCTGTCCCTCCCATTACTATAACTGCGCCAGAAATCCATTTGTTTAAATATTAATATTCAATATAAAGAATTCTCTACCTAAGGCAGGACATAAAAAGAAATAAGAGAAACCCTACTGGAATTTATGACATCGGGTTATCCTAGCTCTTAATAACACAGCGCTATCAAATTTCAGCTGAATAATCCAGAAGGAGATGTCAGATGAAGCCACATGGCTCCCGCAGCCTGAACCTATCTCCATTTCTCATGCCCTTCCTTCCTGCTCTCTAGAAAGTTTAGATGGGTCCTCCTGTCCCATCTAACCCTTTCAACCCCTCGGCCCTATTTCTGGGGCCTTTCTGCACTGGCCCAGCATTTTCACAGACAGTACTCAAAGCACAGTCTCAAATTCATGCATAAGAGGAAAAAATGTGTATCTTCTTAAATTTAAACAGAGGGGAGTAATAGACTATAATTTCCATGACTGCTGATAACAATGTGCTTCTAGGCTGTGCTAGATGGCTCAGCAGTTAAAGGTGTTTTTGCTGACAAAGCCTGCTGGCCCTGGGTTCATTTCCCCGGTACCCACGTAAAGCCAGATGCACAAAGTGGCACATTCTTATGAAGTTCATTCGCAGGGGCAGGAGGTCCTGATGTGCCCATACTTCCCTACCCCTTCTCTTTCTTTCAAATCACTAAATAAATGACGTTTGTAATATGGTTTCCACTGTGACATGAAGGAATTCTCATTTGTCACTTATGGTTGGAAGGCAGAGGAGTAAGGCAGGCAGAGCAGTAGAAAGCTGCCCGTCTCTATCTGCTAAAAATGTCCCAATTTTCGAGCATGTTTGAGCATAGAAAGTGTCTGTAAAACACACTCAGCCGATAACCCTTTTTAGCAAGAATTAAGGTATTAATACTGACTGCTTGCAGCCCTTCCTTTGAGTCCTTTCTTTCTTTCTTTCTTTCTTTTTTTTTTTTTTTTTGGGGTTTTTCGAGGTAGGGTCTCTCACTGGCCCAGGCTGACCTGGAATTAACTATGTAGTCTCAGGGTGGCCTTGAACTCACAGCGATCCTCCTACCTCTGCCTCCCGAGTGCTGGGATTAAAGGAGTGCGCCACCATGCCCGGCTTTTGAGTCCTTTCTGATAACCATTTCATGTAGTCTTCATAACAGCCTGACCACTGCTAGAATTCTATTTGACAGATAAGGAAATCAAGGGGAGATAATATTGCCCACAGTGTCCCAGCTGAGATGTCCCGTGAAAACCAGACCTTCTGCCTCTGCGTTAATGCTTTCAAGAAAAGCTTATACCCAACTAATATAGGAGATACCGCACTGAAATACAAATAGAGCTATGTGGCTGGAAGAGTAAGCTAGAGGTGAGGCTACGGGAAGAGAACATACAGCGTATAGGTGGGTGTGGTAAAGGATAACCCAGGCGTCACTGTCTAAATGAATCATCTTTACTGGCTATGCTTATTTTCTGTGGAATGCTTGATACAAGAACCAGTGACTCTTTTATATGATACAATATTATATTCTTTTTTTATACTTCAGAAAAAGGAATAAGATGGTTCAGTGTTGAAATTCTTCCTGACAGCCCCAAATTTTGGGACTTATCACAAAATATTTAAAAAAATTTTTTTCTTTTTTTAATTGAATTATGTGATAGCTTTATACTCAGTTCCTTTTCTGGTAATTTGATTTACAAAGTTAGACAGGTTTGTCTATAATTTAGAATAAAGGAAACAGAAAATAATTTGCAAGTACCTTATACTAACAGCCTTCTTCAGAGTCACTGAATCATCAAAGTCAGAGGTTCGGATCATTTTATGATCTTCCTCTTGCAGATTGGAATGAACATGCGTGGTCTTTAACATAAGAAAATGGTACAGATCTTGTCACAGGTCAGTCTACATGCACATGTAACACAAGTCAAAATAAACCTAATACAGATGCACACAGATAGGTAATGTTTTCTGTACCGTTGATTTCAGAGAATGAAAAACAACAGCCAGAGTTAGTCTGAAATTTGTACAGGTAAAATATGACAGCAGCAGTGGAGGTCAGTGGAAAGGATTGTGAAGGACATGGGGGAAGAGAGCTTGCATGAGGTGGGCACAGGAGGATGGTGACTCTAAAGACACAGAACTGGGGTCTGAGACACACCTCTCAGGGGAGGGGCCTTTGCACCCATGAACAATGCTCAGTGTTCATTCATCCTATGACACACGATGATGAACACTAGAAGGTAGAGGCTACAGCTTCTTAGTTCAGTTCAGGGCCCAATACAAAGCAGAGGCCACGAACATCAGGTATTAAAATTCCGAGCCTTACAATCACACTGACCAGGTAGAGCCCTTCGCCTTGTGTATCCACCAGCAAATAGTTTAAAATGGCTTCATGGAGTCAACCTACTAGAAACACTTGACACTTGATTGCTTAATAATGATAAGAAGAAGAAGGAGCACCTGGGCCCTGGGCCAGAGGAACGGGATCAGTGAAGCATCCGAAGATGCAGCCTGGTCCTCAGGACTCAGAAGGTCCCTGCGTGTTCCTCATGTGTGCTCTCTGGGCTGAGGGGATGGAAGGAAGAAGTTGTTCAGCCTGGCTGTTTGGAGATGGGGGAGTGTGGTGGTTTGACTCAGGTGTCCCCATAAACTTAGGTGTTCCAAATGCTAGGTCCCCAGGTGATGGAAATTTGGGAATCAATGCCTCCTGGAGGCAGTGTATTGCTGGGGGCAGGCTTATGGGTGTTATAGCCAGTTTCCCCTTGCCAGTGTTTGGCACACTCTCCTGTTGCTGTTGTCCACCTGATGTTGGCCAGGGGGTGATGTCCACCCTCTGCTCATGCCATTGTTTCCCCCTGCCATTGTGGAGCTTCCCCTCGACTCTATAAGCCAAAATAAACTCTTTTTCCCAAAAGCTGCTCTTGATCAGGTGATTTTTGCCAGCAATGTGAACCTGACTATAACAGAGAGATTATAAAGGCAAGCCCCCTAACTCTTGTACATGACCTAGGAAACAAGGAGATGGGCTTGGGGTCATTGGTACAATTCTTGGGCCTGGGTTCAAACCCCAGGATCCTCCCAATAGATCAATAAAAACATCTGTCTGGGCTGGGGACATGACTCAGAGGTTAAAAGCACATGCTTGCAAAGCCTAATGGCCAGGGTTTGACTACCCAATACTCATGCAAAGCCAGATGTACAAAGTGGTACATGTGTCTGCAATTCGTTTGCAGTTGCAAACAATCCTGATGCACCCATACTCTCTCTCCCTCTTCCTCCCCGACTTCACATCAATCTGCTCATAAATAAATAAATAAATAAATAAAGTTTGTTTTTTTTTTTTAAAGAACCCATCAGACATGTAGCAAACATTGAAGAGGTCAAGAGGAGGATTATAGGATTATATCCTTTCCCTTTGGGGACTTGAAAATGCTTCCCCTCTAGGGTGCATCTCAAGCTCTTTGATTTTTCTCCCTTGATAATCTCTCACCTTTAAATTCTCTTTTAACCTAAAGCACCTTGAAATACAGAAAACACACAGCACTGAAGAGTTCCCATGTCACAAAGCAACTGGTAGCTGTGGGTTTTTGAGTGGTGCCTTCACCACACTGCATTGTGCACAGGTTGTGTCAGAAAGAGCTCCCCAACATGTGGACCCTGAGGACCCCACGTGAACTTCACAAATGATCTTATGTAAAGAAAGATCGTCACCGTGGCTAGAGCTGGGTCTAACACACAAGCATAAATCTGTGGTTAGCTATACACAGAGAAGCAATCAGAGTGAAAGACACTTAAGGACCCTGGCAACTATGATTTGGCTCTTACATCAGCACCTAGCAGCCAGCAGCCAGCTTGCTAGAAATTTGATCAAAGGCTCAGCTCCACTGTCTATAAAAGGGAAGATAAGACCAGCAGACCAAAATGACCAGAAAGAAGACCCTTGCATCCCACTACCCACAGTGCACATTTCCCCAGTGATACTGCCCCTGGACTAAAGTCACACTTAAACCAGTCTAAGCCAAAGCCACGAGGAAGCCAGTGTGCAGACTCCAGCAAGGCGTTCTGCCCTGGAGATAAAATCCCCTCAGAGGGCCTGAAACATTGATATGCAAGTCATTCCCAGGCTATGAGTCAGTTTTCTTCTCAAGGCAATTAGCAATTACCAGCATTTATTCAGTAAATGGAAGTCAGGCAAACAGACAGACACTGACAGTCTGTCATTATCGCACAAAAGAACCCCAGCTTTTTTTTTTTCCTCCCAGAGGAAGGAAGACTTTAAGAACTCCTCAACCTTCCGGCTCACACACACTTACCAGACCTATGATTTATTTCATCATCAACCTTAAAAAGTAATATAAAGTTCAGCCATTTCTATTTGAGGAGCGGCTTGCAGGTGCATCTCCTGAGACTCAGAGACTCTTGCACAGCCGCAGATCACTGAGGGAGGTGAGAGAACAAGGAAGCCACCCACGTAGGGCACTAGGCTATACTGCCATGCAACTCCCTCTCAGGGAAGGGCGCCCTTCTGACAAACGACCTTCCTTTGCCAAGTCCTCATGGCCCATTCTCAAATCAATCACTTGGAATAATCACTTATTTCATGCCAGTTACAAGCCAGTCCGAGACAGTGGTAGAAGCAAGACTGGATGGACCCGGCTATGCATGGCCCCAGCTCTGTTCAGTACTACACGTACAGTTTGTTCAGAGCCTGAGAAACTTAGCCAGAAGCGATCTGGAACTTGACATACCCTGGGAATGTTCTAGTAAGTTTTCAGTGCTGGTCAAAGCATGATTATAAGCAAAGCATTTAACAATTCTGACCCTCGGTTTCCATTTTCCCATTTGTCAAAGCACGAAATGGACCTTGGGTAGAATAGGGAGTAGGGAGAGAAAGCACACTCCTTAGCTCACCGAGCACAGATAACACATGCGTGTGTGACAAGTCAAAAGCTTTACCAGCTGGTTAAGTATAAATACCCTCATGGTTAAGTCTCGGGACTCTAACCCTAGATCCCTCCTAGCCAAAAGTCTAGTCCTTGCTATGAATTCCCTCCTGAATGATCACCATTTACGGGCCTCGATAGGGGTGGAGAGAATTGAATTCCAGGCAGTCCTGCTGTCTAACGTGTGTCTGAAGCCCCACCTGGCTTGTTGTCAGGACCCCCTGGCTACCTTGAAATATCCCCCATTGACCCAACATTGCAACGGCATCCCAGGTAGCCCTGGGGCATCTGACACACCGTAGCTCTTTCCTTCTCGGAGTGCTCAGGCACGAGAAACACAAGAAAAACGGAAGAGAAGGATTTGAACTTTGATCTGGATAATCACACACCACACTATCTCTGCAGTGAACAGAATGTTTTCCTAAACCAAAGCTTTATGCTCCTTAACATTTTCTCTTCTGTTTACTTTCTCAGTGGTTGAGAATGTCACTAGCTCTTTTTATATCATGTATACGTGTGTGTGTTTGTGAGGGGTGGATGAGCTTGGGGTGTGCATGCATTCCCCGAGCATCACTTACTTTTCCCTATCATAACACTTCAACAAATTGAGTTCCCTTTCTAGTTAGTTAGGCCCCACACCACAACCTAAACTCCTTAAAAAGCAGGCGGAAAAGTATGCAAAATAATGTTAGTAAGTCCTCAGGAAATTCTGTTTCTGAGAAGATGGAGTAGCAGCGCGTCTCCCCTCCCTTCTAAAAGCTGAAACAATGAAGAAAATCAATAAAAATTAAAAGTCTATAATCTGAAAAGAAATTTACAAACCTCTAGCAAGACTGAAAGGAAGAATATATATGCAATACCAGTACCAATGGTAAAATAAGGGTTATCGGTACAGACCTCAGAAACATTAATAGGATAGTATGGAAATAGTGTAGAAAATAACAAAAATCAATGTGACAACTTATGTGAAATGAACTAATTCCTCAAAAATCACAAAGTGACACAAGCCGGCCAATGTGAAATGAATGGTATAAATGTCTGGCTTGTTATTTAAAAATTTTTTAAACAGATCATTTCACACTGAAAATTTAATAGAGCATGTTAATTCTCAAGAATAGACCAATTCTATATAATCTCTTCTAGAAAATAAAAGGGGAACTTCATAATTTATTTTCTAAAGCTACTATTATGCTAATTTTCAAATATAAGATATATAAATATAAGACAATAATAAATATACAGATGTCATATAATATCCATCATAACTTTAGAAATAAAATATTTAACATGTTTAAATGTTAATCAATAAAATTAAGCAATATGTAAAGATAACTATTACACCAAGACCAAGTGGAGCTTATTTTAGGAATGCAAAGCTGTTTGATAGCCAAAGCCAGGTCAAGAAATCCATTATATCAACAACCAATGAAGACAAATCTTGATTGCACCAACTGATACAGAAAATTCACTTTACAGAACTCAACATCCATTCATGATTAAAACTTTGAGAAAAATAAGAACATGTAGAAAAAAGTAAATTTCTCAAGTAGAGTCCTCAAAAGCTTTCATAACAATAAATGGACTGGAGAGATTGTTCAGTGTTTAAGGTGCTTGCCTGCAAAGCCTAATGATCTGGGTTCACTTCCCTAGTACCCATCTAAAGTCAGATGTGCAAAGTGGCCCATGTATCTGGAGTTCATTTTCAGTTGCTAGAGGTCCTGGTATGTCCATTTAATATCTCTCTCTCTCCCCTTGCAAATAAATAAATAAACATAAATTTTAAAATAAAGAGTAAGTGGTTTGGTGGTTTGAATAAGATTCCATTTTCCACTAAGCTCATGTGTTCTGAATGCATTGTGCCCGGTCATGTGTTCTGAACACGTTGTGCCCAGCTGATGGCACTTTAGGAGAGGCAGCCTTGCTGGAGGAGGTGTGTCGTTGGGTGGGGGCTTTGGGCTGTTAGAGCCAGCTTCCCCTTGCCAGAATTCAGCTCACTTTCCTGTTGCTGTTTTCCACCAGATGTGACAGATTGTGCTGTCTACCTCTGTTTTACAAGCTTTCCCTTGCCATCATGAAACTTCCTTTCCACCCCTCAGCTGCTTTTGGTCCGGTGTTTATTCTCAGCAATGGGCAAGTAACTACAACAAGTGGAAAGAAGGAATATCCCCCCAAAAACTATAATGCATTACACCTACCAAAGACAAGCCAAAAGTTTTCCCTTAAGAGGAGGAGCAAGGAAGTCTACTATCCTATCATAACTCTTTTTTTTTTAATTCGCGTGAGAGAGGAAGAGGCAGAGAGAGAATGGGCACAACAGGACCTCTCAGCTGCTGTGAACAAATTCCAGACACATGCACCCCCTTGTGCACATGTGCAACATTGCATGCTTTCATCACTTTTGTGTCTAGCTATATGTGGGACCTGGAGATTTGAACAAGCATTCTTGGGTTTTACAGGCAGGTACCTTAACCACTAAGCCATCTCTCCAGCCCTATCATAACTCTTATTAAATGCTAGAAGTGATAGTGCAATAAGATAAAATAAAGAAGTAAATCTAGAATTCATACAGTTTAGAAGAGAAGAAAAACTTCCTCATTTGCAAAATGGCGTGATTATGTAAAAAAGAAATCCTAGCCTGGCGTGGTGGCGCACGCCTTTAATCCCAGCACTCAGGAGGCAGAGGTAGGAGGATCGCAGTGAGTTCAAGGCCACCCTGAGATTGCATAGTTAATTCCAGGTCAGCCTGGGCCAGAGTGAGACCCTACCTCGAAAAACAAAAAAACAAAAAAACAAAAAAAAAAAGAAATCCTAGGAAATATTTTTAAGAATCTATCTCCAACAATTACTAAAAGAGTTTGGACACATCAAAAGAGGCAAGATAAACATATACAGAAACCAATTGTATTTCTAAATATTTGCAATGGATATGTGGACAACACAATTAAAAATGCAACCCCAGCTGAGCGTAGTGGTGCACACCTTTATTCCCAGCACTTGGGAAGCAGAAGTAGGAGGATCACTGTGAGTCTGAGGCTACCCTGGGACTACATAGTGAATTCTAGGTCAGCCTGGACTAGAGAAAAACCTTACCTCGAAAAACCCAAAAAATATACAACAAAAAAAATGCAACACCATCTTAGAGTCACTCAAAAAATTAAATGCTGGGGCTGGAGAGATGGCTTAGTCATTAAGGCATTTGCCTGCAAAGCCAAAGGATCCCGGTTCAATTCTCCAGGACCCATGTAAAACAGATGCACAAGGGGGTGTATGCATCTGGAGTTCGTTTGCGGTGGCTGGAGGCCCTGGCATGTCCATTCTCCTATTCTCTCTCTCTCTCTCCCTTTCTCTCTCTCTGCCTCTTTCTCTCTCTCTCTCTCATATAAATAAATAAATTAAACATATTTTAAAAATTTAAAAAAATTAAGCCAGTCATGGTGGTGCACGTCTTTAATCCCAGCACTCAGGAGGGAGAGGTAGGAGAATTGCTGTGAGTTCAAGACCACCCTGAGACTGCATAGTGAATTCCAGGTCAGCCTGGGCCAGAGTGAGACTCTACCTCAACCCCCCCCCAAAAAAAACAAAAAAAATAAAAATTATGTATTAATCTAACAGAAATAGAAAGTAGAAATCATATGCTAAATATATATGTATATATATATATATATACATATATACACACAATACTAATGACAAAAATCAGAGAGATTTAAATGAATGAAAGGTAGACCTTTTTTTTATGTTGAAAGACCCAATAAAGATGTCAATTCTCCCCGAAATGGTTGTTACATGACTTCTATCAAACTCTCACCAAGATTTGTTTTAAAAATAGATACAGATGAGATATTCTAGAATTTGCCTTAAAGGGCAAGGAATGGAAATAGCTAAGATAATTTTGCAAAGGAAGAAGAAATTGGGAGGAAAGCAACCTTCCCTATTTCGATACTTATTTACACAGCTATAGCAATCAAAGATGTTCCAACAAGGGTTGGAGCCAAAAAGCAAATGAACACAATAGAGAACCAGAAATAGACCCACAAATATGCCAAACTCACTTTTGACAAAGGTTCAAAAGCAATTCAATGTGAAAGGAGAGTATTTCCAACCAGTGAGACAAGAAGTCACTGGGCATTCATCCGCCAAATACAGTGAACCTTGATTGAGTCATACGGCCTACAAGATTATACCTTACACAAAGTAACCTGCTTTCTTTTTAAATTTTATTTATTTATTTGTAAAAATGTTTTATTTGGGGGGTGGGGGTTCACAGCAGGGCCTCTGCAAATGAATCCAGGCACTGGCTTCGTATTTTGGGTCTAGGTTACATGGGCAAACTTGGGACTCAAACCTGAGCTGACAGATTTTGCAAGCAAGTGCAGTTTATTGGCCAAGCCATCTTCCCAGCCCACAGAGCACCCTACTTTCCTTGATAAGATCCCCTAAGGATAAGGCAATATTAGGATACCTACTTCTTCAAGGCAGTGCCTTGTTAAAGAGAGCGTTGCTCAACTGGGATATCTTCAGTTCCAGCCAGGTCCTGAGGTGTGTAATGAAGCACCTTATACACAAAATAAGTGCTTATGACGTGAGTTGTGATTGCTAGTAAGTGATTCTGAAATTCACACGTAGACTACATGAGACTTTCACAGCATAAGTCAGGAGAAGAGAATTTGCATTCCGATTTCATTCTGGGGGCCAATACACCATTGACCAATGAGAAATATAATGTCACCTGCACCATGCTATGCTTTCTGAGGGTCCCTAAGCAACACGGGACAGAAAGGACTCCCTTCATGGAAGAGCCCTGTAGAGAGGTGGATAACTGTCTTAGGCCAGGTGACATAAAAAGAAAGCAAGTTCAGGTGACTTTAGTTGAAGCGATATGTTGAGGAGAGTGCATAAAAGGGACATGGAGAAGCAGGGCATGGCTCGAGAAGAAAGCTAATGAACCAAGTGGTCTGGACCGAAACGACTTTGAAATTAATCTTCATGACAGCTCTGGCATACATACTGTGCATCGCACCAGGGCGCAGGCCCTATGCCAACAACGGAAGCTGACTTTTCACCCTGTGCCAATCAATTTCTGGTCCCGTATCCCCGAGAGAAGGTTGAGCGAGGGCTCAGAATGACACCCTCTCCAGGGAGGTGCCTGCGTCCTCCAGAGGCCGAGCTCTACACAAAGGAGCAGGGCAAGGGTGTTCGGAGGAACCATTCACTGGGATTTTGGTCCACTATGTGGATGACGGGTCCAAACAGGGCTCCCACATCCAGAGGATTTCCTGTGTGTGCTGCTCAGATACGCTTGCCTTCTCATATTAAGTTTACTGTAGAAATACAGCCTGAGCCAGGCATGGGGGCGCACGACTTTAATCCCAGCACCCGGGAGGCAGAGGTAGGAGGATTGCTGTGAGTTCGAGGTCAGCCTGAGACTACACAGTGAAGGTCAGCCTGGGCTAGAGTGAGACCCTACCTCGAAAACGAAAGGAAAGGAAAGGAAAGGAAAGGAAAGGAAAGGAAAGGAAAGGAAAGGAAAGGAAAGGAAAGGAAAGGAAAAAGAAAATAAAAGAAAAGAAAAGAAAAGAAAAGAAAAGAAAAGAAAAGAAAAAGAAACTACAGCCTGTTTGCTATGCTCACTCTCTTTGGATCAACTCCAAGAGATAGGTGGGGGGTGGGGGTAATGACCTGTATGTCCTGCTGTTTAATTTGGTCCTAAAGCTTTAAAAGATTTATCATCCCTCCCCTCCTTTTCCATTCATTCTAGATTCCTCTTGGATCTCAGTTCAGGAATCTCATACCTCTCATCTCACCTCATCCCGGGGTCTTCCAAGCCCCTGCTTTTCCTACATTCGTTCATCCAGTTTCCACACTTCCTTTCTTATTGAGTGGGTTGTAAGTGGACCTGGGCCTGGGTGGTACCAAGAGAAGTCCCAGTCAGTTGTCGCAGGCTCACACATATTCTTTAATCTTCGGCTGGGAAGTAGCAATCCTGCACCTTTATGATCATTATTAATAATGTTTCCAAGTATAGTAAATACTTTGGTGCCCACTGATCTCCAAGCCTGAGAGACCCATGAGCCTAAGTGACCGCCATTATTTTAGATTAATCATGATTCCTCCTATGATATCTTCTAGTAGAAGCAGGACTGCTGAACTTGCAGAGCCTAAAGTTTCACAGATGGGAAACATAAATTCCCCCGACTGGATTTTATGGAGTGATCTTAGTTGGACCATTCCTATTTTCCACCTTCAGTTCCTAAGTCAATGCAATTCAACCTTTTGTGAGCAGATGATCATACAGTAGTGACCACTGGTTTTTAAGAAGTGCACTCTATTTTGAATGATGGTGCCCCATCAACATGAGGTGTCATCCACTGGCGAGTGTTTCAACTACACCTTCAAGAGACTTTTCTCCAGCTATTCTGACATGTACAGAATGTGATTTAAAAAAAAAAAAAAAAACACTGGATCCCATGAATGTGTTTCCCGCACCTCACTTTCGTGCCACACAGTGAGTGTTTGTCTGAAGTGGTCTTGTGTGGAATTCCATGTGCAGACCAGACATTCAGTGAGCCTTGGAATGGCTGGCAGTACCTACTGAGGTACTCTGTAATGGAAGGACTCACATCCACAGGAGGGACGCTCGCCATCGTAGTCAGGGTAAAATATTGCCTTTTCCCAGGATTAAAAAAGGGAAGTTTGGGGCTGGAGAGATGGCTTAGCAGTTAAACGCTTGCCTGTGGAGCCTAAGGACCTGGTTCGAGGCTTGATTCTCCAGGACCCATGTAAGCCAGATGCACAAGGGGGTGCATGCAGTGGCTGGAGGCCCTGGCACACCCATTCTCTCTCTCTACCTGCCTATTTCTGTATCTCTCTCTCTCTCTCAAATAAATAATAATAATAATAATAAGGGGGGTTCAATCTAATCAGCTGTCAAGCTGCAAGTTGATATGTTATTGGAACTGCCACTGGAATACCAAGACCCAACACAGCAGCAGCTTTCAGCCCTAACGACTGCCACCGTAATTCCATCTGTGACGCTAGTTTCTCTTTTTTTAAAAAAAAAAAAATATTTTATTTATTTATTTGAGAGAGAAAGAGGCAAAGAGAGAGGGGGAGAGAGAGAATGGGTGAGCCAGGGCCTCCAGCCACTGCAAATGAATTTCAGATGCATGCGCCCCCTTGTGAATCTGGCTAACGTGGATCCTGGAGATTTGAGCCAGATCCTTTGGCTCTGCAGGCAAACACCTTAACTGCTAAGCCATCTCTCCAGCCCTGGCTTCTCTTTTAATAAACCGAATATAAAAGTCCTGAGGTGGTGAACCAGAAAACTACTCCCCCGGGGAGGTGCCAATGCACATTTTTACCCTCAATAGGGCTCAGATGGCAGACCAAAGTATGATGACACCAATACAAGTGTAGTGAGACAATGAGCTTCGGTGGGGGGGCACTTTCAGAGCTTGGAGACGGGTTATTCACAGGAACATGGAGCCCCAGAAGCAGCTGCTTGGATGGGGCTATTTCAAGAATGTTCCTCAGCCTCAGGATGAGGACACACTTACAGACATGGGGACCCCCGAGCAGCCATATCACAGAGAAGCCTCCTCTCTCCCCCCGAATGATGACTTCCCTGTGCCACTTGCACAAGCTCCTGTCCCTGTCCAGGAGTGTGGAGACCACAAAGAGCCCTTCTTGCTACAGGCATCCCCATGTCCCTGTCCAGGAGTGCATGGAGACCCCAAAGAAGCCGCTCACTGTCCCTTCATCTTTTCCCCTCTATATCCTCTATCTCCCCGCCCCCCACCAGACCTCCAGACCTTGTGCATCATGACATACAGCTTGCACATGGGATGCCTGAGCTCTCAGATGGGGACTCTGGTGACCCTCCCCTCATCTTCTCTGGGAGTTGTCCCAGCTGTCTTTGATAAAAGCTGAGAAACAATGGTCATTTATTACTTTCAATGTAGAGGAATTTTGCCACACACCAGGAAGTCAGGAAGTCGTTGGCACAAGCTGGGAGACATTAATGGCATGACTCATTCTATCCACTGGGATACACTGTGCTTCTCCTGAAATAGACGCCGTCTCCTGTGTACTAACTTCAAACACAAAGATCAGGGATCAGGTCCTTAGTACAGAGACATCCTCACAGAGGCATCCAGAAGTCTCTCCCTCCAGGCCTTCCATGCCTCCATGTCCCTTGGGCCACATCTCTTCCATACAGAACAGAACATCAGTTGTGTTAGCCAAAGCCCTACTCCCAGGAAGATGTTCCATTCAGCACTGGTTTTCAGAGTCATCCCTAAGTATGATTATAAGGCAATGGCGGTCCATTTTGTCTTGGACTCCTTTATCACTTCAACCCGTTGATAAATTGCGTTCGGGCATTTTTTCCCCTCTGTTTGACAATTAGAAGTCTCTCACGAGGTGGAACATGTGAGCCGAGCTAGCAGTGACTATGCAATAGTGGAAAGTGACAGAGGTGTCTGGGGTCATGTGTTGGTGACCTTTCCTTGTGCCTCCTTCAGACACCACAATATTCAACGGACCATTTCTACTTAATGCATTGCTTCTGGGTTATCCAACCTCATGTCTAACAGAAACCAGATCTTGATAGTTAGCTCTGGATACAAAATGACCTGGTAGTTCCTGCTTAGACACACTCTGCTATGGTTAGTCTCTACCAGGGCTAACTAGCAGGCCAGCAGCTATATTTCAGTGGTCACCACTCTTTCTTGAGGATGACACAGTCTTACTGTAGAACTTTAAGGATCTGTGCTACGGCTCTAGGACATGGTTTTCCACACTCCACAAAGTCTCTTTCTGTCTGTATTTGCCTCTAGCACCATGTGATCTTCAACAAGCAACAAGACTATGATATCAGGAATGCGAGATGGCTCAGAGGTTAAGGCACTTGCCTGCAAAGCCTAAGGGCCCAGGTTCCATTTCCCAGGACCCATGTAAGCTGGAGGCCCTGGTATGTTTTCTGGTGGGGGCAGAGAGAGAGTCAGAGAGAGAGAGAGAGAGACAAATAGAGAATGGGCACGCCAGCAGCCTCTCAGCTGCTGTGAACGAACTCCAGACGCATGCACCCCTTGTGGTCAAGTGTGGCATTGCGCCCATGCATCACTTTGCGTCTGGCTAAACGTGGGACCTGGAGAATCAAATGGGCGTTCTTAGGCTTTGCAGGCAGGTGCCTTAACCGCTAAGCCATCTCTCCAGCCCTGGTGTTTTTTAAAGACTACTATATCATGGGATTCTCCTGTTACACAGCTTGTTCTTATTTGAGTCCACTCAAGTAGAATCCAAACTGCTCACACTTTTAGTTGGAGAATCTCTTATAACTTACAGGTGGCGGAGAATACTGGGGAGAACCAGTAGATCAGTAGATGCCTCCAATCTGTCTCGTCTAGTATACATACTTGGTCATTGAGTTCTTTCTTCATTTTGAAAAAAAAAATGTTAAGTATTTATTTGAGATACAGAGAGAGAATAAATGGCCTGCTGTAAACAAGCTTTTTTGTTTGTTGTTTGTTTTGTTTTGTTTTGTTTTGATTTTGCTTTTTCAAGGTAGAGTCTCACTCTGACCCAGGCTGATCCAGAATTCACTATGTACTCTCAGGGTGGCCTTGTACTCACGGCGATCCTTTTACCTTTGCCTCCCGATCTGGAATTAAAGCCATGTTCCACCACGCCTGGCTCGTATACAAGCTTTTGAAGCATGGATCACTTTGTGCATCTGGCTTTATGTAGGTACTAGGGAACCCAACCCAAACCAGTAGGCTTTGCACACAAGCACCTTTAAACACTGAGCCTTCTCTGCAGCCTTTTGTTCACTGAGTTCTTAATGTTTGTTGCATGTTATTGACAGAGCCGGTCAATGTAAAATCTTTGATATGTTCAGGTGCCCTGGATCCCTTTGACTACATTATAACACTAGAAGGACAATTACTATAGCACTGAGACAAGACCATAAAGTATATATTTTCATCCATCCCATATAAATGTAAAGTGCTTCTGATTCTCCCTTGTGATAGATATTGAAAAAGTGCACTCACCTTGCTAAAGCTTATGTACTTGAGGAAGTTAACTGCTATAAGTAAAAAAATCTATATCCAACACAGCAGCTACAGTTGGAAGTAGAACTTGATTGAATTTGCAGAAATCCAATGTAATTTGCCATAATACATCTGGTGGATAAACTGAATAGACATGAGTGGGGACCACTATTCTTTTTAAAAAATATATTTTATTTATTTATTTAAGAGAGAGAGAGAAAGAGGTAGATAGAGAGAAAGCGAACTCCAGACACATTTGCCCCCTTGTACATCTGGCTTATGTGAGTCCTGGGGAATCGAACTGGTATCTTTTGGCTTCGCAGGCAAACGCCTTAACTGCTAAGCCATTTCTCCAGGCTCAGGACCACTGTTCTTGCATCCTGAAAGGCTTCAAGGGTGACATCAATCTCTATCATTCCCTCAAATGCAATATTGATTGTCACATATCTTCTTTCCCACAGGAGGCTATGTCGGGGACTTTTACTTGACCTTTCACAGTATGATAGCAATTACTAGTCAAAAAACTGACAAGAGACTTCTAGCTGTTATGGCCATTTCAATTACGCCTGTAGACACTAGGGGATATGTGTCATTTATTGCTTATCCTCTACATTTTTCTATCCTGAAATAAGGTCTATGGCATCTCCGTGTTATTCTAAGGAATCAGGAACAAGCTGGATCCTATATCTAAGCTCCTTTGAAAAATGTATGTGGGGCTGGCAAAAATGGCTTAGTGGTTAAGGCATTTGTCTGTGAAGCCTAAGGACCCAGGTTTGATTCTCCAGGATCCACTTAAGCCAAATGCACAAAGGGGCACATGTGTCTGGAGTTCATTTGCAGTGGATGGAGGTCCTGGAGTGCCCATTCTCTCCCTCTCTCTCTCTCTCTCTGCCTCTTTCATAAATTAATTAATTAATTTAAAAATCACAAATAGAATAACAAACATCTATATTAAAAAAAAAAAAAAAAAGAAAAAAGATTCCTAAAATAAAAATGTTTGTTCCTTTAGGGAAGACGAAGGGAATAATCTGAATCTTACCTCATGATGTTGCCAAAATCTTCCTTGTGCAAAAATGGATCTTTTTAGGTTCCTTTAATGGGCAAGGAGGCAGAGGTTGGAGGATCAAGAGTTGAGGCCACCCTGAGACTCAGTGATTCCAGGTTGACCAAAATCTTCCTTGCAAAACAACAAAAAAAACAAAACAAAACAAAATGGCCCCTCTGAGGCTTGTGTCCAGATGCTGAGCAAGAGCCTGTGACTTTTTCTTTTCTTTTTCTTTTCTTTTCTTTTCTTTCTTTTTTTTTTTTTTTTTTTTTTTTTGCAGGTGGCTACCTTGGCCTCTGCATATTCACTCCTGATGTCTTTTGAAAATACAGTTTAGAGCTGGCGTCATGGCACAGTGGTGGAGGCACTTGCCTGCAGAACCTGAGGACCAAAGTTTGATTTCCCAGTGCCCTGGCCCATGTAAAGTCAGATGCACTACGTGGACACATGCGTCTGGAGTTCATTTGCAGTGGCTAGAGGCCCTGGCATGCCCATTCTCTCTCTCTCTCTCTCTCTTTCTCTCAAATAAATAAAATACTTTTTTAAAAAAATAAAATACTCTAGCACTCAGGAGACAGAGGTAGGAGGATTGCCATGAGTTCAAGGCCACCCTGAGACTACATAATTAATTCCAGGTCAGGCTGGGCTAGAGTGAGACCCTACTTCAAAAAATAAAATACATTTTAGAGGCTGGAGAGATAGCTCAGTGAATAAAGGTACTTGCTGCTCAAGCTGGAGTGCCTGAGTTTGGTCCCCAGACTTCACACAAAAAGCTGGAGCCTTCCTCCTAGCTGCCCTCATGGTGCTGTAAAGCACTATGGAAGCTGCTGGAAGAAAACAGCCACCAACAGCATGAATAATCAGGAGACCCTGCAGACTACAAAATCAACCAGCTGGACAAGAAATACATACTTGTGCAATAGTGGCACACAACCTCTGTGGGTAACCAACTGTTCTCTGGTTAGACATGAGGCCTGCTCAGTGGGAGAGAACTCATAACTTGTAATGGGAGCCAAGTCATAAAATTCATACTTCAGGGACTGGAGAAATGGCTTAGCAGTTAAGGCATTTGCCTGCTAAGCCAAAGGATCCTGGTTTGATTTGCCAGGACCCATATAAGCCAGATGCACAAGGGGCACATGCATCTGGAGTTCATTTGCAGTGGCTAGAGGCCCTGGCATGCCCATTCTCTCTCTGTCTGCCTCTCTCTCTCTCTCTCTCTCTCTCGCTCTCTCCTTGCAAATACATAAATAAATAAATTTATTTTAAATTCATACTTCAGAGAGAAGTCCCCACTGCTCTCTGAAGAACAATGGGCTTGCACACCAAAAATTTCTCAAATAACTTTCCATTTCCCCTTTAGCCCAAGCTGCTCTCACTCTTGGTTGGAGAATCTGCTTTATTTTACAGATGGCAGAGGAAACAGAGGAGAGTCGCAATCCATTGATAAGAGAAGAAGGTCACTGACTACCCACCATTTCTTCCACACGTGCCAGGGCCCAGGAAAACTTGCAGTGGAAGCAGCTCCATGAACACTGCTCTCACTGCTCACCTGACAACCAGCTCCAGAGTGATGGTGGCAGACATAGTGATCAAGCACAACCGTCAAAGCAGAAATCCAGAGGCTCCAAAAAACTCAACACTAAATCAGACTGCCAATAGACCTGCCATGGCTCAGGGGACATTGCAGAAGAGGGGGCAGAAAGATTGTAAGAGTCACAGAGTGGGTAGGAATACACTATCCCACTGGGACTGACTGGGGCCTTCATGACACCACAGCGGATCTCATAACCCCACTGAGGAGGGCTCCGGGAAAATGAGAACAGGGGAGAGGGAATAAAAGAGTATAATTTATAAAAAAAATAAGTAATTAAAAAAAAGTGGAGCCCTGGTGGGTTTCTATAACCCCAGCATGCTGAGTGAAGAAATGGGAAGGGAGATAGGAGAATTTTCTGGAAGCTCATTGTGAGCCCAGCAAAAAACAGCAAAATGAAAATACAGAGCTAGAAATCCTGCCTCAAACGGAGTGGCTATGCAAGAACCAACCTGAACATTGACCGCTCCAAGCACATTATGGCATACATACACCTGCACTCACACATAAACACATGCACACGCATGTGCATACACACACACACACACAAATAAAATGAATTGTTTCCAAAGAAACTAGAAGATTTAAAAACAGAAAGTGTGATTTATACGTGAGTATATATATGTATATGTGTGTGCACTCATGCACATGTACATATAGAACATATAGTCTTGTTGGCTTCCTCTTGGAATGCTCTGTTGTATTACCAGTTTCCCAAGATCACAGTGGCTTGTCCCAGGCTGCCATTCTAACGTCAACATCGCTGCTATGACAGTCATTCTGAATACCTACCTTGCTTAGGACTTTTAAACGCCACTACCTGGGTTCTACTGCCAGGAATCCAGCATCCCATTGTTACTACAGAGTGCTTTAGAAACTTCTAAGGGCAGTTTTCAACGAGCCTAGTAAGTTTCTCCGTAGCTTTTCCTATGACTTCTGGGAATCAGTTGTCCACCAGGACGGAGGTTTCCTGGGTTTGCAACTTGCCTTTTTGAGACTTTTGCCCACTTCTCGGGTTCTCTTTCCCTGTATCCCTCAGAAATTCTGATGGCCTGGGCTGGAGAGATGGCTGAGTGGTGAAGGCGCCTGCCTGCCAAACCAAAGAGCACTCGTTCCATTCTCCAGGACCCACGTTTAGGCAGATGCAAAAGTGATGCAAGGGTGCAATGCCCCACTTGCCCTCAAGGGGGCACACGAGTCTGGAGTTTGTTCACAGTGGCTGAGAAGCCCTGACACACCCATTCTCTCCCTCCCTCTCTCTCTCTCTCTCTCTCCCTCTTCCTCTCTGTCTCTCTCTTTCTGTGTCTCTCAAAAAAAAAAAAATTTCTGACGACCTTACTTCACTGATGTAGGTCAATACTTCTTCCTGGTTTCCTAACACAGCCATGTCAGCAGCATGTCAGACATGTCTTCCAGGACTCTTGCCTGTCATAATGGAGATAAGGTGTATTAACCCTGCTAACCATGTCTCCTTATCTCTCTGGAAACTCTACTGTTACTTCCCTTGATCCAGCCTCTTTAGAGTCTCCTCCTAGGCTCTGGGTCCTGGTTCCCACCACGTGGCCCATGTGTCAAGTCCTGCAGTTGATATCGCATGCTTGCCTTCTTTAGAGGACCCAGCCCTTTCCCAGTGGTATCAGGCTGAGCCTGGCCTGAATGACAGGTTCGGTGGCAAGGAAGACAAGTAGGGAGGTCAAATAACTTTCCATTTCCCCTTTAGCCCAAGCTGCTCTCACTCTTGGTTGGAGAATCTGCTTTATTTTACAGATGGCAGAGGAAACAGAGGAGAGTCGCAATCCATCGATAAGAGAAGAAGGTCACTGACTACCCACCATTTCTTCCACACGTGCCAGGGCCCAGGAAAACTTGCAGTAGAAGCAGCTCCATGAACACTGCTCTCACTGCTTGCCTGACAACCAGCTCCAGAGTGATGGTGGCAGACATAGTGATCAAGCACAACCGTCAAAGCAGAAATCCAGAGGCTCCAAAAAACTCAACACTAAATCAGACTGCCAATAGACCTGCCATGGCTCAGGGGACATTGCAGAAGAGGGGGCAGAAAGATTGTAAGAGTCACAGAGTGGGTAGGAATACACTATCCCACTGGGACTGACTGGGGCCTTCATGACACCACAGCGGATCTCATAACCCCACTGAGGAGGGCTCCGGGAAAATGAGAACAGGGGAGAGGGAATAAAAGAGTATAATTTATAAAAAAATAAGTAATTAAAAAAAAAGTGGAGCCCTGGTGGGTTTCTATAATCCCAGCATGCTGAGTGAAGAAATGGGAAGGGAGACAGGAGAATTTTCTGGAAGCTCATTGTGAGCCCAGCAAAAAACAGCAAAATGAAAATACAGAGCTAGAAATCCTGCCTCAAATGGAGTGGCTATGCAAGAACCAACCTGAACATTGACCGCTCCAAGCACATTATGGCATACATACACCTGCACTCACACATAAACACATGCACACGCATGTGCACACACACACACACATACAAATAAAAATGAATTGTTTCCAAAGAAACTAGAAGATTTAAAAACAGAAAGTGTGATTTATACGTGAATATATATGTATATGTGTGTGCACTCATGCACATGTACATATAGAACATATAGTCTTGTTGGCTTCCTCTTGGAATGCTCTGTTGTACTACCAGTTTCCCAAGATCACAGTGGCTTGTCCCAGGCTGCCATTCTAACGTCAACATCGCCGCTATGACAGTCATTCTGAATACCTACCTTGCTTAGGACTTTTAAATGCCACCACCTGGGTTCTACTGCCAGGAATCCAGCATCCCGTTGCTACTACAGAGTGCTTTAGAAACTTCTAAGTGCAGTTTTCAACGAGCCTAGTAAGTTTCTCCGTAGCTTTTCCTTCTGACTTCCGGGAATCAGTTGTCCACCAGGGTGGAGGTTTCCTGGGTTTGCAACTTGCCTTTTTGAGACTTTTGCCCACTTCTCGGGTTCTCTTTCCCTGTATCCCTCGGAAATTCTGATGGCCTGGGCTGGAGAGATGGCTGAGTGGTGAAGGCGCCTGCCTGCCAAGCCAAAGAGCACTCATTCCATTCTCCAGGACCCACGTTTAGGCAGATGCAAAAGTGATGCAAGGGTGCAATGCCTCACTTGCCCTCAAGGGGGCACACGAGTCTGGAGTTTGTTCACAGTGGCTGAGAAGCCCTGACACACCCATTCTCTCTCTCTCTCTCTCTCTCCCCCCCCTTCCTCTCTGTCTCTCTCTTTCTGTGTCTCTCAAAAAAAAAAAAATTCTGACGACCTTACTTCACTGATGCAGGTCAATACTTCTTCCTGGTTTCCTAACACAGCCATGTCAGCAGCATGTCAGACATGTCTTCCAGGACTCTTGCCTGTCATAATGGAGATAAGGTGTATTAACCCTGCTAACCATGTCTCCTTATCTCTCTGGAAACTCTACTGTTACTTCCCTTGATCCAGCCTCTTTAGAGTCTCCTCCTAGGCTCTGGGTCCTGGTTCCTACCACGTGGCCCATGTGTCAAGTCCTGCAGTTGATATCGCATGCTTGCCTTCTTTAGAGGACCCAGCCCTTTCCCAGTGGTATCAGGCTGAGCCTGGCCTGAATGACAGGTTCGGTGGCAAGGAAGACAAGTAGGGAGGGAGCGAAGAAAAGATATCATTGTCTTCTAAGGCACCTGCCTCGGCGTGAAAGTGTAACTAATTCAGACACGGAGGTCTGGAGGCTTGTTTCCCAGATACTGAAGCATCTTCTTGCCCAGAAGAATCTATGGATCCAAGCATCTCGTTAGCCACACGCACCCATCTCAAGTTGAAGGTCTTCTTCCTTCCCTCTGAGAATCTTGAATTTGGCATTTCATCTCCTTTGAAGTTCTGCCACTCTTCTAACATTCTCCTTTGTCTTGTTTTCAACTCTTTTACCGTCTGACGACAGGAAATGGTGTCTCTTTACGTGCTGCCACGCAGCCTCACTCTCGAGCTTTGAATTAAAGTGCGAACGGACTTGAGCCTGTTGCTGTCTGTGGTGAATCAGAAGCACTCAGCTGCCACCCTCACCCTAGGCTGTCAAACACCAGCAACATTGCCCCAGCTGTCTTGGCCAGCAGGTGCTGAGGAAGCATGCTCTGACTGCTGAACATTGTCTCCTTCACATCTATGCACCTGTGAATGCCTAAGCCTAAGCCAGGAGGATTCCTGGTCTCCTCATAAAAATCTCCCTTATGGGGCTGGAGAAATGGCTTAGCGGTTAAGTCATTGGCTTGTGAAGCCAAAGGATCCCAGTTCAATTCTCCAGGACCCACATAAGCCAGATGCATGAGGGGCACATGCATCTGGAGTTCATTTGCAGTGGCTAGAGGCCCTGGCATGACCATTCTCTTTCTGCCTTCCTCTCTCTCTCTCTCTCTCTGCTTGCAAATAAATAAACAAAATTTTTAAAAATAAATTTAAAAAAATCTCTTCTATGAAAAAAATTTTTTTAAATCTCTCCTATGGCAAACATACCTGGATGAAATCAAATGCAAGATACATGGTAGCACAAAGGATTTAACAGTTTGGAAACCTTGGGATCTCTGATCAGTACTGATATCACTGGAGGGCTCCAGAAGCTCTTGGAAATGGAGATCTATAGGAAGCAGGATGAACTCTGGACCCTGTGCCACAGTGGGGAAGGAGAGCAAATGAAAATTAAGATTACAAATGAATGGATTTTAAAACAGATTGCCCAAGTTTATACTGATTCCCATGGAAATCAGAGTTCCTGAAAAGAGTCAGTTTGAGGAATGTGTGATAAGAAAGGCACAGAGGGACAGGTCGACCTTGCTGACTTTGAAGATAAAGGAAGAGTACCAGGAGGCAAGGGATGTGGGTAACTTCTAAGAGGGACCCCACTCCTCCCTGAAGAGCCATTGGCAGTTAATGTTCACTGGGAGAGAGGGAGCGATTTTCTTCATAGAGGTACCTCCATGCCCTGATAAACAATCTCCCAACCCTGCTCATGTAAGCAACCCTAGCTAAACTCATTGAATCACACACACACACACACACACACACACACACAAAGATATGAAAGTGAAAGAGACTATTGGGAAGAGGCAAGGAAGCAGTGGGGGAAGGAAAAGAGATGAAAGAAAAATATGATCAAAATACATTACATGGGTTTGGGAGATGGCTCAGCAGTTAAGGCGCTGGCTTGCAATGCCTCACATCCCCAGTGCGATTCCCCAGTACCCAATGTAAAGCTAGATGCACAAAATGGTACATGTATCTGAAGTTCATTGGCAGCAGCTAGAGCCACTGGTGAATTCATTCTCTCTCTCTCTCTCTCTCTCCCCCTCTCTTTTTCTATTTGCAAATAAAAATAACTTGTAACAAAGTACATTATATACATGTAAGAAACTGTCAAAAACTAAAATTAATTTTAAAAGAATAGATACTCCCCGAGACCCTCCACAAACAAAAATGAAAAGCACAAGCCTTGACCTTGGACCAATGCGTCAGCCATTGGACTTCAGAACTATGAGAGAATAAACTTTTATAAGCCACTCAATTGTGATTCTGTTACAACAGTCAAAGAAATTAGATTTTTCTAGAAATCAAAAACATATTGTACCTATGCCTTTTGCCAATGCTTTTGACCTAACACAATTTTCACTGTTTCCATGTGTAGGCAGGACAGGACCGGGGTAAAGAAGGGTAGCACTCCGCATGTAAGGTGAGAACTGGAGAAGACAGAGGGAAAACAGGAAAACTTGCTGTAGACACGGTGAGCGCGGAGGTGTGAAAAATGTTCAGAAGCAGGCCAATTTCTTCTGTCAGTGGATCCTAAACAAAAGCGATCTGTTCTTCAATTTCAATAGTTTCTTTGGTTGTGTCTTAACAAACTTGAGAGTCACTGGTTGTAACATAAAATCAGAAAAATTTCAAAATTCTCTTTAAGCAAAATATGGGTGCCCAATAATTTAATGTACAAGTCAAACTTTTTAGATCAATGGAAATTTTTGAAATCACTAAATATAATTGTACCCATGGACCTGTAAACTGAGAGGCACTGGCGAAGACCACAAAATCCATTGTTGAAATAGAATCCCCAATGTAGTTGTCTTTTATTTAATAAGCAATTCTGGAGTCTATTATCTTTGTCATGACCACCAGAGGGCGCAATAACCTTTATAGAAGCTCAAAGCGCCGTTATTAAACACTTCCCAGCTAAAGTTGTTAGTAATATCTTTGTTGTTTATTTTACTTTCATTTGAAGAGTAAGCAAGGCAGAAAATAAACTTGAGTAATATATTCCAACTGTTTTTCCATTTCGCTTTATGGATATATTTCCATGGGTTTTATTTTTTATTTTACAAATCATCCTTGGGAGGAGAGTGGGGGGACAGAAAACAGGAAAAATAAGACATGCATCACGTTTTAGTTTAGTCAAAGAAGTAAAAGACAAAGATTGACAGGCACAGTCATATTGAAGAGACCATTCCCACATTAACACCTTGCCCCAAACACCATGCATTGCTGTCACATCCCACCATGCACAGATATCAAAACGTGTGGCAACTGAAAAGCCTGCTCTTCTTTATTGGGAGGGAAGTATCTCAGTGAAGCATGCTTCCCTGTGGACGAATGCTAATGACATCAATACAGGGCGACTGAGCTTCCTCACAGCAAGGGAATTATAAAACAATTTTTTCAAACATAAAATCTATCTGAATGTCTTCCAGGTGGCTTGACATTACTGAGATGGGCCACTTTCCCCAAGGGATGTTGTCACTCCCCTTCCCCACCCATTTTATGTAGGCTGCAATAATCTAGTAGAAGGGACTTTTATTTTTATTATGCATGACAAAACCTTAGGCTGGCAGTCACTTCTCATTTCTAGGACTTGATTTCTTTTGTGGGATAAGGATGCAAAAAAAAAAAAAGTCCAAGGGAAATAGATTTGAAAACCTCTGTCATATATCATATTGTAATAGAGTATGGTAATGCCTTATTAGCTAAAAAAAGAACTACATCTTTAAACGTCCGTTGGATAATGATATCTCTCGAAATGAAGTGGCATTTGGACGGTCACGCTCTGTGCCTAAATTACTAACTAACTTATCCATATGGCTATATCAAAATACTGTCTTTCTTTTTCTTATAAGAGGTATCTGCCCATGAAATTAAATATGGCTTTAATTGGCATAGACCCTCTCCTCAAACGACTTAAAAATATGTTTTCTGTTAAGTTGCTTCATCTGTGTGACAATATTTGTGGGTTGACGTCTCCCTGAGGACATTCTGACAATTGCATGAGAAGAAGCTGAGAGATGAAGGTAAGAGGACTCATCCCTAATCACTGAATTGGTTCTCTGACATCTGACATGACACTGCCAAAGGAAAACAAAATGAACCCTTCCCATGTTTTTAAAACAGACTCCATGTGGGACTTTCACAGCACAGTGTGGAAGGATTCACAGAAGGGAGTCACGAGCTCAGTGCAAGCTGCACTTCTCCCAGCAGCAGGTGGCGGCATGACATTTATAAAGAGACTAGGCTGAAGACAATGCCTTGTTGGGTGTCACCTGGAAAGTTTAGCCAGAAACCACCACAGCCAGGTCCTTGTGCTGGGCTCAGTAAATGGAGCACAGTATCCAAGTCACACTGAGGGTCACCTGACAGTCTGTGGTCCAATGATGACGTGCAGAGCAGAGAGGGCTGAGTCCTGAGACTTCAACTCAAATTCTGGCCCTTCCATCTCGGTCCTTTGAGACAGGTACTTTACTGTACTCGTAATTCACAATGATCCCACTTAACCAATGAGGCAGTAGAACAAGTTGGGTGGGGTAGGGCGGGGATGTGGGGCCTGGAACACACCAATTTACCAACCGTAAAGTGCTGCGTATAAAAGTATAAGGCAAGGGTTCACATTAAAATCTGGCTCCAAGCCCCTTCTCCCTCCTAGGCCTGTTGAAACCTCAGTAAGTGTTTGCTTTAGGATTCTGACTGGGAATTTGATTTGATTCTGAGATTTGAGTCATTGTGGTAAAACTATGAATCCTTAACAGCAACAGGTACTCTTTGCATGCAGGAAGGATGTGGGATTCGATGCGCACTGGAAATGTCTCAACTAGTGAGGAGATCCTACAAAGCTCTCTGTTGTCCTGGTCTATGAGCAACAGCAGAGAGAAGCCCTCCAGCTGACCTCAAAGGAGAGTTCTCTGCACACCGTGACCCTCAGCCAGCACAGACTTGAGGATTTCTATGCAAAGCCCATTTGCATTCTGAGTAGTTTTGTTTCTATTCACTCCACAGTCACAGATCCCATGGGCTACAGGAGAGGGTTCAGGAGTCTCTCTTGGGGCTTCATGACTATCCCACATCCATTTCTTTCTTTCTTTTTTTCTTTCTCTCTCTCTTTCTTTCTTTTTTTACTGTAAGAGGCAGATGGAGAGAGAACAAGAATGGGTGCACTAGAGCCTCCAGCCACTGCAGACAAACTCCAGATGTATGTGCCACCTTGTGCATCTGGCTTATGTGGGTCCTGGGGAATCGAACCTGGGTCCTTTGGCTTTGCAGGCAAGCACCTTAACCACTAAGCCATCCCTCCAGCCCCACACCCATTTCTTTAGTTATGAACATTTTTCCCCAAAAGTCTTGGACTAGAGAAGGGCCTTAAAGCCAAGATGGAACTCACCCACATTCTTCCTACACTAAGGGTCCTGTGAAGCATCGTCATTCTTCTGCTTGCCCTCTGACCTTAGTCCTCCTCTTAGTGGCCATAGCTACAGCTGGGCACACACTGAAGCATCCCTACTTCCTAAGAGAATGAGGCCCAAATGCATCTGTTGACAGAGGAAGAAACACTTGCAGATGGACCACTTGGCCCTAGAATAAACAGCCTGGTGCAAAATCCTGGAGTTAGTCTGACTTGGATGTGAGAAAGTTCTGCCAGGAAGGGCTAAATACCAAAGCAGGAATTTCTACTTCAACTTGCTTAAAGTAACCTTGAAACATTACCTTATGGTTTGGTCAAACCTCATAGACTCATTTTGCTTTTTAAATGTGATTAGTGCTCAAGGAGACTATGATAAAAAGTCAGTTAAAGATGTATTATTGAAAAGGCAGAGTCAGGTATTTAATATATCAGTAACCCTTAATCAGAGTATTTGGGGTTCTTCAATACAAGGAAGGCTAGAAGTCTATAAGTTGGGGGTTGCAACTCAAATAAAAATACGTTATTCTGTGTCACAGGGCAATTTACTCTATTATTATTATTTCCCCTTCTTTTAACCCACCTCCTAAAGGCTGCTAATCACAGAAAGAATCCACAGCGATTTTCAGTCAGGAAGTCAAACAGCCTCTTTACCAAGAGCATCACCTGGTCCGAGGCCCTCCGTGCCTCTTCTTTCCTCATCTTTGAACACAGTCGCTCAGCTAAGAGATTGCTCTAGATCAGTGCTGCTTCCCGGCTGCTTTGCTTTCTCACTGCAGAGGGTATTCCTTTGTCTGCCCTGTATAAAGAGGTCTCTGAAAAGCTAGGGGAAACATTCAGCAAGTATTTCCCTTCTGTTTGCAGTTGGAGTTCAGGTAGTTATTTCAATTTGAATGTCAAGCCACATCTGCTACGAACTGAAATGTGTATGTCAACGATTTGCTAGTGGCAGGTAAGACCCACGTGGGTTCTTAGTGGGTTGTGGTTATCCTCAAAGCGAGGAGACATTGTGAGTAGCACACTGTTTCTCTAGGAGCTCCTGCAAAGAGGAAACCTCAATTTCTATTGCTATTTACTTGAAGGTTCCATTGGTTGTGTTTCATTTGATCTAAGATTTCATTAGTTGTGTTTCGTTTGGTCTATAGTTTATGGCGTAAATGTCATAAAGGTTAAAGTTAATTTACTAGAAGGGACAGCCTAAGGCAAAAGTTAAGAGAATAACTTACAACAGATACAGTAATTTAAGAGTTCTGGAGAATCAAAAGACAAAATTTGAAAGAGAGAGAAGGACAGAGAGAGAGGAGAGAGCATTCAAAAAAATGAGTAATTACCAATACATGCTCCCAAATTGTTCTCATGAGATTTCCTGAGCGTTCCTCATACATGATAGTGCAACATAAGTCAATTGTATGCTTATTTATCTCAAGCAAAATGTACATTATTCTAGAATATATATATACTGAGCAAAACATATACCATCTTTTAAAACACTGTAATTTGCACTTCTATAAATATATTTAAATAAGAAACATAGATAGCTATTCACATCACACACTATGAGACACATAACATACAAAAATAAAACAATCACGTCTGACTCTTGTTGTTTCATTGATCTGGTGGTTGTTGTTGTTTTCTGAGAAGAAACAATTCAGATGCCAAAATCACCTGTGCATACTGGTCCCAGGAAAACGGGATCGAAATCCAACTGTGTCTAGGCTCCGTGGTCAGGAATGAATCCAGCAAACCATTCCTTGCTCGGCTTATTGTGTTTCCTACCATCACGTAGAGAAGTGAGGTGGGAGCAGACGTCTCCAGTTGTAATGTGATGAGTTTTCTTTCTTTCTTTTTCTTTTTTCTAGTTGTTGGGAGGAAAAGCAGCATTAATGGGATCCCTCATCCCAGGTAAAAATATCTAGCTGTCTCTGAGAGAAAGGAGTAGAGAGCACGCCTGTTCCTTGGGCTCTCCACACCGCTCTACAAAGAAGGTCTCCAAAGAAGGTGAAAGACACCACCATTCTGTACCAAAGGCAAAAGCTTGTCTTCACAATACCAACACGTGGCCCCTCCTGTCACTGCAATGCAAACCATTCCTTCCTCTCGACATGCTGTGGAGAACACTGGGCCTGACATGGCAGAATGTCCGCATGCTTTGTTTTTGCAAATCAGAATGTTTCTATGAACTGTCATCCCTAATAACATTGGATCTTTTGTCTCTGGTTTGTTGATGTTGAAAGCAAAGGAGGAAAAATACGTTTCTCCCCTTCCACCTAGAATCTAACATCTGGCAAGCTGCCGGTAAAAAAAAAAAAACACGCACACACAAAAACATGTCTGCTCAAATGAACCCCACCATTCCAGGCTTGACACAGGTGACATAAGGGAACAGGTGTCTTTGCCTTGGATGCATCTTTTGAGAGGAGGTTGGTGCTTGAGGAACTGAATTTCAGTTTTCCTTTACAGGAAAAACGTAAGCTCTTGCAACATCCTGCCGAATACCACAGTCATGTGTAAGAATCCTGGCTTTTTCTCAAACAGAATTTTCAACACAGGCAGAAGACAGGGGTTCCTTGAGTTCCTGGGAGGACCCCTCAGGAGCTGGAGAGGCCTGCTGCTGCTGCTGCTGCTGCTGCTGCTGCTGCTGCTGCTGCTGCTGCTGCTGCTGGTAGATGTCCTGGATCAACATGGTGTTCATGACCTTCCACTCTCTGTATTTCCTGGCTGTCAGCTTCGGATCATCCAGTAACTGGTTGATCATGGCTAGGTCATGTTCTTTACACTGGCGAAGAAGAAAACAGGGAGCAAAGGAATAGGCTGTGAACATCTGAATGTCAATAAACCACCTTCCTCAGCCCCTTCCCCCCCTCTCACACACACACACACACACACATCATAAAACCATCAAAGTGTTTACACATATTAATATTTTAATCTCTCAATGAGCCTCAGAGTTTTGTTAAGACATTCCTTCCCATGGGGTAGCCACGAGGAAGAACTACCCAGATAGCCCATGTCATCTTCTTGTTGCCCTCCTCTGAGCCATCTATTATCCCATCTCATGGGAGTGTCTCCATCTTGGTGTGAGTGTCATTGTGTGTCTTCTGAAACTTGGAACTATATGTAGGAACACTTCCTCGGCCATCCAAACATCACTAAGTAAAACTGAGCATAATACTTTACCTACAGTGTAAGCTAACACACACACAAATATATCTTACAACTTTGGGGTTTTAAAATTATCTTCCTTTATTTTAGGAAATCGTGTCTGATTAATATATGAAGCAAAAACACTGTGAAAACAGGAGAAACAGCAGGAAAGAAGAGTGCCTCCTCCCACCCCATTCAGCAATGCTGGACGGAGAGAGGAAGAGACCAGAGAAAATTTCCCTCACATGGTTTTGAAGTCTCAGAAGCATCTGGAGGAAGAGAAGAGAAGAAGCATAGCTTGTGTTTTTATTCAAAGAAGAGGCACCAAACTTACCATCAAAACATCATTATGAAAGTAACAATTTTAAATAGATTGTGTGCATATGTGTGTGTGTGTCTGTGTGTACTCATGCACGCATGTGTGCAGAGACCATTTCAGCCTTGTCCTTTTACCTGCTAGCATTATTTCCTGGAAAAGGACTCAAATTCTTAAAAAGGACATGTACAAAACAGAATTGAGTTTCAGGAATTATTGGGCTTTTTCAGAATCTGTAAATCTGATGCTAATTTGGGACTACTTTGTAAAGCATCCCACCATCCTTCACTCGTGTTATAATGGGAATGTGAACGCAGAATGCCTTTGTCATGAAGAACCCTTTGTCATGGAGGCCCTGAAAACAGCTTCATACATCCTGACCACTGTCTCTCATTGCCACTGTGGAAATATTTGCTGGTCTGTTACCACAAAATGTATACCTCCTGGGCTGGAGAGATGGCTTAGCAGTTAAGGCACTTGCCTGTGATGCATAAAGATGAAGGTTCGATTCCCCAGGGCCCATATAAGCCAAATGCACAAGGTGGAGCATGCATCTGGAGTTCATTCCCAACAGCTAGAGGCCCGCTCCTCTCTCTCTCTCTCTCTTTCTCAAATAAATAAATAAAATATTTTTAAAATGTCTACTTCCTACTGTCTGGCTTTCCCAGTACTCCTTGACTATAGTGCTTACAGGTGACAATCAGGAAACGTTCCCCTGCATGTAGAACACAAGAAAGGCAGCCTTGGGTGAATCAGGTGAAAACCCCAGGCCCTATTCCCATACTCACTTATTCTTGCCAAACAGTGACCTCTCTTGTTAATCAAAGTTTGAGCTAGGCATTGTGCTAGGCGCCAAGTATACAAAACTGAGTTACTTGTGGTCCTTTGCCATGTAGGAGCTTTAAAGTTTGATATTAGAGTGAAGGGAAACTTGAAGCCAGAGTTATGGAAACCTGCCTTGGATGTGGCTGTGTGGATGTCCAGTTTCTGTTAGAGTGTCCAGGACCATCTCACCCTGTAAGGATTCTGTTACTCTCACGGTCCCTCCTCCCTGCACACAGGCACAGGGAGGCAAGCTGGACTTTCCTGCAGAATCCGTGGTTCATCCCTTTACACACAGAGTTCCCACTGTCTGAAGCCACCTTACCTTTAACGTGCTATTCAAGGTGCGGATCTTGTGAAGTTTCTCATTTATGGATGGGTTTTTGCAGCGTTTAACGAAAGACTTCCTCAGTTCCTTTTTGGTCGAAGGTCGTCGGTCCCCGAGAGGAGAGAGACTAGCTTGCTCTAACGACTTGTACAGCTTCTCCATTTCATCATCTTCAGACACTTTCATTTCTTCTATCGAACAAAATGCGGCAACAAACCCCAAGAGAGGGCTGGAGAGAGACTAGCTTGCTCTAACGACTTGTACAGCTTCTCCATTTCATCATCTTCAGACACTTTCATTTCTTCTATGGAACAAAATGCAGTAGCAACAAACCCAGTTAAAAACAAGGAGAGGGCTGGACAGATGGCTTAGCGGTTAAGGCACCTGCCTCCCAGTAAAAGTTAGTTGCAGCCTAAGCCTGAAATCTACTCATCTCTCCAAAGATCCCCACAAGAACACTGGTTCCAATCTCCAGGTCCCACGTTTAGCCAGATGCAAAGTGACACAAGGGCACAATGCCGCACTTGACCACAAGGGGGTACACTCATCTGGATTTTGTTTGCAGCAGCTGAGAGGCTGCTGGCACACAGTTTAAACTATTCCCTTAGAAGGTACTAAACAAATAGGCTTTTTCATGAGGGGGTGAAGTGAAAAGGATACTGGAAGAACCCCAGAATCAAGCAAAATCCTTTGACAGTTTACTCCTCTATCACTAGAAATTCCTAAGCCAAAATCTGGCTTTTCTCTATGTAGTCCAGACAGTCACAGGGAGATGAGAGCTAACACTCTTTCACATGATAGATTGCAGAGGTGTTGCTTAAACTAACATTAGACCTGACTTAAAGTATTGATCCTTACAACCTCTTTGTTTGTTTTTAACCAAACAGACCCAAAGAGAGAGAAATTAGAGCTGGAGGGATGACTTGCAGCAGAAGAAGCACACACAACACACACACACACACACACACACACACAGTTTAAACTATTCCCTTAGAAGGTACTAAACAAAATAGGCCCAGTGGTTAAGGCATTTGCCTGCATGGCCAAAGGACCTAGGTTCGATTCCCTATGACCCACA
Organism: Orientallactaga sibirica; assembly: GCA_036365145.1. Classification (NCBI taxonomy): domain Eukaryota; kingdom Metazoa; phylum Chordata; class Mammalia; order Rodentia; family Dipodidae; genus Orientallactaga; species Orientallactaga sibirica. The sequence continues at coordinate 5,585,509 of JAEOAD010002133.1, forward strand.
TTAGCCAGATGCACAAGGGGGCACATGTGTCTGGAGTTTGTTTACAGTGGCTGGAGGCCCTAGGGCGCCCATTCTCTCTCTCTCTCCCTCTTTCTTTGTCAAATAAATAAATAAATAAATAAATAAATAAATAAATAAATAAAAATATTTTTTATAAAGAGAGAAATTATATAAAGTTATATCTGAAGATAGACTTTTGCAATATGCAAACTTTTGAAGTGGACTATTGTTGGTAAAAAAAAAAAAAAACCTGTTCCCATCCTTAATCACTAGGGAAATGGAAATTGGAACCACAAGGAGATATTGTATCATGTCCACCAAGATGGTGAAAATTAAAGAGATAGCAATACGTGTGATCAAGGATATGGAGAAAGACTCCCTCATTCATGGTGAATGGGAATAGAAAATGGAGCTACCTCTTTAAGAAAGCAAGTTGACAGTTCCTCAAAATGCTATAGTAAAAAGAAGACAATGTAATCCTACCCTAAGATACACACTAAAGAGAAGTGAAGTATATGTTCCCACAAATGTACCTGAGTGCTTACAGAGACGTTATTCATCATAAGGGTGGCTGAGAAGATGGCTCAGCAGTTAAAGACACGTGCTTGCAAAGTCTACCTACAAAGGTTCAATTCCCCAGCCACCCATATAGGCAGGATGCAAAAAGTGGCAGAAGCATCTGCCATTCATTTGCAGCTAAAAGAAACCCTGGCACACACACACACACACACACACACACACACAACACAATGTGCAAATAAATAGTAAATAAGAATGTTTGGTCTGGAGAGAGGCCTCATTGGTTATGGTGCTTGTCTACAAAACCTAAGTACCCAGGTTCGATTCCTCAGTACCTACCAAAGCCAGATGTACAAAGTGACACTTGCATCTGGAATTTGTTTGCAGTGGATGGAGGTCGTGGTACATCCATTCTTTTTTTCTTTTAATAAATTTTTGTTTATTTTAATTTATTTATTAGCAACAGACACAGAGAGAAAGAGGCAGAGAGAGAGAGAGAAAGAATGAGTGCACCAGGGACTCTAGCCACTGCAAACTCCAGATGCATGCGCCACTTTGTGCATCTGGCTTACGAGGGTACTGGGGAATTGAGCCTCAAACCAGGGCCCTTGAGCTTCACAGGCCAGTGCTTAACTGCTAAGCCATCTGTCCAGCCCCTGCACTCATCCTTTCTATCTGTCTCTCTCTCTCTCTCTGCAAATAAATAAATATAATTTTTTAAATGTTTAAAAAGAGGACAAGAAGACACTAAGCATTCTCCACAGATGAGTGTAGTATACGAACACCAGGAGACACTGTTCAGCAATTCAAAGAAGTGAGGTTGTGAACCTCCCACACTGTTTCCCCAGAGAAACCTGAAATCATCCTGCCAAGCACAAATGTCAATCACCAGAGACCACAAATTCCATGACATGATCCATCCAGAACAGACAAATCCACAGAGACTGAAAGTTACCTGGGCTGCTGCTGAAGAGACAAACAGGAATGCAGAATGACAACCAACACATAAGACGCTCTTCCTGTGGTGAGAGTGTGCACCTGTGAGGGTGTGCTCCAAACCACTACCTGTACTCTTTATGAGTGAATCTGATGCTATGTAAAATATACATCAATACAGCTGTAAAGACTAAACGGGATTTTATAAGATTGCCATGTTAGCAGATGGTGTATTCATAGCAGGCATGGTAACATTTTGGGGGGGTAAGCTAGAGACATTTTAATGATTACAAAAGATATAAAAGAATCTGGAGAGATGGCTCAGAGGTTAAGGCACTTGCCTGCAAAACCTAAAGACTGGAGTTTGATTCCCTAGTATCCATATAAAGCCACATGCATAAAGTGGCACATGCATCTGGAGTTCATTGGCAGTGGTTAGAGGCCCTGGTGCCCATTCTCACTCTCTCTCTCTCCTCCCTAGGTCAAAACAAGCTGGGCATGCTGGCAAATGCTTTTAATTCCAGCAGTTGGGAGGTAGAGGCAGGAAAATCACAAGTTTGAGGCCAGTTTGGGCTATGCAACAACTTGCTATCATATATATATATATGTATGATAGATAGATAGATATAGATATGTATATTCATAGGTTCATGATAAAGGCATTTAGACTGAGAGTTCAGACTTTTCACATATGTAAGAGCACAGTAATTTATTATGTCCTCTCTTTTTACAGCTAATCAGGTAGGTCCTTATTTCACATAAGACCTAAATATATAGCTTTCAATACCACACTGTTTTAATAAATATTGTACACATGTCAAGCTTTAAGAAACAAATCAAACATGTACATGACAAAGCTAAAAGAATGGTTTCTTGAAATTTCCTTGTACTCACCAAGCAGCAGTTACTAAGTATGCAGATGTACACACAGTTATATTTCTATTAATGCATTTCTTGAATAATTATATTGAGCTGAAAAAATATTATGTTAAGATCATGTGTCCAATCCAACAGGTTTTAAACCAGAAAAGACAAAAATAACTTGAGAATCTTAGAATAAGAAAGCATAGAGTGCATTCCCTAAGTGAAAAAATTTTATTATCTTTCAGTATGCTTATATAAAAATATATGATACTTATTTTAATATATCAGAACCTGGGCTGGAGAGATGCCTTAGTGGTTAAGCACTTGCCTGCGAAGCCTAAGGATCCAGGTTTGATTCTCCAAGTCCCACATAAGCCAGATGCACAAGGTAGTGCATGCATCTGGAGTTAGTTTACAGTGGCTAAAGGCCCTGGCATGCCCATTCTCTCTCTCTCTCTCTTAAATAAATAAATAAATAAATAAATAAATAAATAAATAAAGGGTTGGGACATTCATTTTAAAAAATTTAAATATCAGAAGCTAAGGAGGGGCCAGTCAGTAAAGTGCTTGCTAGTCAACCATGAGGAGCTAAGGAACTGAGTTCAATTCCCAGAACCCATGTACACGCTTGTAATGTCATCAATGGGAAGGCAGAGGCAGGTCAATCCCCAGGGCTTGCTGGTAATCCTGTTTAGCTTCCTTGATGAGCTCTAGCCCAATAAGAGACCCTGGTGCTTCCACAAAGGTGGACAGTACCCAAGAAACAACACCTGAGGTTGTCCACTGGACTCCATAGGTACACACACACACACACACACACACACACACACACACAGAGCAAAATATCAGAAGCTGTATTTCTCTCCCTCCACTATCCCCTTTCCTAACTTAAAATTTGAGACGTTAGCCTTCAAGATTGTGTGTGTGTGTGTGTGTGTGTGTGTGTGTGTGTGTGTGTAACTCGACCCTCCAAAAATAGCTGAACTTTGAAATTAAGCCAGGTAAAGTAAACCTGCTTGGGTTACTGAAAACTAATACAGAATTCACCTGTAATTGATCTGTAACGTTCAAAAGATTAGCATTTCCTACTATAATTCATCCAGAAGCAAGAGAAGAGCACAACAACAACTATGTTCAGATAAAATGAAGATTAAAAACTGTCACGAAAATGGGAGGAGGAATGAAAAGCACGTGAGTTGCTTGTTTCCACCTTGTCAGAGGAAACTTGAACCTGAAAGAGTAAATGCCTGACCTCTAATAGCTGAGTTCTAAAATCACCCACAGACTTAAGGAAAATAAATAATGAATGGTGAAGTTGCAGGGGGAGGGTGGTCAAGAAAACTCCCTAAGTGGCTTTTTGTGGTGTGTCATAGTCTGCGAGATGTACAACATACCACAGAATACCCAGGAGATGCATTGTGACCCACCACACCATGGCTGACTCGGGGGATTTTTATTAGTTTTTACTATGGCTAGTGGCTGGTGCTTAGATTTTCCTGAGGTCATAAAACGAGCACCCAATAATAGTAGAAATAATTGATCAATGGAATTACAGGGCAATAAAAGGAACCAAAGCTGCAAACGCCCAGCAAAATATGGAATACACTGGCCTCAAAGGGTGTGTGTGTGAGTGTGTGTGTGTAAGAGAGAGGAAGTGTGTCCTTCTGAACGGCTGTGCCAAACAATGGTGCTGCCAGTTAACTCTCTGGGCACTTTTATACTGAGAGTAAAATACAAATGTTAACACCTGCGGTGTTCTTAGTGCGATGTTCTCCATAAACTCATGTGTTTTGAATTCTTGGTCCCCAGCTGGTGGCAATTTGGGAGGTGGCACCTTGCTGGAGGAGGTGTGATCCTGGGGGCGTAATAGCGAAATCCCCCTTGCCAGGGTCCAGCTCAGTGTGGCTGCTCTCTTCCACCAGCTTCTATTCATGCTGTGATTTCCTGTCATCATGAAGCTTCCCCTGGAGACCATAAGCTAAAATAAATCCTTTCCTTCCATTGGCTGCTTTTGGTCTGGTGTTTCATCTCAGCAATGCAAAGATAACCACAACACACCCCCTCCTATTTTTATGTAACTATTTTTATAAATTATAATTTCATACTAGAAAGAACTTAATTATTTTCCTTGTCTTACCAGATTATAAAAAGCAAATTAAAAAGATTGGCAGGCAAGGCTCCGTTTTTCCTGTCCCACTGGAAGTGGAAGCCAACTTAATTATTTCCACCTTCCTTATCTCATGAGGTAAAGTAAATGAATTCTGTCTGACAATGAAGTGTTTCCAATGCAATTTTTACCCTTCCTCTCAAGTGCCTGTTTCAGTCTTCTCATGTAAAATAGTAGGACTTTGATTTTTGTTGACACATAAGATGTTTCACGGTCTGTCCCATCTTACCCTCACCTCACAAGTGTTTAGTCAAGGAATATTAAAAACTGTTATTGTAGACAAGAAAAGTGAAGATACTTGAAAAGCAGTAACTGATTTTTTTTTTCAATTTTTTTTTAAATGCAAATCAGTAGTAGGTGTTAATAAAAGCTGGGTTCTATGTTGTATGGGCCCAGGTACTTCTAACCAGTCTCTGCAAACTTCAGCAGGCAGTCTTCTAAGAAACCTGCTAAAATGTGAACTCGGCTCCAGCCCAGCTGAGATGCTGAAATTTTTAATTTTTGGTAAGTCCCTAGGAACTGCTGGCCCAGAGACCATATTTCACATAGTAAGGCTGGATTACCTGTTAGCAATATATCATACAACACTAACCATGGCTCATGGGGAGAGAAAGGGACTGAAATAACATGGAGGAAGTTCCACAGAGCAACACTGAGGGGTTTGGAGCCATGTCCTAATAAAGTAAAGAACGGATAGAGGGAGGAAGGGAGGGGAAGGAAAGGAAGGAAGGGAAAGAAAAGAAAGAAATAAAAAGAAAGGAGGAGGAAAATAAAGGCAGGAAGGAAGGAGGTAGGGAGGGAAGGAATGAAGGAAGGAAAGAAGGAAAGAAGGAAGGAAGGAAGGAAGGAAGGAAGGAAGGAAGGAAGGAAGGAAGGAAGGAAGGAAGGAAGGAAGGAAGGAAGGGGAAGGAAGGAAGGAGGGAAGGAAGGAAGGGAAGGCAAGAAGGAAGGCAGGAAGGCAGGGAGGAAGGGAGGGAGGGAGGGAGGGAAGGAAGGAAGGAAGGAAGGAAGGAAGGAAGGAAGGAAGGAAGGAAGGAAGGAAGGAAGGAAGGAAGGAAGGCAGGAAGGCAGGGAGGAAGGGAGGGAGGGAGGGAGGGAAGGAAGGAAGGAAGGAAGGAAGGGAAGGAGGGAAGGAGAGAAGGAAGGAAGAAGGAAGGAAGGAAGGAAGGAAGGAAGGAAGGAAGGAAGGAAGGAAGGAAGGAAGGAAGGAAGGAAGGAAGGAAGGAAGGAAGGAAATGAAATAACTAGTCTGGTTTTGTCCAAAGACATGTGTCCAGAATCCCTGTTCAAAACCACCAGTACCCCCTGCATGCTGCATACAAGGCAATTTGAGGTAAGTATTGGTGATCTTTCATGTTGGATAAACTAAGTCAGTATCACAGGCTATTAAGCTCTTTAAACTGTGGTCAGCTATCCAACCAATTAGATTCAAGAAAGAGATAAGACATACACACAGTAAGATACACATGTATGAGCATATGCATCAGCAAGATCCTCCTTGACAACATTAGAGGCACAGCAATGCTTTTTAACTAATCATTAAAGTTCTCTCCTTCCCAATGTTGTGCCAAACCAATGTGCAATTCTGTCGTCGTCCTCCTCCTCTGTACCAGCCTATTGTCTGCTTCTGACAGGCTGGGACAGCTCTCGTGGGCCCAGGGTTTGGCTGTCGAGAGCACTGTATGCAGATTATCTCTTGAAGTGCTGTATTTTCAACTTAGCCTCCCCCACTATCTTATTTTTGGCCTTTCTTGTGCTTTCTAGAATGTGGCTGTTTATTTTCTATTTAGAACATAAAAGCTGGCTCTGAAGACAGGAGAAGGATTCAGATGCCAGATTTCACAGGAGGACTTGAAAGGAAACCTTTGAGCGATTTGAAAAGTCTGAATAATATCCCAAGGAAGATAATTTTAATCTTCAAATGTGAAGCGTTTTGGAAAGAACAGGGTAGGAAAAAAGTATTCCTAGTTTCACGTTGAATGGTCTAGTGTTTAAGCACAAAAAAAAAAAAAAAAAAAAAAAAAAAGACACGCACACAGAAGGCACCTGTCACCCACAGAGGAAATAACAAAAGTAACATTTGGACATTCTGAATACCATTTAAGACCTTATAAATGTTACTTAGTATAGCACCAGATATCTAAAGACTCAGATTTTAACAGCCTTTCTATGCACAGTGATTTTGACAGCTCTAGAACATAGCAAGACGTGAAGTCAGACGTCAATTACTCAATGAAAAACAAATCTGGAAAATTCATTCTACCAGGAAGGACACGAGGACCAACAGCACAGCTCTGAGAGAGGACTCTCCTCTGTCCGCTGCTGTAAGCGGAGACAACTGTCTACCATGTGTCGCTTTTCTTAGGCAGTAGGCCCTGTATTAATCCTTCTACCATTATTCTCTCACATAAACCTTGACCAAAGTCCCAGTGAGACAAACACAGGTATGAAGCCCAAGCTACTACTCTTAGCACTACATTAGCCTCTGAACACATGTGATGCAGTTTCACCTGCATGACACTCAATGGAGATTCTGAAGCCAGGCAAATCTGCAACCAGTGAGGCTGAACTGCACGATTACTGGGTCCAGGTTTTGTGCCTAAAGCTGTTCCCACAAGACTACTGGGCATTAGACTTCAGGTTGGGAAATTCGTAAACTGGCCAGTAACCTCAGAGAGAGGCCAGACTATTAGATATGAAGTGTACTGCTAAGATTAATGAACCAGTTCCATTAAAGAATGGAAGAGTCAGGCTGGAGAGATGGCTTAGCAGTTAAGGCATTTTGCCTGCAAAGCCAAAGGATCCCAGTTTGATTCTCCAGGATCCACATAAGGCAGATACACAAGGGGGGCACACATGTCTGGAATTCATTTGCAGTGGCTGGAGGCCCTGGTGCACCCATTTTCTCTCTCTCTCTCTGCCTCTTTCTCTCTCTCAAATAAATTAATTAATTAATATATTTTTTAAAAAAGAATGGAAGAGTCATGGGTGCACCCTGTGTACATAGCTATGAGTGCTTAAGAAAACGAGCATGTAAAAGAGAAGCATGCCAGTTAGGAAAGAGGCGACTCAGAAAGGTGTAGGCTCAAGAAGTCCTATGATAAAACAAAGAAACCCGTCATGAGAAAGTTATATACAGCACCCAAGTCCAGCGTGGGGGCTTTTCTCTGTGTTCATGTTCTGTGATTTCCCTCAGTTTTCTCTGCTTTGCCTTCTGTGTCGAGTCACGTGCCTATCTTCTCTTGAAGGCTGGATCTTTTAAGTAGGACAGCTCAGTGCCCTGTTCTGGAATTACTGCTCTGGTTCATAAGGACAAACCCAGTCTAGTGGATGGTCTCTGATTTTGTTCTCTCTCTTGTCATTATCGTATCTCTTGGTCATGGTTCTCTGAAATAAACTTAGGCTGAATGCCCTGCTCAATCACCTGATAACTGGCTTTCATTTGTTTTTGATTTTAATTTATTCTTCAATGATAAGACCACTCAAGAGCAAGTGAAATATTTAGATATAAACGCTACTACACCCACCCAAATCTCTTGAAATTAACAATCCACTTTCACCTACCCTGATCTCACTCTCCATTGTAGAATCTGCCTCTGTTTTTCAGAAAGCAGCTAGAACCAAGGAAAACCATAATCTACCAACAAGACAAGAGAAGACAGCTGTCTCCCTGTCAGGAGATGAGCCACCCCTCACACAGCAGCCAGGGCCCAGGTGAAACCGCAGAGGAACTGGCAGGATGAGCAAGGGAGCTGCTTCCACGGCGAGCCTGACAACCTGCACCAGGGTGAGGCAGACAGACACAGAGGATACTCAAAACGCACCAAAGCAGAAATCCAGGAGCTGCTGAGAGCTCAACACTAAAGTAGAATTAAAGCACACTCATTAAGGTTCAGGGGAAGTTTGTGGAAAGAGTGGAAAGAATGTAAGACCCACAGGGTGGGAAGGAATATCCAGAGACACAGCCCTCCCCACAATGCCAGACTGCTGCTCTCAGAACTCATAACCCACAACTCCATGGTGAATACCAGCAATCCCACTAAGGAGGGCCCTCAGTGGAGTGGGGACAGGGAGGAGGGAAATGATGGTACCAACATATGATGCATCCATACAAAGTTTGTACTTAATAAAAATTTTTCCTTATGTGCTCATCTTTCAAACAAAACACATTGGCATGCATATAAAAAAGACACTTGGGCTGGAGAGATGGCTTAGTGGTTAAGGTACTTGCCTGCAAAGCCAAAGGACCGATGTTCAATTAACTCCCCAGATCCCACATAAGCTAGATGCACAAGGTGATGTATGCGCAAGGTCGCACATGCTCACAAGGCAGTGCACACATCTGGAGTTTGACTGCAGTGGCTAAAGGCCCTGGCATGCCAATTCTCTCTCTCTCCCTCATCAAAAGACATTTGACCACGATTTTTTTTTAGAATTTTTAAAGTATATTTATGAAGCAGAGATTGAATGAGAAAGAAAAAGGAAAAATAAGTTGAAAAATCACCTCATTGGGAGAAAGAAATCCAACACTCTATTGATTGATATGCCATGTATGGCCTACAGCCCACTCGTTCCAGCCATATGACTCTAGATGGGCACAAAAGGTGGAAATGGAAGATCCAGCAGAAGGAACGAGGTAGAAGTGTAGAGTATATGATCCCCGGAGCAGTATAACTAGAAGAAAGAAGTCCCCCTGTGTAAGTTTTACAGCCTGAAAAGGAAAGACCTTGCCATTATGAAATGGAGCTCTCTTTTCTAATATTACAATTATCTAGTGTGACCCGCAATTCAAATATAAAAATATAAGCCATGGGGCTAGAGAGATGCTTAGTATTTCAAGAACCTTGCTTACAAAGCTGACAGCCTGGGTTCAATTCCCCAGTACACACATAAAACCAAATGCACCAAGTGACGCCTGCATGGAGTTTGTCTACAGCAGCCAGAGACCCTGGCATGCCCTTGCTCACTCTCCCTCCCTTCCTTCATCTCTCTCTCTTTCTCAAAAATAATAAATAAAATATTATTAAAATATACAAGCCAGGTATGGTGGTTCATTCCTATAATCCTAGCACACAGCAGGCTGAGGCTGGGGGTAGGTGCATTTTGAGTTAGAGGCCAGTCTGGAATACACAGTGAGTTCCAGGAGAGCCTGGGCTACAGAGTGAGACCTTCTCTCAAAAAAAATGACAATATAAATGTGAAAAGAAATTTTGAAATGATATTGAGCAATAAATTAAATATAATCATAAAAATACCTGATTTTTAATCTCAAACTATATGAATAGGAAATATGAGTGAATATTATCATACACTGAGGGAAGAATTTCATTCCTGATAAAGACACACCACCCAAGTCAGAACTAAAAATATCACAACAAGATCCATTAAATAAAAACTGTATATTTCTATATGACATAACTATAAATTAAAATAAATAATAAAAATTAAAGAATTAGTAATACACGATTAAAGATGTTCCCAATATAGCCATAATAAAATATGAGTCCTTGATAAATAAATGTACTCCTCAGATGCATGCACCACCATATGCATCTGGCTTATGTGGGTTCTGAGGAATCAAACTGAACTGGGGTTCTTAGGCTTTACCTTGGCTGCTAAGTCATCTCTCCAGTCCATAAATGACTCTCAAAAGCCAATTTGGGGCTGGGGAGATATCTTTTTGGTTAAAGACACTTGCTTGCAAAGCCTGCAGACCTGGGTTCAATTCCTCAGCACCCATGGAAAGCCAGATGCACAAAATGGCACATGAGTCTGGAGTTCATTTGCAATGACAAAAGGCCCTGATGTGCCCATATTCTCCTCACCTCTCTCTTGCAAATGAATAAAAATACTTTTTAAAAGCCAATTGTAAACCAACTAAAACTATATGACTGGATAAACAGTACATTTATAGAAAATATAAACAAATTGATAAAATAAAGAAGTTCAATCTCCCTGTATCAAGGTGTTTGAGAACAGAGAAAATAGACATTACACAACTTATAACCTGTATTTATATGTTCTGTGGTTATGTGTCCTGTGTACGTATGCATGCAGCTCAAACATATGATGAGTAAATATACTTTGTCTGTTCCTTTTGTCAGCTGGGCTATGAAAAGCTGAAAAAATTCTGCCTCCCAATGTGCCAACAAGAGCACTCTCACACTTGTGGTGAGTGTACCAACACAGCGGCTTTTCTTGTTGACTTTCACTGTGGTGTAATATATTTTATACACAGGATGTATATTTTACATACAATGATATTGTAAAGTACACAGGATGGTGACTTGATCTACGTACATGCTGTGAACTGACTACCACAATCTTGTGAGACAACACATCTGTCACCTAGCTTAGTGACCTTTCAGACAGTGGGTTTTGTGGTGAGAGGACTTAAGCAAAGGTCAAGTGTTCAGTTCACACTGTTGACTAGAGTCACAGTGCTGTCTATAACTTTTTAAATATATATTTTATTTATTGACTTAAGAGAGAGAAAGGCAGATAGAGAGAGACAATGGGCATGCCAGAGCCTCCAGCCACTGCAAACAAACTCCAGATGCATGCACCCTCTTGTGCATCTGGCTTTATGTAGGTACTGGGTAACTGAATCTGGGTCCTTTGGCTTTGCTGGCAGGCACCTTAACTTCTAACTCATCTCTCCAGGCCCCTATTATTATTATTATTATTATTATTATTATTATTACTATTATTATTTTGGTTTTCCAAGGTAGGGTCTCACTCTAGTCCAGGCCAACCTGGAATTCACTATATAGTCTCATGCTGGCCTCAAACTCATAGCAATCCTCCTACCTCTGCCTCCCAAATGCTGGAATTAAAGGCATGCATCACCCTATTTATTATTTTTATCCCTTGAACTTGCTCAGCTTATAACTGGAGCTTGATGTACCTTTGGAAAGGGGAAACTTTCAGTCTGTTTCAATATTTTAAGTGGACTCTACTCCATCATAGCTAACCCCCTAAAATACTAACATACACATACAAGAGAACAAGAGGGTTCACTGGAGTACTCTTTATGATAATGAAAGATGAGAAATTATCTAAACTTTTATCAGCCAGAGGATGATTGATAATGCTGTGTTGGTAGTATTGTTATATTTGTTTCAAAATTTTTCAACATTATCAAAAATAAGGGGTTAGAGAGATGGCTTAGTGGTTAAGACACTTGCCTGCAAAGCCAAAGAACCCACATAAGCCAGATGCACAAAGGGGCACATGCATCTGGGTTTCATTTGCAGTAGCTGGAGGTCCTGGAATATCAATTTTCTTTCTCTATCTGCTCTCTCTTTCTCTCTGTCTCTCATAAATAAATAAAAATAACAAAAATATTTTTAAAAAGAAAGAAATGTAAAGATAAAGAATGAGAATCCAGTAAAACAGTGAGAGTAAGCATACGATAATGTGCTGATTAATCATCAGGATTAGCATCTGCTAATATACTCTGTATCCCTGGCAAAGATGTGAGGCTTTGAGCTCTTGTCTCTACTGCAGACAGAAATGTGCTTTATTTGTTAAAATGCACTTCAAACATCAGGGCTGTGTGGGGGTTTGGTGATGAAGCACCTGCTGAGCATGTGAAAGGCCATGGGTTCAATCCTTAGCACTATAGTAATAAATAAGAATTTGAAAATCAATTTTATTTACATGTACTAGGAATAAATAGCTATAAAAGAGAAAATATATTTTTAATAATATATTTATTTATTTATTTATTTATTTATTATTAGAGAGAGAGAATGGGTGTGCCAGGGCCTCTAGCAACTGCAAATGAACTCCAGACATGTGTGCCACCATGTGCATCTGTCTTACATGAGGGTTCTAGGTAATCAAATCTGGATAGTTAGGGTTCACAGGCAAGTACCTTAACCACTAAGCCATCTCTCCAGCCCAAGAAAATATACCTTTAAAATATTTTTAAAATATAAAATGTAGGAATAAGTCAAATAATTGTGTTTAAGGCTATCATTTTCTATACAGAAAATTATAAATTGTAAAATTTTATTACATGATATAAAAAGACAAATAAATGAAGAAGTGAAAAAAGAATAATTTTATGAACTGAAAGATTTTAACTTGCAAAACTGTCTGATTTTCTTAGGTTGAATCTTAGGTTGCAATCCAAACCAAACCAAAATTTACACTACCCCCATCTCTCTCTCTCTCTCTCTCTTCACAGAGAGAAAGAGAGACTAAGTGAACCTAAAAGGATGTCAAGAATATCCCAAATACCCTTAAAAAAGAACAAAGTAAGCCTGCACTAGAGCAAAATCTTATCTTAAAAAAGAAAAACCACAAAAAGGAAAAAGAACAAAGTAGAAAGATATATTTTCATAAATATTAAGACTTTTAAAAATAAAAGAACATTAGCCACAGTGGAAAAATAGTAGATATATGAAAGTTGAAGAAGAAATGGACTGTATTTATAACAAAGAGCACACTGAGGACTTACAAAGGGATCAAAGGACAGAGTTATAAAATTATGTGAAGAACGTTACATATGCACACAATGACGATATTGTAATCCATTCACAGAGCACATACAAGTAATTTTAAGTGGATTAACATTTACATGATGTGAAAGATAGCTTCATAGTATCAGTATAGGAAGAAATTTCTTACTTGAGACAAAAAAAAAACTTAGCCATAAAAGAAAAGAGTGATAAATTTAGCCACAGTAAAACCAAGTTCTTTTCATTAAACACAAAATACTTTTAATTTAAAATGTAAAGTGAAACAAAGAACAGACTATATTTGCCACATATACAACTCACAATGAAGGAAAAACAAAAATAATCCAGTTTAAGCCTGGATAAAAGACAGTAAGGCATGACAACGTGCTGATTGATCATCAAGATTAATACCTGTTAATTTTGCAAAAATTAGAACTTGATCTCACTGGCAAAGATGTGAGGCTTTGATCTCTTGTGCCTACTGGAGAGGAGAATTTCCATGAGGTGAATTTAAAAGTCAAGTTGCCGTCATCTAGTACAATAGAAAATGAACACCATTGAAGACCAGCAACTGCGATGCTTTGGTGTGTATCCCAGTCAGTCCAGACACAGGGACCAAGACACCTAATGCAAGAGAATTTCTACCAAGGAAATCGACACAAGCCAAGACTATGAGAACATATTGCCAAACACAGAAGTAAAGGAATTGGTAAAGAACGGGTACCAAAATAAATCTAAAAAATTTTAAGATTTAGAAAACAAAACCCAACTGAAAAGTGGGCAAAAGAGCTCAAAGATACCCCACCAGAGATACTATAGGTAGCAAATGGACACATGAAAAGACAGTATCACTTGTCATTAGAGAGCTTCACCTCCAAACAACAGGGAGGTCCAACTCCCGAGCCCTCACCCCCACTCGCAGGGCAACAATACAGTGCTAGCTCCTTTACGGAGCACAAGCATCCCCTTTGACCTCATCCACAGGCTCTACCTTCTGAACCTACGTATATTTTGCTTTTATTTGCCACCTCTGGCATTCTCCAAACTGTCACTAAAGTTTCCATGCCTCTAAAGTCTAGATTTCACTTGTCACCAGCTTCAAAACCTTCTCCAGTGAGTTCTCACACCTCCCACTCCTGAGCTATGTTACAGAGTAAATGAGTGCCTGTAAGTGCTGAGTCATCGCTTCAGTCCTTTAAAAGTTGTAGAAAATAAGAAGGAAAGGGAATAATGATGAGATAAAAGTCTTACAAATGACCTGTTATCTTGCACAGATTTGCAAGTAACCTAATAGGCCGTTTTGTTTTGTTTTGTGTTTCAAGGTAGGGTCTTGCACTAGCTCAGGTTGAGCTGGAATTCGCTATGTAGCCGCAGGTGGCCTCAAACACTCAGCCATCCCCTTACTTCTGCTTCCCAAGTGCTGGGACTAAAGGCATGTGTCACAATGCCCTGTTTAATTAGCTTATTTTATGACAATTTAGAGGGATTTATAACCCATTTGACATAGGAGCAAAGAAAGTAAGTGGGAAACCCTTGCCTAAGATCAATGCCCTGGAAGCCAGCAATAACATATATGAGATTTTCATCACTGCAAATATTTATTCCCACTTTAAGATCACTTCTTATCACTTTTCAAAAAATAGGATCATTGAGAGCTGGAGAGATGGCTCAGTGGTTAAGGCACCTGCCTGCAAAGCCTAAGGACCCCGGTTTAATTCTCCAGGTCCCACATAAGCCAAATGCACATGGTGGCACATGCATCTGGAGTTCGTTTACAGTGACTAGAAGCCCTGGTGCACCCATTCTCACTCTCTCTCTTTCTCCCTCTCTCTGTCTCTAATAAACAAATAAATAAAAATAATATCTAAAAAAATAGGATCATCGTGAAATACTCTAGGGAATAAATTAAGTTCTGAGGATATGAAGATCTGTTACCTTCTCATTGCTAATACTGAATACCTATATAAAAAAATCAGTTTAAGAGAGCAAGGGTTTATTTCAGCTTCCAGGTAACAGTGCAACCCAGGGTTGGGATGAAGGCAGCAAGAGCTTGAGGCATTACATCCACAATGAGGAAGCAGAGGGCAATGATGCTGCTGCTCAGCCAGCTCTCTCCTTTTGATTCAGTCCAGGACCCTAGTGCATGGACTGATGCCATCCACAGTTAAATGGATTTCCTCACCCAATTAACCTAATCAAGATAATCCCTCACTGATAAACAGAGAGACTAGCCTAATCTATATGGTCCCTCACAGGTGATTCTAGGTCCTGTCAGGCTGACAAGATAAACTATGGCTACAGAGCCCTGAGGTACTGAACCCTTCCTCTCCCCTTCCTTCATTCCCAATTTCCATCATACAAGTTTCCTAACACTTCTTGGTTGCTGCCTCTTCTTGTTCTGTTCTAGCTTATCATCTGAAACTAAAATAACTGTTCATAATCACAGCTCCAACTAGGCTATGACCTTAATTAGAATGGTCATTCATTAGCTAATCACAT
The DNA here is from genome assembly GCA_036365145.1 of Orientallactaga sibirica. Taxonomy (NCBI): domain Eukaryota; kingdom Metazoa; phylum Chordata; class Mammalia; order Rodentia; family Dipodidae; genus Orientallactaga; species Orientallactaga sibirica. The sequence goes on from JAEOAD010002133.1 coordinate 5,600,962, forward strand.
TAGCACTTGGTCCATCATAATGCCCAAATCCCCTTCTACCTCCCTTTCCCATGGCCCCTCCTGACGCACCCCCCCCGTCAGATATGACCTTCCATACATTGACCCTGCTGTACAAAGCCCTAGGATTCTCTGTCCGTATCTCCCTTGTGGTGCCTTCCTTACTTGCTTTCCTTTGTTAAATGTCTTATTCCTCCCACTCACCCCATTAGATGTTCAGATGTTTCAGAACAGAATCATCTCTGGATTCACATTAGCATAAAGTACATGTTTGAAGTTAAAAAAAATAACAACAGGGCTGGAAGGATGGCTTAACAGTTAAGGCATTTGCCTGTAAAGCCTAAGGACTCAGGCTCGATTCCCCAGTACCCATGTAAGCAGATGCACAAGGGGCACATGCATCTAGGGTTCATTTGCAGTGACTGGATGCTCTAGTGAGCCCATTTTCTCTCTCTATCTGCCCCTCTGTATCTCTCTCTCTCTCAAAATGGATAAATGAATAAAATAAAATAAAAAACAATGCTAAATTAAGTTCAGATTTGGACTTACTTTATTATCTGCTTATTGTTATTATTATCATTATTATTTTGGGTTTTTCCGAGGTAGGGTCTCACTCTAGCTCAGGCTGGCCTGGAATTCATTATGTAGTCTCAGGATGGCCTTGAACTCATGGCAATCCTCCTACCTCTGCCTCCAAGTGCTGGGATTAAAGGCGTGAACCACCACGCCCGGCTCTATTATCAATTTATTAATACCACATGATTCCTACAACAGCACTCCAAGCACCTACCTAAATTAACATAGTATCTATACTATTCACACTAAGATTGTATATAACATGTGCTAATATCTACTAAATCCTAAAAGCCAGCTCATTTGTGTCACTTTTCTGAGAGCTGGCATCATGCTATGGAGTGCTTGTTTCTTCATTAACAAAGTATTTTATTCTTTTTTTTTTTTTTTTTTTTTTTTTTTTTTTTTTTGAGGTAGGGTCTCGCTCTGGCCCAGGCTGACCTGGAATTAACTATGTAGTCTCAGGGTGGCCTTGAACTCACGGCGATCCTCCTACCTCTGCCTCCCGAGTGCTGGGATTAAAGGCATGCGCCACCACGCTCGGCTCATTTTTAATCTTCATGACTCTCAGATTGAGTTTTGGCTATTTGAATTTATCTGCGTGAATCAGACATCATTCTTACCGGTTCACATACAGCCTTGCATTGACCAAAGAAAAGTTATATTGTCTCCATGGTATTCCAAGGTACTGTGTTGTGTGTATGCATGCACAAACATACTGTGTAGTTTATCATCACACAAGTGCAAGTAAGTCACTCACCAGAAAGTCACTCACACAAGAAAAGAAGAGTACAGAGCAAAACGGAGACTAGAGGAACAGTCCATTAGCCCTAGCTCCTGTCTTCCAGCTATGCTTTGTGGAAAGAGTTACCACAGAATCCCTCGAGCTCAGGCAATTTGAAACTCCCTGTGTAGAAAGGCAACAGAATGCAATTAGCACCCTCCTCTTTTAATAGCTTATACTACAGGGAGAAATGTCTAAAAAGATTTTTTAATTCAGCATAAAATGCTAGCAGCCACAGTTTTAATTGCATACCAACTGCAAAATATTCCTTTCATTGTCTAAATAAGGGAAAGGCTATAATACATGCTGTCTGCTTGTTTCGGGACTCAATTATTAACCTTTAAGAATCTTTCCTAGGCGAAAAGCCTTTTTCCCTAGCAAATGTGTCTTGAGACTGTGTCTTCATTTTCTAAAAATTTAACTCCTGTCTTAGACCACATTGATGCATCAATCTGTGATACAACCCTCACCACCACCACCACCCCCTCCCACCCAGCAGTATTTCAGATATAGGAATTTTACAGATATTTTTTCACTGGCAAGTTAAACACAAGAGTTTTTAAGCAATCACCAAAAAAAAAAAAAAAAAAAAGATACCTTCTTCTTCACCACAAGTATACACATGCTTTAAAAAAAATGCACAACAGGCAATTTGATTACTCAACAGCCAGTCATCACAAACGCAAGCAAAGACTGGGCTTCTGTTCCCATGGAGATGACTTTATGTGGTTCAGCTCTTCTGGGAATCTCACCAAATCCCCAACAGCAGGAGAAAATCATCAGCAAAAATGCCGCAACACATGGCAACTGTCAAACGAGTCGATGAGGGGAAAATACTTTCATTTTCTCTTCCTCTACACTGAGAAATACCTTCACACCAAAGCCTTTGAAGCAGCACCCAGATTTTGTTGGTCATTCTGCACAGCATATCAAAATTAAATGCTACCAATTTTCTTTGTTCTTAGATTAAAAGAGCTGCTGGTTCCCAGTGTGACAACTAGACTCCGCAGCACATGTGTTCCCAGGATAGCGTTTAAACATGGACCAGAAATGCTTGTATCTTCCCAGGATGCTTATCCTATTGAACCTAAAGGAAAACTCGGTCCACAGGGTTAATATCAGGGAAAAAAATGTAGAAACAGTTTTATTATCAGTGATGGCTTTGGAACCTGTGCTTATCACATATAGGGTTAGTATGTGCATGTGTGTGTGTGTATGTGTGTGTGTGTGCATGTGTGTGTGTGTGTGTGTGTGTGTGTGTATACTTCTTTAGTTCTCTTTCTAGCCCAATGATTAAAGTAAAAGCTTTTCAGGGGCTGGAGAGATGGCTTAGAGGTTAAGGCGTTTGCCTGCATAGCCAAAAGATCCCGGTTCAATTCTCCAGGACCCACATAAGCCAGATGCGCAAGGGGTGCATGCATCTGGAGCTCGTTTGCAGTGGCTGGAGGCCCTGGCATGCCCATTCTCTCTCTGTCTGCCTCTCTTCTATCTCTCTCTCTCTCTCTCTCTCTCTCTCTCTCTCTCTCTGCTTGCAAATAAATAAATAAATAATTTAAAAAAAAAAGCTTTTTTGAGCTGGGCATGGTGGCGCATGCCTTTAATCCCAGCACTCGGGAGGCAGAGGCAGGAGGATCGCCATGAGTTCAAGGTCACCCTGAGATTACATAGTGAATTCCAGGTCAGCCTGGACTAAAGAGTGAGACTCTACCTCGTAAAAAAAAAAAAAAAAAAAAAAAGCTTTTCAGAGGGAAAAAGAGATGCTGTGTTTCTTATTCGTTTGTTTAGCTCCACCACTCTCATATCTGGATCTTGTAACATCAAGCTGGAACTCATCTACGTCAAGATACCATGATTCTTTGGTATGTCCTCACAAGAAAAAAAAAAAAAACAACTCCCATCACTATGCAATACACAATCCACATGAAATATAAATGGCCTTCTCTGAATGAATGAGCATCTCCAGCAATAAGAATAAGGATGTATTGGGGTCTGGAGGGATGGCTTAGTGGTTAAGGTGTTTGCCTACAAAGCCAAAGGATCAGGGTTCGATTCTCCAGAACCCACATAAGCCAGATGCATAAGGGGGCGCATGCATCTGGAGTTCATTTGCAGTGGCTGGAGGCCCTGGTGCACCCATTCTCTTTCTCTCTCTCTCTCTCTGTCTCCCTTTCTCTCCAAACTAAATAAATAAAATATATTTTTTAAAAAGAATAAGGGTGTATTACCTTGCAAGGACCTGCTTAATTTTGAACAGTTCAGTATCAATCAATCAATAAATAAATGTCCTAGACTTTATCCAAATTAAGCACCTTTGTGTTTGCACGATTGACATCAGTTCTGTAACTCTGAGGAGATACAACTGAGCCCATCCCTTTGGCTGGACGAATGTACTTCACAAATCTGAGGCCAGCTGCACTCGACTCCACACTCCTCACAGCCTCTTCAGTCCCGCTTATGTCCCCCAATGGCTGTATTTCCTTTCTCCTCTCTTCCCCCACCATTCAGGTTCTAGAAATCACTTTGCAATGACTTCCTTCACTGAAGTTTTTCTAACATGGAATGGAAGGTGGGACTAGATGGAGGGCATCAAGAGAAAATGTCATGTAAGTGATGTACACCCAGGTAAGGCAAGAGCTAAGGGAATCATGGCAACTGGGATAACTTTGAGAATAAGTTACCAGACTGAATGTTCCAATTAATATATATTAATATTTCTCCACACACACATACAAACAAACACACAAACACCTTGGTTTGCAGTTATGATCCTCAATCTAAGTTATTCCCATACCAAAAATTAAATTGATGGAATATATCTGGAAATGAGAGGACTTAAAGATACCATGCATGCTTCAAGGACATCAAAGAGCCATCAGCTTGGTTTTGAGGCAACTCATACATATGACAGGAATTTAGAAAGTCAACTTTCTTTCAGTGGTATAAAAAGTCTTAGCATTCAAATATCACTGCCTTATCTCTCCCTGTCCTATATCTGGTAACTTTGTTTTAACCTCAGCATGAGTGAGTCACAGACAATCAGAAAAGATAGGTCACGATTAGATAGTCATAATAACAAAACTGTCCTGAGTAAGAGATAAGGACGAGTTATCACAGAGTATTGAAGAGTTTGTTGTTAATTTCTCCACATCACTACCTCTAGCCTCTGTTAAAATGTGTATTTTCAAAAAGCAGGAGCAGTTCTTTCTTTTGCATTAAAAATGCTACCACTACTCTCGACAGTACATTCAAACTCCACTCACCACACAGGCACTCTCACGAGACCCCTGGCTAGGAACTAGGCACTACCTGTGGGTGTGGCCCAAGGAAGATGGCTGCTCCATGCTCACTTGAAATCATCACTGTAATGTGGGATAACTAGACTACACCCCCTGATTTTACCACGCAAGTCCCAGAGCCTAGAACATGGAACCAGGGAAGGGCTGTACTTTTAAAGCAAACTGTTGGGAATGGATCATTATCTTATCACGTGCATATCTCAAGGTTCTAACGCATTTGATTACTGATATTTATAAGTGGTAATTAGAGGTCTGGAGTCTATAGTTGTCCTAGGAAAACTTTAGAAAAGCAACCCCAGGCTCAGCCCCATGCAACTGTTTAATTATTAAATCACTATTCATGAGTTTAAACATTCTTGTTATACATTTACATTAGAGTTCAATAATACCCACAAAAAAATTACTGAGAAAAGGAGAGGAAGCAATTTCCTGGTTTACCTCCATCCATCATCTTTGATCCAACAACAGCTCTGTCTGGGATAGTCAGATGGTCTTGATTGCTGCTCAGTGAAGAAGTGTCATCACTAGACAATGAGTTCAAAAACCCACTCTCTGGCACGCCTGAGCTCATTTCTGCAGCCCTGCAACTGTTTGTCTCAGAGGGTGCCGGTGCATGTACCTGCACAGCAAATGTCAAGGGGTGCCCCACATCTTCAGCAGCAGGTGAGCTGTTGACTAGGTCGAGCCAGGACTGTCTCTCTTTAGATCGCGAGGAAGAAAGGCTGCTGTGTGTCTTTACTGTGCTTTCCAGAGAAGAGAAAGAACATGATGCTTCACTCAGCTTGGGCGAGGAGGAAGACGCCTGCCGTGCAGCCTATTTTCCACAAATCAAAGCAAAAGAGCATAAGATAAATTGTAAAATAAAATAAATTGTGATTAAACCATTCTTTTTTTCATTTTTAATAAGGCCCCCCAGAGTTGTTTCAAAAAATGACCCAAAGAGGCTGGAGAGATGGCTTAGCAGTTAAGGCGTTAGCCTGCAAAACCAAAGGATCCCAGTTTGATTCCCCAGGACCCATGTAAGCCAGATACACAAGGTAGTACTTGCATCTGGAATTTGTTTGCAGTGGATGGAGGCCCTGGCATGCCTATTCCCATTCTCTCTCTGTCTTTCTCTTTCTCTCTCTCTCTCTCTTTCTCCCTCTCAAATAAATAAATAAATAAAATCTATTTTTAAAAAGTGACCAAATTTTTTTAAAAAAAAGTCAAATGATAGATGCACAATACTTATTTCTGTATGGTAACAACTGGGATCTCATGTTCTAAAGTTAATCTATCTAAATCTGACTGCTAAACTTTTTCTTTTTTTGAGAGAGAGAGGGAGAGAGAATGGGCTGAACTCCAGATGTGTGCACCCCCTTGTGGCACATGTATGACATTTTGTGCTTGGATCACTGGCATCTGGCTATGTGGGACCAGGAGATTTGAACATGAGTTTTTAGTCTTCACAGGCAAATGTCTTAACCACTAAGCTATCTCTCCAGCCCATGCTAAACTTTTTCTAAGAGTCTTCATGTTATGATGACCCTATTGTTCGAGCCTCTTAATAAGCTTCAAAGGCTTCTTTGGGAAATTCTTCAGAATATTAAAGTATATACTGTGTAGGCAAAAATAATAATAATTTGTTATATGTCATTGAGTTTGCACCGATGTATCAAAAACTCTTGAGGAAAGGTGATTCACAGAAAGAAAGCTGGGGGACTTACATTCATTAACACTAACATACACATTAACATATGCATTAACATACATTTAATCTATATTTATACCCTTGAATATCACTCACATACTCCTTAACATATGACCAAGTATCTTCCCATCACTACACAGATTTGATGAAATCACATAAACTCATTTATTCTTCAGTCATTTAAAAATGCTCATAACATTTCATAAAATATGAAAAGAATGGCTAGGCGTGGTGGCTCACGCCTTTAGACCCAGCACTTGGGAGGCAGAGGTATAACGATTGCCAAGAGTTCAAGGCCACCCTGAGAATACAGAGTGAATTCCAGGTCAGCCTGAGCTAGAGTGAAACCCTACCTCTAAAAACCAAAAAAAAAAAAAAAAAAAAAAAAAAAAAAGAAAGAAAAGAAAAGAAAAGAAAAGAAAAGAATGCAATTAATGCATTTATGCCCTCTAGTCCGTGATGGATAATGCGAGATCTGCATCACTGATGATAAGAATAGGAGGACGGGGGGGTGGAACTCACCCGACAGTTGTACCTAACATGCAACAGCAAGGGAAAATTATCATCTCGAGCAAATTCCCCTCATCCACAGAGTGACGGTAATGTCCCCAAAAGATGCTCTCTTTTGACAGATTCCATTTTATTCTCAAAGTTCATCCTAGATTAAATTTTTATGTTTAAATATGCATCTTCTATTGAGAAATGGTGATATTTTTCATTCCAGAGATTTCTTTCTTTTTCTTTTTCTTTATTTATTTGCAAGCAGAGGGAGGGAGACAGGGAGAGAATGGGCATGCTGGCTCCTCCAGCTGCTGCAAACAGATTCCAGATGCATGCTCCACTATGTACATCTGGTTCTAAGTGGGTATTGGGGAATTGAACTAGGTGGTTAGGCTTTGCAGGCAAGTACCTTAACTGCTAAGCTATCTCTCCAGCCTTTTAAAAAATGCTTAAAAGGGCTGGAGAGATGGCTTAATGGTTAAGGTGCTTACCTGTGAAGCCAAAGGACCCATATTTGATTCCCCAGTACCCATGTAAGCCAGATGCACAAAGGGGCACATGTATCTGGAGTTCATCTCTGTCTCTCTCTCTCTCTCTCTCTCTCTCTCTCTCTTTTGCTTTTTAGAGGTAGGGTCTCAGTCTGGCTCAGGCTGACCTAGAATTCACTCTATAGTCTCAGGGTGGCCTCAAACTATGGTGACCCTCCTACCTCTGCCTCCCAAGTGCTGGGATTAAAGGCGTGCACCACCATGCCCAGCAGGTCTCTCGTTCTTTAATATTATTGAGCAATAAAATCCAAACATCTAGACTCACTGTTCCCTGGGTTACCCTAAATCTCCCATGGCATAAGACAGAGAAGGTATCTGATTATTAATTTTATTACATCCATCTTTTTGGATACTCCTGTCAAGTCCAATTATTCAAAACTCTTAGGAAATGACTGAATGCAGTTTTTTTTTTTTTTAAGAAAACCAAGGGACTGGGGAGATGGCTTAGTGGTTAAAAGTGCTTGGTAGCTCCAGTTTGAGTCCCCAGGACCCACATGTCACCAGACGCAAGTAGAGCACATACCTATGGCAATAGGCTGCAGAGTCAGAAGCCTTAAGCTTGGAGACCAGCTACTCTTGCATTCACAGCAGCAGCAGCAAACAAGAGAGACTCTGTCTCAAACCAGGTAAAAGGTATGGACCAACACCCCAAAGTTGTCCTCTGACCTCCACATATACCCATACGTATAGTCACATAGACACACAAACAAAAGATATAAATGAATAGTCAACAAGGATTTTTTGCTACAAAAACCTCCAAATTATTGCAACCAACCCAAGATGGTTACTGTGTTCCAAGAAAGTATAGCCCTATAAATTTTACAGGTGCTGAACTAAGAGTTTTAATAGGAAAAGCTTTTTATATATACTAAAATGTTGCCCATTTGTCTACACAGTACACATGGACTGCCAATCACTAGTCTACTTTTAAGCAGTGTGACATTAAAATACCTAATAAGATTATGAAATGATGATACGCATCTTAAAAGGAATATGCTAGCACAGACATAAAAGTGTTCCATTCAGTAAAGAACTGACTCACTTCAATCACTCAGACCAGCTAACAACTAAGAGATCAAAGACCTCTAACTCACTAAATAAAGTCTTATATACCCAGCAGAGAAGTGTACTGCCCACACATAGTCCAAATAAATGCTAGGAATATTTTGCTCATTAGCAGGATCTACAAAATAAATAATTACAAAAATGCCCATACTGGCCCAGTCCTGACACGTTCCCCTATTGTGAGCTATTTTAGTCAAACTTGGCTTCCATGTGATCAGCTTCCTTTTGTGAAAAGAGACCAAGCATGAGCTTTCCTGTCACTCCTGCTGATGTTGCTTTAATTGGATAAGAGAAAAATGAGCTATTTGAGATATTAAAAAAAAATACTCAGTGGTTGTTTGTACTTTCTGTAATTTTTTTTTGAACCACAAAACTCTGTGTAAAGGATGAAGGAAGGGTGTCTCAAGCTGTGTCCGTGAAATGGATTCCTGTTGGATATTACTCAACAAAAATGTGCTCAATCCATTTTCTTGAGGCACGATGTAACATTTATAGATTCCATTTTTATGAATAGAAACAGTAGGAATGAATATTAAAACATAAATAATGCCAAGAACTAGAGAAGGGAAAATAAAATGAGGAAAGAAACGTGTCTATTAGGTAATGGGAGTTTTCACTGGGAGAGGTAGTGAGCAAATATCAACCAAAGTAGACCTGGAGTTTCATGTAAGAAGATTCAATATGGGGTCAGGCTTTGCAATCCATGCAGTGCCAAAATATGGTTTGTCATTTCTTAGATTTCATAGCAACCCATAGCCAGTACCATGTACAGAACTCTTAATCTCCTATAAACTATGAGTGAAGTATCCTTATAAAACTCCTGGGCGTGAGAGACCGGCTCCACTGTTAAAGTGCTTGCCTACAAAGCCTAATGACCCTGGTTCTATCCTACAGCACCCACATAAAACCAGATGCACAAAGTGTAGCATGCATCGGGAGATTTTTTGCAGTAGCTAGAGGCCCTGGCATGCCCATTCTGTCTGTCTGGCTCCCTTATTTTATCTCCCTCTGCTTGCAAATAAAGAAATAAAATCTATATTTTTTTTAAAAAACTCCCTTAGTGAATGAAATGGAAACAGGACAGGAAGATCTTTTCTGTCCACTCACACCTCTGTTTGACCGATATGAATCTATTCTTCAAAGCCTGTCCAAATACCTGCTCCTTTAAGAAGTCTTCTCTGATAGCTTTAGACCATGGAGAAAAGTATGCCTGTTGTACTTGCTCCTGTAGTGTCAGGTAGGATATCATAATATCATTTTATTTGTCCAACTTGTATTGTAATTGTTGATCGACTGCTAAATCTTTTTCTTTCTTTTTCTTTGGTGAGTTACTTGAGAACAGGCTGTTTTAAGCTATTTTTTGCACTTCCATTTTTTTTTTTTTGTATCTGTGCCCAGCACATAGTTGGTAATAAGTTATTGCCAGCAAAGAATGGATCAGAGAATGTTCTATGTGAAGAGAATCTCACCATGGTATTTCAGGTTCTCACCGAGAAGTTCTGAAAATCCTCCATAAGCTTGCTAAGGAGAATTTCTTCTAATTTCAGGACCAAGGGGTTACCAGTACTGATTACAATGCATATTGTCTCTCAATTTACTTTGAAATTCCAAGAAAAGTGATTTTTAAATACACAATGAATAACTATATGTGATTTAATTTTTTCAGAATGTTTGAAATATTTTATTTGTAATGATATAATTGAAGGTATTTTAATGTTCATAAATGTAACTGAAGGATATGACTGAACTCCCCAATTTAAAACTAACTTTTCTAGGCTAGAGAAATGGCTTAGCGGTTAAGGCACGTGCCTGCAAAGCCAAAGGACTCAGATTCAACTCCCCAGGACCCACATAAGCCAGATGCACAAGGTGGCGCATGCATCTGGAGTTTGTTTGCAGTGGCTAGATGTCCTGGCACCCCCATTCTCTCCTCTCTCTCTCTCTTTCCCCCTCCCTCCCTCTCTCCCTCTCAAATAAACAACTAACAATAAAATATTTTTTAAAAACTGACTTTTCTCATTTTCTTTATAGGATAATATTTATTTTCTGGAGAAGCTTAATTCGAATTTTAGTTAGCTCTAAAGTCCATTTTCTTTGAATTGTTTTCAACACACGAGTTTGACATGATGAAAAATAGTTTTAAAAATAACCACCAAAAGTCTATGATTAGGAAGACGTGATTCAGCATATAAGGTTTAAGTGGCATTATGCAACAAACATAAAGAGGGAAAATAGAAGAATAACTCAAGATTAAACACAATAAAACCAACAGAGAAATAAAGAAACTACACAGATTTTCTTACTTTTATTGGCCACATTAGTAGTGATAAACCAGACTGTTGATTTTAAGCTTTAAAAGACGTTTTGCTAGTATTGTTCCCCTGTGCTCGGAGAAGCATCACACCAAAAAAAAAAAAAAAAAAAAAAAAGGAAGACCTTGCATATTACACCATTCCCCTGTCACTGAACTTCTGCATGACCTTGTACAATCAGAAGACCCACTCATCTTTAATATCCACATGACTTTGGAAAGGTAACTTTGCCTCCAAGTCCTACTCTATTGGCTTCCTACATTGTCTATCCCCTCTCCCCCACACAACCTACAAGCAATATAAGAATATTTCTAAGTCATAAAGCATATCACAATATTCCTCTACTAAAAAAAAATCCTCTCTTGATACTCATCACAAGTAGAAAAATGTACATTGTCTTCATTAGAGAAGTTATAGAAGGTGCCTTAACCACTCTCCAGGAATACCTCTGTCCACAACTCCCTTTGTTTTTTTTTTTGTTTTTGTTTTTTTGTTTTTTTTTTTTTTTTTGTTAATCCCTGAAGCATGTCTACAGTTCCCCTTGCCTGACAAGCCTTTCCTGTCCATTTCTGGTTGACTGTCCACATCCCATCTTTTGATGCCAACTCAGTTCTCTTGTAGGGTGTCCCCCCAAAAGGCTAGACAAAGCAATATCCCCTCCACCCCAACCTCTGTCACTCCCCTGCATACTGCCTAACTTTGTCTTTTTCATAGTGCTTATCAACAAGTACTTCACGTCATTTGTTTGAATTAGACCCTCTTGAACTCAGCCCTTCATGATGCTCAATGGAGAGGGGCCCTGCCTGGATCTATTGGGTATTTCCAGATCCTCAACAGTACCTGGCATATGACAGGCACATAAAAATATGAATCAGGGCTGGAGAGATGGCTCAGAGGTTAAGGTACTTACCTGCAAAGCCTAATGACCCAGGGTTGATTCGCCAATACCCACTTAAAGCCAGATGCACAAAGTAGCGTGTGCATCTGGAGTTTGTTTGCACTGGAAGGAGGCCCTGGTGTGCCCATGCTCATTCTCACTATCGATCTCTCTGCTCCTTCTCTCTCTCTTCAATAAATAAATAAATAAATATTTCTAAAAATATATAAATCAGTTACCAGATTAGAAGATTTATCAGAAGAGCATATCATATGGCATAGTGGGAACTCTTCCCTTTTTTTGCTTTTTTAAATTTTTTTTTATTTTTGATGCAGCATCTCCCTGTTTAGTCTTGGCTGGCTGGCTTTAAACTCATATACATCCCGCCTCTAATACCGAAGGCTGGTATGACAGGCGTGTGCCACCATGTTCAGCCCAGTAAAATTCTTCATAAAACATAGACATCTTTCATGGAGTTACTTATAACAGTTAGCTTTACTTCTCTGGAACGTGGTTTCCTCATTTGTAAAACTAGTAGAGAGTTTTTATGAAAGTCAAATAAAAGTATCTTTCTTAGAGGTACATGGAAGCACTTTACAAGGATAAAAGAGTCTAGTGTAATTTCTACAGGGAAATCTTCTTGAAGAGTGTGGATGAGGTCACAACAAGCACCTACTCACCATCGGCCCATCCATTACAGTTCTGAGTATGCACTAGTACAGTCATAAACAAACATTGAGGGTAAACAAAACAAAATGTTGAGCACTACCTCTGACTTTAAGAACTTCACAATTATACAAGTGAAACACATACACAAAATCTAAAGTTACAAGGCCAATTATAATGCCATTGAAAAAAAGCATAAAACATAGAGTACTCCAGAAATTGAGAGGATTAAGAATAAGAACGATGTATAATGATATATAGAAATTGTCACAATGAAACACACACTTTTATATGCTAACTAAAAGAAAATAATTAATTTAAAAAAAAAAACAGAAAAGGGCAGATTTTTTTTTCTGGCCTAGAGGCTCAGCCACAGAAGGAAACTTGAAGCAGATGTGAGAGGCATTAAGAAGGTTGAACTAGAGCAGAGTTTGGGGGTGCATGCTTCCTGCAAGTTGAGAAATTGACTATTGATGCAAGAGCAGGGAAATGTGGGAAGCTCTTGGCGGGGGGGGGAGTAAGTATTTTCCCAGATGGATTACAAAGGAGGGATGGGTAACAAGACTGCCACAGAAGTTTGAGGAAATCCAAATGGCCTTCAGGAAAAGCTGGAGAGTTGGAAAATTAACTCGAGAAACAGTGAAGCGTCACTGGCAGGTTCCATGCAGTAAACCGATACTGCTAGAACTACCTGCTAGGAGCTCTAGTTGGAAGGTTAGTTTTTAAAGGTATAAAGCAACTGGAATCAGGGAAAGTAAAAAAGAGCCTGCTCTTTCAAGAGCTAAGAAGAAGGCCTCTGGCTGAGCCAGTGGGAATGGAAGGCAGGAAGAGGCAGCAGGAGAGCAGCCATGCCCTGCAGCTTCGGACTGCCCGGGGAGCAGGCCAGGAAAATGAACTGTCAAAGTGTGAGGCAAAAATAAACAAGCAAGTTTTAGGAAAGTTTGAAAATCAGCTCAATGTTCAACCATAGGGTTTATAATAATTCATTTTGCAATCATGAGTAGAAAACTGAATTTTCCTTTATCCTTTTTTTTTCTTGTGTGAGTATGTATATGTACCCATGGATGTATATATACATGGATATAGTATAGTCACAGATAAATTGTCATACAATTACCCACTTGCCAACATCTCTATGGCTTTGTAAAGAGGATAGTGAATGATCAGATGACAAGGCATGTCCTGTTAAAATGAAATCTGGGTTTCTAAAATTAATCCTACCTCTGTGTAATCTTCAACTTCCTCCTCTACCCTTGGCCATTTTTCTGGGCTTATTTTTACTAAATGGCTACTTGGATTTGCTTTAGTTAATTTTTTGGAGTGACAAAAGAACTGTACTTGTGAAAAACATCAAAAGTGTGGGGGAACTGTTCTGTTTAAACAATCTGAAAAACCAAAACCTCCTGAGGCTGAGCTTATAAATATTTATCTCCTCTCTTTAATATTTGATCTTTCTCCTGGTGGTCCAAAAAATATATAGTCAAATCACAGCCATTCTACTTCCTCTATGGCCCCACTGCCGCTCCCTGATGGGATCACACCCCCTCTTACATGGTAGGATACTGTGTCTGCTCTGCTCTGGGCTTATCCCCTGCTGTCTAGAGGATGTTCCACATCCCAGCCTCAGACATCTTTTAAAATGGAAATTAAACTGACTACATCTCCCTTCTGCTCACATCTTCCAAAAGCTCCCCTAACTTTACTCAGAACTGAACATCAAAGCCCTTATCTGGGTCACAGGCCCCCTGTGGCATGGCCACCACTACCTCACCTGTAACTTCTCAACTACTGGCATTCCAACTCACTGGCTCCAACCACACTGTCCTCTTGTCATGACTTCACACCAAGGAGACCTTGGCTCTGCTTAGGAAACTCCTTCCCTCACTAGTCACCCAACTGACGTCTGGTGCCTTTCAAGATTTCTGTTCAGCCGGGCATGGTGGTGCATGCCTTTAATCCCATCACTCGGGAGGCAGAGATAGGAGGATCGCCGTGAGTTCGAGGCCACCCTGAGAATACAGAGTGAACTCCAGGTCAGCCTGAACTAGAGTGACACCCTACCTTGAAAAACCAAAAAAAAAAAAAAAAAAAAAAAGATTTCTGTTCAGTCTTGAGCTCTCCATGGGACCCATCCTGACTAACCCATCCATTGCCACAACCCAATCTCTAGCCTTATTACCTGAATTTCCTCAAAATGGGGTATTAAGGGTTCAGGAACGTCCTTGAACCACAAACCCTAGGTTCATGTTTATTTCTAACCAAAGAATTGGGTAAAATAAGACTAAGAAGGATAATTATTACATTATTATATTTATTGAGGCAAGTACAGAACCAAGGGAAGGAAAATGAATATACCCATGTGGTCTGAAAGCCCACCTAATGGGCCTGGAAGAAACGTGAACGGGGAGTTCAAGAGGAGAGGAGAAGAGAAGAGGAGAGGAGAGGAGAGGAGAGGAGAGGAGAGGAGAGGAGAGGAGAGGAGAGGAGAGAAGAGAAGAGAAGAGAAGAGAAGAGAAGAGAAGAGAAGAGAAGAGAAGAGAAGAGAAGAGAAGAGAAGAGAAGAGAAGAGAAGAGGAGGGCTGGAGAGAGATGGCTTAGCAGTTAAACGTTTGCTTGTGAAGCCTAATGACCCCAGTTTGAGGCTCTATTCTCCAGGACCCATGTAAGCCTGATGCACTAGGGGGCACACATATCTGCAGTTAGTTTGCAGTGACTGGAGGCTCTGGTGTGCCCATTATTTCTCTGCCTGCCTATTTCTGTATCTCTCTCTCTCTCTCTCTCTGTGTGTGTGTGTCAAATAAATAAATAATAATAACTAAAATAAATAAGTTTAGAAAAGTAAAAGAACAGAAGAGAAAAGAGCCCATGTGGGAAGTAGGGGAGCCTCACCAGAACCTGGAGGTTCACAAGAGATGAACAGGCTGCCAAAAGAAGTTGCCCTCCCCTGGTAAACATATTTTAACCTGATGGCGATGGGCCCTACCTTCCAGCTTCAGGAAAGCCAGGAAGCAGCCTATTGGCCTGGGCTAGCTCTCTCAGAAAGAGGCTAACCACGATTTCAAATTCTGGAGGCTAAACTTAACCTACCACAAGGTTAGGGTTAAAACCTAGGAAAGAAAACCTCCCTGGGAGGGGGGAGCAGGTTGTTTGTGGAAAAACAGATCTAGGGAAGGGATAAGATGGCAGATCATCCTCTGATCTCCAGCAAGTGAAGATTGCAGAGGACAGACATTTCTGTGATTACTTTCAGGGGCCCAGTCACCCTAATTGCCTAACAAAGCTATCTGACTCCTCACTCCTCTACATCTTATACTCTCTGTCTCCCTCCCCCGCTCTCCCCCACACAAGTTTGACTCCATGAGGGTGAGTCATTTTGCTCTGATGCAAGTATTGAGGGGAGAAGGTCCCACTACTTGTTCATTGACTCAGCAGAAGAACACAGGCCAGGTTATCAGACAGACTTTTTAAAATTAAACTGAGAAGAAAAATTATATGATGAAAGGTTCAATGATATTTATAGCTCTGAAATCACTTTGTAACTTAGAAAAATAACCAGGTTTGAAATGTGAATGAAGTCAGTTCCTTTTTCTATTCTTTGGAGAAATTTAAGAAATCCTGAATAATGATATCTACAAATTATCTTCAAAAATCGTATGTATAGACCCCATCTATTTTGGGCTATTTTAATAAGCATGTCAAAAAAAAAAAAAAAAACCTCTCCCCATTTCTAATTCCTTTAAGCATATGTGGATATACTCCCACCATCAACCCTGTGAAGCATTCTTCAATACAGCATCAAATAACCCAGAGCAAGGGTTTACAGAGTTCCTTACTTCTGGACAAAACAGTGATTTGACCTATTAGAATCAGGAGTCTAAACTGTCTGGTGTTGAAAATTCAGCTTATCTTTCTGTACTCTCTAGCAGTGATAGAGACAAAATACTAAATTAATATTTTCAAACCTAGAAAGTGTTTATTTTTTATTTTTGAATTTTATTTATTTATTTATTTATTTATTTATTTAGAGAAAGAAGCAGAGAGAAAGAGAGACAGATAGAGAGAGAATGGGCACGCCAAGGGCCTCCAGCCACTGCAAACAAACTCCTAGACGCATGCGCCACCTTGTGCATCTGGCTTACGTGGGTCCTGTGGAATCGAACCTAGGTCCTTTGGCTTTGCAGGTAAGTCCCTTAACCCCTAAGCCATTTCTCCAGCAGCCCTTGTTCTTTTTTTCTTCTTTTTTTTTTGGGGGTCAGGATCTCACTCTAGTCCACTCTGACGTGGAAATCACTGTGTAGGCCAGACTCACTTCAAACTCACTGTGATCCTCCTACCACAGTTCCTGAGTAGTGGTATTAAAGATAGAAAGGGAGGGAGGGGGGACTTAATAGGATGGTATTGTGTATATGTAAGTAGAAGACTGGATTATGAGGGTGTAAAGGCCCAAGTGAGATCAGGGGAAGAGATTGAGTAGAGGAAACATGGAGGGAGGGCTAATCAAAATCTAAGAGGATATAAATAAGTCATATGAAAACCTACTTTTTTGGACAATGGAACACCAGAAGCCATAGATTGTTACTGGAAAAATTTCAGTGTCAGGGATGGGACACCTTCCAGTGAGTTGTTGGCCAGGAAAGTCACTGATACCCTCAAAACATTACAGGCCATAGCCAAGGCTCTTGGTCCCCCACCAGGAACAGATGGTAAAACCCTATTGCTGAAGACTCCACATACTTGGACTGCAAGGTCACTGAGAAATACTGCTGGAGCTGAGCTGAAAGCCTCCTCCGTGTAGACCAGCTGACAGAAAGCTGGAAAAAGTTTTGCTGCATGCAGTTCAATGGGAGAGAGAAATCACCAGTGGAGATACTCAACAGTGGACACTGTAAGCCTTAAATTTAGCCAGCCAGGACAAATGAGCCAATGGGTACAATAGTGGCATGTCTGTTACAGGGGAAACCAACCACTCTAATTGGATTGGAGGCCTGCTCCATGGGAGGTAATACATCCCAGATACTGAAAACCTACAACAAGGGTAGTCATGAGCCCTAGGGGTATAATGTCTGCTGGTGCCTGGCTAAATGTATATACTACCAAACTGCCCTATAAGCACTTTTCTTAATGTCTATACCCATTTATTAATGCTACTCTCACTTTAGGTAAGAGAAGTTTGACCTCGGGATAACTCAGAAAGCACCATGGTGCTGAGAAGTGAAAGAGGAGAGTTCCACACGGAAATATCTCTATTACATCTTCCAAGGCTCAGGGTCCATTGAGGAAGAGGTGGCAGAAAGAATGTAAGAGCCAAAGGAAGGGTAGGACTCCTTACAATGTGCTCCTCCAGACACAAAATGGCTTGGATATCCATGACCTCACAGTGCCTGACACTACCTACACAAGACCATCATAACAGGAGGAAAAGATCATGACATTAAAATAAAAGAGTGATTGAGAGGGGAAAGGGATATTGATGGAGAGTGGAGTTGCAAAGGGAAAAGTGGGGGGAGGGGAGGAATTATCATGGGTTATTGTCTACAATTCTGGAAGTTAATAAAAAATAAATTTAAAAATAAAAAAATAAAGATGTGAGCTACCACACCCAGCTTTCAGTTTTCCAGAGCTGTATTATTTTATTCTGTTAAGTTCATCATCATACAATGAAAAGTCATTAATTAGTTTTTAAACAAGAAAACATTATTTTTCACCTTAATTCATGGCTAGCCCATATCACATTGAGTCAAGTGATAACTTGATTTATGCACTAGATAAAAGTCTCCAAGTTTCTTTTTTCATTTCATCTGTTTAAATAAAAGCCTAAATGTTATTTTCACAAAATGCCTTGCATGTCTGTTTTATAGAAACAAGAGAAAACAACAACAAAATCTGCTGGACAATCTGTGAGCAGAAAGAACATATTCTGTTGCTAAGCTGGAAAAAAGTCCAACTATTCAACACTTATCTGACTATTTTCCAATGTATTTTTGTAGAAAAAAAAAATGTTAGCTTTAGTGGTCTGCCAAAAAACGATCAACTTGGAACTCTTTAGAGAAATAACATTTGATTGGTAACTCAGATAATTCTAAAGAATCTTTTGAATTGAGTGATCTAGCTTACTGATCAGATAAGCATTCCTGTATTTACTATTCAAACACACAACCCTAAGGTTTGGGGCTATGGATGGACACCGATCATGAAGGAGTGGAGGAGAACATTAGATAAAAGCAGACCTTGGGGATTCTGACCACAGGTACCACATTTACTAAATGTTCTGCCCAGGTCATGCAACAGCTCCAAACCAGCTTCTTCAGACATAAAATAAAGACAGTAACATCTACTTCCTCATGATCTTAGGAGAGAAAACAAAAAGTAGCCCTGATGGAAGTGATGCATGAAACTGACACATTAAATTTCAAAGCATCAGGTTGGAGAGATGGTGCCTCAGATAAGGCACTTGCCTGCAAAGCCTAAGGACCAGAGTTCAATTCCCCAGAACCCACATATAGCCAGTTGCACAAGGTAGTTCATGCATCTGGAGTTCATTTGCAGTGACTAGACCCCTGGAGCACCTATTCTCTCTCTCTCTCTCTCTCTCTCTCACTCACTCTACCTCTTTCTCTCTCTCTCTCTCTCTCAAATAAAGGCATAAAATATTAATAAAAAAATCAAGAGCATCTGTTTACAAAGAGAAACTGATAAAGATGTTAAAAAGTGATATTTGCTCACTTTTAGTTCATATATATGATATATGTAATCATTATTTCAAACAGAGAAGCACAAGTTTAAAGATCCTATCAATCAAAAAATGAGGAAAATAAACAGGAAGAGGAAGCAATAACTAAAAAGGTCCAGAAGTTTCCACAGACACTTCACGAAAGAACAGACCCATGAAAAGAAGTTTGGCCTTATTGGTAATCACTAAAATGCAAAAATAACACTATTTCTCAGGCGCTGTTTGAAGACTACATGATGCTGTATTACATCACGTGGCACATGGTAAATATTGTTGTTATTATTTATTTGTGGGTGACTGAGTGTGCATGTGCCACAGCGCACATGTGGCAGTCAGCAGACACCCTCCAGGTGTCTGCACTCTTCTTCCGCCTTCCTTGAAACAAGGTCTCTTACTGTTTTGTGGCTGTATGTGCCAAACTATCTGACCCCAGAGCTTCTGGATGCTTCCCATTGTCATAGTTGCATTGGGATCACAGATGTCTGCACTACTTTGTGTCGGGCTTTATGTGGGAGCTTGACGCAACTGAACTCTGGTTAGCAGGCTCGCAAGCATCTTTAATTGCTGAGCCATCTCCCCATTCCACAAGGTCATGACATTTACTAATAGCCTGAACTTCCAAAGCTTAGAAGGAAATTGAGATTTTTTTAAGTGAACACACATCACTCTACAAGAAAATTAGTGAACTAGCTCCACTCCTGACTTCCCATCATGCTCTTTTTGCTGCTCTGTTTTTTTATTGACTTTAAATTCAGTTCGTACTGTTACAATACAAGCACCTAAGGCAGGCCCTTGAAATTCTTTCTGAGAATAACTCGGGTAAAAATAAACATCATCAAACAATGGGCCTGTCACTCAGAAGCCCTCCCATCTCCATGATTCACCTGTGGCCACAGCACAAACACACCGTGTTTGTCATACCCATGGGTTGCTATGGAGAAGGCTCAACATCAGCACCTAGAGGACTGCTCTTTGGAGTGTCCCTTCATTTAGTCAGTTCTTAAAAATTGATCAGGCAAGGAGGTGTCAGGTGGGCGTCACTGGAGGAATGACTTCCACCCATGTGATCAATGACCAACACAAGCTGCACTCACCGAAGGGGAGGAAGTCGCAGAACCATAAGGACGGGGTGGTGTCTCGGCAGCTATCTCGGGATCCTCCTGCTCGCTCTCACTGTAGCATTCTATAAGAGAAACGAACATACTGTAGGCTTCCGTGTTCCCGTGGCTTCTTCCCTAATGCATGAGGAGAGGTTTCCCTCTCCATCTGGCTATTGCAAATTTCAATCCAATTCACAAAGTAGGAACCCAGTGAACTTCCTGGTGCAAAAGAAGAGGGAGAAACACAAGACCCTGCCTTGCTTATGCTATTAAGCATCATTAAGCAGAAGGAGAGTCTACCATAGCTCAGGGGGAAAAAATAAAGAAAGAAAGAATTCCACTGGGGGCGTGGTGGTGCGTGCTTTTAATCCCAGCACTTGGGAGGCAGAGGTAGGAAGAACACTGAGTTCTAGACCAGCCTGGGACTATAGGGTGTGCTCCAGGTCAGCCTGGGCTAGAGTGAAACCTTGCCTTGAAAAAAAATCTAAAAAAGAAAAAAAAAAAAAAAAAAATTAAAGAATTCCTCCAAAGACATGAGCACTCAGTGAGGTCTGGGAAGAGTCTGGGCTGATACCTCTACCATCCATGGTACTCAGACAGCAGAAGGAAGGTGCGTTGAGCCAGTAAGTCCATCCATTATCCACATCCCTGAGGGATGTTCTAGAAGATGACACTGAACTATTTGGAGGCCATATGTTGATGGTCTTAAATACCAGAATAAGAAGTTCTTTTTGCGGTTTCTCTTTGCCAGTTGCTAGCTGGCGGGCATATATATTTTATGGAACTGAAAAGGCGGTCAGACACTGATTGCACAGTATCGGGTTGAATTCCTCTATTTATTTATTTATTTATTTATTTATTTATTTATTTTTGGAGAGAGACAGAGAGAGGGATGGAAAGACAGAGATGGGCGCGGCCAGCAGCCTCTCAGGTGCTGAGAACGAAATCCAGATGCGTGCGCCCCCTTGTGATCAAGTGTGGCATTGCGTCCTTGTGTCACTTTTTATCTGGCTAAACGTGGGACCTGGAGATTGGAACCGCTGGAGATTGGAACCAGCGTTCTTAGGCTTAGGAGGCAGGCGCCTTAACCGCTAAGCCATCTCTCCAGCCATATTTATTTATTTTTTAAAATCAAGGTGCCACTTGTCCATTTCGAAGTTTGAAGATTTTTTGCGAGCAAAAGACAGACGCTCTGTTTGCAATCCTGAGTGTCATGGAGTCTAAGGGTTTCAGCACCAGGGTTTGCTCAGTGGCCCTGGCACCCAAAGCCTCCCTCTTCTCCACATGAATTGTGTCATAAAGGACCAGACTCCTATTTCTTGTAAACTAACCCTGAAAGGTCCAGACTGAACTACAAACATGGGGAGTGTCCCAATCTAACCTTCAGGTTCAGAGTATAATTTCAGAGTGTGTAATCTCAGCATACACCTGGTGGAAATGTTAAATGATCAGAGAGGGAAAATGTGGGATGAAAGTTATCTGACTAGATCATGACACGTTCATGTCTCTGAGTAAGAATTCAGTGGGAGGGCGATGAAACATTTGCATTGGCAGTTGTTTGAGATATCAGTGAAGCCTACGGCTGCTCAAGTGTGGGTGAAGTGTGAGTTGACTGAGAGCTGGCATGGGAAGCTCTCTTCTGAGGTGAGTCTGTGTGAATACGTGTGCCTCTACATTTCAGATTATTTCAAATGCCAAGCTGTGTTTCACCAGGATCGGACTAAACATAGAACTGGAAGTTGCTTTGTCCATTCTGATTCATTCTGTTCTATCTTTGTTAAATTTTCAGATAGATGAAATAGATATACCTTCATCCTTGGTAGTGGATTCCTGGTGGATTACAGCTAATCCAAGTTTATTCAGCCACCTAAGATTCAAATACAAAGTAAATGTTTGTCCAAAGACATGCACCCCTTAACAAGCTCACCTCCTCCCCAGATCCTGAACTTGTTTCTTTTATCACACTTGATCATAAAATGAAGTCTTAATTCCAGTTAGTCTGAATAGTTTCAAAAGCAGCATAAATTGTTGGCATAGAAACCCAAAACCTCTGATTTTACAATGCTTTCCTAATAATAGGTGAGCTTTACAAGAGAACTTTGGTAAGCTACCAGCCCGAATATTTGACAGATTTTTGAAATATATTTGATATGCTAAATATATTATCATATGTCTCTTCTCCTATAATTCTGCATTTGAAATTTTTAGCAACAATCAAACATTTGTCATTGAATTTAATCATTTCATCATATTTTTAGGATTCTTAGTAAGGTTAATTTATTTCTGGAAAAGAAAAACAAAAAAACATTCATTTTTAAGTTAGGAAAATGTTTGCATCAGCCAGTAGATGTGGCTAGACTGTGAAAGATATTCCCAAACTGAGGAGAATTTCATCTCCTTAAAAATTTTTATAGAAGGTGAAAATTGGCAAGGTTCTCTCTACTGATATTTTTCTTCCATTAATAGCGAATTCTCTAATGGCCATATAAGACTGCACCCACACAAGAGACCGAGTCATGCTATAGGAGATCACTGGGCAGGCAGCCTGACCAGAAACAGCAGCTCACACTTTGGTGGGAGTCTTGGACTCAAAGAATCAAGCTGGTGGGCCATTGAAGGAGGACATCAGACGTTCTCCTCCAGCCTCCTACATGCACATGGAACACAGGCGTCTGCTCACACACATTCATACATACACTATGCATGCACACACCACACCAAACAAAACAGAGAGAGAGAGAACTGAATTGAAGATATCTAAACAAGAAAAGGCTACTCTAAACTCTTTAACAGAACATGAAAAGCAACAATGTGGGCTGGAGAGATGGCTCAGTGGTTAAGACACTTGCCTGAAAAGCCAAAAGACCCAGGGTTTGATTGCCAAGTACCCACGTAAAGCCAGATGCCACAAGGTGCCGCATGCATTTGGAGTTTGTTTGCAATAGCAAGAAGGCCCTGGTACATGCATTCTCTCACTCCCTATCTGGCTCTCTCTCTTGCTGAAACAAAAAAATAAAATATGTAAAACTTTTTTAAAAAAGTAACAAAGTAAAAGCCCAGCCCTTCCTCCAAACTCATTTCCTTTCCTTGCTATCATGAGCTACTGTCTGTAACCAATTACTAGACTCTTATGTGACAGTTTTCTTCAGGACCACACATCCTTAGAGTACTTCCTTTGCTAAGAAAAAAAAAAAAAAAAAAAAAAAAACTCATGGCTAAAAACATGGATACACAAAAAGACTTATATTTTTATATGAAAGTAGATGACAGATGTTTCCTGGGAGTATGTTGTGTATTCACTTGATGGGAATGTGTGTTGGAAGAACACAAGTGTTATAAAATTGGTGTATAAAACAAGGACATTTTCCCCACAAACAGTCTGAGAAAAATGCAGCAAGCTCACATTTTCCTTAGAAGCCAATTCTTTTCATTCCTCTTAATTACATGCCCCTCTGCCTGTAAATTGAAGGTCACACTGAACATAAGAGGTTTCTATTAATCCTATTTACCTTTCTTTTTATTATCCTTCAGAGAAATGTCACCACTCAGAAATGTAGCCACCCAGGTAGGTATTCACTTAAGACAGAACCCAGGACTCCCCCGCCCCAACCTCTGCACCTCCCCTAGTCATTCCAAGATACATTCTTTACTATCTTAAAAGACCGAATCAATAGGAAAGCAAGAGTCTTGGGTGCTGTGGAAAAACAAATCTCTAGGTATCATCTGTGTAATCCTGTGGGAGGAAGGAGAAGTTAGCTCGGTGCTCCAGAGAGACACTGCCTTGATTGCTATTGAAAAATCCTCTTCAGAGTAATAAAACCCTACAATGGAACAATGAAGATTTAGAAAAGCATTTTAGGGCTGGAGAGGTAGCTTAGCGGTTGAGGTGTTTGCCTGCGAAGCCCAAGGTCTCATGTTTGACTCTCCAGATCCCACGAAAGCCAGATGTACGGTGACACACGTGCACAAGGTTGCACATGCGCACAACGGGGTGCATGCATCTGGAGTTCGATTGCAGTGGCTGGAGGCCCCAGCAAGCCAATTCTCTCTCTCACTCTCTCACATTAAAAAAAGGGGGCTAGAGAAATTGCTTAGCTGCTAAGGTGCTTGCCTGTGAAGCCTAAGAATACCTGTTTGAATCTCTAGGTCTCACATACCCAGATGCAAAGTTATGCAAGTGTGCAATGTCACACATGTGCACAGGGGGCACACGCATCTGGAGTTTGTTCACAGTGGCTGAAAGGCCCTGGTACACCCATTCTCTCTCTCTCTCTCTCTCTCTCTCTGCCTCCTCTCTCTCTCTCTCTCTCTCTCTCTGTGTCTCTCTCAAGTTTTTTTTTAAGTGTTGAGCTTGCCTCAAAAAAAAAAAAAAAAAAAAAGGATTTTATATTAAGGCACAGACAAATGAGCCTTGTAACCAAGAGTGGCCAGATAAGCAATTTAAAAATTGCGATTTAAGTGATGCCTAAAAGTGTAAATATTACTGGAGAGATCAAGAAACAGTGGTAAAGGCATGTGAGTTCAAATTGTAATGCATATCTTGATTGCAAGTTACGAAAGGAAACACTGAAAGAATTTCAAGTAAACGCCCAGCTCTTTACAGCAGAGAAAGGCAAAGAGCTCTTGACCTTGGTCATTGTGACAGGCACTGATTTAGTAACCCACATGAAAAAGCATATCTATAGCTAAAACTCACGGAACATCACCTGTTATTAATAAGAACTTGCAAAAGGAGAGTAGAATGCCTGAAAGCTAAACAGACTGAGGGTGGAAACGAGAACTGAGGAGGTGCAGGGATGGGGAACTTAGGGAGCTAAATAACCGGGATGTGTGATCAGAGAGCAAATCAGTCTGCAGTGCAAGGATTCAGATAATCATGTAAGGCTTTAACCTTTTTTCAAATGGAAAACAAAATGCATTTTGTTGTGTGGCAGAAGAAATTCAATGGGTAACAAAGCACTTAAAAGGATTGCTTCTTTGAGACACCAACTCACTCTGCCCTTACTGGGGAGAAGAGTACTTTGAAAGATTCGCCTCCCAGATGGTGGGAGAGATGGTAACAAGGAAAAAGCATGGCTAGAGGACAAGCCAAGGGCAGCAGGTGATGACTGGGGGTGAGGGTGGAGGTGGGGAAGCTCAGTAGCACCATCACTAAAGACCAAGGAAACCGTGTGGACCCCAGGGGTGGCTCAGCTGCAGGCTGGCCCTCGCTCTCTGCGGTGGTTTCTATTGATTGTCAACTTGACACGACCTAGAATCACCTGTGGGGGGCTATCTTGTTAGGTTAATTGAGGTGGGAAAGCCCACCTTAACTGTGGGCAGCATCATTCCTTCTTTGGGATCCTGGACTGGATCAAAAGGTGAGAGCTGGCTGAACGCTAGCATTCTTCTCTCTCTGGTTCCTCACTGTGGACTGAACGTGGCCAGCTGCTTCAAGCTCCTGCCGCCACACCTTGACTCCCAAAAGAAAACTGTTTCTTAGAACTGTAATCTGAAACATGCGCTCTTGTCCTTTGCCAGGTGTTTGTCCCAGTAACAATAAGGAAATGAATCCACTATCCCAGGGCTCCAGCCACCTCTGGGAAATAACATTGTCCCACCACCATGTCTAGAGGGAGGGATTGCCAATCCACAGGACTATCCCCAGTGTAATACAAACGATGAGAGAAAAGCTATGAAATTTTTAAAACCTCTCATTTTGTGAATCTGCTCTTATTTTTTTCTCCTTGCATGTTTGAAAAGCTAAGGGGGGGCGGGGCTAAATTCAGGAATCATATGGAAACAGCTTCTCTCTTGATCTAAGTAAATGAAAAACATGTTTGGATGACACAGTTGTTGGGGCCTCGTCTTGTGTCTGACCCAGGGTTTCCCAACTTCTGGTACCATTGTTTTCCCATCTGAAGAGATGTGATGGATGGGGAGGTAAGTTGGAGCAGCAAAGGGGAATTCTTCCAGTCAGACGGGAGAGACTGAATGAGAAGACCTGAAAGGAGGGTGTGTGTGTGTGTGTGTGTGTGTGTGTGTGTGTGGTGAAAGACAGCTTTTCTATTTTCTTAAATTTTCTAAAGAAAGAAGACAAAGTAAAAGTATATATGTCAGATAAGCTAAGAAAATTTTTTTACTTGCAAACAAATGTTTTGGCATTAGTTCCATGAATGGGGAGGAATTACAGATACATGTGTGTGCTTACCACGACCACTTCACATCTGCTTCAGTGAGGGACATAATACCTCATAAATATCTTTTAATGGGTGATCTGATGGTAATAGGAAACACTGAGATCTCAGACAATAGGCCTTTATATAGAATGCCCTTCGATGCCTTGTCAGCACCTCGCACAGTCTCATCCAAACAACGGCCTCTGTCTAAACTAGGACAAGTGACGCACACAGACAGCATTGACTTCAACAGAAGAAGCAGGAAAACTCAGGTGACACTTAAGGTATAGATGCACTTGAAGCAAGTGTGTGGGATGACACATGGAGAGATGATACCTCCATGGATCCTCGTGACCACCACAGAGCACATACTCAATGCTGCATCAGTGTGCCCCGAGTTCCATGATACACTCGGGTCTTTCTCCTGGTGATGCTTGTTCCCCTATTAATATCTTCTCATCTTAATTTCTGTATACTCTTTGCTCAACTTAATGGCTTTCCCGAAAGAATATAAGTTCTTCTGTTAATAGCCATTTGGATGCATGGAGTGACCCCAAACACCTTCAAATACTAAACAAAAAAGCAAAATGATTTTATAACTGCTAAAGAATACTTAAAGTGCCAAAAATAGATAGAAGAATAATTGATATGAACACTGTCTTAAAATTCTAGTGCCTGACCAGTTTACTCTCCCAAGGATCGGCTTTACTTATGTCCTCTACTTACACACTCATTTCCTGCGAATTCTCAGCTGCAAAGTAGAAGGTCTTGATCTGTGTGTGGTTGATCTTAAATGCACTAGAAGGGAAGAAAGCACAAACATGTAAGACTTAGTGTTTTAAAAGATTATTGTCACCTTAAATACCAGTTATCCAGTCCCTATTTCATGTATGGACATGAAGGACAATTTATCATGTCAAGATTGAGTCTTAACTAGTAAATAGTATACATTTTAAAAATATAAGTGTATTTTTTTCACCTGCTGACTGCTTCATGATATAGATACAGTAAGAGAACATTTACAACTGTCGAGATGTAACATTAAAATATTCAGATCAGGGCTGGAGAGATGGCTTAGCAGTTAAGGCGCCTGCCTCCTAAGCCTAAGAACCCGGTTCCAATCTCCAGGTCCCACGTTTAGCCAGATGCAAAGTGACGCAAGGGTGTAATGCCACACTTGCCCACAGGGGGGCGCACACATCTGGATTTCGTTCGCAGCAGCTGAGACACTGCTGGCGCGCCCATCTCTATCTGTCTCCCTCTCCCTCTCTGTCTGTCTCTCTCTGTGTCTCTTTTCAAAAATTAAAATTAAAAAAAATTCAGATAAAAAAATAAAAAAATATAAAGTATTCAGATCAATTCCTTCAAGCAAAGTATTTATTCAACTTCAGTAAGGTATACAGTGGGATTTTATTACAGGAAAATAGTCTGGGATGGAACTTTCAGACTTCCCAATTGATGAATAGCTCTAAGACAATATCAGTAAAGGGAAAACACAAGGTGTATTTTAGCTTAAAGGGAAATCATACAGCACTAAAGTTAATGTACTTCTACTTTACCATTCACATTAGAAGTCCTATAGAACAGGACAGAATTTTTTTTAATAACCAATCAAAATCATAAGCACCAAACACAGCTGACAGAGGACAGGGCATAACTGCTGTACCAGCCAAACAATGAACACTGGGCTGGAGAGATGGCTTAGTGGTTAAGGCATGTGCCTGCAAAGTCAAAGGACCCAGGTTTGGTTCCCCAGTACCCACGTAAACCAGATGCATAAGGTGGTATATGCATCTGTAGTTCATTTGCAGTGGCTGGAGGCCCTGGCACTCCCATTCTCCCCTGGTTCAAATAAAGAAATGAAAAAAGAATGAACACTAACACGGATTCATTCTGTTCTTACATGTAAACAATCAATTGTCACAACCAGTACCATACGTCAATAGGGAAATGCCCGTTATAATAAGATCAGAAAAGATATCGGAGAGAGAAGGAAGAATAAAGTGAGAGAGGACTTAAACGCAAATGCAGCATGGGAAGATCCCATGACTACAAGTCCAGAGTCCACAGTACAGAGCCAGCTCAGCCTGGGCTCTGGGGAGCTCACGGCCTCTCCAGGCTGTGTCCTTCTTGGGAGAATAAGGATGATGAGATGAAGAACACCCTCTTCCCATGAGTGCTCGGACCGCTTGGCCTTACACTATAGCCAGGTCCAATCCCACGCTATGGCATTGGAGAAATCAACAGCAAGGCTGCTGTTGATAACACCAGGAACCAAGACAAGCTAGTCTTGCTGTTGTGTCTGTGATTCTGTCAAGAAAACTTTGCTTGGGATTTTAGCTATTTGTTCTTGACAAGGTCAAAACTTCAGCATCTGACCTCCCTGCCATCACGGACAGGAGCGTGGTTTCCACTGCATCACAGTCAATAGTCCCAAGGACGTGGCACGCCAAGGCTGAGTGGGGTTCAAATCCCAACTGCCCCCTACCCTGACATGCTAAACCCTGAGAGGTCAAATATTCCTCTGGGCAGTTACAATGCCAACCTTCAGTGTTCAGACTTCTCAGACACTTCAGGGGTACCTTCACCCACTTCAAAATCACCCCACATTGCAGATGGCTATGATCATGGCTCAAGGCTTATGGAAAGTGAAAGACAACTTACTGTTTCTTCTTGCATTCAGATGCTCTTTCCACTGTGAAATCGGGCAGGTTGACAAACCCATCCGCTTTCTCTGCCTGAAACAAATACATGCCACATGTAAGAATAAATGCTTCTGTCCTTGATCCCTGGGGAAGGATTGACTGAGATCATGGAATAGAGATGATAGAAGTGATATAAGGTAGAATCAAAAGTCATCACCCTGGGTCTGCATTAATTGACCATAGACTTATCTCAGACATACAGTTTATGAAGGAAATGAATATCCTTCTAATAAGGCAACCAGAACCTTTTCAAGAGAAGTGATGTGATACAGCGTTACGGGTGGTCAACATATAGCAGGCCCTGTGCCTGCCCCCTCCCTTCCTGTCCTCATAGAAACCATAAAGTCAACCCATTAATGGTGTCCTACTTCCTGCTGAGCCCAAAGACATCCCAACATCACTCTCACCCTACATTCTAGTGATTCATAAGCACAAGCTAATTAGCATCCCTGAGGCAGTGCGCAGAACCCTGACCTTGGAGCTGGTAAATCCACACTGCTGTCATACATCATCCTCTTACAAACTGCTATGACTTAAATGAGCCCAGAAAACCAAATCCCTTCACCAACACCCAGTGAAAATTATTTCCTCCCCAACAGCTGTACACAATGTTTAGGGGATTAAACCATGGCCACAGCTTACAAAATCTCAGATTCATAATTGATTCCCATAAGAGAAAGATCAGGAAAGAACGGCAATATTGAGAACATAGAAACCACATTGCATTAAGTCACCAAAAAGTTCACAGGAAATGTTAAGAGGGCTCCACCTCTCTATGACTGTTTTGAACTATATCTTATGAATAAAGTTGAGATAATCCACAAAGAAGGTAGGCTATTTGTCATAAATAGATCCCAATCTTTCATCCATCCTAGTGCCTCTGAGTAGAAAAATGACAAGACTAAATATAAATGAGTTGGTCATGATTGGGAAATAAATAAAAATTGATTTTGAAACTGTGCTTTTCATTTTAATAACAGCTAACTAGTAAGTAGGTTACATAGAGCCCTTAGTTCACTTAATCCCTCTGTCTTTTCCTCATACTGACAGTGAGAGAAAAATTAAACTATAAGATCTTCAGCTCCATCTCCATCCTCTGTCTCCTCCATACCTCTATTTAGTTGTGCACCTGCAATGCTATTCTTGTAAGAAGAAAACTCAGTTCTAGTAGGCATTTGGTTTTCTAAATATAAATACACATACATATATATACTGAGTGCATATATGGATAACGTATCTCTTGATGAGCTGCTTAATGACCACATGGTGGCTTCACCAATCTGATCTCAAAGAGAACATAAGTATTCAAAGAACATAGAATGTGTAAATCCACATTTATCAGCATTTTATACAATGCACAATACTTTCAAGTGGATTTGCAATTAGCATTACATGAAAGCATAGCTTCTGGAAACTGTTAGGTTGTATCAACTCCACTGCTAGAAATATGGCTAAAGAAATTGCACCCAGTAATCTGTTCTTCTACTTACATATGTTCAATACCATACACTTAAGTCCTTCCCTTTCCTCCCTCCCTTATAGCCTTTTACCAGCTTACTGGAACAGATTACAGGGAGGGGAATGGCCTAAGCGAGGCCATGGGAAGAGAATGCATACAAGAAGGGCAGGGGGAGGGTCAATCTAAATTCAAGATATTGTGAATAAGACTTATGTAAACCTACTTATTTGAATAATGGCACATCTAGAAGCTGTAGACTGTTACTAGAAAATTTTCAGTGCCTGTGATGGGATATCTTCCAGTGAGTTGTTGGCCAAGGAGGTCCCGGTAGCCTCCAAAACATTAAAGGCTTTTGCCAAAGCCCTTGGTTTCCCTTGAGAAACAGATAGTAAGACCCTATTGCTGAAGACATCTCTTGCCTGAGAGGCAAGGTCACTGAGAAAGCAAGCTGGTGTGGAGCAGAAAACCTTCTCCCTGTAGACCAGCCAACTGAAAGCTAGAAAAAGCTGCACTGAACGCAGCGTGTGGGAGACAGAAGCCATCAACAGTGAAAACAGTGGACACTGAATATTCAAGCTTGGCCAGACAGGCCCAATGACTGAACGGGTACAATAGTGGCATGTCTACTCTTGGGGTAACCAACTGCTCCATAATTGGACTGAAGGCCCTCTCTACGGGAGGGAATACATACCTGGTAATGAAAAACCTAAGTAAAAGTCCATGGTAGGTGAGGTCATGAGCCTTAAGGGTATAAAGCCTGCTCATATCTGACTAAATGCATATATTATTCCCACCAAGCTGCCCTGAAAGCACTACACTTAATGTTAATATTCACATATTAACGTTACTCTCACTTCTGGTTAGAGAAGCTTCTCTTTTCAGATGGTGATGACCACTAGGATGACCCAAAAGGCAACATAGTGCTGAGAAGAAGGAATGGAGGAATGCCCAGCACTGAAACACTTCTGTCACACCCTCCAAGGCTCAGGGACCATTGCGGAAGAGGGGGCAGATAGAATGGAAGAGCCAAAGGAAAGGTATGACCTCTTACAATGCAACTGCCCAGACAGAAATTGGCCTCGATATCCATGACCTTGCAGTGCCTAGCAATACTCTACAAGACCCTCAAAATAGAAGAAAAAGATGATGACATCAAATTAAAAGAAAGACTAATGGAGAGAGGGAAGGGATATGATGGAGATTGGAGTTCTAAAGTGGAATGGGGGAAGGAGAGGGAAATATCATATGTTTTATGTATGTAAGTATAGAAGGTGTCAATAAAAAAATAATAATTAAAAAAAAAAGAAATTGCACCCAGATGCTCAACAAGTACCTGTTATATGCATGGTCACAGAAGTACCATTCAAAACAGCCTGAAAGTTAAACTATCCAAAATGCCCATAAATTGATGATGGACAAACACAGGGATATACTTATGTAGGGGAATAATGTACAGCCATCCAAACATGAAATGCTGACCTAGGGCATGTAATAACATTATGCTATGAGAAAGATATTAATCACCCAAAGTCACAAATCATATGACTCCATGTATATGAAGTATACAGACAGGGAAACCCATAAAGACAGCACAGATTATATTTATATTTTCCAGCGCCTGGAGAATGAGGAATTGGGGTTTCAAGGTGAATGGGATTCCCGCTTGGGAGTGTTTTGGAAGCAGTTAGAGAAGGTGGCTGTACAGCAGTGTGTATGTATTGAATTGCTCCTGGACCGCTGACTTTAAATTAGTTACTCTTATGTGGACTATATTAATAAAAGCTAATGTTACTTTAAGGCATTTTGTGTAAATTCCTATAGCTAGTTCTGAGGAAAACAATAATTTATACTCACGCTTTGTTTCTGCTTTCTCCTCAGACTGATTTCTAGGGTCATTGTTCTAGAAAAATCACATGCCATGAACCCTGATGACTTTTAAGTGACAAAGTCGCATACACCTTTCAACTCGACTCTCGTAACTGATACCACCACAGTCCACTCCCTCCTCCTTCAGTGGCCTCCTGTCTTGATGTTTCTGGTGTGCATTGCAGCTGTTCACCTTTCCTCTAACTACTCCTCCCTCTCTTTCACCTGCCTTCTTCTTGTCTTTCTTAAATACCCACACTCCTTGGAGTCCAGTCTAGAGATGTGCACCCTTCCCCACCACTGAGGGACTCTCCATGGTAACCAGTGACACTTTTATAGCTTTGTATGTCACCATTTCACATACATATATCCAAAAATCTATAGCTTGACCTGAGATTCAACCCTGAAGCTCGTGACCCTGAGTTCCACCTGACTAGTACACGTGTTCACGTGGGCATACTTAACAACAACGATAAACCCAAACCCCCGTTCACCATCTGATCCCAGAGCCTGCCTACTTACTCCTCCTTCTGCTCCAATGACAATTTACCATGTTTTATCAAGTTGCAAAGACACAAAGAAAGAGATCATTAAGACATTCCTGAATTCCACACCAGCTATGACTTCAGTATTTTCTGTCCCCACCAAAGGTTATGTTGAAGCTTGCTCTCCAATATGGTGGTATTGAGGCCGTTAAAAGACACATCATTAAGAGGAATTAATGACTTTTCTCACGGAAGTGAATTTTCATTTTCCGGGGATTGGCTTGACTGTGGTGAGACTGGATTGCTGTAGTGGAAAGCAGCCCACCTACCAAATCCTTTCACACATTACCATGACCTGCTCTCCCTCTGCACCATAAAGTGGGCAGCACATATGAGCAGATGCCAGCACCATGCCAGCATCACTGGGGCCTCCACAATTATGAGCAAAGCAAACAGCTTTTATATTAATCACCTGGTATTCTGTCACAGAAAAAGGACCGTGATGATCCCCTTAGAATTCTTGCAAGTAAGCAAGTCCATCATTGCAACATTTTCCTCCGATTTTTAGTTCATCTATTACCATCTCCTTCCCATCACTAGTACCTTTTTTATTTATTTATTTATTTATTTATTTATTTATTTATTTGCTTGTTTATTTAAGAGAGAGAGAGAAAGAGTCACAGAGAAAGAGAGAGAGAGAATGGGCACATCAAAGACTCCAGCCACTACAAACGAACACCCCTTGTGCATCTGGCTTAAGTGGGTCCTGGAGAGTCAAACTGGGATCCTTTGGCTTTGCAGGCAAATGCCTTAACCACTAAGCCATCTCCCTAGCCCAAATAATTTATTTTTTTTTATTTATTTGAGAGGGAGAAAGAGAATGGGCACACCAGGGCCTCCAGCCACTACAAAGAACTCCAGACACATATGCCACCTTGTGCATATGGCTTCATGTGGGTTCCGGGGAATTGAACCTGGGTCCTTTGGCTTTGTGGGCAAGCGCCTTAACCGCTAAGCCATCTCTCCAGCCCACTAGTAGCTTTTCCTTGAATTACTGAAAAGTCTCCTAAACCATTTTTTTCCTTCTAATTCTCTCCTTCCATCTAATACCACATAGCAGTCAGCTCATGGTTCCAGAAAATGATTTTATGACAAGTATGCGTCATGTCACTTCTCTAATTAAAACCCTGCATGGCTCCCAGGTGCTCTTGAATAAAGTATAAGTGTGCCTTTTATGATACAACCCTAATTAATTCCACAATTTCATCTTCTCCAATGTTCCTGTACTCCACTCAACCAAAAAACAAACAGAGAAAGTAAAACAAAGAAAAAAATGCAAAAGCCAATCCAAAAATGAGACATACAGGGGGACTCGGGAGATGGTTCTGTTCACAAAGTGTTAACTGCACAAGCGTGAGAACCTGGGTTTGGACTCCCAGCACCTATATAAAAGCCGGACGTAATGACAAATGCCTGTAATCCCAGTGGGTAGCAGGAACAAGAAGACCCCTAGGACTTGCTGGCCAGCTAGGTTAGCCAAAGCAGTGCGCTCCAGGTGGTGAGAGAAGCTACCTCAAAATATAAGGTGGATGGGCTGGAGAGATGGCTTAGCGGTTAAGGTGCCTGCCTCCTAAGCCTAAGAACCCGGTTCCAATCTCCAGGTCCCATGTTTAGCCAGATGCAAAGTGACACAAGGGCACAATGCCGCACTTGCCCACAAGGGGGTGCACACATCTGGATTTCATTCACAGCAGCTCAGACTTCTTGGCGCGCCCATTCTCTATCTGTCTCCCTCTCCCTCTCTTTCTGTCTTTCTCTGTGTCTCTCTCTAAAAATAAAAAATAAAAATAAGGTGGAGCTGGGCATGGTGGCACACTCCTTTAATCCCAGCACTTGGGAGGTAGAAGTAGGAGGATCGCCGTGAGTTTGAGACCACCCTGAGATGACATAGTGAATTCCAGGTCAGCCTGAGCTAGAGTGAGATCCTACCTTGGAAAAAAAAAAAAAAAGGAAAAAAATAAGGTGGAGAGTGACAGAGAAAGACACGTGACACAGCCTCTGGTCTCCATATGTGCACACAGACACATATGTGCACACATACAATCAAACATGCACACACATGCATATTCACCACACATACGTATGCACATACACAAAAGAAAATGGAACAAGGCTGGGGAAATGGCTCAGCTGTTAAAGACACTTGCTCTGCAAATCCACTGACAGGAGTTCTGATCCCCAGCACCCACATAAAGCCAGATGCACAGTGGCACACACATCTGAAATTCCATCCTGCCTAATCATTTCCTCTCCTGGACACTGCACTGGTCCCTTTGTGGTAGTATGTCCTGAAAAAATATGATGATTCAAGAGTCTCCTTCACTGGGATGCAGAGTCAGGAGAATCTCGAAACTTGTGGGACAGCTGCTCTGGCCTTCCCAGCTGCTAAAAAGTGACCGAGACTCTGTCTCAAATAAGTTGGATTGAGAGAACCAATGTTCCAAGGCTACTCTTTAACCTCCATACACACACCATAGTGTGCCCACCCCCATATACATACACACACACATCACATACAAATAACAATAAGAAATATGAGCTGGAGAGATGGCTTCGCGGTTAAGGTGGTTGCCTGCAAAGCCAAAGGACCCAGGTTCAATTCCCCAGGACCCACACAAGCCAGATGCACAAGGTGAAGCGTGCATCTGGAGTTCACTTGCAATGGTAAGAGGGCCTATCATGCCCATACTCACACTGTCTCTTTCTTTCTCTCAAGAAAATAATACATAAAAGAATTTAAAAACAAATAAGACACCTCTTCTCTTGCCAGAAGTATCAAACCATCTTTTGGCCATTGTGTAAATTTGTCCTACCAAATCTAGTCTTAAATTCAGAAGCACACAACATGGGTCCCTTTATGTATGTCCTGAGAAAATAAAACGACCTCACAGATCTTCCTTTGCACAGTTCAGCTCATTTACCTCCCCAGCATCTCTGACTTCCTCCATCTCAGTGAACATCAAGAGAACTCACTGTCATTAGGCAAGACCAGAGTCACATTTATATCAAAACCAACAGGGTTCACACATCACAGATAGAAGCAGAGCTGCTGAGCTTCCCTCTCATGTTGTGAGTCACCTGTGTTTATATCGCCCTGAAACACTCGGCACTCACTCACTGAAGGCCCCATGCATGCATTTAGTCAACAGAGCCTCTGCCTTGTATCAGACACCATGCCACATATGTGGGTGTTTGTCAGTAACAAACCCCAGGTCCCTTGCTCCAGGGAAGAGAAACAGTAAGAGGCACGTGGCAACACAAGAAGTATATCTCGGTTGTAGACAGTAGTTGTGTGGAAAAGCGAAGGTGACCAGTGTAGGGGAGTTTTGGAGTGCGGACCCGCTGCTCCCAGAATGGCGTTACCCTCTCTCATAAGTTTCCAGGATTCAACTGATGGAAGAGCCGCTCCCCAAGCCCAGGTTATATTCCCTCTTGTCCCTCCAGCATCATTGGTGTTGCGATGGTTTAAATGTGAAATGACCCTCATAGCCTCGTGTGTTTGAAAACTTGATCCCCAGCAAAGTGGTTGATGCTGTTTGGGAAGGTTATGGAGCCTTTGGGGGTGGGTAGAGCTTTGCTGGAGGGCAGGTGTCTTTGAAGGACTTGAGGTGTTACAGCCCAGGCCTGATTACTGTTCTCTTTTCTCTTTTTCCTTTTCTCCCTCCTTCTTGTCCCCCTTCTCTCTGTCTTTCTCTCTCTCCTTCCTCCATATTTATGTGCAACGTGACACTGACGTCCCATTCCTGCCATGATAGACTTTACCCTCTGGAACTTAAAGCTAAAATAAACCTTTTTTTCCATAAGTTGCTTCTGGTCAGGTATTTGATGTCAGAAACAAGAAGTAACAAATACAAGTAGCCTTTACAGTCTTTCTGTCACTGAATTTAGTCACCTTATTATTTATCTACTTCTCTAAAAGGAAATAAATATCTTGGGGGAAATAATTATGCTGTGTGTGTGTGTGTGTGTGTGTGTGTGTGTGTGTGTGTGTGTGCATGCACACACATGCATGCACATGTGTATTTTCTTTATATATAAGGGTCCATACAGGTAGAATAAATGAGTTTTATGAATAGCTGAGTGACAGGAATATGGTCTTTTTGGAAAACAGTTCAGCAGTTTCTTAAGAAAACACAAACATATAATTACTGCACAAACCAGCAATTCCACTCCTAGGTTTCTACCCAAGAGAAATGAAAATGCATGCCCACACAAAGATTTGTATGCAAATATTGGTGGCAGCATTATTCACAGAAGCCCAGAGTGGGAAACAACCTAAATGTCCATCAACTGGTAAATAAACTGTGTGAGACACTCATGGCATAGGAAGTTACTAATATCAGAAAGGAACAAGTGACCAGCACACGCTAAGCCATGGATGAGCTTTGAGAATACTGTCCTAAGTAAAGACACACAACACCACACTGATTTTATGACTCCATTTGTGCAAAGTCTATAAAGATGGGAAGTGAAACAGTGCTTTCTTGAGGTTGGGGATGAGGTGAATGGTGAATGGGCATGAGGGATCATACTGGGAGAACCATCCTAAAAGTGGTTTGCTACAATGGCCAGACCAGTCCGCAAATTTGAATAAGGGAGCTCTGATGATGCAACCAAGGTGACTCAAGAAAGCTGTGGTTGAAAACATGAGATACAGCCAATGTGAGTAAATCCATTTTATATGACAATGAAACTTGGGAAAAGGCAAAATATGAGTTTGTTTTTGACGACCCCACTTCTGACTATGATTGGTCCAGTCTTTCACATACACTGAGTTCATAGTCACCATATTCTGTAGTTTAAACTTAAGTGTGTATTCAAGTTGGGATTGCAGGCATTTGACACATCAATATTTTATATAAATTTGCCATGCTTCTGACATTTTAAAAATTAAACTAAAGCAGGGCATCAATGTTTAATGTTTAAATAACAGGTTACAGCAGCTTTTTAGGACAGTGAAATGTTGTGTGTTTTTATAGTGGTGGATGCATGCCCTGATACTTTTTTGTTATTGTTGTTTTGTTTTGTTT
This sequence comes from Orientallactaga sibirica, assembly GCA_036365145.1. NCBI lineage: Eukaryota > Metazoa > Chordata > Mammalia > Rodentia > Dipodidae > Orientallactaga > Orientallactaga sibirica. Next base: position 5,638,864 of record JAEOAD010002133.1, read on the forward strand.
TTGTTTTTTAAGGTAGGGTCTCACTCTGGCTCAGGCTGACCTGGAATTCACTATGTAGTCTCAGGGCGGCCTTGAACTCTCAGTGATCTTCCTACTGCTGCCTCCCGAGTGCTGGGATTAACAGCATGCGCCACCACGCCCAGCCCCTGATACTTTTATCTAAACACACAGTATGTTCAACATAACAAATGAACCCTGACAGTAGCTATGGACAGTATCGTATCTGTCTAACTAGGTGTCAAGGTAAGTTTACCAGTTATTACATATGTGCTACTCTGTGGAAAATGGTGACAAAAGAGGCTGAACGGCGGGGGTGTCCATGCTTGTACAAGGACCTGGAAGCAGTAGTGGATCTCTGTATATGCTGCCCAAATTTGCTAGAAACCTAAAAAAAAAAAATAACCTCAAAATAAGATCATTTTAAAAATAACCAAATCTATGAAAGATAAGTCAGGTGTATTACAAGTTCAAGGCAAAACTAGGCTATAGAGTGAATTGAAGGCCAGCTTGGGTATTTTAGTGAGACCCTGTCTAAAAATAAAAGTAAAAAGAAAGCTGGGTTGTTATAGCTTGTCAAGCATGTGCAAGAACCTAGGTTTATTTACCAGTACCCAAAAATGCTAACTTTGACTTACAAATGCAAACCTAAGAATCCATTGTCATAATAATAATAATAAAGTTTATCTTTGAATTTGTCATGCTATGAACACCTTGCAAAATGGGCAAAATCACTTGATTTCAGATGTCAAAATATAGCAGGCCGATTTACAAAAATAAGAGTGGTGTATCTTCTACAGCTACATAGAGCAAAAGAGACCAAACCAGAAGAAAATGAACTGTAATGTGTGACTTTATTAATGTATTTCACAGTTAAAAGTAAAAGTAAGGTGCCCGGCGTGGTGGCACACACCTTTAATCCCAGCACTTGGGAGGCACAGGTAGGAGGATCGCCATGAGTTCGAGGCCACCCTGAGAATACATAGTTAATTCCAGGTCAGCCTGGGCCAGAGTGAGACCCTACCTTGAAAAACAAAAAACAAACAAAAAAAAAAAAGTAAAAATAATATTATCTGTCTTCAATGAAACTATATTTCCTTGATTCCAAGAAACCTATTTTTTTGCCATCAAATAATTATAAAATCAAAAAGCACCTTAGCATCTGTTCTATTTTCATTGTAAAGTTTCCCTCATAAAAATATGTTGTTAAGTAAATTGTCTTTTAATTATATTTTTTAATTTGAGAAAAAAATTAGATTAAAAATATAAAATAAGGGCTGGAGAAATGGCTTAGCGGTTAAGGCACTTGCCTGCAAAGCCAAAGTACCTTAGTTCTATTCTCAGGACCCGTGGAAGTCAGATGCATAAGGTGGCATATGCATCTGGAGTTCATTTGCAGTGGCAGGAAGCCCATATATTCTCTCTCTCTCTCTCTCTTTCTCTCGATCGCAACTAAATAAATAAAAAAAAAATAAAATAAAATAAAATAAAAACTTCTCTGTAATATGATTTTGTGTTTATAAGTGTGTATGCATTTGTAAGACTGACTCACTTTAACCAAATTTAAGAGAAGTTACCTAAATTACTATCAGAATCAGAAGCTGAAAAACTTTCCATGTTTCCAAATACACCCATTGTTTTCTCAGTTCTTCCCTGATATCTCCCACACATTAGAGAGAAAAATAAGATCTGAGCCCAACTCAGACAGTGTAGAACAGTTGTCACTGAATTTTCAAAGCACACACAGACTAGTGACCACGAGAAAAATCTGAACTCCAGTTTCTGAAATATAAGTCAGAGGTAAACTGAGATTGAATAAGAGATAAGATCAGTTGTCAAGTTCAAGTCTGGCAGAGTCAGTTTCCCACAAAGCAGGTGGAAATGCAAAATGAAATGAAGGAAGCTGGGCCAATGCGAGAGCAGCACGTTTGTCCTTTGACTCAGAGCCCCACTTCTGAGGTCTGCCCTACATAGATCTTGGAGGACTGGCGTGATGCTATGAACTACGGAGCACTATATGTATTCATAGAAGATTACAAAGAATACCCACGCACCCAGCACTGAGCTAAAAAGCAGTGACTCCTCACTTGAGTCTACAAGGTAACTAAAGTTAGGGTGGAAGCTTGGCACCTCTGAGTCTATTTTGTGTCTCTCTGCTTTCACCTTGTCCCCTGCTTACCTCTGCAGGTCAGCATATTATTCTTTCAAGGAGGGTCTGTCTAACCTATCTCGTCCTCCCTCAAGTCTGAAGGGGCAGAGATAACTCATCGTCTTGTCTTCAATCAGCTTGCATTCCAGGAAGAACAAAACTTCACAGGATAGACAACCCATCCCAGATGAGGTCAGTTATCCATTAGGACAAGGCTGCACCATGGAGCAGAAGTGGTCTCCTGAGAGCCAGACTGGCCCCTCAAGAGGTGACAGTGATAAGAACTTCTTTGAACCACTGTGCATAACCAGAACTGACAACATGACCAACCAGAACTGTTTAATTATGCAAACCTCTTAACCCCTGCCCCATTTCTTCCTTTATTTAAACATAAACCTCATGTTATTACCCCAAAGACTGACTTAGAATCACTGGACCCTTTTATCCATTTCTCTTCCTAATGTGGCCACACTGAGGAAACTTCCTCTTTTCCATTTGTCACAATTACTTGACCCTTGATATATAAAGGACAGTTGCTTGGTTTGTTGGGGCTACCAAATACCATACTTTTAAAAACTCTGGTTACATACACCTTTACTATCAGTGAACAATTGAATAAACTGTGGCATCCACACACAAAGAACTGTGAACAGTGACATATACACATGTTTGGAGTGCTCTCTAGAACGGAGGAAGAGGAAATGTGAGGCAGAGTATAATACACAGAGCTTGTAAAATTTGCACATGATGAAGAGGAAGAGGTGTGATTCAATACGCAAACTCGCTGTGATGGTTAATCTCTTGTTGTTGAGTTGACAGGATTTAGAATTACCAAGAAAACAAATTTTTTGTGACCTCTGTGAGAAGTTTTCTAGACTGGATTAGTTGAGGTGGGAGAACTCACCCCAACTGTGGGCAGATGGCTTTGTTCCTGGGCTGGAGAAAACCAAAAAAAGCTAGCCAGGCATTCGTTGTTCATGGCTCCCTCCACTTGTTCCCTGCTGATGTGATGATGTGACTCAGACTTCCAGCTTCTGCTGTGTTTGCCTCCTGCCATGATGGATTCCCCTCAAAACTATAAGCCAAAAAATAAACTTGTTCCTTCCTCAAGTTGCTCCTGGTTGTGTATTTTGTCCCAGGAATGAGACACACTTGCTATATCGGTATAAAAAAAAAGAAGAAGCAGTAGAAAAAATAATTCCAAGAGTGGGGAAGGAAGTTGGCAGAGGAATGCAAGTTTTATAGAGACTGGAGAATCCCTGGGGCTCGTGGACAGATGGCAGCTCTGGGTTGAGGGAGACCCAATCTCAAGGAAATGTGCAGATGTGTGTAAGAAAAGGCCATCAGGCCATCTGCTGGCCTCCACATGCATGAACATGGATGTATGCATCCTCACACATATGTGCACATACCACACAAAATAAATAAAATAAAATAAAAACAACAAATATACTTCTTCAAATTGGAAACAAGGAATGAAAGCAGTTGAATGGAAACATGAAGATATCACACACAGACACACACACACACACACACACACACACATAATGATTCCTGAAGACCCCTAGAACAAGTGTCTCATGATTCATGATTAATAGAACATGGGATCAGAAAGGACGTAGGAAGATTAACTTGAACACCACCTCCATTTTGCAGGCAGCACCTGGGCCTGAGGGCAGCGAGCAGTGCCTGCTAGCACGAGGTTGTGACAAGTGCTACAGAACACAAGAAAAGGGACTTTTTGTTTGGTTTATTCTTTTATCTACCCTCTTCCTTCCTCCTTTTTTTTTCCTCCTTCTTTTTATGTACATCAGAAGCAGGCTTGACAGTGAGAATGCTTGAAACCCTTTTAAGAATATAATAATTTTGAAAAATACCAGATAAGTACTAATGCTGAGCACTCTACACATACCAGCGAAGTACTATTATTCAGAGGAAAATAGTCCTTTTTCTGAGCAATGGAACTCATTCTAACATAGTTATAAAATAAGGAAATTGGTCTGGGGAGGTAGCTTTGCAGCTAGGGTGCTTGCATGCCAAGCCTACTGGCAAGGGTTCAACCCTCCCTCCCCCAGTAACCACATAAAGCCAGATCTACAAAGTGGCACATGTGTCTGGAGTTTGTTTGTAGAAGCAAGAGGCCCTGGCATGCCCATGTACATGCATTCTCTGTCTCTCTCCATCTCTCTCTCTCCTACACACACAAATAAGTAAATAGTTTTAAAAATAAAGAAAATGATGTAATTGTGTTATATTCATAAGATGACAGAACTCAGGTCAGGGCCCAGAAATAAGTAATTTTAAACTTGAGTCACATTATCTTCTATGCCAACCAAGAGCAGAAAGACCAGAATAAGAGACACCACAGTCACCACATGCACAGGAGACTAACAATGGATATGGGGTAGGAATGTTGCTCTGCGAGCCACTTACTGTGTGGTTAGACAGAACACAGGACTTCTCTGAGTCCGAGCGTCACGGTAAAAGTGTACACATGGCCAGGTTCTTGAGGCTAAACAGAGCCAGCACCAATGTACACATACCATAAGGTTGTTAAACCATAAGAAAGATAAAAAAATTATCTTTAATACTTAAGAAATTCAAAAACAAAAGAGAAGGAATGACTCAGAGAAAGAGAGAAAAGGGCAGTGTTAATGAGCGTTCTGACTCAGTCTTCTGTCCTAGATGGAGCCCAGGAGCTGCTGTTTCTGTATCTCAGCATTTCCTTGTCATCTTTGCCTCAGGTTAATGGTTCTTCAAAGGTGTCAGAAAGCCCAAAAGTGTACTAAGATCTTCAGGTGCACATTGTTGCATTTGGGTTTATCTAATACTATACTAGAAATATAATTAGATTTTGATCCTAGGAGAACTTCTTCTTACAAATAATTTAAAATAGATATTCTACATGGAAAACATTTGGTGAGCTCTTCTGCCTAGTAAAAAAAAAAAAAAAAGACATTAATTTCCTATGGAATCCAAGATGCCTGACATTGATTCTAAATATAAACCAAAGCCCTCTTGATGAGACTCTTGATGGTTTTGAGGATGCTGAGCCTCAACCATGGAGACAGTGAAGGCTCTGAGGCAGGACCATCACTTGTAGATGATGTTGCTGGGTGACCCAGGGCACCTCCTGGTTCTTGGCACCCTGGGCAGACTTCCCATTGCCGGCAGCTGCATCTTTTGCTGGAGGGCTCCATGGGAACACTCTCCCACCTACATAGCTCTTGACTCATGACTGATGGGACTGGGGCTTAAATGCCCCAGATTCCCTGACGCTCTGCTGTTCAATGCCCAGATTGTGAGATTTTCAGAAGCACCTAAATCCCCCGTGTGGTTAACCCTTTCGTTACTGCAGTCATCATTTTTGACTCCCCCACTGTCTCTCACTCGTTATTCCCTCCACAGGGACACGCAGCCCTCTGGATTTGTGGGTTCCACATCCCTAGACTGCACCAACCAGATTTAAAATATTCAGAGAAAAAAAAACATGTCTACATTATGCAAATAGAATTTTCCCCTGTCATTCTAGATAAAATATTTAACAAAAGGTGCATGTCATTTACATTGTATTAAGTGTTATAAGTAATCGGGAAGAGATTTAAAGTATACAGGAGGCTTGTGTAGATTACATGTAAACACTACTCTATTTTGAACCTGAGCTCTCAGGTATCTTGGTAGCCATAGGATGTTCTGGAAGTTCCCAGCATACACTGCAGAACAATGGCATTTCCTGAATCACCTTCCCAATAAATTACTTGCACTCAAGCCTGTGTCTCAGGATCTGCCTCTAAGAAACCTATAGCAAGACGCCACTCTCATGGAAGAAAATGTTCTATCAACAGCACAACTGCTCACCCATACAATCCCTTTTTATTATTTCCTCCCTAAAACTACCGAAGGATACGGCCACTGCTCTACCAACTAGGCTCTCCTGCATTGGGGACCAAGGAGTTTCTGGCACCCCCCCCCACCAACACCTGAAAGTCAGCTCTCCTCGCCACTCCTACTTAGACTAACCCATTTTCTTCCTAGGGGATCATGTTGTAAGGGAAAGTATGCTACTATTTCCAAAATACCAACATAATCATTACTTTCAAAATGCCATTTTCAAAAAGGTTTAAGATGGAAACCTTGCCATTTGAAAGAAGGGTATGAGATGGTCTTCTGCAGTGTAAACCCTTAGCATGTGTGCCTTACACACAAGCCGTTCATGAGCACCCCTGCCCAGTCTCAACACCCTTCTGTGCTCCTGGAAGCCTGCACCCCTAGGGATGCCATCATTGTTATCCACGTAGGCCAGTCTCTTCAGAAACATAGTCCAACCAAAAGAACTAAACCATTAAGGGGAAGCAGTATGTTTAAGTGAGCAGAAAGAAATTTGATTAGCTATTATTATCATTAAATATCATCAAATAAATAATATATCCATCTAATAAGTTGTATGTGCCATCCATGATTAAAGTCAGGGAATAAAGAAACATCATATACAAAAATTTAAATATTATATCCCAATACTAGAATTTCAGTACTAATAAAAATAAATAATAATAAGTAAGGTTAATTCTTTTGAAATCATAGGCAATATAGTACATCATCTTGACATGGCATGACACATTAAATAAATCAAAGAACATTCCAGTCTCTCCAAGCTGTTTGCATGAATTTCACGAGTACCATTAAGATGCTCTTCAAGAACAAATAACAAAACTGATTCAAAAATAGGAACTAGACATTTCTCCAAAGATGTCTAATAAGCACAAAGAGTCTAGTCGTGGTCTCTAGTCATCAGGGAAATGCAAACCAAACCCACAATGAGATATCATCATGTCACACTCATTGGGATAGTGATTACCCAAAATAAATAAATACACAAATAAGTACGCCCTGATGAGGGTGTGGGGAAACTTGAACCCTTGGGTACTATTAGTGGGAATGTGAATAAGGAAAATCACAATGAAAGATAGGATGTCAGGCAGTTAGTGCCTTCAAAAAGTACAAACAGAATTGCCAACGCATTCAGGAGGGTTGAAAGCAAGGCCTCAAACAGACTATTTGCAGGTCTACGCACATAGGAGCATATTCCACAATAGCAAACAGGTAAAGGCAACAAGGATGCCCATCAATAGATGGGAACGGATGACCAAATGTGGTGCATGGATACCCCAGAATAGCCGTAAAAAGAAATAAGCTAAATGATAAAAGAATAAAAGAAAAATATTTTTTTAAAAAAGGAAAAAAAATGCCAGGCGTGGTGGCGCACGCCTTTAATCCCAGCACTTGGGAGGCAGAGGTAGGAGGATCACCGAGAGTTTGAGGCCATCCTGAGACTACATAGTGAATTCCAGGTCAGCCTGGACCAGAGTGAGACCCTACCTCGGAAAACCAAAAAAAAAAAAAAAAAAAAAAAAAGGAAAAAATGCTGATATGCCACAACATGGCTGAAACTTGAAGACATTACAGTAAGTGGAAAAAGCCCATCATAGATGGAATATTATTATGACTATGCTTATACAGTGGGCCTAGAGTAGTCAAGTTCATAGAGGCAGAAAGCATGGGGCAGGTACCAGGAACAGGTAGGAGAAGGAGTGGAGACGTAGTTGTTTAGTGTGTTGAGTATTTCAGTATCACAGGGGGTTCTAGAGATAAGTGGTAGGGTTGCTTGTGTAATAATGTGCATGTATTTAAATCCAGTGAATGCTTAAGATGGTAAGTTTTAAACATGTATTGAAAACAACTTTTAAAAAAATCCTTATTTGTCAGTAAAGAAATGTGAATTTGCCACCACAAGTTGAATGAGCTTCAAAGTGGGGGCAACGCAGAGCCTCCTATGCTATTGATGGCACTACCTCTTCCTCGGATGGCAGCTTCTCTCCAGCTGTCTCTTTAGCAGAGGAGGATGCCAAGGCCCAGAGGAGGTGGCTGTGGTGTCAAGGGGTGGCCTGCTTTCTAACTCTGAGCCCATGATGCCATTCCCTGGTGTCTTTCTTGAAGACCGTGTTCCACACACAATCCCCTAAGTTCTGACCCCTTCAAAACACTTAATCTAAAAATAAAAATACTTGACTGCATATAGCTTCTTTTTGAAGTGTGTTGAAACATACCGTGTGAAGGAATAAATACGGCAGCACGACAGATAAGCTTATCAACCAGCTTGTCGGTGAAAGCAGCTGTCACTGGCCCTCAAAAGAGCTCATATGCCCGAGGGGCAATAATTCTTCAGATAAAGACTTCTCAGGAAAATCCTGAGATCAAAGCAAAAGTTCAGCTCATCTTGCGTCCTCTACTGCTGCAGAAATGTATGCATGCCCTCACCTCCTACTTCCCCTTACCTCCAGCTCCAGTGGACAGGACACTGTGTTAAAGAACAGCAAAGGCCCAAGCCATGGCCGATGCTCTTGGCTGCTCACTAGAACTACATGGGAAAAGCCTGTTGCTAGACACTCCATATTCTTCAGTTGCAGGACACTGAGAAATCAAGCCAGAACTTAGCTGGAAGCCTCCTCCCCAGGACTAGCTAGTTATAGTCTAGAAACTGGTATGCAGACTGAAATGTCATCAACAGTCCTAACCGGAAGTGAAGTGGACCCTGCAAAGTACACAAACTGACCAACCATGCAAGACGTGCTCACAGATGCAATAGTGACATTGCCATTATTGGGGTAACCAACAGCTTTCTTGTTGAATTTGAGGCTGCTCCGTGGGGTCAGAATTCACACCTGGTGCTGAAAACCTAGTCAAAAGCCTGTGTCTAGAAAGGTCACGAACCCCTGGCTTTGGGGGGAAGGAGAGTGGAGCTCCTAGTGTTGTTTGGCTAAATAGCTATGTTGTGCCCATCGAGTTGTTCTCTCACAACTTAGGCTTGGGTTCATTGATGAGGGATACTCCCATCCCTTGTCAGAGCAGCTTCATTTGCAAATGGCCATGACTACTGAGGAGACTCAAAACTCATTAAAGTGCTGGAGAGATGGCTTAGGGGTTAAGGCACCTGCCTCCTAAGCCTAAGAACACTGGTTCCAGTCTCCAGCGGTTCCAATCTCCAGGTCCCACATTTAGCCAGCAATGCCGCACTTGACCACAAGGGGGCACACACATCTGGAGTTCGTTTGCAGCAGCTGAGACACTGCTGGCATGCCCATCTCTGTCTTCCTCTCTTTCTCTCTCTCTCTCTCTCTCTCTCTCTCTCTGTGTGTGTCTCTCTCCAAAAATAAATAAATAAATAAAAAATAAAAAGTTTTAAAACTCATTAAAGTCCTGAGAATACATGGCTGTTGGGTGCTCAACACTAAGGAGACATCTCTGTGACATATGCCCCTCCCCCAAGGTTCAGGGAATGATGCAGAAGAGAAGGAAAAAAGAGCCATAGGAGTGGGATGCTTTAAAATGCTACCTTTAGGACATGAGGTGGCCATTGCACTTATGACCTCACAGGGACTGTCATTTCCTGCCCAAGACCTGCATAGTATTGGGGTCCCTCGAGATATTGTCGTGGATGATGGAGAAGGGCAAAGAGAAACAAAAGTGATGCAAGTAAAAGAAGGACTAATGAAAAAGAAAGACATAGGAGGAGGGACAAACGAAGTTGATTGGAGTGGACATTGTCTCTATTATGTACATATATAAAAATTGTCAATAAAGCTTTAAAACAGAATACTCAGTATCTTCTACACCATTCCTCTGCCGTGTGGCTTAAAATTACTCTTCAGTCAGGACTGGTTGGTATCTTTCTAGAATCTCTAACACAGGACAGGAGAGTCACCAAAGGAAACCTTTTCAGGTCTTTGAAAATCCTTAGCCCAGTTGTTCTGTATCCTAAAAGCACAATACTGGAGCATGTTTCTGCCAAAGCATGCCTACATTGCCTTTCTTTGTCTATATCCCTCTCATGCCTTGATATCACTTTAAGTTGCAGTCAGTGTTCTCAAAATAGCTCAGAATTAAGTCAAGATAGTGTTCTTGGTCAAAGTTTATTTATAGAAAAATGGATGCACAGCGTTAACATCAGTGATCTCCCTGTCAAGATATACATATGTTAACATGTATATACATATATTAACATTTATACCCATTAATATTTATGGGTAGCAATTCAAATTTAAATTAGTATGTAGGGGTTTGTGATTTCCATTTCTTATCAGCAATTTGCAAGCATGTTAGAATAAAAGCAATCCTGATTTTAAGGTTGACTGGCAAATAAAGCTATATTTTCCAATCCACGAATCACCATCTTGAGATGAATTGACGCTGACATATCATATCTTGCCTTTTATAGACCATCAACGCAACACCTTCTCAGTCTCTTCTCTGACACATATTCTAGGTGGGGAAAAAAAGTTTACCAGTTTTTATAACTATTTGAATTGTCTTCAACACTGTTAAATGCTGGATTCTTGTTTAAGATACACTCAGCAGCTGGTTTTTTGCTAAGACAATGAATGTGGACTTCACATAAATGATAAGCCCATAATTCTCATTATCTCAGAAGCTTGTTAAGGGACTGTGAGGTTCTTGATCATTTTGTGATCAGATTTATATAATCCATTGATAAGTGATGTCAAAATTAAGTAATTTCCTCAATAAACACTGGTGTTTCCATGGCATCTTCTGCCTCTAAGGTCCAAAGGAGCTCACACAAGTAAAGCACAGATCCTCAGCTGTTTGCATTGTGGCTAATAAAAGAAAACACAAATGTTTTCTGGCCTAAGACAAGTTCATTTATTCATAATTCATTGATTAGTGATACTCCCATCCTTCGTCAGAGCAGCTCATTTGCAAATGGCTAAAATTTTTACTAAGAGGTAATTACCTGAAAGGTCTGAGAACTAATTCATTTTTTGTTTTCGTTAAGCTGATAATAAAGGTCTCTATACTCTGAAACTTTCCAGACCTTGTCCCATGAATAGAGAAATTCTGGCTTTCAAATTACATTTTTCTACAATGGCAAATTCTGCCTAGGCTACAAAAATATTAGATCTTTGCTATAAAAGACTCTCATGAAACTGACACTAAGGAAAAAACAAAAGCTGCCTTCCAGATCTAAGGTCTTCTGAAACTCACCTGCCATGGACATGCACTTAGGATGGAAACAGACAAGGTAGCTTCAGTCATTTTAACTCACAGATGTGCAACCATCCAGAGATAAGGGAGACACAGACAGGTGGGCTCCTCAATGGATTGAAAGGTATACAAGTGTATATTAAGCCAGCTACTAGCTTGCACAGCACACGAGCTTGCCTAAAATTTGAATGAACTAGAACTGGATGACTTAGCCAGTGGCCCCACAGCTCTGTTGAACTTGTGATGGACAAGCACACATGGTACCTATAAAGATTTACTTTACCAAAAATAGCCAGGTTTCTATCATTTTGTACAAAGAAATCAATACTAGACAAAACAAAAAAAAAAACTAAAAAGTAAAGACAGTTAATTAAAGCTTTTGCTCAATAGTCATGTCATTTTCCAAGACTCCAAAACTAGGAAATTATTCTCATTTTAGCCTCAAATTGTATTAGAGTTTGAATCCAGGAATTCACTTCAAATCCTGCTTTTTTTTTTTTTTTTTTTTTTTTTTTTTTTGTCATCTCCTAAGTGGGTTTCCAACAGTTCCTGCATTTGCCATATATTGCTGCTATATCAATTTTCTGCTATATTAGGATGCCGCACGCACATGCCAGTTTCTCTGCCAGCTCAAGGCCACGCTTTGGCTCCCTACTGCCTGCTGGATCATATCCACATCCTGTGTTGAGTGTCTAGTCCCCCACTGTCTGGGCTCATTCACCTCTGCAGAGAAGCCATGCAGTCCAGGGAAAAGAGCCCGGCTCTCGTGCTGGAAGAATTTGGTCTAATCCTGGCTTTGCCAATTACTTATTTGAGCAAGTTCCTTAAATAACCTGAGTTTCAGTAAAGTCACCTAAAGGTTGGAATAGAGGGCTGGAGAGATGGCTTAGCAGTTAAGGCACTTGCCTGCAGAGCCAAAGGACCCAGGTTCAATTTCCTAGGACCCACTTAAGCCAGATGCTCAAGGTGGTACATATGTCTGGAGTTCACTTGCAGTGGCTGAAGGCCCCGGGACAACCATTCTCTCTCTCTCTCTCTCTCTCTCTCTCTCTCTCTCTCTCTCTCTCTCTCTCTCAAATAAATTTTTTTTTCTAAAAACTATAGGAATAGAAAAATCTACCTCAGTCAGTTTTAGGAAAAATCAGTGCAATGGGTTGACACAGTTCATTTACATTTTGCTTCCTGTGTTCATGTTGGTTCTCAGAGTCAGTTGCCCGCCCCCTCCTTCTACTCCTGAAACTCCTGATAAAGCATTATCAAGGATGGGAACTGTTGTGTGACACCTGTGTAGAACCATGGGACCTTTCTAGAAAATACAAAACTGCATGCATTCTTTCCTGTATCTTTTTAAAAAAATTGTGTGTGCATGCTTGTGTAGGTGAGTGGGCGGACACATGCTATATGTCTCATGAGGAGGTCAAAGGGCAACTTCAGATGTTGGACCCCACTTTCTATTTTGTTTGAGACGGGGCTATCCATGTTCACATTGTTCACTGCTGCGTTCAACAGGACAAATGGCCTGTGAGCTTTCAGGCGGTTCCCCTGTCTCTGCCTCCCTTCTTGCTCTAGGCATGCTGGGATTTCAGATTAGTGCTACAGTGTGTGGCACTGTGGGCTGTGAGTAGGCTCTGGCAATCTGAACTCAGTTACTCATGCTTGTGCAGCCATTAATTCACTTAATTCACTGAGCCATCTCCCCAGCCCCTGTGTTTGTTTTTAAAAATAGAAATAGAAACCCCATTGATGAAAAATTATTTTTTATATACGTATATACTTATTATTCTTATAAACAACTCCATCTTTCAGAATTCTCCCGGGAAATGCTAAAGTTTCATAATTCTCATTTATGTTTGAAATAAACACATATAAACAAAGTGTCTATTAAACATGAGACACTAAAGTACTAAAGATGTATGCCCACAGTCTATACCCATGGCTTTCCCCTATAGATGTTATGATCAGAAGACAAGAGTCTGACACGCATTCAAAAAGAAGGATGTGTCTTATAATAAAGATACTGTAAGAGGGCTAAAGAGATGGTTTAGCGGTTAAGGTGCCCACCTGCCAAGCCTAAGAACTCCCATTCAATTGCCAGGTCCCACATTTAGCCAGAAGCAAGTGACACAAGCCCACAAGGGGGCACACACATCTGGAGTTCGTTCACAGTGGCTGAAATGACCCTGGGGCACCCATTCTCTCTCTATCTCTCTTTGCCTCTTCCTCTCTCCCTGTTTCTCTCTATCTCTCTCTCTCAAAAAAAAGTAGTGTAAGATGCTCAGACAGGAGACAAAGATGGCCAAATTTAGGTCAAAGGATAACACTACAAGGAAAAAGGACTATTAAACTAATATTTGATTTCTATAAGGAAAAACAAGCTTGTTGAAATCATATTGGGAAAAGTCTTCAGGACATAGAGACATAGTTTACTGAGCAGGGACCTTCCATGGACCAAGGCTTAGGATAGCTGGCACACGAAACAGCTAAGGCCTGTGTTAGGTGAGGAACACTAAGAAGGAAGAAGAGAACCAGTTGAAGTGACCCCTGAGCCAGGAAGTGGGTTTGGACTTTGTCTTAACGACAAGGAAAAGTGAGAGTGTGGCTTTAAATTCTGGGACTTTTACTAGCTGTGATGTTTGTGACTGTTAACCTTAGTCATGACGTGCAAAGATGGGACATACAACCACATGTGACCTGAGGGGTCCAGGAAGAGGGAGAGGAGGATGCGGTCCAGGGAGAAGGAGAGGGTGATGTGGTCCCTCCCTCCCTTACTCTCTCTCTCCGCACTCTCTATCTTTCTCCAATACCAAAGATTTGACCTGAGCTTCATGTATGCTAGCTAGGAAATACTCTACCACTAAGCTAACTCTATAGTCATTTTTACTTTCATATTTGGGGTGTGGGTGTGTGTGTATATTTGAATGTGTAGTAGGTATGTGTGTGTGTGTGTGTGTGCATGTGTGTGCAGATGTGCACACCTCATGCACACATGTGTAGGGGCCAGAATATGACATCAGGCATTCTCCTCTATCGCTCTTTGACCTTCTTTCCTTGAGACAGAGTCTCCCACTGAATCTGGGCCTTGTGCCATGGTTCAGTTAGCCCCACTGATCCTGCTATGTCTGCCCCACTCAGGAGTATGGTTACAGGCATCCACAGCTATGCCTGGCTTCTTACACTGGTTCTGGGGATGAAATTCCAGTCCTTATGTTTGCATAGCAAATGTTCTTACCCACTAAGCCATCTCCCTAGCACCCTCTGATTTTTATTTTTTTATTTTGAAACAGTGCCTCACTAGACAGGCTGACCTTAAACTCATTCTTGTGGCACAGGCAGGACTTGAACTTGCAAACCTTCTGCTTTATCCTCCCAAGTAGCTGTTATTTCAAGACATAACTACCAGGCCTATACCACAGGACTTGTGTTTTAAGGAGTAGGTAAGAGCCTGCATGCAAAGTACCTCGTAGTCATAGCCTGTGGTATATGGTGGACTTTCCACGCTAGATGCCATTAGTTCTTCTAACTGGGGATATTTGGCCCCACACAAAATTACAAAGCACAAATTCATCCTCAACGCAGAAAGAGGGACAATAAAATAGTGAACTCACTAGGTTTAGGTGCCTTAGATGTTGAAACTAACTTTTCTTTTTAATTTTTTTATAGTTTTTATTTTTATTTTGGAGAGAGACACAGAGAGATAGGGAAAGGAAGACAGATAGAGATGGGTGAGCCAGCAACCTCTCAGCCACTGAGGATGAAATCCAGATGCGTGCACCCCCTTGTGGTCAAATGCGGCATTGCGCCCTTGGGTTACCTTGCATCTGCCTAAACGTGGGACCTAGAGATTAGAACTGACATTCTTAGGCTTAGCGGGCAAGCGACTTAACTGCTAAGCCATCTCTCCAGCCCTGAATCTAACTTTTGAAAGCAATAGACAGTAAATGTGTGTTTTACTATGAGTGTAAGTGTTCTTATTTCACAGATGATATTCACATAGATAACAGTTATGTGACTGCAATGAAGTACTAATTGGGGCCTTTTTTAACCAAAACAAATATGTAATTAAGATGTCAGAGAATGTGTATAAAGGATGGGGGAGAAAGAAATGAAGAAAACTAAAAATCTCCTCTGTGGAAGGGTTCTTATGTTATATACCATTAGCTAATTCACTACTTCCCTGGCCACAGAACATCCAGCTCGTTCTCAAACTGGCATCGCTAATCAAACCCTGTACGTTGTTTTCAATCTAGCCAAAACGCGTCAGGACAGGAGCCTACATATGTCTGAGGCTCTGTCTTGAGTCTGTTTAGACCCCTGCAGAAGTCTTCCCCGTGGAAGACAAAGATTCCTACAGACCAAAGTCAGAAGAGTCTCTCACCTTTCTGATGCCTCGCACCTCCAAGAGAAGCATAAGCCACAAGAGGTGATGGGGCCAAGTGATCCAAAGCTGCAGTCAGGTGGCCTCCAAGGGACTTCCTTAACATGCTAGGATATAGGGTCATCACTCAGAACATCCTACCCAAGCAACGTGATGGAGACGGTGAACATACTGCTTCATTCTCGGCAATAAAACCCTTCCTGTAGACATGCCATGCTCCATCAACACCAGTCGATCCGACAGCCTCCAAAAATTCCCTGGGACTATTATCACACAAATCCATAGATTCTGACATCCAGAAAAAGATGTAGGTGATAACTATATGCTATCATTACCCAAAAGCAAGCGCCTACACTAACAGGAAATAAGTAAGAGTTACTTAGTTGTTAGCCTTAATTCCCCTAAAGAAAGGAGCCGGATTTGTTTAAGGAAACCTCCCTTAAATAGTCCCAGGCTGGCTTAACTTGGATAAAACCATTGTGTATGAGATAAGATGAAGATGTATTCTGGAGCAAAAGAGAAGTAAAAGAGGAAGACATGATGGAAGGCTGCACATACTGCGTGGTGACTAGGGGTGACCCTCTATATGCATGACAGAGTTGTTCAACTTCACCAAATGCTGAAAGTATATTTTCACGGAATTTAAGGAGCTATGCACCATGCTTAGCATGGGGCGAAGCCAGAGCAATAGTACTGGGGACAGGGGTCCTGTGAGAATCCCAGGGAAGTGAGTGTATTCCACTGACATTATATCTGGATCCAACTTCACCAAATTTTCCAATGTACCCAGGGTTATATGGGCAACCACATTTTGGGGGTTTTATTTTTGTTTTTGTTCCCTTTTGTGGTAGGACAAAGCACTTTGGCTAGTGGCCAGTGACAATAAATTTATTAATGAAAACATTGTCCCACAAGCAATACGCCACACTTAAGAAACATTTGGAAAGTGACTTGCCTTGTAGCACTGTCCCTTTCAGTAATGGACAAACACAGGTCATTTGAAAAGAACAGCATCAGATAAATAGACATCACATAGGTAGTGTTCCCTGAACTAAGTAAAAGAACTTCATTGCTAGTCTTCACTATAGCACAAAGAAACTCAAGGTCTCCCGGGACCTACAGTGGCCTCTCCTGAGGTCAGTGACCCAAAAGTGTCCCCTGACTGAATAAGAACACCATCTTAAAATGTTTCTGTTCCCAAAGGGTAGCACAATAACTTTATTTCCAGCTCTTTTCAACAGAAGACTAGACTATGAAGCTGACCCCAGCTGCAAGTGGCTGTTAAAGGATAAAGTAGGCAACTGTCTTAATTCATGTTATCCACACATCACACGTGGGTGATTTCATGCCATCATGAACAATAGACACTGGTCACCAACCCAGGCTGGTAAACAGGTTAGCAATTCCAAACCAACCCACCTGACACACATCCGAAGGAAAGAAGGGACCAAGGAAAGAGAAGCAGAAATAGCTTCTCTGAACTGAATTAATTTATACCGTTAACAGATGGCAACACCAAGTCCCTTTTTCGTAGAGACCTCCGCAATGCAAAGTTCCCAGATTAAACGACAGCCATGTAAACCCCAAGACTATTGGGCTCTCGTGGAATAGTGACATTAACAGAACCCAAAAGCCTCCTGAGTGGGGATGTAAATTTGGAACCTCTTTCTTCCTTCCCAACCAGAGTAAGTCAAACCAGATGGTTTCTCCTCCGTAAAATACAGCAGAATAACCTACATATCCAGTGGGGCAGAAACAGGTTCTGTAACAAATCTGTTTATTTGCCATGCTCTACATCTCAGAAATCAAAATTCCCACAGGGATTGCCTGATGCACATTCTGGGACCCATCCTTCTGTGCAGCCTGGGGACAGGAGGAAGAGGGACAGGACAAACTCACCATTTGACTGCTGTACCAGTATAGCGATGACCCCTTCAGCACCACCCAGAACTTTTTCCATTTATTGCTCAGGAAAGTTCCTTTTTCCTTTTTCTTATACAGCCACCCTTGGCAGTCAGCGTGTCCCAGGTCTTTACATGATATCCTCCTCCGACTCATGGTGAAGAAACCTGCAACAGTCACACACAACACAGTAAGTATGACCCGGTGCTTGCAGCAGCGTGAATAACTACTTTTAGTTGCTTCCCAAGAGTTGGATTTTTTTTTTTTCACCAAGATTTATACAGAATGAATGCAGAAACAAAATCCATTTGTCTGTTTTATTTTTAAACATTCATTCAATGCTTAAAAGATAGGAGATAAGAGCAAAGAGGCAGTGAGAGTAGCATGCAAGCACCGGGCTAAGAATGTTATTCACCAACAATAAGTTGAAAGCATGAAAAATCCCCAGGCTGCCAGGCACTTTGTTTCCCACATGCAGAGAGTCTTCCATGAATAACAGCAGTAGTTATGCAATAGATGTGGAAGGGTTAAAGCCCACCTAGAAACCCAGTGACTTCCCGTCTCAGTGCCAGGTTTGCTAAGCTCTATTAACAAACCGCACGGGATTAGACCAAATGAATAACGTGTCATCTTTTCTTAAAATCAATCCAAAAATTAATCTGCCATCCACCTCCAGATATTAAATTCAGACAGACAGAAATCTGATCCCCAAGAAGGCTTACACACACACAGTAACACACACACACACACACTCACACACACACACGATAACGGGAATGAAGAAACAAAACCGATCTAATTACCTTGAGTTTTCTTCCTCTGCTTCTGACGCAAGGGAACCTGCTGAAAATGCAGGAAGGAAAGAAAAGAGGAAATTTCGAATTGTGTTGTAACATTTGTAAAGAAAGAAGGAGGGGGAGGCGGCAGTGTTTATGAGCAGGGTGGCTTCTAAAAAAACTCTCCACGCAGAGCTAAAGGAGAGCTACTAGCTGAGGCACAAAATGTGCTAATTAGAGTTGATATACACTGAGCTGAATCTGAAAAAAAATGCACAGCATTTATCACCAATGTTTCCTGTTTCCACCCACAAGCAGTCCTCATACTACTTCACCTAGGATGATAGCCCCATGTTCACTGAAGTTTGTTTTTTTTTTTTTTTTTTTTATAATCATACAATAGTTCATGTTAACATTTTTGTGAGAGTAGAAAGAATAGACCCATTTTATTTTAATTTCTGAAATTATGATGGCTTTTTAAATTAAAACTATTATAATCACAAACTATTACATGATCATATTGGACTAATTTCATAATCCTGTACCCATATAGGATTCCACCTAAATAATATGAATTAAATATCCCTGAAAAAAAATTCTTATCTCTTTGCTCGTGAGCTCAGTCAATCTCAAGTCTCCTAATCAAGAAGATCTTACTTGAAACTGGGCATGGTGGTGCATGCCTTTAATCCCAGCACTCGGGAGGCAGAGGTAGGAGGATCACTGTGAGTTCAAGGCCACCCTGAGACTACATAGTGAATTCCAGGTCAGCCTGGGCTAGAGTGGGACCATACCTCAAAAAACAAACAAACAAACAAACAAAAAAAGGTCTTACTTGAAGCCAATTTGAAATGTCTTTAATCCCAGTCTTTCAGAGGTAGGAGGATATTTCTCGAGGCCACCCTGAGATTACATAGAGAATAAATAAATTAAGGGACCATACCTCAAAAAACAAACAAACAAACAAACAAAAAAAGGTCTCCAAATATTCAAATAAGACAATATAGCTTAAATTTGACAACACATTTAGGCAACTCATGTAACATCAGACAATGAACAAAACTAGGGATACCAAAGAAAAAGCATGCTTTCAAATTCTTGTGTGCGTGTGTGCAGATACATTCATATTAGAGAGAATTTTTTAAATTTTTAAAAAATTTTATTTGAGACAGCAAAGGAGAGACAAAGTGAGAGAGAGAGAGAGAGAGAGAGAAGAATGGGCATGTGAGGGCCTCTAGCCACTGCAAACTCCAAACACATGTGCTACTTTGTGCATCTGGCTTATGTGGGACCTAGAGAATTAAACCTGGGTCCTTAGGCTTCACAGGAAAGTGCCTTAACCATTAAGTCATTTTTCCAGCCCCAATAATTTTAAGTAAATTTTACTTTTCTTGTACATCTAAGCTGAATTCCTTCATACTTAAAACCTTCCATTTATGTTAATAAGTAGACAATTCAAAAAAAATAGCCATGCAATTGAAAAATAGTTCTAAAAGTTATGAGAATCTTAGGAATTTTGTGATCTTCTAGATTCCTGTGATTAGTATTCTGTGTAACCAACTATTGACTTAATAGCTATTGTATGTGTTTCTGCTACATATTTGAAGAAGGAATAGGATCGCTATTAAAAATAGAATAGCATCTTTAAATCCAGAAGTTCAGGATTAATGAGGAGCTGTGTTGTGTCATCCAGGAGCAAGTCTCTCTGAAGCCACTTGCCTTATTAGAAAACTCAAAATACCTACAAAAAAAGTATTCAAGAGGCTGAAGCAGGAGGATGCCACAAGATTGAGGCCAGTATGAACTATAGAGGGAAACCCTATCTCAAACAAAAGGTAAATACCTTTTTTGTATATGAGAATTATAAACCTACAGGTCTCAGAGAGATGTATCAAGATCAAGATTTACTTGTGAAATTTTTCTGATCGCTAAAAATTATGTTTATATAATTATATACCAGTATATCATTGAAATAAAAGCAAATGACTCATATCTAATAAACAAAACTCATTTTTTAATTTTATTTATTTATTTGAGAGAGTAAGAGAGGGAAAGAGGCAGACACACACACACACAGAGAGAGAGAGAGAGAGAGAGAGAATAGGCACACCAGGGCCTCCAGCCACTGCAAACGAATTCCAGATGCATGGGCCACCTTGTGCATCTGGCTTACATGGGTCCTGGGATCGCACTGAGGTCCTTTGGCTTTGCAGGCAAGCGCCTTAACCACTAAGCCATCTCTCCAGCCCTTCATAGTTGTTTTAATGTTTTATTTATTTAATTATTTATTTATTTAAGAGACAGAGAGAGAGAGGCAGATAGCCAGAGAGAGAATGGGCACGCCAGGGCCACTAGCATAGCAAACAAACTCCAAAAGCATGTGACAACTTGTGCAGCTGGCTTATATGGATACTGGAGAACCAAACTTGGGTCCTTAGTGTTCGCAGGCAAGCACCTTAGCTTCCAGGCTATCTCTCCAGCCCCAAACTCACAATTTTTGAGAGTAAGCATGACTTGTGTTTCCTTTTGCAAAGATGACAAAGTTGAAGTTAAATGGTGTTCCCTGAGGAACAGGGGGCTGGTGATATCTGCACTGGCTATTTTCTGAGCATCTTTTCTTCACTTAGGTCATTGAATAATTTCTTTTGAAGACGAATTTTAAACAAAGATAGATGGGTGGCCATCACAGCATGCTAATTAAGTCTAAGCATGATTAAATTCATAGAAAGAGCCAGGGAAATAGAATAAGAATTGTCCATAGCCATTCCTAGAAAGCAGGAGTCACAGATGAGCAAGGTGAAATCACATCATTTTAAGCAAAAGGAATCATTTTCCAAAAGAACAAATGAGAGGCTCTGTCTAAGGGACAGAGATGGAGTCCACAAATGAAGACAGAGATGAGACATTCTGTTTGTGGCTTCTGAACTGGAGCCTGTGACCCTCCTCCACCCACTGTCTGTGGGCCCCTTAGAGACTGTGCAGTCTCTCCAGCTCCACCATCAAGACTTACACTGCTTCCAGGGAAAACTCCAAATCAAAGTGTGTCTCTATTTTGCCCAAGACCAGCTCTTAGTCTATAATTGGATTCTTACATCTAGGCTGAGTTGAGAAATGCACATACAAGCCTGCTCAATAGAGGCCCTCCGGCAGGGTAGATATTCCCTCTAAGAACTCACCTCATTCCTCCCTTATCCTGGTGGACTTACCCCTGCTCTGGTCACACTTGTCCCCAAACAAATTTATTGACTGGTAAAACTGTTCCCTTTGGCCAGAAACAGACTGTATATTGCAGAAATAACAAATTACAGCGAGTTTCAGTTTCCCCTTGACATATGTGAATTTTGAAACCTCAGTTGGTTTGTATGAGAGAATGAAAACAGTCTTTGAGAACTTCAATGAGTCTAAGTGACATTTTCCTCCTGACAACAGGAAGTGGAGCCCACGAACTAGCCAGTTGCAGGAACCTTAATGTGGCTTTTTCACTAGGTAGGTGAAGAAAAGCAAGCAGCCTGCCTGAGTGTTTTATGAGACAGATCTTATTACAGATATTCAGAGAGTAGTAAAATATTGTCCCAAATTGTTTCTTCCTGTTTGGATACTGTAGATAAAACAGACGAGTTATTCTAAAAATCTAAATATGCCCTAACTTGAATGTAAACTTTGAGAGGACTTTTTCATTGAAAATACATAACTTACTTTTTTATTGCACAAACGTACTTTTCTTTTTGCCATTTGTACAGATGGCTCAAAATTGTCATTTGGCCACTAGTCACTAAAAACACATAGAAATGTATAAGGGAACCCCTCTGGTGTTGAATGATGGGGTAAAACCCTACATTATAAGTAATACTGGCTTCTAATCCATAGGCTGGTTGTTAAATCTTGAAGCCCCTACTTACTGCATGGGGTATTAACATTCAGAATGAGACAGTTTGTCATTACTTCAAACTCCATAGAGATCAGTTCTTAAGCAAACATTCTACAGTGGTCTGCTGGACAAAGGGCATACACTGTAGGAGCCTGGCTTGCAGCGTCTCTTCAATGCAGGGCATGTAAGCTACCAATATTTTAACCACCAATCCACTGATATCCTTGAACTCATAGGCACCTGTCTCCACAAACAACTAATATGTTCACAACTGTCTTTTCCTCTGCCTGGAAAATGAACTCAATTTTTTAATAGAAATTGTAAGGCTTTTCATTAGTAAAAGCTTACCTATGAAAATGGGTTTTTTTTTAAAAACTGTATTTTATTTTTATTGATTTATTTGAGACAAAGGGGAGAGAGAGAGAGAATGGGCACACCAGGGCCTCCAGCCACTGCAAACAAACTCCAGACACGTTCATCCCCTTGTGCATCTGGCTTACATGGGCCCTGGGGAATCAAACCTGGGTCCTTTAGCTTTGCAGGCAAGCGCCTTAACTGCTAAACCATCTTTCCAGCCCTGAAAATGCATTTTAAACCTTACTTATTTTTTTTTTCAAAAAACTAATCACCTTAAATTTTATGTGGAATAAAACTCCCCCATTGAATCATGGAGATAGGTAGTGGCTATCTTAAGTTTGGATAAGACCACCAGAGAAGGTCTAGGGTGACAGAGTGGAAAAAGGCCACAGAAAAGGAGGCCCCCTTGGTGACTAAAAAGCAATATCCAAAGACAAAATCAGGAGACCAGAATCATGGAAGTGAGGGAAAGAATCCAGAAAAGGTGAGTCCAAGTCATCAAATGCTGCTGGTATATATTAAAAATAAGATCCGTTAGAGATCTTGGCAAATAGTTTCATTACTGTGTGGGACCATAAAACAAATTCCAGTGAGTTGTGGAATGAATGGGAGAAGTGAAATAAATGTGGCATTGGATACTACTTCTGCAAGAGTTTACTGGGAAGGGGCATGGGAGTGCCAGGAGGGCTCAGTGCCAAAGGATAAAGACTGTCACCTGTTCCTTCAAAACCACACTTCTACATGGAAAGCCATTATTGTGATCAGATAATGACACACATTTAGAAAACAATTTAATAGGACCGTATAACAATTCCTTGTACACTCATATTGTGAGTGTTTGAATGTCTATTTCTTCCTCCCCTTCTTGTTTTTTTAAAATATTTTCATTTAGATCCAGGCGTGGTGGCGCACGCCTTTAATCCCAGCACTCGGGAGGCAGAGGTAGGAGGATCACCATGAGTTCGAGGCCACCCTGAGACTACAAGGTGAATTCCGGGTAAGCCTGGACCAGACTGAAACCCTACCTCGAAAAACCAAAAAAAAAAAAATTTTTTTTTCATTTATTTATTTGCAAACAGAACGAGGCAGACAGAGAAAGAGACAGAGAGTATGGGTGTGCCAGGAGCTCTAGACACAGCAAACAAACTCCAGATGCATGAGCTACTTTGCATATGTGATTTACGTGGGTACTGGGGAATTAAACTCAGGTCATCAAGTTTTACAGGCAAGTGCCTTATAGCCACTGAGCCATCTCTCCAGCCCTCCTTTCTTATTTTTAAGAGAATAAAATACATAGAGAGTGTGTCTCTGTGTGTTCCTTCTCTTTTCCATTAAACTCTCATCCTCCCGAGGTGACATCCATCCTTCCTGTATACATTTTATCATATATAAACAATAGTTTAACAATACCATAAGCAATGTTATGAATATTGACAATTTCCAAAAATGTGAGGGGTTTTACTTTTTTTTTTTTTTTTGGAGTATTGATGCATGTAGCAGTAGCCCATTGTCACTGCTGCAATAAATGACAGTATGACAAGGAAGTTGTCCATTGATTCGTCAGTGTGAATCTAAGGCCTTCACAAGTGGCTCCACCGACTATAATATTGTGCTCAGCATCTCTGTGTGAGTCCCCTGGCTTGTACATGCCTACATTACTCTGGGCTGAGTAGTCATCTCAGCTAGAATTGCATGGTAACAGAGGATATGCATCTTAGATATTCCAAATTACTTTTGCAGTATCCCATTTATACTCCCTCCTGAAACATACAATTTTGAGTATCAACACTTGGCAATGTGTTTTGGTTTTCCTACCTCTGAACTTCAGAAACCTCTTCCTTCATCTCTTTTCATCTGTTTCTTTAATTTTTATCCTCTAGCAAATTTCTGCTTTTAATTTATAATCCTTATTTCCTAAATTTGCAGTCATGTTTTCCCAATTCATAATGCTGTTTATCTCATTTACATTTTCTTTGCTTTTTAATAATACATTTAGTACCATAAGTCTATTTCTGAACCTTACTTACATCTCCCTGCTTTCCATTCTAAATCATTTATATCTGCACTAGATATTCAAGTGTGTATTTGGAAGTTTCTTAACATGAGTGTTTGCTAAATTTGTCCTTTTGATTTCTAAATTCAGGACATCTTGTTTGGCAGACATGATCTTTATGATGTCAGTTGTTGAAATTTACCAGCATTTATCTATGACTTACACCACCAAATTTTGTAAAACTTCTATGCAAACTTCAGATTATTAATCCTCTTTCCCAAATCCTTAATTCTCTGTTTTCAGTTTATGTCCATATGACTTATTTTTATTTTTCCTTTTCTTTCCTCCTCTGACATGTTTTTTATTTATTTTATTTTATATATATTATAACAAGTTATATAGTGTTATCCCCTCACCCCAACTCCCATTACCCTGGAGGCCCTCCTCAGTGGGGTTATGGTATTCACTGTGGGGTCATGAAGGCCTTAGTCAGTCCCTAAGGGGAGTGAGGGACCAAGCCTCAGGGTATTTCCACCCACTCGGTGGCTCTTACAATCTTCCCCCTCCCTCTTCCACAATGTCCCCTGAGCCATGGCAGGCCTGTTGGCAGTCGGATTTAGTGTTGAGTTATTTGTAGTCTCTGGATTTCTGCTTTCACAGGTTTTGATCATTCTAGGTGTTAGCTGGATAATCTGTTTTATTTTACAGATGGTAGAGAAAATGGAAGAGAGCCTAGATCCATCAATAAGACAACTGACTGCCCACCATGAGACATGCCACCTCCGCCACATCCGCCAGAGCCCGGGAGAAACTGCAGAGGAAGCAACGTCAGGAATACTGGTCCTACTGCTAGTCTGGCATGTTTGTTTGTTTTTCCTCAGAGTTTGTGTCGCTAAATTCACCATGAGTCATAGATCAGCACATCTGAACTTCTGCTTCAAGGCTATTTCTTTGTTATTGCAGTTGAGATTTTTATTTTTCCATTAAAAACACTACCATCAGTGTCATTTGTCAAACATAAACTCATAACTCGTAAAATTCAGTTGTCATAAGTAATAAATATGACTATACATTTGATCAAGTTCTGTGATCACTTTGGTTTCATTGTTCACATGTCTTCCCATTAGATTCACCTTTTTTTTTTTTTTTTTTTTTTTTTTGAGGTAGGGTCTCGCTCTAGCCCAGGCTGATCTGGAATTAACTGTGTAGTCTCAGGCTGGTGATCCTCCTACCTCTGCCTCCTGAGTGCTGGGATTAAAGGCGTGTGCCACCACGCCTGGCTCTAGATTCACCTTTTTATTAAAGTTTTCAGTAACCTCCAATCTCCAGCCCCCAGTGTACTGCTTTCAATAATCTTTTCAACTGTTCTTTGTCTTGGTGTATATTTCAATATCCTTGTTTTACCCTCAAGAGTTAGTTGAGGTGAGTCTAAACATCATTTTCCTTGGATGAATGTTGAAGATTTTGATAATTTGTCTTTAGTGTCTGTGGTAGATAGAATATGGGTTCTCCAATACACTCAGTTATTTTATTAAAGTCTCTAACTTGGATTTCCAGCTGCCTGGCTGGAAGAGGTGTCATGGTGGGCAGATCCTGAGGTCCAGCCCTAAGGTGTGTTTGGGGGTGGATCTGATTTCCAGCCGAAAGTTGTGCAGAGAGTTTTTGAGCTCTGCCTGGTTCCCTGCTGCTTGCTGTCTGGTAGTGCAGGGTCTGGTGCTGGCTGGGTGGTTCTGTGGGGTCTGGTGCTGGCTGGCTGGTTGCATGTCTCTACGTGGATCTCTGAAAGGGATCCAGCTTCTTCCGCCATCCGTGGAACCTCTCCTGGATTTGTAAGAGTCAAATAAATCCCTTCTTCCCGTAAACTGTGTCTCTTTTGGAAGTTCATCCCAGCAACGTGAAGCTGACTACAACAGTGTCCATTTGATTAATATGGTTTCTGTTGCCCTTGTCTCGTTGCATGAAAGTGATCTACTCACACTTTCTCATTGTCCCTGATGGCCTGTAGTGTGACTACCCTGGGGGATCTAGTTGTATGTCTTTATTTATACATTGATCACCAGAGTGAAGTTCACACTGGATAGTCTGTGCTGTTTTCCAAATTCTGATTTCCTGCTATTTTCTTCATTCTAGCCCTTGTGATCTGCTATTAGAGATATGTTAGAAGTGACAGAACACTCTTCCATGTCTTTATTTTTTTTAACTTTTTTTTTAATTTTTTTATTATTTTTTGGAGAGAGACACAGAGAGAGACAGAGAGAGAGGGGGAGAGGAAGACAGAGATGGGCGCAACAGCAGTGTCTCAGAGAACGAAATCCAGATGTGTGCACCCCCTTCTGGTCAAGTGCGGCATTGTGCCCTTGCGTCACTTTGCATTTGGCTAAACGGGGGACCTGGAGATTGGAACCAGTGTTCTTAGGCTTAGGAGGCTGACACCTTAAACCTTAACCCCTAAGCCATCTCTCCAGCCCTTTATTACTTTTTAAAAATCTCTTCATCTCTCTATGACATATGTTCCTATGAAAACAATTATGCCGCTTCCAAGTTACTAATATTCTTTTTTTTTTTTTGGTTTTTCGAGGTAGGGTGTCACTGGCCCAGGCTGACCTGGAATTCACTATGTAGTCTCAGGGTGGCCTTGAACTCATGGCAATCCTCCTACCTCTGCCTCCCAAGTGCTGGGATTAAAGGCATGCACCACCATGCCCGGCCTTCAAGTTACTAATATTCTTTACTGAAAGTGCCCATGCTATAGATTGGGGTTCCTCTTTCAAAGAATATATCTTCTTATATATTTCTATTTTTCTTTTCAAAATCCATGTGTAGTTTTTCATTTGGGCCAAGTTTTTGAAAGATTCCAAACTATTAAAAAGATTCTTTGGACTACTTTTTTTTTGTTGTTGGTTGAAATGAACCAGAATTTCAACTTCAATTTAAAACGAAGGTAACTTCTAATTTTTTATTCTATTTTCTATCTTTCTCAACATAATTTTCAGTGTATTTTGACACTTGCCTTGCTCTGTGAAAACTGGTAGAACAGAAAAGCATAGACTGGGTGGCTTAAGTAACAAGTATGTCCTTTGGTTCTAGAAGCTGGGCTGTCCGAGATCAAGATGCTGCTGCATCTTGTGTCTGGTGAGAACCACTTCCTGACTTGCAGACAGCCATGCTCTTCTTATATCCTGGCACGGCCAAGAAGAAAATCGCCTTCCTCAAGTCTCTTCTTAGAAGGCAGCAGATCTCACCCATGAGGGCTCCACCCCTCATCTATGACCGCTTGGGGGCCACACTTCCTGAGAGCACCACATGAAATTATTAATATGGCAATGGGGAAGGTCACAAATATTCAGTCCATAACAATTTAAGTTTACAGAATTTCTCTCTCTTCCTCCTCCTCCTCCTTCCCCTGTCCTCCCTCTTTCCTGGTTTGTAGATTCTCTCTCCTTAAGGCAGAGCTATCCCTACCATCATAAGCATAATCAAGAATCTTGCACAGTCAGTCCCTTAACTGCCTGCAAACCAAATTTACTTCAGGATCTGAGCCTTTCTGTACCTACTTCCTCCCAAAGCCCTCTGTTGGCTGAATGTGTAACCTCGGCATTGGTGTGGCAACTGTGTTCTCTTTCCATCTGTGGGGGAGCCTCCATGTGCCATGGTCACGAGGGAGTATATCTAGCTCTCCCCACACTTACTAGAGAAATTTCCTTCCCCTGGCCCTGCATCAGAATACAAATGACTTCCTGTTTGCCCACCAGGCACTCATTAGGACCCAGGCTTCAGTTATGCCTGCTGCCTTTCAGCTCTGCTCCTCAGAGGGGGAAACCACGCCTTTGGCTCTGACTCTAACTTGCTGGTTTTCTGTGTGTCTTGTATGCTAGTGCTCTATGTTGGAAGAAGAACGGAACATGAAAGTGTGCACTCATGGCCGTCCTAGGATGGAAGTCAGAGGCTTCATTTATAGAAATTGATTCTGAAATCCTGATTGAAATGTCAAGCCAGTCCATTCCCGTGCTGGCAATACCAGCAAAGATCCACTTCCTCTTCCGACAATCCAAAATGTTCTCTATTCTGCCAAAGTTTTCTGGATCACTTTGCAGGTCCTCTCTGTAAGTGCCGCCTCCCCCGTTCTTCACCTAGTTAAGCTGATCCTTTGAGACCCATGCCAAGTGTCACTTCCATCATGAAGCTTTCTCTGACTTGAGAAAGCAGTTAGTTCTAATAATAATCTTTAGTCACTCCTTGTCATTTATATGTGGGTACTGGAATGACTGCATTATGCCCCCCCAAAGTTTTTCATACTAGGTACTATTTTAATCCTTCATTTCACAGCCTCGTGTTGGTTAACCCAGAGATCATGCATAACACGCACAAGCCAGGCCACCTGGTGTTTAATTACACGTTACTCAGCTTCTATCTCGCCACGGTGCATTGCCAGTGCCTCTGGAATAGATACGCTTCACTCCCATTTTGATGTGGATGGCAAGCAGTGTTGCTTTCATCCTGGTAACACTGCGCACCCAATGGTGCAACCCAGAACTGTGAAACTATCATCTCATTTGCCCTTTCTGTGCCCCACACATGTATTCCATCACTGATCTCAACACCCATCACCTTCCAGTCTCTTCCCTCTGCGTCTTCACTATTGCTGCCTTGTCACACCCTCACTAGTTCTCTATGACAATTACATTGTCCCTGGTCTCCGGTCTATACCTTCAACTGTCATGTAACACACACACCACTACAATTCTGTCTAAAAACACTTCAATGACTGACCAAGTACTTCAAGGTGGTATTGATGGCCTTGAACACGTCATACCTTCAAAATCTATCACACAGCCCAGTATGGCTACTTGGCAAGACAAAAAGGCCAGGTCCTGTGTCCAGTTTTACTCCCTAAGATACCCAGTGACACAACACAGAAGTCACGCTTCCTCTATGGGGTAGTTTGAATATATGTCCCCCAATATATTCAGTGTTTTATTAGTTATAGTTTGCATCTGCAATCACCTTGCTAGAGGCAATGTCACTGGGGGCCAGTCTTAAAGTGTTAATGGTGTGGGTTTGAGATTCCATTGTAAAGATATGCAAATGTGCCTAGCAGGAGTTCCTGAAGTGTGCTGTGTGACCTTTTGACTGTAGTTTTGCTCTGTGTGCTATGGTGGCTGGTTGGCTTTTGCTCTCTTGCCTGGTCCTGTGTAGAGCAGGCCACTTCTTTGGCCATTATGGAACTTCCCCTGGATCTGTAAGCTTCAATAAATAATATCCCTTCCTCCATAACTGTGCCTGGTCTGGAAGTTCATCTCAATGAACCTGAAGCTGTCTGCTACACTCTGCCAGTTCCCCATGGTGAGGATGTCTCGGTAGATGTGAACAGTCTGGGAGATTCAACAAATATCTGGAAAGCCTTCGACTGTTCCATTGCTCTGAGTGCTCACCAGCAAATAAGATCACCCAAATGAGTCAGCCTAAAAGCTTGGGTCCATGCTGATGTCAGCCAGCAGCTAAAGTTTCGGTTCTTTTCAGCTCATCTGACATGTGAAAAAAACTAAACTTCTCACTCCCCAGTGCTCCTCCCCCAAAACACACTGCCACATCTCTGGAGCTCACCTCCAGGTCCAGAGAGAGGAAGGGTGGTGCAGGTGTCACGCAGGCAGAAATCACAGGAGATAGTCACCGCCCATCATTGCTTAAAGACCAGGTACTGAGTACTTTGTGGGTAACAAGTGTGAAGCTTTCTTGGGAGGCCACCCCAGAAGTAATGGTTGAGATGAGCTCGCTCTCGCTGCATGGATGAGCCCGGCCAGCGGCAGAGAAGCCCAGCCATAACCTCAGACACCGATGACCACTCACATGCACCGCACCGAGACATCCTCGCCCGTGGAAACTGGCAAAGGAACCGTGACTTCCGTGTTGCTTCAGAAGAACGTTTCGCTTGACCTTTTGTCTTCTGGCAATATTTAGTGAAGGGGTTTTACTTAACAAAATTCCTTAGAGAAACACAGTCATAAAGCTTCGGCCTCAGATAATTCTAGCATCTCTTTTCCACTGGGGCCCTTCCTGAGAGTCAGACCACTTAAATGTTCTGGCTAAAACAAGAGGAAAAGATTTTGTCTATCTCATTCCCTCGGATGTTCGTCACTCTTAAGTGATCGCTGCTCTCCTTTCTTGGCTAAACATTGTGACTAAAATCTACTTAAGGTTGGGGCTAGAGAGATGGCTGAGCAGTTAAGACATTTGCCTGAGAAGCCTAAGGACCCAGGTTCAATTCCCCAGTACCCACGTAAGCCAGTAGCACAATATAGCACATGCACAAGGTGACTGGAAGCCCTGGTGTGCCCACTTTTTCTTTCTCTCTCTTCCTAAAATAATAAAATGAATAAAATAAATCTACCTAAGACTAATTAACTAACTGATTAATTGTAGTGAGAAGCTAATCGAAAAGAAAATGAAGCGATAGTAACTAATTTATAAAAATTTGTTAGTGACTCATAGAATGAATGTCTTGACAATATCAGCAACTACTTAGTTGGATGCTTAGATGTGTTTTAGGATTGTACCAAATCTAATAATTATGCTGAAGATTTCACAAGAAGTTTTGATTCAGATCCTTAAGGGGCACATATTCATTATTTCTTTGGGGCCATCATATATGAATTACAGCATTTGTTCATTCAACACTAGTTACTACACAATTATTCAGTGCCAAGGACCAGAGAGTCAGTGCCAAGCACTCTCTCACACAGTCTGCAGTCAAACATGGAAGAGGATAATTAAACAGAGGCAGTGAGGTCTACAGATGAATGATGACATGGGGTACAATAGAAACATGAAGGAGAGGGGAGAAGTGGGGAATCAGGGGAGACAGCCTGTGAGTTGATCAAGTCAACGTATAGAAAGATAAAGTCCAAACACAAGAGAATGTGAAAGAGCAATGTAGGTATCATCCAGTGTACGGCACAATGCAGGTCTGGCCCTAGCCAGACTGCATGGCAAAAGAAACCAGGAAGTGGCTTCTGTGAACACGGCGTCCTGCGCAGGCCTGGCATGACAACAGCTACAGTTCCATGCTCGCGAGAAACCTGCTACGAGATGATCTGCCCGGAGACAAGCTGTCATTGGTCACGAAAAGGGGACCACCCCATACAATGATTGGCCAGCCAAGCCCCTTAAAACCCCCTGCACTTCTTTGAATAAACAAGTTTGCTGCAGCTCACCCTCTGCCTGCTTTCACCCAACTCCCAGAGTCTGTGTCGTGATTCCACGCTTCTCACCCCCAACTTGGCAGAGACCCTGCCGTCCCTCCTGGGCTGGCCCTAGGGGGGACCCCAACAATCCAGTATAATCCAACACAGACTGAGGGGAGGATCTCACCCTGAGGGTAAAACTGTCACACATGGCTTTGTCAATGATATTTTAAATGACCAAGTTCATGCGAAGGCTAATGGGTAGCCATGGAGCCAATGTAAACTGTCAAGTGACACAACCAATTTGCATTTAAGAAAATTCAGGGCTGGAGAGAGGGCTTAGTGGCTGAGGCACCTGACTGTGAAGCCAAAGAACCCAAGTTCAATTCCCCAGGACCCATATAAGCCAGGTGCACAAGATGGTGCACACATCCAGAGTTCAATTGCAGTGGCTGCAGGCTCTGGTGCACCCATTTGCACATACTCTCTCTCTCCAATAAATAAAAATATTTTTTAAAAAAGAAAATCCACTTGATATTTGAGTGGCAGGTTGACTGAGGGGGGAAAGTGCAAAGATAAAAACCCGGTAACTTAAGAGATAGAAGCACCAGAACTTGGTGAGTAGATTACTTCTGGTTTTACATGCAGATGGAACTATAAGATTCCACTCTTTGAAGGAAAGAAAAGAATACTATCAGGGGTGGAGAGATGGCTTAGCGGTTAAGGCGCTTGCCTGCAAAGCCAAAGGACCCAGGTTCGACTCCCAGGACCCACATAAGCCAGATGAACAAGGGGGCACACTCATCTGGAGTTTGTTTGCAGTGGCTGGAGGCCATGGCATGCCCATTCCCTCCTTCCTTCTCTCTCTACCTGCCTATTTCTGTATCTTGCTCTCTCAACTTAGTAAATAAATAAATATTTTTTTAAATAAATAAAAAATAAAAAGAATACTATCAGGTCCTAAAGAATCCAGCTCAACAAAAAGTGGAATGCAATATCTAGTGAAACTTCAGATACTTCAAATATAGTTTTAAATTCGGAGCCCCATTTACTCTACCAGCATGCCTTAAGACCCTCTTCTTTGCCCTGTGTGATGTTAACTGCTCATGTTTGTACCCCAGCGCCAGGAAGAGTGTTCAGCACGTATAGCCCAGCAAATGTTAATTTAATGGAAATAAAGTGTAATTCTGGATGTGACTAGGTCAGATGTGTCAAACTGTTGGAAATGAGCAGCGCAAAAAAAAAAAAAATGGTCTCCTGTGCTACATTTTACTTAGGGAGCAAATGACAACAGAAAATTGAGCTAATTTTCTGAATGGAAAAAAAAATCAAGTAAGGTAACTTACTGAAAAGTAGCAGGAAGAAATGCTTAAGAAATCTGTTAAGCAGAACCAACTGCCCAAATGCTGATGGCAATGAGAGCAATAACAGGTAAACAAGACCACAGTGGGAGCTGGGCTGACAGGATCCAGAATGGAAGATACCTTGTGATACAAGAAGGATCCAGTTTCCTCTAAAGAACAGAATTCATTTGTGCCTAGCAGCAGGGGGAAGCAAGTGACACGTTTACAGAGGTGATGGTTTCAGACTGGGGATTATACACATGATGGAGTAGACCTTGGGGAATCCCACCCATTGATTCCAATACCTCAGTGATACATTTATTTTTATGGTTTGGTTTTTCGATTTTTCGAGGCCTCACTCATCTACCCAGGCTGACCTGGAATTTACTATGTAGTCTCAGGATAGCCTCGAGCTCACAGCGATCCTCCTACCTCTTCCTCCCAAGTGCTGGGATTAAAGGCGTGCGCCACCACACCTGGCAGTAATACGTTTTTTAAAGGTGCGAATGCCTTAACTCATCTAAAGTCAGTTCTATCTCCATTCCTACCTAGTAGTCTAGTCACGGATACAAGACAGAGTCAAAGTAAATATTTAATGAATAAGGTGATTAAAGTGCTTAAGTACACTCTTATTACCTTTAATTCCCATTTCATCATTTTTTTTCAATGTGTGTGTGTGCGTGTGTGCTTGGGTCTCTTCATGTGTGTTCAGATCTATGACAATGATCTGCCTTTGTCCTTGGCCATGGGACCTTCTTGTAATATCATATGCCTTGTACTTTGTTCTCACTTCCAGTTAGAGCTTCCCATAACACGTCCACCTACCTGTTCCTCTTATGTTTACCCTCATAGAGATGGCACACATTTCCATGATCACAAATACCCATCCATCGTGTCCAAGGGACCACATCTCCTTCTACTCCACATTTAAGATGGAAAATTTTCCTACATTACATAACTGACTATGTTCTGTGTTTTCAGTTTTGGCTTCCTGCCCTTCTGCTACAGTTTTCACTATTTCTCATGACTGACAAACTTTTCTTCCTTATTTAGAAATTAGCACCGGATCTAAAGTATGCTCATTGCTTTATTTTGGGAATAAGAAGTTGCCTGCAGGGAAGTTATCAGCTGCTCTTGCTCTTCAATGGGCTGCACCTTGCAGGAGCTGCAGGGGGAAGTCATTTCCCCATCACTATGGTGGTAACTCACCTTGACAGTCACTGTCTAATTTGCATCAGAAAGCATGCCCATAGTCTCTATGTGGCAAGAAGTCTGTGCTATCTTCTCGTGACAGGTCACCTCTGATGGTCCTGTTAACTCTACTCCACAAACTTGGCCCTATTCATCCATCAAGAGGTCCTCAGAGGAGCTGGGAGGATGGCTCAGTTGGTAAGTGCTTGAATAGAAACAGGAAGACTTGAGTTTGATTTCCAGAATGCACGCAAAAAGTCATATGGTGGCACAGGCCCGTAACCCTAGCAACGAGGAGGACACATATGCATCGCTGGGTCTCATTGGTCAGCCATTGTAGCCTAACTGGTGATTTCTAGGCCAATGAGCCCCCCTGTCACCAAGGAGATGGACGGTGGACTTGAGGATCTCACTTCAGATTGTCCTCTGGCCTCCACACATACACATGCATATACACATGCATGCACGCACATGTATGTACCTGCACATATATAGAAGTTCATTCGATATGCAAAAGATGCATATTCTATGCCCCACGCTATTCCACTTTTCTTTCTATGAGAAATGCAGCATTGTTAATGTAAATTTTACTAATACTTCCCTGCATAAGTTTCCTCACCTAATACATTAGTGGCTCAATTTAGTAACCTAGCTTAGGCAAAGGAATGACCAAAAATTGTTTTAAAAGAAACCTACAATTGCAATGTAATGATTAGCAGAAATCTTCCCATGGGGGTTTTGTATTGCTACAATACTCAGTCTCTCCTTTGAACATACAGATAATTTTTGTTCAGTGCCTGGTTAGATTCTCTGATCTTCGAATAGTCAGGCGTCATGATCATAAGACCTTTGAAACTAACAACAGGGTCATCTGATGATCCATTGCGGCTAATGAAACCAAGGAAAATCCAAGGATCCAAACTTAAAATCAACTTCTTTGGGATTGTACTTATTCATCCGATGGACAATATCTGTAGCCTGGAATGTTCCAAAGGGTACTTACAAGAGCATTGCTTTCTGCAGCCATGTGGAAGATCAGACTTGTAGAAACAAGAGCTAGAAGAAAAAAAAAAAAAAGGATTTTCAGTCAAGAGTAGGCTTATAGTGCTCATAAAATTATATGCCTCTTAGTGTAAAGGGAAGTCCCAGCTCTAATACTAGGAACAGCCTTTGTTGATGCACTGTACTTTGTAGTGGATTACCTGAGAAACAAAACATGCTGTGGTTTCAAGAAAAGCAAATGAAATAAAAAGGGAGGGGGGGAGAATGTTTTCTGACATCAACAAGCAAGAAACTTAAGATCCACAAGCCACAGAAATTCCCCTGAAAGCAAAGCACCACCTCACTTTCCAGTGACACTGCAGCTCAGATCCATGCTCGTTTGGCTCGCTTTCTTACCCTCAAAGTCCCCAAATTTTAACAAATGCTATCATCCATTTTTGAAATTTTTATTTTAAAATATATTTTATCTATTTGTTTGTTTGGTAAAGAGGCACAGAGAGAAAGAAAGAGAGAGAGAGAGAGAGAATAGGCGTACCAGGGCCTTTAGCCACTGCAAATGAACTCCAGATGCATGTGCCCCCTTGTGCAGCTGGCTTACATGGGTCCTGGAGATCAAATGGGGCTCTTTTGGCTTTGCGGGCAAATGCCTTAACCACTAAGCCATCTCTCCAGCCTCTGAAATTTTTATTTTATTTGTTGTTAGCATACCAAGTAATGGGTTTCATCATGGCATTTTCATATAAATATATTTTCTTTTTAAAAAGTTTATTTTTATTAGAGATGGATATATTTGGTATGTAAACAACACATGTTGGTATCATCCTTTCCCTCCTCCCTGCCCCTTTTCTGAAGAGGCCTTCCTCGTTGGGGATGCAGGTCAACCCCATGGGGATTGTGGGTCATATCGCATTATGCATCCCCCTCCACCACAGCCTCTCCCTATTGTTCAGGGTACCCCTTTCTTCCCCCCAAAAGCCTCCTTTTTTCTTTTATGTCACATGTATTCCATTACTCTTTCTTTTTCCTCCTTCCCATTCCCTTAAGATCTCATCCTTTGCTTGCACAGCCCCCTTTCTACTCTCGTGACCTACACAAACATAAAGTTAAATCTGGAGTCCACGTATGAGAGAAAACGTGTGGTGTGGGCATATGTCTTTCTGCATCTGGATTGTTTCATTTAACATAATGATCTCCATTTGTGGCTATTTTCCTGCAAATGTCATGATTTTGTTTTTCTTTATGGTAGAATAAAATTCAGTTTTATGTATTTCCCACATTATATGGACATCTAGGCTGACTCCATTGCTTAGCTGTAGCAAATATATATATATATATATTAGTAATAAACACGGACATGCAGGTATCTCTGTGGAATATTGACTCAGAGTCCTTCGCGATAATACCCAAGAGTGGAATGCTATATGTTTGCTTGAGTGTGTGTGTACCTATGTGTGTGTTGTGGGTATTGTATGTGTGTAATGTGGTGTGGTATGTGCATGGGTATGGACCCTTGCAGAGCCCTGTACTCGCTTGCAATGGCTAGAGTGAAATATCAGTTG
Organism: Orientallactaga sibirica; assembly: GCA_036365145.1. NCBI lineage: Eukaryota > Metazoa > Chordata > Mammalia > Rodentia > Dipodidae > Orientallactaga > Orientallactaga sibirica. The sequence goes on from JAEOAD010002133.1 coordinate 5,675,614, forward strand.
TCTCATCTTGTTTTGAGCCCAACTCTTTAAAAAAAAAAAAAAAAAAAAAAAAAAGCCGGGCGTGGTGGCGCACGCCTTTAATCCCAGCACTTGGGAGGCAGAGGTAGGATGATCGCCATGAGTTTGAGGCCACCCTGAGACTACGTAGTTAATTCCAGGTCAGCCTGGACTAGAGTGAGACCCTACCTCAAAAAACCAAAAAGTCAAATAAAAATTAAAAAATTTTAAAAAATAAAAATAAACATTTTATTTAATTAAGAAGAAAGACAGATGCACACAGAGAAATAAGAGAATGCTAGGCTGCTTACTGAAGCAAACAAATTCCAAATGCATGCACCACTTTGTTCATCTGCCTTTATGTGGGTACTGGGGATCAAACCTAGGCTGCAGGCTTTGCAAGCAAGCACCTTTAACCACTGAGCAATCACCCAGCCCTGACTCTCTTTTTGTTGTAGTGATCTCAGAGCATATGGGACTCTGAAGATTCTCCCGTATCTGCTCTTCCTGTGGAACTGGGGTTCCAGGCATGTGTGGCCACACCCAGCTGTTTACATGTGATCTGGAGTTTTGAACTCTGGCAGTCTCAGGCCCTCATGACTGCTAAGCCATCTCTTCAGCCTGAATCCTATTTTTTTAAATATTTTATTTTTATTTACTTATTTGAGAGAGGGAGAGAGAGAGAGAGAGAGAGAATGGGCACACTTGGGCTTCCAACCACTGCAAATGAACTCCAGATGCATGCACTACCTTGTGGATCTGGCTTATGTGGGTACTGGGGAATTGAACCAAGATCCTTTGGCTTTGCAGGCAAGTGCCTTAACCGCTAAGCCATTTCTCCAGCCCCTGAACCCTATTTTTTAATGTTGAAAAATGCTCTATGATTATATGAACACAAAGCCAAACCTACAGGAACACGTCAATGAATACTCCACATAGAAGAGACAACCAGTGTCAAGCGGCTACAAGAAGAAATTCACAATAAGCAAAATGAGAGCAGGTCAAAAAAATACAAACCCCATAAAACACCCCATCGTGGCAGAGATTAAATTGAACCTCAAAGCTATAACCTCAAATATTAATGGTCTTAAGTCGTCCATCAAAAAGCACAAGTAAACAAGGTGGATCAGAAAAATGGACCTTCAAACTGCTGCCTTCAAGAAACCTGCCTCACCACTAAAGACAGATACCTCCTCAGTGGTAAAAGAAAGGAAAATGATGTTCCAAGCAAATGGAAGTAAGAAACAAGCAGGAGTTGCTATGCTAATATCTTATAGAATAGACTTCAAACCGAAAGTAATCAAAACTGACAAAGCAAGCCATTTCTCGCTCATCAAGGGAATGATCTAACATGAGGAAATCACAATCATAAATCTATATACACCAAATACATGTGCACCACAGTTTATAAAACAAAACCTGGTTGACAACAAAACAGAAATCAACACCAACACTATCCTAGTTGAGAGCTTCAATGCACCACTATCATCATATAGACAGATTATCCAAGCCGAAAATCAACAGGGAAATAACAGAGCTTAACAATACCATAGGTCAATTAATGGATATCTACAGAACATTCCACCCCCATTCTACAGAATACACATTCCTCTCAGCAACCCACAGAACCTTCTCCAAAATAGACTGGATATTAAGCCACAAAGCATGCCTCCATAAAGTCACAAAAATTGATGTAACTTCCTGCATCATATCAGATCACAATGCTTTAATGGCAGAAATTTACAAGAGACACATCAGGAATTCCATCAGATCCTGGACACTGAACAACACACTTTTTTGGTTTGAAGACTATTTTTTCTTAATTTTTATTTATTTATATTCACCTCTACTCTATTCTAATCTGGAATAAATGTATGATTTCTTAGACCCAAATCACCTACCAAAACTAAATTCAGAGCCAATTAATCTCCTAAACAAACCTTTCATATCCACTGAAATTGAAAAAGTAATCAAAACCCCCCTAATAACAGGGTGTGATGACGCATGCCTATAATCCCAGCACTCTGAGGGCAGAGGTAGGAGGATCATCATGAGTTCAAGGCCACCCTGAGACTACATAGTGAACTCCAGGTCAGCCTGGACTAAAATGAGACCCTACCATGAACAAAAAAACTCCCCAAACCCAAATCCAGGAGTGGATGGCTTCTCAACCAAATTTTATGAAACCTTCACTAAAGAACTGAAACCAATTTTTCTCAAACTGTTTCACATAATCAGAGAACAAGGAACACTCCCCAACTCCTTTTATGAAGCTAGCATCACCCTTATACAAAAATCAGAGATACAAAAAGAAAACTAAAGACCTTTATCTCCAATGAACTTAGATGCAAAGATCCTGAACAAAATCCTCATAAATCGAATTCAACAACATATCAAAAACATTATCCACCTTGATCAAGCAAGATTCATCCCAGGGATGCAGGGATGGTTCAACCTATCAGTCAACAAATTACACCACATAAATAAACTTAATCGGTTTCATAAGGAAGGACAACAATGTACTATGGATAATTCTAAATAATACTTTTAAATAATATTTAACATTTAATTTATGATTTATTTGCAAGCAGAGAGAGAGGGGATGGTGCTCCAGGGCCTCTTGCCACTACAAATGAACCCCAGATGCCTGCACCACTTTGTGTATCTGGCTTTACATGGGCACTGGGGTGCCTGGGCCATCAGGCTTTATGAGCAAGTGCCTTTAACTGCTGGGCCATCTCTCCAGCCCATTGCTTTTAAAAATGATGGACCTTATCAAATCTCACAGTGTTAATGCTGCATAATAATCACCAAGATTTACAATGTGCCAGAAACTGCACTTTTTCAAGTACATGTATGATGCAAACCCTTAGGTAACGACTGAAAGTATAATGGGGTGCATGGGACTTCCAGGTTCTTTGATGAGTGTACAGTAACAAGAAGACATGTTTTCAAGCTTGTATGCTAAAATGTGTGGACCAGCAGTGAACAGATTTACGACCGAACCCCAGCTCTGCCATTGGTTAAATGTGGAAACGTATGAAAACCACTTAATTTCTCTAACCAGCAGGAGATACCTCATCTGTTAAACAGAAATAATAACCAGCTCACAGGGTGTTTGTGGAAACTAAATAAAATATCATATGGAAAGCACTTGGGGCCCAGGACAGGTGCAATGAGTGGTAGCAATTACCTGGAATGAGAGCAATTACCTAGAAATAGCTTTGTTATACAAACCTATTCTTCCAAGTGGAATCAGTACACACCTAAGAGGTTTAAGCAAGTGTGATAATAGGTTTCATCAAATAGAATCACTTTTCCACTCCAAGGTTGATTAAACTCCCTAGCTGGCTCTCCCTGTGACGCTTCTGGGGCTTTGTTTCCAAGCGTTCGGGTATAATTTTCTCAGTAATATGTATGGCAGTCATCTTCTTGAAGGATGGAGCCCTTGAGGCACGACAGCATGTGACCAATCCAAACCAATGACAGCATCCAGATTTTTTAAGTTGTGAAGCGAAATATACTGCATTCCTGATTACGTTTGCAAACTGAAAGATAGAAAATATTCGATTGCCAAACAAAGTTAACTTTGGGGGCTGGGGAAAAATCTTAATGGATAAGAGTGCTTAGAGGGCACGAGGGGCTTAGAGGGCTTGAGAGGGCCTGAGACCATCCAAGTCTGATCCCCATAACCCACATAAAATGGTGAGGTTGGACACACACACCTGTTATGTCACGAGGGCTCACTGGTCAGCCAGTCTGACTGAAGAAAACAAACAGCAACACCACGAACAGTGACAGATTCCATCTCAAAGAACAATATGGATAATCAGTACAGGAAAACATGCAATGTTCTCCTCTGGCCTCAGCACGTGTGTGCACATCTGGATGGATAGATGGATGGATGGACGGATGGATGAATACCTATATACATACATACATGCAATACATACATAATACACTATATACACATACCATACAAACAATACCACTATACACATATGCCTCCCTACAATAAAAGAGTAAAGAGCTAACTTTAAAGAGACTTTCCTTCATGAATACAAAGGGAGAACCATTCCATTTGTTTTCAGAACAAAAATACTTTCTTAAACCAAGTGCATTCCAAAAGCTTTAGAAATTGTTTGGTAAATGAAGTCAGAAATATGGACTGTGGCTGTTGTAGTCAGCTTCGCATTGCTGAAAGAAAACACCCAACCAAGAGCAGTTTGTGGGAGGAGAGGGTTTATGCTCATGTACAAACTCGAGTGGAAACTCCATGGTGGCAGGGAAACTGATGGCATAAGCAGAGTCTGGTGGACAACAGCAGCAGGGGAGAGTGCCAAACACTGGCTATACCACCCATAAGCCTGCCCCCAACAATACACGGCCTCCAGGAGGATCCACTTCCCAAATTGCCACCTCCTGGAGATCTAGCATTCAGAAGACAAGTTTATGGGGGACACCTGAATCAAGCCACTACAATGGCCCTATATCATTTGAAACACACAAAAAAAACTATGCAACAAACTTTATTTATAAAAAAAGATGGTACAATTGGTATTTTTTAAAAAGAATTAAGAGGGTTGGAGAGATGCCTTAGCAGTTAAGATTCTTGCCTACAAAACCAAAGGACCCAAGTTCAAATCCCCAGTAACACATAAAGCCAGATGCAAAGGTGGCATATGCATCTCGAGTTCATTTGCAGTGGCTCAAGGCCCTGGTGCACACATTCTCTCTCTCTCTCTCTCTCTCTCTCTCTCTCCCTCTCCCTCTCCCTCTCTCTCTCTCTCTCTCTCTCTCTCTCAAATAAGTAATTTTTTTAGGGCTGGGGAAATGGCTTAGTGGTTAAGGCATTTGCTTGCAAAGCCTAGAGAACCAGGTTCAATTCCCCAGGACCCACATAAGCCAGATGCACAAGGGGGCACATTCATCTGGAGTTCATTTGCAGTGGCTGGAGGCCCTGGCGTGCCCATTCGCTCTTTCTCTCTGCCTCTTCCTCTCTCTCCCTCTCTCTCAAATAAATAAATAAATAAATAAATCAAATAAATAAATAAATAAAATATCAAAAATATTTTTTTAAAAAGAAATATGAAAAATTTTTTCATTCAATGGATTTGTAGCTTGAGATGATCCAGAAACAGCTGTCTTTGTCATCTACTTCTAGACCCTGTAGTCTAGAATGTGGCAAATTAAACATCAGACAAGCCTCATATTTCAAAGAGAAGATAGTTGTGATCTATGTCATGTCATGTAGGCAGGAAATGTGTCTCCCACCCTAAAAACAAGCCTTCCAGATACAATGCCCCAAACAGAGAAGGGCTACAGAAAGTATAAGAACATACTTGTCTCCCAGAGGCAGACTGACCACTGTCAGACCTCCTAAATCCCATTCACCAGGTCCTTTGTTCTGCCAGAAGCCCTTTATCCAAGAATGTCCTTGAAGGACTTTTCAAACACCAGCTTCAGCTTGAAATTCAAGGAGATATAGTGACTCTAAGTCTCATTGGGTAATGTCAGCTGACCTTGGACCCACTTTCTCCTGGCATGGTCTCTCTCTCTCTCTCTCTCTATCTATCTATCTCTCTTTCTCTCTCTCCTCTCTGACTGTGCTGAAGTGTTCCTTCAAACCCCACCTCTTTGTAATAATCCCTTTACCTGAAGGGTGATCTAATCCCATGTCTCTCTCTTGAACCCCATTCCACCCTAAAACCTAGCAATTAAAAAAAAATTGCCAGGGCTTGGAAAGATGGCTCAGCAGTTAAGTGCACTTTCTGCACAAGCAGGAGGGCCTCAAAGGACCTGAAACTGCCCACATTTGAACCTCCAGATCCCACATAAACAGCTCTGGTCACATAACAATTTATGGAAAAGCAATGGACTGCAGTACCCCATTCAACTCAGGCCACCAAAGGCAGAAGCATGGGGTGCTGAAAGCGAACACACATGCAAACACCACAACATGCACACATCATACACACATACACACATACATCATGGCAACACACATCATACACACACACACATCATACATCATACATACAAAAGCATCATGGACTACAACACACACACACATCATACACACACAACACACACACATCATACACACTCACAAGACATCATACACACTCATACAACACGTACACATCATACACACACATACAACACGCACACATCATACACACACATACAACACGCACACATCATACACACTCATACAACATGCACACATCATACACACACATACAACACGCACACATCATACACACACATATAACACGCACGCATCATACACACACATACACAAAAGCAAAAAAAAAGATTTTCTAATTGAAAAACATTATTGGGTAGATTTGTTCTCATCTTCCCAGAGCCTTAAGTGAAAATAATATAACTCTGAACTAACACTTTAAAATAATATAACTCTGAACTAACACTTTAAAAATCCACAGATTAATCCATCACTGTTTGTCCTCTGAAATGACAGCATTACAATTTGATATTAGCAGAGCAACAGCAGAGTTCATACAGAAAGTCCATAAACATTGGCAAATGATGCCCATTGTTAACCCTCAAATCAGAACTAGAGGGGAAACAGATGCCAGTGGTCCCTCTTGGGGCAGAACACTCAATCAACAAATCTCCCACAAACCACGCGGCAGAGAACACGCACCCTTAGTTGACAACAGGAGCCCATGGGTCAGCAAGCTTCTGCTGCAGACACCCCATCAGAGACACCAGGAGAAGCAGAAGAGACCACTTGTCTCAGCTTGGGTGTAAAAACAAAGGACGTGGGCTGGAGAGATGGCTTAGTGGTTAAGGTACATGCCTGCCAAGCCTAAGGACCCTGGTTCAAATCTCCAGGTCCCAAGTAAGCCAGACGCACATGGTGGCGCATGCATCTGGAGTTCGTTTGCAGTGGCTAGAGGCCCTGGAATGCCCATTCTCACTCTTCCCTCACTCTCCCTCTCTCTCTCTGTCTCTAATAAATAAATAAATAAAAATAAAATCTTTAAAAAAAAAAGGACGTGAACTCATCCATTAGTTTTGCCATTATATTTCTTCTGTTACCAAGAACAGGAGAGAAGGAAGCAAAATGCAGGGTGACCTGCCCCTTAGTGTGTTCACTGTGATGTTGGGGTGCAGGTGGGGGCTGATGACTTTCTCCAGGGAACTGATAGAAGGGAAAGTGGTTTTTTATTCAAACGATTTCAAGCCTTTTATCTCCCTTTGGATCTAAGCTCTGTCATTCTGATCTCAATCCATTTCTCTCCAGAAAAAAAAAAAAAAATTTTTTTCTCATTTTGTTAACTTTTCTGCTCTTTTCACTGTATTCCTTTTCTGGTCTGTAATAATGAATTGACAGATGGCTTTTAAAAATCACACCTTTTTTATAAAAAAAAAACTGTGATACTTAAAATTACTTTATTTTCAACACCATTAAAATCCTGGAATACTTCATCCGGGGTGATTGGCAGGCCTCTTCCTGCCGTCTCCTGCATGGCAGGGAAGCTGTCAATCAAGGCTTAGGTACTGATATCTAGAGAGAGAGAGAGAGAAAACCTCTCACTCAGTGTCAGTCTCTGCTCCCAGAGCTGACCATCTCGCCATAGTAACAACCAGGTTGCTGCATGCAGATGGGAACATGCTGTCTCTTTTCAGGGAGAAGAGGGCGCCAGGTACGGATGTGGATTGGCCATGCTCTCCTGAATTGTCTGCTACAGAGCTTCCTCGCTCTTCTGCAGGCTTCCAGAAGCCCTAGCACAAAGATGATCATCCATTCCCACAGCACACAGCTAAGGCAAGTGGGGACCTGCCCCAGCAGATGGGTCTCCCAGTACCCAAGCATACCTCTAGGGTGTGTGGGGTGGACCAGCGCCCTGAAGAGCACGAGGCCTCATTTATTTCTATGGAAATGACTTTGTCTATGGTTGGTCTAAACATAACAGCAGTCTGTGCAGTAAGTTCCTGCAAGCTCTTTAGAATAGGGCTGCTGTGCTAATTTTCAACAATTCGAATTATTATTAATTCTTTTTTTTTTTTTTTTTTTGGTTTTGCCAAAGTAGGGTTTCACTCTAGCCATACTAACTTGGAACTCACTCTGTAGTCCCAGGCTGGCCTCAGACTCAAGTGATCCTTCTACCTCTGCCTCCTGAGTGCTGGAATAAAGGTGTTCACCACCACGCCTAGCAACAACTCAGATTATTCACATTGGGGCTGGAGAGATGGCTTAGCGGTTAAGGTGTTTGCCTGCAAAGCCAAAGGATCCCAGTTCGATTCTCCAGGACCCACGTAAGCCAGATGCAAAAGGTGGCACACACAGCTGGAGTTTGTTTGCAGTGGTTGGAGGCCTTGGCATGCCCATTCTCTCCCTCTTTCTCTGTCTCTATCTCTCTGTTTGCCTTTTTCTTATTTATTTATTTATTTATTTATTTATTTATTTATTTATTTGAGAGTGACAGACAGAGAGAAAAGAGGCAGATAGATAGAAAGAGATTGGGCGTGCCAGGGCCTCCAGCCACTGCACACGAACTCCAGATGCATGTGCCACCTTGTGCATCTGGCTTACATGGGTCCTGGGGAATTAATCCTTGAACCAGGGTCCTTGGGCTTCACAGGCCAGCTCTTAACCACTAAGCCATCTCTCCAGGCCCTAAAATATATTTTTAAAAAATTATTCACATGAGCGGACTCTGCAAAAAGCCTATATGTCTCTCTTCCTCCAAATAACGTATGCACACGAGCATACCTTAGTGCCAGTCTTTGCCCATCGAAGCAGACACAATCGACAGGTAACTCCACCTTCTCCTAAACTTGGCTCCAAATCCAATGAACTTCTCAGAGCCTGCTATTCTAAGATCCAAGCTGTGTGCTTCAATCCAGTTTTAAAGGATAGGAACCCAAGGAATGTTCTCAAAGATTTGTACTGGCCCCAAGGTCCATATTGTATAAGGAAGAGGCATAATAAAGTCCACTAGAGGCATTGACAGTGCCCAGGTAAGGCACCAAGGATAAGACCCACTACAGTCCCTGTGGTTCCCACCAGGAAGCCACCATTGTGTATCCCAAGCCAGAACACCTGGTCCTGCATTCACTTCACTGCAGCTCTGAGGACAAGGCCATGTCATACTTGAATTGAGATGGGCCAGACTTGACAAATCATGGCCCTTACCTTTTTGCAATTTGCACCCTTTGTTTGCTCTGCATAAAGAATCCTCAGCTATTCTCTCCACTGAAGAGTCTGTTTCTCCGCTTGATGAAACTAGAATAGGGTGCACCCTGCTCTGAGGCAGCCAATCACTTTCATTTAGACTTACCAAACAGCCTTTGACTCCACACTCTTGCCACTAAAGTGAATGGATATCCCCCATGTAGGAGGGGGCCCCTGTGACAGGACCACAGCTAGCTGGAGACAAACCCTTACAAAAAGCCACCAGTGGCTTCCACGCGATGTTCTGGAATTAAGAGCCAAAATTCCTCTTGTGTCTGGTTAGCACTTGCGTTAGGAAACATCGCTTTCATGGGCTTTGTGAGCTTGCAGAGGCAGTTCTGCACTGGGAAGGGGAGACACATACCATCAGGAGCAAAACCACTGTGCATGATGGGGGAAGAGAGCGGCCTTGGTGAAGAGTGGGCCTGGGAGTGACTCACACACTCCTTCAATCTTCACAGCAACTCATGACATGATATTTTTGAGGGCTCGAGAGATGGCCCAGTGGTTAAGATCACTTCCTGTGTAGGCATGAGGGCCTGAGGAGGCCTGAGAGACCACTCCAGTTCAATCTCTAATACCCACATAAACAGCTGGCCATGACCGTGGGCTCTATAACCCCAGTTCCCAAGGTGAGCAGACACCCAAGAATTTCCAGAGCTCATGAAAAAAAAAAAAAAAAAAAAAAAACAGCATGCTCCAGGATTAGAAAGGGACTCTGGCTCAAATGAGAATGGAAGGAAGAGCGATGAAGCAGGACACACAATGTTCCACTCTGACCAGCGCTGGTAAGCACATCCTGCCATGGGTGAACACACCTTGCCATAGGTGAGTGCATGTGGTGCTCATGGCACATACAAAGGCAAATGCTACATGCCAAACATATACCACACCACACACACATGCATACACCACACCACACCACACCACACACACACACATATAAACACAAGAAAGGAAAAATATTTCCTATATTTCTAAAGATAAAGACAGTGACATATGGAACAAATAGACTAGTTTACGCAGCTACAGGTTGTAAAGCCAGAATTGGCACCCAGGTCTTCAGACTCCAAAGCCCATGGTGCTTTGTTGTCTGGAAGTGCTGTCTCTTTTAGTGTTACTGGCCTTCTCTGTTTCTCCTGTGCAGCATACTTATGTTTTCTGCAAACCATGAATTTAACAAATTCTTACAGACGAGTTAGTCTGACACTTCCTGTACATAGTATAGACCAGACTTAACAGTAGATACCTACTGACTTATAGTGATGCTGCCTCAGTTCTAACAGGGCAGCCCGTTTGCCAATTGCAGGCAACTGAGAATAAACCTAGCATAATCCACAGTTGTCACGTGGCGGCCCAGAGGACTCACGTGGGATGAAGGATGAGCTGTCACAGGGCAGCATGAAGGATCTGGCCAGTAGAGCAGACGGCTCCTGGAAGAAGGCACTGGAGAGCTAAACACTTGTTCTGGAATTGCACAGTCTTGTCGAGGTTTGTGGTTTGCATGTAAAATGTCCCCGATGGGTTCATATATTTGAACAGTTAGTCTCCAGGCAGTGGCACAGTTTGGGAAACTGATGGAAACTTTGGGAGGAAGTGGGTCTCTGTGGGAGGACATTGAGGTTGTATAGCCTGGTTCCACTTCCTATTTATCTTTCTATTTCTCTCCCTCCTTCACACTCTCTCTCTATGTATAGTTCTCTCTTCTTCCTGTTCTTTCTCTCTCCTCCCTGTTCTCTCTCTCTCTCTCTCTCTCTCTCTCTCTTTCTTGCTCTCTCTCCTCCTCCTTCCCATCTTCCTCCTCTTCTTCCTCCTCTTCCTTCTTCTTCTTCTCCTTCTTTCTCTCTCTCTCCTTCCAGCCACTCCCACTCTTGCCACCATGTCTTTCTGCCATGATTAGCTGTACCCTTGTCAGGCTACCCCCTGGCTTCAGTCAGAAATGGTGTGGGCTGACTTCCTAGTTGGAATCCTAAATGAGCAGTCTATAAAACCTTACGCTTCCATCCTGTTTTGTCCTGCTAACCACACAGGCATGGGAACCGGAATTTTGAGCTTGCTAAGGACTGTGGGTAAGTGTCTCCTAAGTTCCTAGCGCAGCAGTAAGAGATGTAGCCAAGGCACCTTCTTGTTCTGTTCATTACAGACATTTTTTTTTACCACTTCCAAACAAGATTCTTAAAAAAAAAAAAAAAAAAAAAAAAAAACAAGATACAAGCCATGTAAAATAATGGCTTCAGGAATAGATTAGCTTTTTCTTCAGTCATAACATGTATACAAAGAGACATCTAGTGGGAGCACATGTAACTACAAATTCAAGCTTGGTTCCCATTCACTAATTTCAGATTCATTTGCCCTCAAGACATTTCTTAAACTACCAGAAACATAAAGGCAGAAATATAAACTTTACAAAAGAACATTTTGTACTTATTTCTCAAAGGGGCATTTGTTTTTCTAATTCAATGAGTGTCTTGAATCCAGTTCTGACAAGGAGTCCAGCAATCACAGAGCGATTGTAACCAGGCGGCTGCATTAGCCCGCCCTTCCCTGTGCACATGCATGCTTATTTTTGGTTTCCATCTCGTCATAGACCTTGCATGTGAAATTTTCCACTTGTCTATGGCGTGTTTTATTCTGGCTTAGGTGAAAAAAAGTCAGACTTCCATTCAGCGTCCTGTGGTCCACCCACCACCTCCACCCCATCACAAGCTCCTCACCTCACCTACTTACTGTGCTCCACTCCCCTCACCTCCAGCCTACACATGCTCTCGCTCCCACCCTAAGTGACTTCATCTAACCTCAAAAATAGAAATCTGCCATCACAAGGTCATATTTTCTCTCCACACCCATAGTGCTAAGATACGGTTATGGTTATGCCAAAAATTTAGATTACAAATTGCTTTTAATGAGGATAGATATGGTTAATTGCAATGTGTATGTTCCTATGAGCTCAAGTTCATAGGATTTTAATATTTAATTTTATCTCACAAATAAATAAATTAAATATTTTTTTAAAAAATTTTTAAAACTAATGAAAGTTAGCTGGATGTGGTGTCAGACTTTTAATCCCAGCACTCGGGAGGCAGAGGAGGTAGGAGGATCGCCGTGAGTTCAAGGCCACCCTGAGACTACATAGTGAATTCCAGGTCAGCCTGGACTAGAGTGAGATTCTACCTCAAAAACAAACAAACAAAAAAACAAACAAACAAAAAAACAACCCTAGCAAAAGTTATGATGACTAAAAGAGAAGAAATTAAGACAGACAATATTTTCAGAGAATATGATTTAGCATGTAGGATACTATACATGAAGTATTAAAGTTACCATTAAGATAAAGTTCCTATAACATTTCTACCTATGAGCAACAGTATGAAAATAAAAATGTCTTAAACCAGGTGTGGTGGCATACGCCTTTAATCCCAGCACTGGGGAGGCAGAGGTAGGAGGATTGCCATGAGTTCAAGGCCACCCTGAGAATACCGAGTGGATTCCAGGTCAGCCTGGGCTACAGTGAGAGCCTGCCTCAAAAAACAAAACAAAACAAAAATGTCTAAGAAAATACATAGCTTATAACTTTATACAATTTTAAATATGTTAGAATGAACCCAAGAAAAGTTACATAAGACTTCTTATGAAGAAATCTGTAAAGCATTACTAGAAGAAGCAAAAGAGAATGTGATGTTTATTTACTAGAAAATAGTATTTTTAAAATAAGTTAAGCACATTTTTCTTTCCAGCTAATTTTACTGTCCTATTCTTCAGAAGAATATTGTGGTACATTTTCTTCTAGAACTTTTCTTGTTTCCCTTCCCTTGTTAGATCAACAATCTACTTTCACTTGGTTTTTATTGTCATTTCAAATAGGATCAAGTTTCATTTTAAAAAATTAACAAAGAATTATCTCAGCATTGCTTATCAAAAACATTGTCATTTCCTCCACTAGATCTCACCACAAAGAAAAAACTGGATTGGTTGGAATACCAAAAGACAACATTAAAATTGTAAAAATGGGGCTGAAGAGATTGCTCAGTGGTTAAGGTGCTTGCTTGCAAAGCCTGGTGGCCCTTGTTCAATTCCACAGTATCCACATAAAGCCAGATGCACAAAGTGGTACATTCATCTGCAGTTTCTTTGCATTGGCAAGAGGCCCTGGTGTGTGCCCATTCCCTCTCTTATTCTCTCATTTTCTCTCTCTCTCTCCCTCCCTCTTTCTCTCCTGAAAAATAAATAAATGAAATCATTTTTAAAAGATTATAAAAATGAATTAGAAAAAATATCCACTATAAAGTATGCTATGCAAGGATATATATACATATACATACATACATGAAATTTGGGCTTGGGAGATGGTTCAGTAGGTAAAAGTAAGCACTTGCTGTGCAAATGTGATAAGCTCTGTTCAGATCCCCCAGAAACCATGTAAAAGCCAGACTGAGTAGCAAGCATCCATAATCCCAGCCCTCCTATGGCAACACAAGAAGCTGAGACAGGAGAATCCAGTAGGCTCACAGGCCAGCTAGCCTGACGTGCACAGCAGTGATGACAACAGAGACAGAACTTGCTTCTAAATAAAGAAACAGAAAACCAAAGAATACAAAAGGTTAAAGCTGAAAAGATAGGGGCAGTCTATGGTTATCATTTTAATATCCAATAATATAAAATCCATGAAAAACAAGTACAATTAAAAATATGTTAAATTGATTTTTTTTAATTGGGAAAGAATGTGTTGCCTTAAAATATAAGCGAGGCCATGGGAAGAGAACGCATACAAGAAGGGCAGGGGGAGGGTCAATCTAAACTCAAGATATTATGAATAAGACACATGTAAAATTACTTTTTTGAATAAGGGCACGTCTAGAAGCTGTAGACTGTTACTAGAAAATTTTCAGTACCTGGGATGGGATACCTTCCAGTGAGTTGTTGGCCAAGGAGGTCCCGGTAGCCTCCAAAACATTAAAGGCTTTTGCCAAAGCCCTTGGTTTCCCTAGAGAAACAGATAGTAAGACCCTATTGCTGAAGACATCTCATGCCTGAGAAGCATGGTCACTGTGAAAGCAAGGTGGTGTGGAGCAGAAAACCTTCTCCCTGTAGACCGCCAACTGAAAGCTGGAAAAAGCTGCATTGCACGCAGTGTATGGGAGACAGAAGCCATCAACAGTGAAAACAGCGGAAGCTGAATATTCAAGCTTGGCCAGACAGGCCCAATGACTGAACGGGTGCAATAGTGGCATGTCTACTCTTGGGGTAACCAACTGCTCCATAATTGGACTGAAGGCCCTCTCTACGGGAGGGAATACATACCTGGTACTGAAAAACCTAAGTAAAAGTCTATGGTAGGTGAGGTCATGAGCCTTAGGGGTATAAAGCCTGCTCTTATCTGACTAAATGTATATATTATTCCCACCAAGCTGCCCTGAAAGCACTACACTTAATGTTCATATTCACATATTAACACTACTCTCACTTCTGGTTAGAGAAGCTTCTCTTTTCAGATGGTGATGACCACTGGGATCACCCAAAAGGCAACATAGTGCTGAGAAGAAGGGATGGAGGAGTGCCCAGCACTGAAACACCTCTGTCACACCCTCCAAGGCTCAGGGACCATTGCGGAAGAGGGGGCAGATAGAATGGAAGAGCCAAAGGAAGGGTATGACCTCTTACAATGCAACTGCCCAGACAGAAATTGGCCTCGATATCCATGACCTTGCAGTGCCTAACATTACCTTCGCAAAACCCTCAAAATAGAAGAAAAAGATGATGACATCAAATTAAAAGAGAGACTAATGGAGAGAGGGAGGGGATATGATGGAGACTTGAGTTCTAAAGTGGAATGGGGGAGGGAAGGGAAATATCAGGTGGGTTTTTTTGTATGTAAGTATAAAAGTCAATAAAAATTAATAATTAAAATATACATATATATATATATTGAGCAACCTTGAGTCATAGAACTGGAGAGAGAGATATAAAGAACTTAACAATTATAGCACAATTCTCAGAAATCAATAGCCTAAGAAGATGGTAAGGTAAGAAACATATGCAGATGACATCATTGACAAATTCAGACTACTAGATACATAGAACTCCAGAGCTGAAAAACATGGGATAAACATACATTTCTAGCACTGGGGTATATTTTTAAAAATTGGCCATGGTAAATTTCATAAATTCAACGTAGTATCATTTTCTCTGATAAAACATGTGAATACTAGAAATTTAATAATGAAAGCTTAGCTTTAAAAGTCTATATGTCTGGGGAAAAAATTCCTCACTACTAAAATATTTGAGTTAAAAATAAACTTAAGTTGTAAATATTTAGAATTTATCATCACTGGGCTGGAGAGATGGCTTAGCAATTAAGGCATTTGCCTGCAAAGCCTAAGGACCCAGGTTCAATTCTCCAGGTCCCATGTAAGCCAGATGTACATGGTAGTGCATGCATCTGGAGTTTGTTTGCAATGGCTAGAGGCCCTGGCACGCCCATTCTTCCTCTCTCTCTCTCCCTCCCTCTCTCTGTCTCTAATAAATAAATATAAAATTCTTAAATATATTTTTTAAAATATATTTATTTATTTACTTATTTATGAGAGAGAGAAAGAATGGGCGTGCCAGGGCCTCTAGCCACTGCAAACAAACTCCAGATGCATATGTCCTCTTGTGCATCTGGTTTATATGGGTCCTAGAGAGTCGAACCAGGATCCTTTGGCTTTGCAGGCAAACTCCTTAACCGCTAAGCCATCTCTCCAGCCCTTACGTGTATTCTTTTAAAAAAATAATAATAATTTATCATCACTGATAATATATGTCAAAATTTTGACTAAAGCATTTATTTTGGTGGACAATGTATACTTCAAAAGCATTTATCAAAAAGCAAGTAAAAGCTGGGTGTGGTGGTACACACCTTTAATCCCAGCACTTGGGAGGCAGAGGTAGGAGGATTGTCGTGAGTTTGAGATCACCCTGAGAATACAGAACAAATTCCAGGTTAGCCTGGTCTACAGTGAGACCCTACCTGGAAAAACCAAAAAAAAAAAAAGCAAGAAAGAATAAAACAAAGGGTTCAGCACATGAAATTGCAACAAAATAGCAAACCCAAGTAAGAAAATTAAAAAAAAAAAAATCAATGAAGAAATTTATAGAGAAAAATAAACCAACAGCTAATCTGTCATAGAAATTGTATTAAAAAGTGACCTGGAGAGATAGTTTAGCAACTAACATGCTTGTCTGCAAAACCTAAGGACCCAGGTTCAATTCCCCAGTACCCACATAAGCCAGATGCACTAGGTGGTACATGCATCGGGAGTTTGTACATGCATTGGGAGTTCATTTATAATTTCTAGAGGCCTCTGCATACCCATTACACCCATTCTCTCCTCCCCCCCCCCATCTCGATCTCTCTCTATCTGCCTTTCTCCTTTCTTTCAAAAAAAAGGAAAATTTATTAAAATAGTCCTCCATCATGACTGATGAGAGGGAAGAGTCAAATGCCAATAAAAACTTTATAGTTACAGCCCTAGATCTGCCAATTACTCAGCTTATAGTTGTAAATTATATTTGCATATAGGTTAAACACTTAAGAATAAATTTAATAAGAGATAATTCCTGATAAATTATGAAATCTTTGTCAATCTAACTTAGTTCATTAAACTTCTGAGATCTTGGGATTCATTTCAACATCACCTTGAGGGAACTAACAAGGACTCCTTGTGGCTCATTTACAAACATCCTGCGATTTTTCTTAAGTTCTCTTTCAATTTTTCCTGTGCCAAATGACATATACCCAAAATAGCTCATTCCCCCTTCTAACACCTTATTTGGAACATGACTTACCAGGAAAGATACCGATGTCTCTACTGAGGGTAATAAGCTACACAGCCATGGAAACGTCTGGCAAGAGGAAACTTTGCTCACTGAGGCACTTACTACCTTTCTTCCATTTCCTCACTATCTACAAATAAGTAGGATTTTTTTTTCTGAGAAAAATGCCTATTCATTTGGGGAAATAACCTCCAACGATTTTGAAATTCTTCAACTAATACCTCTTCATTCTTGGAATTGGATCCTGTCCCTTAGAAGGGCATGTTCATATTTCTGACCCAATATATAAGCAGTCACAAATTTGCTTACTACAAAAAAGAATAATACCCTCTGGATAATTGGGAAAGCTTGAAGATTCTGTTTTTGAAGAATCACCTCTCTACCAATGCTCCTTTGGCTTATCAATGCTTGCTTAATAACCAGCTGTTCTCATTCCTGTTCACATGGTCATATTTTATACAAAAAAAAATGATGCACCTTCAAGAAACAATGTGTGGTTATCTAATGCTTCACCATCACACATAAGATTTTAACACAGAGCTTATTTTAAAATAAGCCAAGAAATCTTTGGAATGCAAGTTGACTCTCTATTAGAGATGATGCATTCTGTTCTGGAAAAGGTCCATTGGCACGCTGGGTGAATTGGTCGAATTAAATAGGTCTTAGAAGATAATAGTTGATAGACACAAAAGGGAAAAAATAATAAGAAAATATAACCTTGTGTTCAAAATTGCACAGGCATGAAACTACAATATTCCTTGCCCAACAGGCATATGTCAAAATAATTAGACAAGCATTTGATGCCTAAGAATCCTGGGAAGAATTCAAAATAATCATGGGGTGAGACATTTAGGTACATGTGAATGAGAACTAAATATGAATTGTTTGCCCCCACTATCCACTCTTGGACTTGGAATTATGCCTACCGCCTATGAGAGTGACGAAATCAGCAAGATGCTTCACCATGCTTGATCAGATACATTATAAAGATGAAACATGGTTTTGTATCAGCTCAAGGTCGTGTTACAATTCTAGTGCTTGCTTCAACTCTTCCTTTTAGAAATAGATGGTAAAGGAGGGAAAGATCCCCAGAATTATGAGACCCCTTTTGTCACAACCTGAGATCTAGAG
This sequence comes from Orientallactaga sibirica, assembly GCA_036365145.1. Classification (NCBI taxonomy): domain Eukaryota; kingdom Metazoa; phylum Chordata; class Mammalia; order Rodentia; family Dipodidae; genus Orientallactaga; species Orientallactaga sibirica. The sequence continues at coordinate 5,693,762 of JAEOAD010002133.1, forward strand.
GTGTGGGAGTGTAGACAGGATGGCTGGGGAGGCCATGACAGGAAGGTGGGCCATGGAGGCTATGATGAGGCAAGGAGAGTGAGTCCCAGGCATTGGCTTCAGTGGACAGCACAGAGAGTCTGAGCTCTGCCTTCATGTTGTTCCAAGTGGAACTGGACAGCCCATAATAGTACTTGAGGACACACCTCTGCGAATGGGCAGAAATCATGACAAGGTTCACTCCACGTTTAAAGGCCAGAAACTTGGGGAATTACCATCAAATGCATGAAACCCTCCCAGTGACACCCAGGCCTGAGCTGATAACAGTAGCATCCATCGCCAGCATTGTAAGTGCCATGTTATGCATCATTCCTTGTTCTATAGCTCATTTCATGTTAACTCATCAGACTCTACACTCACCCTAGGAAGCACTGTTATTCACCTCACTGAAAGGGAAAGAAATCAGTCAGGTAAAAGTTAAGCACCCAAGGTCATACAGCTAATAACTTTATCTTAGACAAGCAACACTTAAAAATTATTCAGTGGCCAGGCATGGTGGCACATGCCTTTTATCCCAACACTCAGGAGGCAGAGGTAGGAGGATCACCATAAGTTCAAGGCCACCCTAAGACTACATAGTGAATTCCATCAGCCTGGGCTAGAGTGAGACCCTACCTTGAAAGAAAAAATTACTCAGTGTGGTGGTACACACCTTTAATCCCAGCACTTGAGAGACTGAGCTAGGAAGATCCCTGTGAGTTCAAGGCCAGCTGAGACTACATAGTGAATTCTAGGTCAACCTAGGCTAGAGGGAGACCCTACCTCAAAAAAAAAAAAAAAAAAACTACTCAGCAAAAAGAGGAAGCACTGCTCTCACTACTAACCTGACAACCAGGGAGATGGCAACCAACACTGTGCTTACTCAAAACTCATCAAGGCAGAAATCCAGAAGCTACAGAGAACTCAGCACTAAATTGGACTTCCATACACTCACCAAGGCCCAGGGAACATTGTGAAAGAAGGGGCAGAAAGATTGTAAAAACCACAGAGTGGGTAGAAGGTCCCCTGCACAGAGACTGACTGAGGCCATCGTGACCCCAAAGTGAACACGAATAACCCCACTGAGGAGGACCCTCATTGAAATGGGGTGGAGGAGAGGGGATGTAAGAGCATATATAACCTTTTGGAATATATAATTAAATTGTAAAAGGGCTGGAGGGATGGCTTAGCAATTAAGGTGATTGCCTGCAAAGCCAAAGGACCCAGGTTTGATTCCCCAGGACCCAAGTTAGCTACATCCACAAGGGGGGCCATGTGTCTGGAGTTCATTTGCAGTGGCTGGAGGCCCTGGCATGCCCATTCTCTCTCTCTCTCCCTCTCTTTCTCTCTGATTAATTAATTAATTAATTAATTAAAAATTGTGAAAATTACTCAACAAAGTTTCCAAATTTTTAATCAAGTATTTTTACCAGAGAACAGTGTGGAAATTGTATTGACTATCTCATGAGAAATAATGCATATCTGTCACACCCATGTTGAAACAAGAGGAATCCATATATTTTCAGACTCCTGAACAACTAGCTAAACAGCAAACATGAATAATCATCATGTCAATGAATCAGACAACTGGGACAGTGGATTTTAGTAACCACAGATGGAAAGGTGGATGATATCCATCACCAAGTAGAATGAGTAACAATGTTGTTTTATTTTATTTTTGTTTATTATTTATTTGAGAGTGACAGACAGAGACAGAAAGAGGCAGATAGATAGAGAATGGGCACACCAGGGCCTCCAGCCACTGCAAACGAACTCCAGATGCATGTGCCATCTTGTGCATCTGGCTTGTGGGGATCCTGGGGAATTGATCCTCGAACTGGGGTCTTTAGGCTTCACAGGCAAGTGCTTAACCACTAAGCTATCTCTCCAGGCCATGAGTAACAATGTTTTACAGACAGTAGCAATACAATTGGGGGTGATACATAGTGCAAAGTGGGGCAAATCCTGAGTATTGTTGATGTTGTCTAGCATTAAATAGCATTAAATGAAGATACTGATGTTTTCTGATTACAACTTTTATCCACAGAGACATAGGAGGTACCTTTGAAAAGAACACTTCTCTTGAATTCAACAATAAACCTGGACTTGCGGTTCATCTTTCAAAAAGAACTAAACACAGGAGGAGAATGATGGCCCAGTTGGGAACTAAGATGTTTTGTAAATCAAAACATAAGAATAGTGAGAAATATTATTCCTGTATTCACAGAACCCTAGTATTGCCTAAGTCTATAAGGACAAATTTTAGAGGTAGGAATATCTTAATTTTGTTTTTTACAATTTCATAGTAAAATCAACCTTATCTTAATTATTTAAAAAATTATTAAATCTTTATGCCTAGACTATTCCATTCATGTTTGAACACGCCCTCTCATTATTATAGTTCTATGGTACTTTGATATGCTACTCAGCATGAGGGAGAATATTTTTAATTTTATTGATTTGTAAGCAGAGAGAGAAAAAAATGGGAGAACGGGTGCGCCTGTGCCTCTTGCCACTGCAAATAAACTCCAGATGCATCCACCACTTTGTGCATCTGGCTTTACATGGGTAAAGGGGAATCAAACCCAGTCTTTGCAAGCAAATGCCTTTAACTGCTGAGCCATCTCTCCAGTACCAATAAAACAAAATAATAATAAAGTAAATAAATTGTTTTACTAAACTATTATCTCCCTGGAAAATAATTACCCATCTATGTCTAAGGGAAATCCAGAGGAAAATATAGTTTGTAATTTATCAATACTATTAGCTTCCTTCTTCATAAATATTAGCCTAGCGATAAACATACTTAGTTTATTCTAATCCAGTACATAAATTAAAATAATAAAGTAGAGGTTGGCATTTGCAGATTAAAATTGTCACAAGGAGAGTGAGCTTCAAAGAGTTTTCAGCTATATACTAAAATGTTCTGAACTTCCTCAGTCCAGGTCTGGTACTTCTGGGCTCTACAAGGAAAAGACAATAAAGGGTGTCATGAGATTTCTACCTAAACCCAACGACCTCCAGGCACTTCAGAATCCTACCACATGAACCCAAGAGCAGGCAATGAGAGAGTAAGCTGATCGTCACATAAATATCCAGTGTTTATACCGGAGAACTAGCTATGAAGTTCTAGCTCATGGGGAGGAAGATATGGGTGATAAACTCTGGGGAAATCATTGAAATGAGATTCCCCAAAACAGAATGCTTCCTAAGCAATAAAATTAAAATTTTTCCTAACTCCATGTACATACACCCATTACATTTCTACTTTTCTTTTAATTACTTTGAAAGAATTGTGCGTGAATTTAGAGCTTCTGTTTTCCTTGAATCTTGCCAGCGAAAAAGTGTCTCGAATTAGTAATAATTATCTACTTATTTTCCAAACCACATGCTTGTTCAAAGTATAAATTCTTCCTTTTACAAGCCTACATAATTGTATCTCACAATAAAATAAGTTCATACAAAAATAAGGTCTGTAAGGACATATTTCAAGGTCTATTTGATAAGTCAAATGGTTTGTGGTATCTGGATTACCATTTTAAACTTTCTCAAAGTTTTTATTTTGAAATGATTCAAAACTTTGAAACCATTGCAGAAATCACTATCAATGAAGACCTTGGCAGCTTCACCTGAATTCTCAGATTACTAATATTGTGATATTTTCTTTATCACTATGTATAAATGTACACATTGCTGAAGCATTTAAGATTTGCTTGTGAATATAAAGATGTTGCTTAATACTCCTTAATAGTTAACATATGTTTTCTAAGAACAGTTATCTTACTCTAGTTACACAATAATAATTATCATCAGGAACTCGTAAGTTGACAGGATTTATGTTACACGGATTGGGTTTCCCAGTTGTCTTAATTTTCGGCTTGGAATATTCATATATTTCATTTTAAATCCAGGATCTAATCAAGGATCATCACTGTTTATATGGTATCACTTTGATAACCCTGGGGATTGGTTTTAGAACCCCCGAGGATAATACAATTTGAAGACGCTCAGGTCCTTTACATCAATTGAAGTATTTATTATATACAACATCCTCCTGTGTACTTTAAGTTATTTCTTGGTATTATTCTTCAAGCAACATGAATGCTACATAAATCGATGTTACACTGTATTGCTTAAGAAATAATGATGAGAGAGGGCTGGAGAGATGGCTTAGTGGTTAAAAGGTACCTGCTTGCAAAGCCTGCTGGCCCTTTCTTCAATTCACCAGCCACACACATAAAGCCAGACACAATCATCCATTACAGCTGGGCCTCTTTTCTAATAGTTCCATAGGAGGATGGTTGAATCTCTGGCAGTGGAACACGTGGATACCATAGAACTAACTGCACTGTGTGCGGATACTCTCCATTTGTCTCTGGAGATTCACATTTCTGCAAAATCCACGCCAGTTGCTTTGGATCATGTCCCTCACTTTGCATTTGTCTAATTATTTAGCCCCAAGCAGACAGGTTAAACACTTGTGGCTCATGGATTGAAAGCTCCCCTTCCTTTTACACACAAGAAAAATCACACTTATGAATACATAAGTATTTTATTTCAGTCACTTCATAACACTAACTAATAGCATTCTATAAAAATAAGTTTAGTATCACAGTTTGCAACTGACATAAATGCTTTTGAAAATATTTTATTTATTTGAGAGACAGAGACACAAATAGAAAGGAAGAGAATGGGCACACCAGGGCCTCTGGACACTGCAAACAAACTTCAGAGGCATGAGCTACCTTGTGCATCTGGCTTACATGCGCCCTGAGGAATTGAACCTGGGTCCTTTGGCTTTTCAGGCAAGGGCTTTTACCACCAAGCCATCACTCCAGCCCATAAAAATGCTTTTGACATGGGTGAATCCACTTGATTTGTACCACCACCGCATTGAGGTAGATACTTTTTATTTATCCTTTCCTTTTGAATGCAAATTTATGAAGTCCATGTAACCAGTAAGACTAGTTTTGTGGCCAAACTTCAAGTATAGGTATCATATAAGCATTTCCCTAAAGTAAGAAACCTTCTATTTTCATGCAAAATAAATCTAAGTCTTTGTTTCTTCTCCTTGTTGTCCTAATCCTGTGCCTTACAGTTCTTGGGTTGTTGTGTTAAAGGACAAGACAGTATGATGGTATCCTTTATCTAAACATTTTCTAGCAGTAATTTGAAATTATCATAGTCAAATCAGAAAGTAAGTTAGTGGGTATTCACGTAAACATGTTAACTGTATTGCATGCTGAGGTTTTTGTCTGTGCATTTGATGTAACTACCAGTGTCTCATGTCTCCCTTTCTACCTGGAACAAAGGTTTACGTCACTTCTTTCTGCTTTTCTTAACAGTGAAAACAGCGTTTCATGATACAGTAAATAGCATTTTTACGAGACTATCTTAACATATTAAAACCAGGTAATTTTTCTCATCTTCGTTTTGTCTTTGGGCCTCCCAATCCCAGTGTTATTTAGTTCAGGATTGAGTCAAGAAAAGTTTGGGAATCAACTTGTGTAAACTGAGTCCCAAACAGCACCACGAGTCTCTAGGTAGACAGGCCAACCAGAAAGACAACAGGTGCCCACCATTTAGGGTTCTGACAGCCTAAAACCCAGGTAATGCTTTCAGGGGTAATGAAAACTCAACAGCAATACCATCCATTCAGGAAAGAGTGAGTGCAGGTGCTTATCCAGGTGCAGTTGGATGCAAACATACCATGTATTACGTCATTCTGGGTTTGGAAAGATTTTGAAGAAAATAGTGTGCTTTTTTTGTTTTAACTCTGCCACCTCCAGACAGCCTCTGCAGACATGACAGATAAAGCTATCTTCACTCTCTCATCTATGCACAATTTCTTTAACACTGGGCAATTTCAACTACTCATTTGAAAGTGTAAGGGCTACTTAAATGGACCAAGGAATGAATATGACATGACTGTCCCTGTCCAGTGTTCAATTTCATAGAGAATCAGGGACAGAATCCAGAAAGAACACTCAAAGAAGGAACTGACCTGTCTGTTCAACATGCTCACAGTTCTTGGGGTACAACATTATTACCTTTAGAATTGTTATATATTATGCACTTCATGAAAAAAAAAAATCCATGCTCTAATTTGACAAAAAAGCATTGTTCTCTCCTTTCATTTGAATTAGGTTTTAAGCCAAATACAGTAAAGGAAGCTGTAGTTTGGTTGTGTCTTGAATGCATAAATCCTGTCAAGACAGAGGTAGGAAGAAATGTTTCAATGGAGAAGTCTTTAATAGAATGTGTATCGTTCTTTTTCCCCCACTAATTCTCAAGACTCCTATTATCTTCAAATAATATTAAGAGTGGCTGCCTGCAGTTAATTTAATCACTGTAATTTCTTAAGACATAAAGACTGGTGCCTCTTGAAAATTATTCCAATTATATCTTTGAATATGAGCTCAAAACTGTTAACAGTGCTACTTTCAATAATATATTAACTTCTCCAAGGTTGTTATTGTTACAATTTTCCTAAAGCAAAAAAATGATATTAGGTCCCAAGTTTTTTATTTGACAAAAATTCAACTTGATGACACAAATTACCTTTCAAACTTTGCTCAAGTTTAGTGCACTTAGGGTTTCAATAAACCTTTTTAAAATATATCTAGTAAATCAATTTCTCTGTCCAAAATCAAAAACAGGCACAATTCCTTTGTATTGCCTCATATGAAATCAAGTTGAAATAAAGCAGAAGGTCAAGAGAAAAAAGTCAGGAGAAAGCATCTCACAAGAGCAGCAGCGAGAACAGATTGTCAAATAATTAGTACATACATGCCCCCAAATAATTAATACATACATCCCCCCAAATAATTAATACATACATTCCCGCAAACACACATATACCCCTCTTTCTGATCATTATTTGAATGAAGACTGCACAGTGACTCATCCTTTCCTTGGCGCCTAGACAGGAAGCAGAAAGCAGAGGAAACATGTGGGCTGCTGACCCCTACACCAGGGGCCCCTTGCCTCTTCCTCCACCCCATATGAAGACCTTTATTCTACCTGTGTATGTCTAAATCATAGTTGCAAAAAAGGTTTTTTTCCTTTCCTTCAGGCTCTAGGACATTGGGTAATGTCCTTGGTCATGCCTCTGAGTGCCTGACCTTTCTGAAATATCCAGGGGGCTAATCAAATGCTCTCTGCCTACCAGAAGATGTCCCTGTTAATATGCACACATAGTTGCTTGTGTGAAACCTTGTTTCATGCTTAACAGGTCATGTAACATTTTCACTCATTATGTAAAATTCCAGTCTATGAGCTATGTAAAGGATCCATAATTCATGACTCAAACTTTTCTGTGCTCTGAAGTTCTATTCTCTGTGAGCACAATGTAAACATGTGATGAGGATTTTTAAAAACCCAGGCAATGGCAGAGAAAGGACAGGGAGGCAGAGAAAAAGAGCACGTGGACTATACAAGCTTGCAGTATGCTATTTATTGTGAGGCTTTTACCAGCCAGGAGAGGGCATGGAAGCAAAAATACAGGAAGCGATGGGTTGGAGAGATGGTTCAGCTGTTAAGGCACTTGCCTGTAAAGCCTAATGACCCGGGTTTGATTCCCCAGTAACCACATAAAGCCAGATGCACAAAGTGGTGCATGTGACTGGAGTTCGTTTGCAGTGGCTGGAAGCCCTGGTGCACCCATTCTCTCCCTCTCTCTCTCTCTCCATCCATCTCTAATAAATAAATAAAAATAAATCTTTTTTTAAAAAAGAAATGAGACTTTTTAAAAAAGGAAAAAAGAAAACTCTGTGCCACTCCCTGACCAAAATATATGTGGTATGTGACGCTGTCAAGGTTCAACACTGACAAAAGTGACTCGGGGTACAGTGGAAGGAATGGTAAAGGGGGAAAGGTCAAGAAAGCCCAGAGATGAGTCATTGGAAGGAGGGGTGGATTGCTTGTGGATCCTAAATGCATGTTACATGATTGTGCTGGACTCAAAGCCAGTTTAATTTTAGTTGTTGGGTCCTTTATGCATGGAGCAGGCTGCAGGTTCCTCACAAGAAGTGGAAGGCCCAGGAGAATTTAGTACTAAAGCTGATCCACACACCTGACAATTGGCACACACTATTGAGCATGTACACCATAGGCCCCAAGTCCAGAGGTGCTCCTGCTACTAAGTAAGGCATCTATTTTACTTTGGAAAGTTATTGTGATATTTATAATACATATTTGCATTACTGCAAACTTAAAAGTACAAAGGATGGTTGGAGTGATGACTTAGAAGTTAAGGCATTTACCTATGAAGCCTAAGGACCCAGGATCGGTTCCCCAGTACCCACAAAAGCTAGATGCACAAAGTGGTGCATGTCTGGAGTTTGTTTGCAGTGGCTAGAGGCCTGGTGTATCTGTTTTTTCTCTCTCTCCCTCTCCTCTCTCTCTCTTCTCTCAAATAAATAAATAAAAATTAACTTAGAAATGAAAAAATTCATGAAAGAAAAATAAAAAGCATGCATTATGCCCCAAGCCACAAGGACCCACTCTTTATTATCGTGCATATCCTGCTCTGTTTTGCTCTATTCATTTTGGAAATGTGCAAAAAAAAAAAAAAAAAAAAAACAGAGATGTTACGTATATACACAGTCTCGCTTCTGCAATGCCAAATCTTAGACCTCTGCATGGACGGGTGATACAGATTATATTTGAGCTCTTTGACACGTCATAATTAGATGCTTTCATCACAGCAAAGACCCGACATTCGACTGACTTCATCAGGCATGCATAAGGCTTTGCTCAGGACCCTAGTGCGCAGCCATGCTCTGGAGAGCATTCCTTCCTTTATCTCGGCTGTGGAGCGTGAGATTCTGGTGAGCACAATAATGTGAAAATCCACATGACCATTCTGAGTGTTTAAAGGGCACCCAGAGTCCTTCTCTCACTTTTGCATGCACATACAAGGCACGTTTGCATCTGCATGTGCAAACACACACACATATACAACATATAAACACACCACACATCACACCAAATATACTCTACATCACACACACACACACACACAATATGCATTATCATTTCTATCATGTCTCTTAAAAATTGTTACTTACAGGCTGGAGAGCTGGCTTAGCAGTTTAAGGCGCTTGCTTGAGAAGCCTAAGGACCCAGGTTCGATTCTCCAGGTCCCACATAAGCCATATGCACATGATGGCACATGCATCTGGAGTTCGTTTGCAGTGGCTAGAGGCTATGCTGTATCCATTCCAATCTCTCTCCCTCTCTCTCTCTCAGATAAAAATAAATAAGTAAAACTGTTTATAAAAAAACTATTACTTACAATTCACCAACTGTAAGTTTGTATTCTTTTTTCTGATGAAAGAGTCCTCTTCCTCAAACTGTATAAACTTCCAGACCTTCAAAGTCTGGGTGCATCCCCATTTCTTCATGCTATGGCTTGTACTTAGACATACTTAGATAGTATGAGGAATTGTGGTGGGTTGGGGGGGTATGTTCACCATTTCGGAGATCAACCCCTGGGGCCAGACAGTGGTAGCAGCCAGCGATCTGACATGTTCCCGAAGGAGTGTGAGAATCATGCGCACCAGAGTAGAGGCTACCTGAGCGAGACACCGTCCCACCGTGAAATATGAGCACACTGCTTTATGAAATGAGCCTGTGAGTTTCCTGCTCCCACTGTTAATGCATTTGCTTAATCTGTAACACAGAATAGCCACATTCCAGTACCTGCCAGGAACATTAACTCCAATGGGCTGGCTCTCAACCTGTGTCAAATATCCACTTACAATCAACAATATCTACATAAAATGCTTTAACAAAGGTCGCAGGCAGTCTTCTTGTTGCTGGGACAAACACCTGACCAGAACATAAATAAATGAAGAACGCCATTTCCACTAGTAAATTAAACAAATATCCAAAATCACACTTGAGATCACCTGCCTCTTTCTATCTGTTTCTATCTCTCTCTCTCAAATAAATAAAAATAAATATTTTTTTAAAAAGTTTTAAAAAGAGACATGTGTTAGCTGCAGGGTGTCCTAGTCCTTGTGACAACTGAAGGTCATGTTCAGCACACAGGCCATTAAATTCCTGTTTCTTGAGTTTACATCTGCAGCTTCTGAAAAGGCTTTGACTATCTTTGCAAAACTTTGGCCAACATTTCTTTGTTTGTTTGTTTGTTTTTGTTTTGTTTTGTTTTGAGGTAGTATCTTACTCTAGCTCAGGTTATCCTGGAATTCACTATGTGGTCTCAGGGTGGCCTTGAATTCATGGTGATCCTCCTACCTCTGCCACCCGAGTGCTGGGATTAAAGGCGTGCGCCACCACACCCAGCTTGCAACATTTCTATTGAGAGAAAAAAAAATCACATTTACTTAGTATCTCAAATGTCTGTTACATCATATTTAGTACTTTTCTATTTCTTGCATATTATCCAAGTCCCTTTCTTTTACTTTTCTTTCTCTTTTTGAGTCGTGCTTCTTTGGCATTTTTATCAGACATTCTGACACTTTTAGCACAATTAAAATCAAGCAAGAATAAGGAAGTAAGGCACAGGAGGGTCAGCATGATCACTTAGCACCCACTTAAATCGTGTTTTTAGATCCAGTCACAATAGTCTCAACTGGGACCAGGAACAAGCGAGTGCATGCTTGTAGGGATGTAATGGGTGGGCCATCGGAAAGGCAGGGTGCATATACTGAGACCACCTTGTGAAGACAAGGGCCAAGGACCATCTTCTCCAAGAACATCTCCTCTGAGCTCAGGAGAAAAAGAACTGACTGAAGGACTGTCTGTCACATCCACCTGCCCTCACTGTAGTCAAAGTGGGGATGAGGAGTGGGGACACTGATGGGGTGAAGTCACAGAAATAACGTCAGTCAATCCTCATAAGACACTCTCAGTCTGAAATCCTACTACAGTCACCTTACCGATGAAAAGCCAGACTTTGGAGAGGAGAGTCATTTCTCCAGAGTCCCTCCCCAGCCAGAGGCATGGTTGACCCCTGTTGACCCCTGGAACGGTTTCATTTCTCCTCTCTTCTGCAGGCCATTGGAAGACTCTCACACCTGAATCACCTGTCCCTATTCCACTGAAAGCCATGGAGTGGAGTTCATAGTTAAATGCCAGATAATCAGAGATGCTAAGGACACAACCCTGCCCACAACTAGTAAGTTTCCCAGATGCCTGAGTTCCCATACTGTAAGCTAGGACGCTTTCATGTTAGTCACTTGGAATAACTGAATGTATTAGAAATGTTTTATATACATATACACATATATGTAAGCATATATATTCATACATACATACATTCATGCATACATACATATATCTCAGTTACAGCCCCATGCTCGCGAGAAGCCTACTACGAGATGTCCTGTCCAGAGACAGGCTGTCATTGGTCACCAAAAGGGTACCACCCCATACAAGAATTAACAGCCCCTTAAACCCTATGTGCATTGCGCTAAATAAACGAGTTTGTGGATTCTCGCTTCCGCTTTCACCCAACTCCCGGAGTCTGTGTCGTGACTCCGCACTGCTCACCCCAATTTGGCAGAGACCCTATCGTCCCTCCTGAGCTGGCCTTGGGGGGGATCCCAACATATCTCCACCTGGTTGGATAAGTATATTGAAATTTATCTTCTACAGATAACTCTGGTTCAATCCTAAACTCTCCACTTACTCATTTTAGCACATTACGAGAGTAATACAAAGAACGTACTGGGGTCTTTGAACCTAATCTGAAGTGCTGCTGAGATCTACCTCTGTGATCTTACAGCTAAGATTACTGGGGGCTTTCATCTGGCCCTTTCCTCTGAAACATTGCTTTTCACTGATTTCAGTAATCTTGTTGAAGACTTTCGGTCGCCTTCTTGTAGAGCACATACGCATAACTGGATTCTAAGCGAGGGTTTGCAGGCGTGGTGAACAGAATGAAGCGGGGAATGTGTGGTTCCCTGCAGTTGTGACATCTATTTGTATGTTGAGAGTTTGGCTGAGTTTCTCATTCTTTACCATGTGCCACATGCATGCATCTGTAACATAGGTAAATTCCCAAGGAGACACCATGTTTTACTATGAGCATCATCCAGGCAGGCCTCCCTGGTCATGTGGAGACACCAACCCTAACTTATTCCAGTCCAGTTTTCAGCTGACAGCCAGCTTCCATTGTATTTAAAATTTCCTGAATCCAGTAGCTAAAATGTTTATAGACTTCTGCTCTAGAGCCACCAGATCCTGCAGTCAGAAACCATGAGTCACACCCTCATTGTCAAGAGGCAGCACAACCACATTTCTCCACTTCCTCTTCCACCTGCACTTTCGATCTCATCCAGTTGTCACCACACGCTATGGTGGAAGAATTATGGCATGATGAACTCCTACTGTCACCTCCAGCTGTCTGAGGGGCTTTGGAGTAACTGATAGTCACTCAAAATCTCAGCTTTTTCATCTATAAAGTGAAATTAAATAATAGTATATGATATGATATAATTAGATAGTATATAGTATTTCACAGGCAGAGCGTTTCTAAGGGCACTGTGTCAGGATTTCTATGAATTTACTGAGGTCGAATCAAGCACCTTAGTAAACGTTTAATTATTTGTTTCCTACACTTCCTTTCCTCCTTTTGTTTTCCTGTCTATTACTCTGCAACACTCAAATGTCTCTAGATCACTTTCAAAATAAATAATTATTGTTTCCTCTCGAGGCCTTGTTGATCAGCACTCTAACAGTGTTAGGAATATTTCTAAATCCTTATGAGAACTTGAACACAATTGTGTGATGCCACATCTCACATTGTCATGTGACCACAGGTGGGTCTATTGGGCAGCCCTGATGCCGTGAGTCTCTGCTTGCTTTTTATTCTTACCTGTCTAAACCACTCCAATTTTAATGATATACATTTGGAAGGAGGGCTCATGCACTTTCCCTTTTCCCTATCGTGTGTGTGAATACATGTGTTCACAGGTGTGTGATTGCAAATCTATGTGTGAATATATGTGTGGAGGCCAGCTTACCTCAGGGATCCCATCTGGCATGTATAGGGGTTCTGAGTATCCAAACTAAGACCCTCTGATTTGAATGGCAAGTTCTTTATTCACTGAGCTCTCTGCACAATTTCCTCACTTCTTAAAATCAAGAAACTGAGCTGGAGAGATGGCTTAGTGGTTAAGGCATTTGCCTGCAAAGCCAAAGGACCTCGGTTCAATTCCCCAGTACCCACATAAGCCAGATGCCCAAGGAGGTGCATGCGTCTGGAGTTCATTTGTAGTGGCTAGAGGCCCTGGCACACCCATTCTCTCTCTCTTTCTGATCCTCTTTCTCTATCTATCTGTTGTTCTCAAATAAATAAATAAAATAACAAAAAAATTTTTTAAAAACAAAGTTATCTTGGACTTTCTTTAGCCTCCATAATAGCTGTTTATCACTCATCTCCCTGTGTGACCTGATACCCTTTGGCTTGTAAGGAGAAAACCTTTAGAATGCATTCACTTAGCTGTCACCATTCCCAAACCCAGAATGTCAACAGGCAGCATCTGAAGCCTATAGCAGACATATGGCTGCTTTGCTATAACCCAGTTATCTCATGTCCCCACCAAAGCATCAGGAAATATCTTGATTTATGACTTGTTATTGTTCTGTAACTATAAACGTTCTTATAACCACTTCTAGAGTAGAACAGGTTATTGGGGGCAACTGAATCCATATTCCAGGGACATGGATTATAAATGTCCTAGCAAGGGCTGGAGAGATGACTTAGCAGTTAAGGCACCTGCCTGTGAAGCCTAAGAACGCCCATTCGAATCTCCAGGTCCCACATTTAGCCAGACACAAAAGTGATGCAAGCGCACAATGTTGCACATGAGAACAAGGGGGCTGCACACGTCTGGAGTTTGTTCACAGCACCTGAAAAGGCCCTGGTGCGCCCATTCTCTATCTCTCTCTCTCTCTCTCAAAGTAAAAAATATATAAATAAATAAATGTCCTAGTAAGACCAAAGATATTCTAGAGAGAGACATGTGCCCCTCCTCTAGCCATTAGGTAATTGAGGCCATGATGTCAGGAGGCTCATGTTAGGGAAGGAAAAGGCTGGGGCCCTGGGGCCACTGAGAGAGGTAGCATGTGTCCCTGGAAGAGCTGTCACACGATGCTGACTACTTGAGGACTGACAGGAGCCAGGCGCCAAGACAAGGATGTGTCATTGTCAAGGATGAGCAGGAACACACCTGGACCTGAACTGCTTAGTTATGCATGCCTCTTGCCCTCAGTTTAAACCTAAACTTCACACTATGACCTTTTGAGGCAATCACCGGATCTCCCTATTTGTTGGTCTTCCCAATGGTCACACTGAATAAATTTCCTTTCTCTGCTTTTCACAATGACTCATCTCTTGACTTGGTGTATTAAGGATTAATGGGCCGAGCCTAGCTTGCTAATGGTTGCCAGAGCTGCTCTTAACAATTACTCCAGTAACATGGCCACTCATACTTGGTTCAGAATAATGTATCGTTCATTCCCTTTGGAACAAACACTATGTTTTGTATCGCCATACTGTAACACCACAGATAATGAGCCACCTTCCCAATGCATTATCCTCATACCCACCCCACTAAAATAACAGCAAGCAAACAAAAGCTTCCCATAAAGATGGCACCACTATGAAGAAGAAAAGCACCAGGTGGCCACATATGACTAAGCTGTCCAGGAGGTTTTAGGTGAAAATGAATGTAAGGGTAGGTAGTGCATTGTTGAAGGAAAAGTAATTGTATAAGAAGGAGCCAAGAGGTATGATTCATTTGTTTAAAATATTTCTGAAATACTTTGATGAGAGTTCAAAATTAAATTTTTACCACTTAATTCATCTTTCTTTTTATAGACTTATCCAGAAATCAGTCTTATCCCCACTCAAACCCCAAAACAGGTCTCAAAGAGTACAAAATATATATATATTGCATATTCATTTCAAACAGGCTGAGAGACAGTAGTTCTTCAGCAATGTCTACTTTTTTTCCCCCCTTTGCAGAGTCTGGGTTAGTTAAGAAAAATATTTGGGGCTGGAGAGATGGCTTAGCGGTTAAATGCTTGCCTGTGGAGCCTAAGGACCCCCGTTCAAGGCTCGATTCTCCAGGACCCACATAAGACAGATGCACAAGGGGTGCATGCATCTGGAGTTCATTTGCAGTGGCTGGAGGCCCTGACGCCCTTTCTCTCTCTCTCTCTCTCTCTCTCTCTCTCTCTCTCTACCTGCCTATTTCTGTATCTCTCTCTCTAATAAATAAATAAATAATAAAATATTTTTTTAAAAAAGAAAAATATTTTAATGCCGATTTATGACCAAGTAGTATTTGCTATTCCACTGGAAAAAATATATGGAGCAATGAAAGTGGCTATCTGTTACTTTGTGTTTCTTTCAGGTCAGTTTCCCCTGAAAATGAGGATAAAGCACTTTGTAGGTGAAGGACTATAGAAGGATCAGAAACACAACTCTTCCACTGTAACATGGTGGGGAACTAAGATGCACTTCTCACTCACATGGTTACTCACAGGTGGTAATGCGTTGCAGATGCTCTCATTTGTTGTCCGTGTCATAGAATGAGATGCTTTTAATTTAAATTGTGCATGATCAGGTGTGAAATCTGCAACTAGGAAGTCAGACAGCCCATTAAGAATGGTTCACACCATCTTCTGTGTCTGTAACTCTCGTTTTTTTAAAGTGTAAATGTGTGCATTTGCTTGAAGAAACAAAAAAAAAAAGGAACTCCTTTACAAAAGGCCAAGTCATCTTACGTGAAGAAAGTTGGTAAGGCATAGAAGAGGAAGGACTGTTTTCTGCGGGAACATGTCTCTTCTAATGAACGTATTCTAAAAATGAAGACACACACATATGCTTATTAACCCTTACACACCTGGTGCCCTCCACCTCTCTAGAGTAATTTTCTCTGAGCTCGGTAACAGAGTCAATCTCCACATGACACACTGGCAGCATTTCAAACCTATTGGTCACAGGCTTTATTCATGTCACAAATGTGGATTTAATTGTTGGTTTAGAATTAATGTTTGTGTACTTGCCCTGTGGAATCAGAGCTCATCATAGCCCAGCACCTGAAATGTAACAAGAGCTTGGCTGATGGGAGAAACCAACATTTAATTTCAGCCTTTATATGCAATTCATCCTCCCTCCCATCTCACCTTGGAACGCCTCATGTTTGTCCACAGGGGAGTCACAGGCTGCCCCTCTCTTCACTAGCCACCCTTCCCTTCCTATGGAGCTCCAACCCCTTCCTCACATTCAGGAACCATCTGCATCCAGTTACATGGGAAATTACTGTCCCTTCTCCGCCCTGTAGTTTTACATAACCCCTCTCTACTCATTTTCACCTTCCGATCATAACCATTCCCAAATACCACCTACATTTTAAGAAAATCCTCCCCACCAAAACTCCTTTAGTCACCACTCATGTCTAAACTTTCTCATTGGCCAAGCTTCTTGGAAGAATTCTGCTCTTAACAGCTTTGGTTCTCAGCATGCAATCAGTTCTCCAAGACTGGCAAGAGGAATCAAGACGCCCACATCAAAATTGCCAGACACAGGATGGAGCCATTAAGGCACTTGCCTGCAAAGCCAAAGTATCCAGGTTCAATTCCCCAGTACCCACGTGAAGCCAAATGCACAAGGTGGTACAAATGTCTAGAATTCATTTTCAGTGGTTAGAGGCCTTGGCATGGCCATTCTCTCCCCCTCCACAAATAAATAAATAAATAGATAAATAAATAAATAAAAATATTTTTTAAATGTGCCAGACACACTCTTTAAATTCAATGGTGCTGTCCATATTCTTTCTCAAGGACCTCCCCATCATATGAGACTCATCTTAATATAGCCTTTCCAGAACCCTTTTTCCCTGTTTTCCACCTTCCCATCCTCTCTCCTCAGACTCCTTGCTCCTCTTTCTACCTTTTAATATCTCCAGTATCAGTATCCTTTGGGATCCCATTGTGTTCTCTCTTTTTTCAATATTTTATTTTTATTTTTTATTTGAGATAGAAAGAGAAACAGGAGAGAGAGAGAGAGAGAATGGGCACACCAGGGCCTTAAGCTACTGCACACGATCTCCAGACATGTGCATTACCTTGTGTATCTGGCTTACGTGGGTCCTGGAGAATCAAACCTGGCTCCTTTGGCTTTGCAGGCAAGCCCCTTAACTGCTAATCCATCTCTCCAGCCCTCATGTTCTCTGTACTTCTGCAGTCTACATTTTATTTACCACTAACACCGACCTCTGAAAATCTGTATTTCAAGCCTAAATTACATCTTTAGCTACCGTATGAAGTCTCCATCTACTTCCTATGGCCAACCTCCAAGTCCATAGGTCCTTAAACATGTAAAATAAAAATACATCCATGGGGCTGAATAGTCACAGTACTATCTGATTTCAGTCTTATCATTATAAAAATACAAATCCTAGGAATATTATCACCTCCTCTTAGAGAAAAGAAACAAACAAGAGGAGAGTCAGGCTGGGGAGATGCCCAGAGTAAATCGCAATGAAAGAATCAAATCAAACACTGTGACTGTGCCCAGTTGTTCCTGCAAATGTGCTGAGCTGATTAAAGAAACAAACAAGGTAGTGACATGAGTATAAGTTTGAGCCAATTAGAAGAAATGCATAAAGTAATACAAAAAATATGCATATATATCTATTACCCACGAAGAAACTAAAGATAAATGAATCAAAGGCAACATCTATCCTCATGAAAAATTTCTATTTTCTTCTAAATTTTAATTGGCTAATAATTTATTTATTTATTTATTTAATTTACTTGGTTTTTCAAAGTAAAGTCTCACTCTAGCACAGACTGACTTAGAATTCACTGGGTAGTCTCAGGCTGGCCTTGAACTCATGGTGATCTTCCTACCTCTGCATCCTGAGTGCTGAAATTAATGGCATGTGCCATCACACCTGGCCATCTCTCTTTTTTTTTTTTTTTTTTTTTTAACTTGTGGCTTCTCTGGTACTTCCTTCTATAACTTCATATCTTAAGAATTCCCTTGTCTCTTCTTTCAGAAAGGTGTTAATTACTGTTAACTGATTACATCTTTCATCATCCCGCCTGTCATTCTTGGCTCTATGTGAATACCCAGACATTATAAACAGCACTGACTCTTAAAGAAGCCGACATGAGGGCTAGAGAGATGACTTAGTGGTTAAGGCGCTTACTTGTGAAACCAAAGGACCCAGGTTCAATTCCCCAGGACCCACAGAAGCTAGATGCACAGGATGGCACATGCATCTGGAGTTCATTTACAGTGGCTAGAGGCCCTCGTGTGCCCATTCACTCTCTTTCTCTCTCCCTCTTTATCTCTCTCAAATAAATAAAAATAAAAAGGAAGCCAATATGAGGTAATATCAAAGCCTCATAAAAACAAATTCTTGACAGTATTTTTTTTTTACTGGATTAAGCATTTATTATTTCGTTATTGACAAATGCATATGTAAAATTACTAGCAACCAATAGCAATCAAAAACTTCAACCATTCATTAGAATATTAGTTTTCTAGAATCAGTTAGGGTCCTGCCACTATTTCTTGTATCTTCAACCAGGCCTAATTGTAATGAACATGCAGAGTAAATCCCTTGATTCACAGGAACTATGGAAAAATAATAATGCATGCAAAAATTCAACTGAACATCTGAGGTAAATGCCTTTAAAATGTAGGCAAGCGCTTATCTACAATGCTGCTTGATAGTATTTTTTAATCCCTGAAAGTCTCAGGATAACATCTCCTGAAAATGGGTTCCCTTCCCTTCAGGGCCCCATCTCCTTTGTAATTAGGCTTTAATTAACATCTGTCTCCCCAGTAGACTGAGAGCCTTGGAGGATCCTGGGTAGTAGATGCTTGTGTTTACCCTTCCACCCTAAGCACTTAATGGCCTTGGTGCTCAGCAAATATTTTTAGGGCTTTAAGACAAGGTCTGTCTGTGAACAAACACCTCTGAAGGAGAAAGGAGGCCTATGACAGCATACAGGTGACCCATGCTAGAGGGGAACCCTCGGGCATCTGAAGACCTTAGTCTGGTAAAGTCAAGGAGTCATTTTCTAGAAACAGCTGTGTCGTAATTGTGAATAAAATGAGTTACAGGTAGTCCAGATGCTTAGGGCAGAGCTCAGTGATAAAATTAGATACACTTCAGATCTTAAATATCCCCCAAAAGGCCCATTTGTTAGAGGTTTGGTCCCTGACCCATGACAATGGGGAGGTAGAAGGACCTGTAAGATGTGGGACTTTGCCAAGGCTCAGAGAATATTGTGGAAAAGAAGCTGGAAAGACTGTAAGAGCCATAGGGTGGAAATGTATATTCTGAGGCATTGTCACACACCCCCAAGACTAGCTGGTAAAATCAGGACCCCACAGTGAATACCAGCAACCCCACTAAAGAGGTCCCTCAGTGGAGTGGGCACGGGAGAGAGACCATAGAAGAGTCTAATGCAATGGGATTGTGACCAACATGCAATACTGCAATACTACAAAGTACATCATAATAATAATACACTTCAAAATTCAAAACATGGGATTCAGTGGAGGAGGGTGATAGAAGGAGATTATGGTAATGGTATATTGACTATATTTATGGAAGTTGTCAATGAAAAAAGTTTAAGGGGTGGAGAAGATGGCTTAGTTGTTAAGGAGTTTGCCTGCAAAGCCAAAGGACCCTGGTTCAATTGCCCAGGACCCACGTAAGCCGGATGCACAAGGGGGCGCATGCATCTGGAGTTCGTTTGCAGTGGCTGGAGGCCCTGGTGTGCCCATTCTCTCCTTCCCTCCCTCTCTCTCTACTTCTTTCTCTCTCATTCTCAAATAAATAAATAAATAAAATATATTTTTAAAAAGAAAAAAAGTTTAAAATAAAGAGATAGGATTTAGAAGCAGGCCTTAGGTCATTAGCAGCATGTCCTTGAAGGAACTGCAGGCCTCTCCTTGTTACCTCTTGTTCCTACATTGAAGGGTGGCAGTCTGAATGTCAAATGTCACTCAGAGCCTCATGTGTTACTGATGAAGCTTCGTCCTCAATCCCCAGCAGGTGGAGCCTTTGGGAGGTGGATCTTTGTTGGAGGAGGAATGTCACTGTGGTAACAGGTTTCAGGATTACATAATCCAGCTCTCTCTCTCTCTCTCTCTCTCTCTCTCTCCTTCCTCCCGGCTGTTGTGGAAATGTGATACCCAACCGACTGCTGTTACAGTGTTTTAATCACCATGATGAAACTTCCTATGTAACCCTAAGTAAACCTTTTTTTTCCATAAACTGCTTCTGGTCAGGCATCTTGTCCAGCAAGGAGAAAATACCTGTCACACCCAGGAATGCGACTTGAATGTGAATGGCCCCATGGCCTCAGGCATTTTTGTTTAAGCTTCCTACTTAATCTCCAGCTGGCAGAGCCCTATTGGAAGAGGCACATCACTGGAGGCGGATGTGTTGAGTCAGCTCCTGCTTGCTGGGGTTTGCTGTGGTCTCTCTGCTATGGATGTGTGATGAAGTGAGCCAGCCTCTTCCATCTTGAAGCTTTCCCTGGAACCTGTAAGCCTGAAATAAGCCCTTTCCTCCATAAGCTGCTTCTGGTTTGTCCCAGAAACACTCAATAAGGTAAATTTAAACACAGGAAGTAGTCACAGACTACTCTTCTGATGAAATGCAAACTGGAAAACAGAGGAACAAAACAAGGCAGACTCATTTCCCCTCCAGAGGACCAAGCCTCAGACTAAGGAAGGTACAAGCTCTTTTGAGTTCCCCTTCCATTACTGAGCTCTTCTAGTATTCATTGTATAGAGTTTGTACAAAATGTGCTGATATCAATCATTCCCCCAACCCAATTTGCCCCATAAACATAAACCAATCACATCAGCTGAAACCTAAGAATATTTAAAGATCTGTCCCAACATCTGCATGCCTGCACAGGTGTGTGTGTGTGTGTGTGTGTGTGTGTGTGTGTGTGTGTGTAATGTCCTTTTATTTTCCAGGGCATATCTAAATAGACATAACTTTGGCCTTATGTGCTAACTTTAGAAGCTAATTGGGAAGAAAATATAATCCCACAGTAATATGGCCTACATAAGGTTGAAACTAATACATCTGAAACTTAAATACATGGATAAATGCCTATTACATTCTTGGGACTGTGGTTATAATTAAATGTACTGACTGGAATGTACTTTCTCTCTAATCCCATCCCTTCCTTTCCCCTACCAAAAGTCATGAGCTATTTATAAAACTTTCAATCCAATTTTTTTTTTCCTTTTGGTTCTACTTATCTGAACTCATAAACCGTGCATGGTAAATTTCAGACCTATAATTTGTGGCTTCCTGTTTCCAAGATGACTCCAGAGTAGCTCTCGTGTGACTGTTTCTCTAGTTAAATATTTACACATACACACGGGGTGCATAGCAGTTCATACTGGACATGATTTAACAGCATCGCCATCTGCTTCTCATCATAACAGGACAAAAAAATGTGCCGACTAAACATTCTTAAGTTTATTTGTGCAGAAACATTGTTTCCATTCACATTCTGAGGCATTTTCTATATAAAGAAAACAGAAATGGCCCCTTCTGGGCCCTTTTCCTTCTCCAGCCCCTTTTCAAGCTTCTCTTAGTGGCAATCATTACTTTCTATGCCTCACCAAAGAATATCATCGTTTTATCAATGTGTGAAAAGCACAAAACTCAGCTGTGATAGGAATAAAGAAAGCATCTTATTTAAACTTAAACCATCACCATTATCCTTTGGCCCATACTTCACCCAACCAGTCAAATAAACTCCTGGCACCCTTAAAGAAAAATAAGGCCTCCCAAGGCAACAACTGGGTTGGGGACTGATAGTTCAAGTTTAGCATGATTGCTTTTGAACATACTCCCGCCCTACTGTTATTAGCCTGGAGTATGTTCCACACTCTCAAGGAAGGACTCAATCAGGGGGCTTCCAAACTCGACAAAGAACATTCTTGGCTTTAAGATATCCATGTAAGCTTTCCGTAGTCTCCAAAACTGCAAATCACTGTGTAAAAATATCTGCCTTAATTCTCCTCTAGTAGAAGAGGCCAACTGTATTTTACATTCAAACATTTTTTGCACAAATAAAAAGCATAGTTTAATCATGAGAATGTGGCCTTCAGGACACTAATTTAGAATAAACTGATTTTTTGGCTCACTTTCAGTTCTGTTGCTCTGAGTCTCCATCTATAAATCTGCTCTCTCCTGTTTATTCCTATGTGGTTATCTAAGCAATAACAAAACAAAATAAAAAGGAATGAAAATTAAAAAAATAGTCCTGAATGAACTATAAATTCACTGACCATAATTCATATGCATCAAAGAAACAAAAATCAAAGGAATGATTGATTTCAACTATTTGAAGATATAACTTCCAATCTTGGTGTCATTCAAGACCTACTTATTTTCTTTTATGCTTGCTGTTTACCTTGTAGCCGCTTTACAGCTCATTAGACTCTGCAGAAGAGATGACTGGAGAAAATAAAAGGCGATGAGACACAAATGAGACTAACAGGCCCAGGAGCCCCAGAAGAAGCTTTGTTTTCCTAGACAAGGGTTCTTCAAATCCTTGCTATTCTTGAGACACTGATCGTCTATTGAACTTGAAAGAAACACGACAAAGCATCAAAATGTGCCACGAGTGGTATCACCGGCCTTTAATCCCAGCACTTGAGAGGCCAAGGTAGGAGGATCCCTGTGATTTCAAGGCCACCTTGAGACTATATAGTGAATCCCAGATCAGCCATGGCTAGAGGGGGAGCCTACCTAAAAAAATAAAATGAAAAAATATCTCAAAATGTATCCACAAAATAAAAAAATAATAAAATAAAAACCTCATCAGCTCTAATAAGTATTTTGGTGCATCTAAGAATACAAATAATACCTTACTATTCTGAGTTCTTGATACAATGATCTAAAAGTGTGATGGTACTTCATTTGTAGATATTCTAGATTATCAAATAATATGAAAAATATTTTGTCATGGGTGTATTCTTAGTAAAGCACATCCTAGGTTGTTCCAAATTTCTCAGCCAAGAATATATGAACATGAGTACGTATCACCTTTGAATGACTGTTCTGACACCTCAGGCATCTACGCTGGTTTTAGGAGAAGGTATGTAGTTACAACATGTAGATAAATTCGATAGATGATGTAAATATTTTTACATATTGATACATACTTCCAAATTAAATTCTGCTATGTATAAAAGGGCTACTATATCATGACTATGTATATTTTATTACAGAATTAACATTTGAAAACCAATCAGTATAAATCACTCTGTTACCATAAACATGGAAGGAAACTAGATGATTGACCCAAACGATGTAGAAATTACCTTATCTAAAATTCACAACATATTTATGAATAAAAACCAGCAAAAAAAAATCCTACCAGATATGTAAGTAAAGAACCTCTTGTTATAAATGCGTCATATCAACAGAAAGGTTTTCAACTCACATCACAGTTACAGCGATATATTGAATACACCCTTATGGTTGGAAACTAAGCTAAGTACATCTTATCTCATTTTGTTTACCATTAGTTTGTTGTCAGTACTGGCCAAATGTAATAAGGTAAGAAAAAAGAAAAGACATAAAGACCTAGAAGGAAAAGGTAAAGCTATTCTTAAAGAAAAACACTGTTAAAAAAAAGAGAGAGCTCGAGAGGCAGCTTAGCAGTTAAGGGGTTTGCCCAAGATGCCATGTTCTACTCTCCAGATCCCACATAAGCCAGATGCAAAAAGGTGAGGCAAGTGCAATGTCTCACAGGCCCACTAGGTGGCACAAGTGTCTGGAGTTCGATTTCAGTGGCTGAGGCCCTGGCACACCAATTCTCTCTCCCCCTCTCTCTTTTTTCTCTCTCACTCTTACACTCTAAATAAATAACTGACCAGGAAAAATAAAACAGGGGACTGAAATTGGGCTCAACAGGTAAGAGTACTGCTGCACAAATATGAGGGCTTAAGAGGGTGTGAATAAAATGTGGGTGTGGCCATGCACACCTGCAACCCCAATCCTGTGCAGAGCAGAGACAAGAAGATTGCCGTGGCTCATTGGTCAGCTCGTTTGACTGAAAAGGGAAGGTCCAGGTTCAGTGAAATTGTGTCTCAAGGAAACAACATGAAAGAGTAATATAGGCGGACCTTCAGCCTCATCTACACACTTGCATACATACCATACACACATACACCACACACAATACTATATACACACTATCACTCACACACACACACACACACACCACACCACCACCACCACCACCACCACCACCACCGCTACCACCACCATAAATATTGTATAGATAAGCCAGAAACAAAAATTACAAAGGACACAGAAAATCAAAACAAATCTACATGAAATTCTTGGAGCTAGTCATTGAATTTGGCATGATACAGGAAATGATTCATATAAAAATTTAATTATAGAAGCACCTCTGTATCATTTGGAAGACCCTCGGCTTTTTAGGATCAGGGACATGCCTGGTTTGCTATGTAGAGTAAGAAAGCAGGGAAACTTTGGAAATCATCACCTCTGCTTCACTTAAATTTACAAATTAAAAAAAAAATCAATCATATTGCTATGGAGAACTGAAAACTTAATTGAAAAAGAAAATTTAGCCAGGCACGGTAGTGCACGCCTTCAGTTCCAGCACTCGGGAGGCAGAGGTAGGAGAATTGGTGTGAGTTCGAGGCCAGTCTGAGAATACATAGTGAATTCTAGATCAGCTTGGACTAAAGCAAGACCCTACCTCCATTTTTTAATAAAAGAAAAAAACATAAAGAAAAATTGAAAAACATTTTCCTTTATAAAAGCAGATGCAAGCTGTACAATGGAAATCCATAAGCATTGCTAAGTGGAAAGATATAGCTATGCCTGTGGATCTGAAGACATTATTTTTCACTTGCTAGTTCTCCCCGGATTAGTCTTTATATTTAATTTGCCCCCAAACATAATTCTGACATGCATTTTCAGTAGAAATTGGCAAGATGATTCTACAGTTTTAGGGAAATACATAGGACCTGGGTAGAAAAATTATTTTGAAAAACAAAAAGAAAGATGGAGAACTGACACTAATTTCTAATTTTAAAATTTACCATAAAGTTAAGTAATCAAGGCACTGTATTGGTGTAAAAAGAAATAGGCCGTGGTGGCACACGCCTTAAATCCCAGCACTCAGGAGGCAGAGGTAGGAAGATCACTGTGAGCTCAAGGCCACCCTGAGACGTCATAGTGAATTCCAGGTTAGCCTGGGCTAGAGTGAGCCCTACTTCGAAAAGCAATAAAACAAAAAAGAAAGAAAGAAAAGAAAGAAAAAGAAAGAAAGAAAGAAAGAGAAAAAGAAACAAATAAATCAATAATATGTAATAAAAATCCAGTAAAATTATTGACATGAGTTAGTCTATATATTTAATAAAGTACCCAAATCAATACAATAAGATAAGACAGTATTTTGTCAGAACTGTGAGCTTAAGTATTCCTATAGGAAGAAAATAATTAGCAATATCTATGCCCTTCATAAACAAAAATCCATTTTAGGGGCTGCATAGATAGCTCAGCAGTTAAGGCACTTGCCTGCAAAGCCTAATGACTTAGGTTTGATTCTGCAGGACCCATGTAGAGCCAGATGCACAAAGTGACAAAGGCATCAAGACTTTTGTTTGCAGCAGCTGGAGGCCCTGGTGTACCCACTCTGTCTATCTCCTTTCTATTCCTTTCTGCTTGCAAATAAATAAATAAAATATTTAAATTAACAATAATAATACATTTTAAATGTCTTATGAATCCAATGTAAAAGTGATATCTATAACGTTTCTTAATGAGAAGTCAAGATAATACTCCCACAATAATCCCACTTGGTATTGGAAAAGAGTGCTTCAAAATAATAAATAATAAATAAATAAATAAATAATAATAAAAAGAAAATAAACATAAAAAATTTTCTAGATTACATTAAATAAGGGGGAAAACTTGTGCTCTCAAAATATGTATGAAGAATTTTTTTAAGGTATCGGTCAGTAGAAAACAATTAACATGTAAGTCAGTGTAATATAACAAAAGAAAAACTTGTATCAAAGATACCTAAATAATACCTATGAATAAATAATTAAACAGTACAATTAAAATGGAATAGATGGGGTTGTGGAAATGGCTCACTGGATAAAGTGTTTGCCACACAAGCACAAGGACCTGAGTTCTGATCCCCAGCACCCATATAGAAGCCCGATGTGGTCGTGCATACCTGTAATCCCAGAGCAGGGGAGAGACAGGAGGATCCCTACCAGTCTATCCAAATCAGTGAGTCCAGATACAGCGAGAAACCATGCTTCCACCATAAGGTGGAGACCACTGAAAAGAGACACTCCACGTGAACTTCCGGCCTCCGCACATGACCACACACATATATGAACAGGCATATACATAACACATACACATGCAAAACATGGAATAGACTTAAACAAAAGCTTCACAAAAGAATGTGCTCAAATAGCTAAGAAACACATAAAAATGTCCTCAACTTCTTTAGTCACTAAGGAAATGTCAATTTTATACTCCCAGAATGCACAAAATCAAGGCTGAAGCCACACTAATGGACACCGAAGAACAGCTATGCCTCTCAGGCATTGTTACTGGATGTTTAAGATATGACAAAATATTTTAAGAAATGTCTGACATGTGTTCACCCTACAAGTTCCAAGAATGTACTCAAAAGAGGAAAGCAAATGCCCACAACTCTGTGTATAAGAGCTTAATTATAATGTGGGGAAAACCTGGAAAAACATAAACATCCTTAACAGAATAATAACAAACACATAAGAGACCCAAACAACGGAGTACCATGTGGTAATAGAAAAGAATGGACCTCCATGGGCAGGAGAGATGGCTTAGCAGTTAAGCGCTTGCCTGTGAAGCCTAAGGACCCTGGTTCGAGGCTCGATTCCCCATTACCCACGTAAGCCAGATGCACAAGGTGCCACATGTATCTGGAGTTCGTTTGCAGTGGCTGGAGGCCCTGGTGCACCAATTCTCTGTCTCTCTCTCTCTTTCTCTCTCTGTCTCACTTTCTTTCTCTGTTGCACTCAAAGAAATAAATAAAAATAAACAAAAAATTTTAAAAAAAGAAAAGAATGGGCATCCAGGTCACATTACCTGAGGGACCTCAGAACATGCGAAGTAGCTACGATATGGTCCCATGGTATACCAATATACCAATTGTATTTTTTATTAGAAATTAGGCCTCTGTCACTTGTATAGCTGGCAAAAATTTTCTCCCATTCTGTGGGTAGTCTATTGACTCTGTTTATTGTATGTTTGTCTGTGAAAAAAACTTTTCAGCTTCCTGAGATCTCAATGGTTGAGTGATTGTTTAATTTCCTGAGCTACTAGGGTTTTGTTCAGGAAGTCTTTTCCCACTCCTATATCGTGGAAAGTTCCTCCTATTCTTTCTTCCAGCAGTAGCAGAGTTTCTGGTCTTATACTGGGGTCTTTGATCCATTTGGACTTGATTTTTGTGCATGACAAGATGTGTGGGTCTAGTTTCATTTTTCTGCATATGGTTACCCAGTTTGTCCAGCACCATGTGTTGAAGATGCTCTCTTTTCTCCAGTCTACATTATTAGGGCCTTGTTGAAGATCAAGTAGCTGTAGTTACTTGACCGAAAGTCCAGATCCTCAATTCTGTTCCATTGGTCTATAATCCTGTTTGTATGCCAGCACCATGCTATTTTTGTTTTAATTTGTTTTTGTTTTGTTTTTTACTATGGCTTTGTAATATAGTTTTAGATCAGGTTTGGTGATGCACCCAGAGGCATTTCTTTTGCTGAGGATATGTTTGGATACCCGAGGCCTGCTGTCATTCCATATGAATTTTGTGATTATTTTTTATGTGAAGAATAATGCTGCCATTTTTATTAGTATTGCATTAAATCTGTATATTGCTTTTGGTAATCTCAGGATGATACGAGAAGTTATATTCTAACCTAAAAGATTGAACAACTACACACATGCACACACACACATGCACACTTAAACCAAAACAAAAAAAAATGCACCAAGGACACAGATATGTCAAAAGTACATAGAAACCAAAAAGAAAGAAGCAAGTAGTCAAAGCTGAAACAATTTAATCAACAATGTAGAAAACATAGTATTTAATTAGAACATAAGATATAAGATAAACATTCATAAGTCCATAATATAAATAAGAGATAGTTTCTTCTTACAGAAGAGCTCAATATAATACATGTAGACATTTCCCTCCAGGAACTTAATACAATTTGTTCCCCCAAAAAAGGTATGGTAAGGAATAACAGTAACCCAGAGTCATGTGGGGGGAAAAAACTCAGATATAAGTCAAAATTCAATAATAAATAAATGACTTTCCTGAAATGTGAGACCTTTAAGCAACCCTATCCTCTGCTGCCCATAGCATATAGTTTAAAGCTTCTCAAATTATCTTTAGTGGAAGAGCCAAGTTTTTTTTTTAATTATAGTCTATATCAGGTTGATAAGTCTATAAGACAAGTTAATTGGGAGAAAATAAAATTTTAAAGAAGCATACAAAGTTTAAGAACCCAAACTTTTATTATTAGATTTAGTAGATGCGGTGGTTTGATTCAAGTGTCCCCCCTAAACTTAGGTGTTCTGAATGCCAGGTTCCCAGTTGATGGAGATTTGGGAATTAATGCCTCCTGTGTGAAATTGGGGGTGGACTTATGAGTGTTAAAACCAGATTCCCCTTGCCAGTGTTTGGCACACTCTCTTGTGGCTGTTGTCCACCTGATGTTGGCCAGGAGGTGATGTCCACCCTCTGCTCATGCCATCATTTTCCCCTGCCATCATGGGGAACTTCCCCTCAAATCTATAAGCCAAAATAAACCCTTTTTTCCCACAAGCTGCTCTTATTCAGGTTTTTTCTGACAGCAATGCAAACCTGACTGCAACAGTAAATATAAAATTATCCTATGGTCAGGGCTGGAGTGCTTGCCTGTGAAGCCTAAGGACTCTGGTTCTAGGCTCAATTACCCAGGACCCACATAAGCCAGATGTACAACGTGACACATGTATCTAGAGTTTGTTTGCAGTGGCTGGAGGCCCTGGTGCACCCATTCTCTCTCTCTTTCTCTCTTCTCTCTCTCTCTCTCTCTCTCTCTCTCTCTCTCTGCCTCTTTATATCTCTGTCTGTGGCTAATAAATAAAAATAAACCAAAGAAAAAATTGTAAAATGTATCCTATGGTCATATTTTATTTCCGTACTTTTATCATTGTGGCCATAGTACATTGCAAACTGGCACTGAAGACTATATTTTGAGTAATAATAGTATAACTTGCAATGTAAAAATAATTCATTCATTCAATAACTGCCTATCACACGTGCTTAGTGAATTACATTACAGGCCAAGGAAATTAGAGGGAATATGACCTACGAGGTCCATAATCTCTTGAATATTATTGCATAGAAAAGACATTTTAAAAACAAACTTCTAGTTAAATTATCCAGAAAAATATCACAAAGTACTATTAAGAACAATGATATGGGAAAAAATATGATAGTGACTAAATGGCTCTTAGTATTGCAGGTCAGGGAAAACTCCACAGAAGTGATATTTGAGCTGAAACTGGTAAAAAAAAATTATCTTGGGGGCTGAAGAGCTGGCTTAGTGGTTAAATGCTTGCCTATGAAGCCTAAGGTCCCTGGTTCAAGGCTTGATTCTCCAGGACCCATGTAAGCCAGATGCACAAGGGGATGCATGCATCTGGAGTTCGTTTGCAGTGGCTGGAGACCCTGGTGCACACATTCTCTCTCTCTGTCTACCTACCTATTTCTGTATCTCTCTCTCTCAAATAAATGAATAAAAATAAAATATTTTTTGAAAAAGTTATCTCAGGTCTCAAGGACAGGTAACACATGAACTCTAACATGAACTTCCAGTTCCTTTTAAAAGGAATTGACAGGGCTAAGTTTACCCTCATGCCTAAAACAACAAAGGTCATAACACACTAATGACTGGCTCTTAGGATTTAGGACCCAGGAAATATAGGGCAGTAACCCATGAAAAGGACAGCAAAAGGGTTAGCCATATCTAAAAGAAGTATCCCAGTTACCGAGAAGGGTCAGGTGTCCCAGGCAGTAGGCAAAAATCTATGTAAATCAAGAAGTGTTTTCTAGAATTGTCAAAGCTCACAAGCAAAGGAAGAGAGAAAATCATATTACTACACAAAAGGAGACCTCCTGGGATTTGCCAATGATCTCCATCAAATATTCACAAAGAGTAATAGTTAATAAATTGAAAAGGACAACATGCTAAAAAGCCAAGTCTGACTATATGCTGCCAACACAGAACAAGTAGAGACCTGGCTGGAATTCAGAAGAGAGCCAGTCCCCAGACAGCCTGTCTCTGGAGGAAAGTGGCCAACAATGGTTTGAGCAAGCAGGAGTCTAAGCTACTAAGCAGCAAGAAGTACACACCAGTGCAGTGGTGGCCCACAGCCTTGGTGGGTAACCCATGGCTTTCTAATTGGCTAAGAGATCCACTCAGTGGCAAGGAACCCATATCTGGAACTGGGAACCAGGTCTGAATCCTATGGAGACAAAGATTATGCTCTCCAATGTCAAGCTCCCCCTAGTTTTTGTCTAAAAGAAGGGCTACATCCATCAAAATCTCCCTAAATTAACAATGTTTATTCTATTTAACTTATGCTGACTTCATTCTTCATTGGAGAATCTGTTTTTCTTTTTCAGAAGGTCTCGAGATAAACCATCCCTCGCATCTCAGTCAAGGCCAAGGCAAACCCATAGAGGAATTGGTGAAAGAGTGCCGCTTCCATCGTGAGCCTGACAATCAGTGCCAGGGTAAAGGAGATGGAATTTGAGGATACTGAACACCTATCAAAGCAGAGACCCAGAGGCTCCTAAGAGCTCATCACTGAAGTAGACTTAAAACACACCCACCACAGCAGAGAAATTTTGCAGAAGAGGGCACAGAAAGATTGTAAGAGCCACAGGTTGGGATGTCATTCCCAAATGCATTGCCTGCCACCAATAACTGACAGCTCCCACAATGCATAACCCACAACCCCATGGGGAATACCGGCAACCCCACTGAGAAGGGCTCCCAGTAAAATGGGGGCAAGGAAGCTGGAAAAGATGGTACCAACACATGATGTATCCGTACAAAGTATGTTCTTAATAAAAGAATAAGCTGGGCGTGGTGGCGCACGCCTTTAATCCCAGCACTCGGGAGGCAGAGGTAGGAGGATCGCCGTGAGTTCAAGGCCACCCTGAGACTACATAGTTAATTCCAGGTCAGCCTGGGCCAGAGTGAGACCCTACCTCGAAAAAAAAAAAAAAAAAAAAAAAAAAAAAAGAAAAGAATAAAATAAAATGAAAAGCCAGGTCTGGTGTTGCACACATGTAATCCCAATACTTGGGAGCTTGAGGCAGAAGTCTCACAACTTCAAGACCAGCCTGGGCTACATAGTGAAATCCTGTCTCAAAACAAAATAAAATACTAAAATGTTCTCAAGTTAATCACGGAACAAGAGGCAAGGGGAGAGGGTGGCAAAAAAAAAAAAAATAGGAAATATGCAGCTATATAATGGGCTCAAAACTAACCCAGTAAATGATCACATTGAATGTAACCATTTGATATTTCAATAAAAGAAATTGTCAGAATGTTCATATAAAGACACAGCAACAAACTGCAAGAAGTCTGCTATAAATAAAAGGTACAGGCAGGCTCAGAAAAGATAGAAAAACATATACAATATTAATAACAATCAAAAGAAAGTTATATGATTATCACACAAATTATATTTAGAACAAAGTATATTACTAGGCATAAAGAGGGATAATTCATAATGACAAGGGAGTCAATTTACTGAGAAAACTGTAAATCCTAAAAGTTTGTGGATTTAACACAGTTTCAAAAATTTAGGAACCAATAAAACTGATAGGAAAAAAAACCTAATTCAGTCACAGCCACAGATTTCAATTCCTGTTTCTCAGTAATTGACAGAAAAGCCATCAGAAAATCAGTAAAACTATTGAAAATTTAGCAGTAATAATGAAGTTGATCCTCCAGACATTTGTAAAACAAGACACCCTAAAAAAGCAGAATATACATTTTCTTCAAGTATACATGCAACATTTACCAAAATGACCATATTCTAGGCATAAGACACATCTCAATAAATTTGTATTTTTTTGAAACTCACAGAAAGTATTTCTCTGACAATTATAGAATTAGTTTTAAAATAATATTAATGTATCTTACATATTACCCATGTAGAAACTAAATAAAACACTTCGAAATAACCCAAGGATTACCAAAGTCTCATTCAAAAAGAAACTTAGAAATCTGAACTAAATGAAATTGAAACTGATGTACCAAAAGTTTTGAGGCGCACCTGAGTATTTGTCATACTAAAATATTTATTTTACAAGAGAAGAAACTGAGATCAAAGAAAATGAAATAAAACTGAAAATAGGTAAAAAGAAAAAAAAACCCTAGCACCTAGAGTCAGAAACAGAAAAACAATAGAGATAAACCAGTGAACACAAAAGCTGGTTGTAAGTAATGAGAAAGGTGATATATTATAATTATATATAATTATATAAATATAATTATATTATATATTATAATTATATTATAACATATGCTACTTAGGAGAAGCATGTTATGGGCTAGATGGATGGTTTCACAGTCAAGGCGTTTGCCTGCAAAACCTAACCACCTGGGTTTGATTCCCCAGTACCCACAAAAAGCCAGATGCACAATCTTCATGCAGATTTTATTTGCAGTGGCTAGAGGCCCTCCATGGTGCACCTATTCTCTCTGTCTGTCTCTCTTCTATCTCTCTCTACTTGCAAATAAATAAATATTTTTTAATAAAAAAAAAGAAAAAAGAAGAAGAATGTTATAAGGTCTGGAGAGATGGCTTAGTGATGAAGGTGCTTGCCTACAAAGCCAAAGGACCCAGTTTTAATTCCCCAGGACTCAAGTAAGCCAGGTGTACAAGGTGGTGCCTGCATCTGGAGTTCATTTGCAGGGCTAAAGGCCCTGGTGTGTCCATTCTCTTTCTCTCTCTCTCTCTCTTTCTCTCTCTCTCTCTTTCTTTTCCTCTTCCTCTCTCTCTCTCTCATAAATGAACAAAATAAAAAATATTTTTAAAAGATTGTTATAAATAAATTATGTTCATCTTATTAACAAGTTAGATAAAATTGGACAATTCTTTAAACCACTTAAAATCACACAAAAAAATAGATAATCAGAATAGTCCTTTATGTGCAAAATAAACTGAATTTTTAGTTAAAATCTTCTAACAGCAAAAAAAAAAAAATTAAACTCGGATGGCTTCAAAGTAAAACTTGTTAAATTGAAGAGAAAGAATTAATATCTTACTTGTTCTGTAAAACCAATATTACTCAGATACCAAAATCAGGTAAAAGAAGATATTGCAATAAGGTAAAGAAAACAAAAAACATATAAAACAACATTCCTTGTAACTATAAGTGGAAAAAATATTAACAAAACCCTTTGGCAATCTGAATCTAGTAATACACAATGGAGGTAACAGACACACCAAACCAAATGGGGCTTCCCCAAGAATGCAAGGTTGGTTGAACACTTGAAATCAACCAGTTAATCATTATGTCCACTGAAAGAAAATATGAGTCTCTCAATAAACACTCCCCAAAAAATTATTGAACAAAATCCAACCTTTGCAAACTTTAAAAAAAAAAAAAACTCTTGGGGAAAAAGGAATAGAACAAAAATTTCTCAACCAAGAAAGAGTATTTACATAAACCTCCAGCTTAATAGTGAACCATTTCATGATATTACCAAGATCAGGAACAGAGGTATCCACTCCACTCCACCATATCTACATTGTCCTCAGGGATCTAGCCAGTACAATGGGGAAAAAAAATGAAAATTCCTACAGAATATAACAAAAAAAGTAAACCTGCCTTTATTTGAAGATGACATGACCATCTAAATATTAAATCCTGTGGAAATCAGAGAAAAAAGCGAAATGAGAATGTATGAGTAAGGCTGTGCAACATAAGACATTAAATGTCAATTTTGTTTCTATATTCTAGCAATGAGCAGCTAGAATTGGAATTATAAAATAATGCTACTTACAATATCATCAAAAACATAAGATAAGGGTAAATCTTATAAAAGATATGAAAGATCTTAGCATTAAACCTATAAAACATTTTTGAGAATGAACTAAGAATTAAGAAAATATAATTTTAATATTTTTATTTATTTATTTGAGAGAGATACAGAGAGAGAGTATTGTGTGTGTGTGTTGGCATGCCAGGGCCTCATATTCCTGCAAACTCCAGATGCATGCACCACGCTGTGCATTTGGAATCAAACCCAGACCTTAGTCTTTGCAAGCAAGTGCCTTTAACTACTGAGATATTTCTCCACCCCCTAAGCAATTTTATTTTCTGAGTTAGAAGACTCACTATTGCTCTCCAAAGTGTTCTCCATTCAATTCATGCCCAATCAAAATTTTACTCATGTTTTGAATTTTGAAGATCAATTCTAATTCTCTATGAAATACAAAAAATCTAAAGTAGGAAAACAATTTACAAAAAAAAACTAGCAGTAAACATATTCCTGATTCCAGCCTCTTCCTATAGCAAGAGTTGTAAAAGCAAGGTAGTTTGACATAAAGCTAGAGAAACATTAACAGATTACAATCTGGAAATAAATCAATTGATTTTTGCAAAGGTGCAAAAACAGCTCAGTGGAGAAAGGATAATCTTTCAACAAAGAATGTTAGAACAATTAAATATCTGTAAACCAGTTTCTTAACTTTGATTCATATCAAAATGAACAAAACAAGATTTATTCATAATATATCATAAATCTAAATATAAATTCTGAATCTATAAAACTTTTAATAGAAAATATAGGACATTTCATGAAAATTAAGTACTTCTTTAAAAACACTATTAAATAAAATGAAAAGGGGGACTGGAGAGATGATTCAACTACCAAAGTTCAATTCCCCAGTACCCACATAAAGCCAGATGCACATGGTGACATATGCATCCAGAGTTCATTTGCAGTGTCTGGAGGCCCTATTACACCAATTCATTCCTCCCCCAACCCCCATAGTGGCACATGCCTTTAATTCCAGCACTCAGGAGGCAAAGGTAGGGAATTGCTGTGAGTTCAGGCCAGCCTAAGACTATATAGTAAATTCCAGGTCAGCTTGGGCTAGAGCAAGACCCTACCTCAAAAAAAAAAAAAAAACACCTCTCTGTCCCTGCCACTGTCTCTGTCTCTGTTTTCTCTATCTCTCTCTGCTTGTAAATAAAAATTTAAAAATAAGAGAAATGGCTCAGCAGTTAAAGCACTTGCCTGCAAACCCTAATGACCTGAGTTTGATTTGCCAGTACCCATGTAAAGCCAGATGCACAAAGTAGTACATGTCTTTGGAGTTTGTTTGCAATGGCTAGAGGCCCTGGCGCACCGGTTCTTTTCTCTCTCTCTCTCTCTCTCTCTCTCTCTCTCTCTCTCTCTCTCTCTTGCTTGCTCTCTTCTTTCTCTTCGCTCTGACTCTTTTTGAAAATACAGTTTTTTAAAAATGGGGAAAAATCATTTAACTATGAAATGGGTTTGGGGAGGTGGCTCAACAGTTAAAGGCACTTATTTGAAGAGAGGGATTTCATTTTCTGTATGATTTATTGACATATACATAAAGCAAAGCTTATCAAGTTGTGTGTTTTAAAATGTGCCATTCATCAAACATCAATTATGTTTCAGTAAAGCTGTTTGGCTTTTTTCAAACATCCTGTGTTATGGAATTAGTCTCCATAAATTTGAGAAACACAGTATCACTGTAACTAGGAGGGGTAAGTGAAAGGAATAATGTAAAAGAGAAATTAGGAAGGTCAGCTAGGACCAGCCATGTCTGCCTAAGGGCTCTGGCCAGGTGCCCAGAACTGATTTAAGTGCAGAGTCATACCACCACCTTATTTATATTAAATGTACCTTAAGCGGAGTAAGGCAGCCCAGGCCACTTCCAATCAGATCCTTTCTGTTATTATTTTAATAATGTCATTAGTCCTGAATTTACATGAATCCTGGTGGCAATTTACTTCAGAAAATAGGTTGTACAATTAGACACAAAAGGTTGTGATAAACACATTAGATTTCTAGTATATCATTACTAAATATGTAGTAAAGCAATATTTTTAGCCACTAGTACATGCCAAGTACAAAAATCTCCTGATTGATTATAAAATAATGGCCAATGATATAAATGCAATAACAAAACAGGACAAATCTCAGGGATTATATTTTTAATGGGTTTTATATTTAGAGCAGTTCCACATCCACCAGAAAAGTGAGCAGAAATAAAGTTCCCACACAGATATGTTTCCACAATTGTAATGCATCACCCACTAGCAACATCCCCCACCATAGTAAAACATCTGTTACAACCCATGATCTGACACTGACACACCATTAGTTCCTAAAATCCATAATTTACATTACTGGTGTTACGTGCTCTGTGGGTTTTGACAAATAGGCACTAACATGAATTTACCACCATGAGTATTACAGTAACAAAACAGTCACACTGCCCTAAAAATCCATTGTACTCTCCTCCTCACTGACCAGTAGCAACCACTTTTCTTTCTACTGTCCCCAAAGCTTTGCCCTGTACAGAACATCTCATAGCTGGAACCATACTAGATGATGTCTTTTCTGATGGGGTTCTGTCACTTAGCAATATAAATTGAAATTTCTTCCATGTTGTTTCATGGCTTGAGAGTTCATTTTCTTTTAGTTCTGAGTAGTGTTCCATTGCCTGGATAGACCACAGTTTATTCATCAAAAGACATTTTGCTTGTCTTCAACTTTTGGCAATTTTAAATGAAATTGCTATAAGCATCTGTATCCAAGTGTTTGTGTGAAACTAAATATTCAGCTTATCTGAGTGAGTCACAAAGAGGATGACTGCTGGATCATGGGGTTGGGGCTAGAGTACGTTTAGCTTTGTTTTAAAAACAATACTGCTGGGCAGGAGAGATGGCTTAGTGGTTAAGGATCCTGCCTGCCAAGCCTAAGAACACCCGTTCGATTCTCCAGGTCCCACATTTAGCCAGACACAAAAAGTGATGCAAGGGTACAATGCCACACTTGCCTACGCAAATGTCTGGAGTTCATTCACAGTGGCTGAGAGGCTGCTGGTGCACCCTCTCTCTCTCTCTCTCTCTCTTTATCCCTCCCAAATAACAAAAAAATTTTAATTAAAAAAAAACAATACTGCCAGCCAGGCATGGTGGCACACACCTTTAATCCCAGCACTGGGGAGGCAGAGGTAGGAAGATCACCATGAGTTTGAGGCCACCCTGAGAATACAGAGTGAATTCCAGGTCAGCCAGAGCTAGAGTGAAACCCTACCTCGAAAAACAAAAACAAAAACAAAACATACAAAAAAACAACACTGCCAAACTGTCTTCTAAATTGATACCTTTTACACTCACTCCAACCAGTGGTGAATGGGAGTTTCTGTTGCTTCACATCCTGGTCAGCATTTGGCTTGTTCGCCCTTCTGGATTTTAGCCATTTCTCCTTGACACGCAGTGGTCTGCCAGGATTATTTCTATTTAGACCTCTCTGGTGGCATATGTCAAGTGAACTTCTTTCATATACTTTTTCTGCCATCTGCATGGTGAGGGTGACTTAAGGCCCTTTATGTCTTTTATGAATCAGAGTGTGCGTGTTCTCTTTGTTGAGCTTTCTGAGTTCATGGTGTATTGGACGGCAGCTCACTAATAGCTGTGCTTTGGTAACAGTTTCTCCCACGTGTGGTTTCTGTCCTCGTGCCCTATGATGCATTTCAATGCAGCATTTGAGAATGCCTGTGTCTTCAGATCACCAAATTTAACTATATATAATTTAAAAATCAGGGCTAGAGAGATGGCTTAGAAGTTAAGGCACTTGCTTGCAAAGCCTTAGAACTCAGGTTTGATTCCCCAGGACCCACGTAAGCCAAATGCACATGGTGGTGCATGCATCTGGAGCTCATTTGCAGTGGCTGGAGGCCCTGGTATGCCTATCTCTCTCTCTCTCTCTCTCTCTCTCTCTCTCTCTCTAATAGATAAATAAAAATAAAATATTTTTAAAAAATTTTTAAATCATATCACTAGAAAGACAAAATAACAATGTATATTTGCCACCCAGGCAATTACTTCTATTCACAAGCATACTGACGAAAATATAGTAATGCATTTACATTCCTAAAAATGATTACATTAATTTTGTTGACATTGTTTTTCAGGGAGATAGATTTTTCCATGTGGCTATTCCCGAGATCACAGGACACAGGGTAACAGAAAGATATCAACAGTAGGAATAAAATTACATCACTTAATATTTTGTCCCTTATGATCTCCCATTTGAAAGCTTCAAAATTCTAGAAGGTTAAAATTCTCCACTGCGGAGACCATTGGTCTTCCTTTTGTTGAAAACGATGTAAGGGATTCATTTAAAGATATCTTGGGTATCTTCAAGCTAAAGTTTTCAGACTGAAAAAATAAAAACGTCCAGGCTTAGATGAAACCAAGCCATCAAACCACCCATCTTCCTCCCTACCTATCAGCTGTGTGACTCTGGGTAAATTCACTAACCAGTCTGGGTATCAAAGAAAGTAAAAGCTGGAGATAGCAGGGGGAGGCTCACTTATGCTAATTATGGGATCTGGCACTTACTCCGATAATGAAAACTGGACTTTCGGATAATGTCATGAGCCCTCAGTGCTGGCTGTCCCCTCACACCTATCAGGTGTCATGGGGACTCTGCTCTGCTCTCACTGAGCACGGTGTGGTTCCCCCCCGCCCCGTGATGGCGCTGCACCTTTATAAGGCCTCTTCAGTCTCACCTGTGCATACCTTGTCTGTCAGTGAAGCTACCATAGGGGTTTATGATGGATGGCTCAGTGATTAAAGGCACTTGCTTATGTGGCATTTAATTCCCTCAGTTGTTTCACAGAGTTACTTTGGGTCATGTGAAAAATGCTCCATAGATTCTTCTAGAATGATAGTTTCTCCTCAACACAGTAAAATTCAAAGAAAATGAGCCTTAGACAGGATGGAAAATGGAGTTAGAGCCATTGCTCCTGTCAGTTGGATTTGTACACTGAACACCAATCCGGGCAAATGTTCCCCTTCGATAAATGATTTCCCCTCTCTGCCTATTTCATCACATGTGAAATAGAGACATATATCTCAGATAGAGTGGTGTTGTGAAGATGAAAAAAGATATTCATGTCACCTGCTTAATCTATGTCTAATACATGTGTTTATATTGAACAAATGTTAGCTATTATATTTTAAAGTCAGAGGAGATCACAAAAATGATAGTTAACATTTTGGTAAAGAATGAAAATAATCAAATATTAGAAAGACCAAATAATAATAAGGATAGAGAGTAAGGAAATTTTTATAAGACTTCATTATGTTTCTTAAATCCAAATTTTTCTCCTTCGACAGAAAATTTGGGCAGAGATATTATTTGAACCCTCTAAAAGTTGTATTCCTTCATTTTCTCCTACTTGCTTTTAACTTCTTGCTAAAAAAATACCCTTAGAATATTTTTATAAACAGGTAGGAAACTATAATTTAAAATTAATTAAAAATATATTTTTAGCCGGGCGTGGTGGCACACGCCTTTAATCCCAGCACTTGGGAGGCAGAGGTAGGAGGATCGCCGAGAGTTCGAGGCCACCCTGAGACTACATAGTGAATTCCAGGTCAGCCTGGACCAGAGTAAAACCCTACCTCGAAAAACCAAAAAAAAAAAAAAATATATATATATATATATAAATTATAATATATAGACTATCCTTAAATACTAGCTTAGAGAATAAAAGCAAAAGCCAAATTATGAAACAACTGATATTACTGGGAAATTGATTAGTTTATATATAATAATGGCAATGTGGTTACGCTTTCGTTTATTACTGCGTTAGTTACAAAGTTACATGTGACACTCCCATACATGGATTCAGTGCACTTTCACCATGTTCGTTCCCTGGATTATCATTTCCTATCCCCCGCCTCCTTTTCCTTTACCACATCCCTAATAGTACCCCTTTGGTTTTCATATCCTGCCCTGACTAAATTCAGCATTTGAAAGAAATCATGGTACATTTGTCCTTGTGAGTCTTGGTTATTTCACTTAAAAATGATCTCCAAGTCCACCTACTTTCCTGCAAGTGATGTAATTTCACTCTTATCTGAGGCTGAATAAAAGTCCATTTTATACATATTTATTTTTTTCACCCATTCACTCACTGATGGGCACCTAGCCTGACCCTGTAGCTTGGCTATTATGAAGAGTGCAATGACAACATGGATGCAGATGTCTCTATAGCCAACCAACCTGCATTCATTTGGATATATACCAAGAAGCAGGATAGCTTGATCCTATGGTAGTTCTAGTTTTAGTTTTTTGAGACACTTGCAGATTGAATTCCACAGTGGCTGAACCAAAGTACATTCCCACCAGCAGAGCATAAGAACTATACTTGTTAAAAAGAAGATATTAGTGTGAAAGAGGAAGAGAGACTATTTGTGTGCAGGATGATGGGGCTGAGGAAAAGCGGGGGGAGGGAGAAGGATGTATAGTGGTGGAGTGATGGAGTAGTGGGAGGGTAGATATCAGCAAAGTTCAAAGACGTATGTATGAAAGTATAATGAAACCTATTATTAATTTAAAAATAATTATTTACAATTTTTAACTTAAAACCAGGGCTGGGGAGATGGTTCAGTGGTTGAAGGTATTCACTTGCAAAGTCTAAGTTTGATTCCCCAGTACCCACATAAAGACTGTTGCCCAAAGTGGTACATGTATCTAGAGTTCACTTGCAGGGCTGGAGAGATGGCTTGGCAGTTAAGGCATTTGTCTGCAAAGCAAAAGGATCCTGGTTCGATTCTCCAGGACCCACGTAAGCCAGATGCACAAGGGGGCACATGCATCTGGAGTTCATTTGCAGTGGCTGGAGGCCCTGGCATGCCCATCATCTCTCTCTCTCTCTCTCTTTCTCTCTCCCCCCCCTTTCTCTTTCTTAAATAAATAAATAAAGTATATTTAGAGTTCACTTGCAGTGGCAAAAGGCTCTGGGATGCATTCTCACTCTCTCTCTCTCTCTCTCTCTCTCTCTCTCTCTCTCTCTCATTTCCCCCTGAAAGTAAATAATAAAATATTTTTATAAAAACTTAACTTGAAATTTTAAAAAATGTTGAGACACTAGCTGAGGTTGCCAGCTTTGCCTTCTTACATTGCTTCAGATACTGGCCTAAGTTTCAACTCCAAGTTTCCTTTGCCTGAGGTTGTCTCTGCCCCAGAGCGCACCCCCGCCCACCCCCACCCCATTGTACATGGCATACTAGAAGAACGGAGGACTTCTCATGGCTGTCCACTCTGTCACCATCCCAGCAGGCCTCCCTTGGCCATCCTGGGAGTATGAGTGAACGCACATTCCATTTCCTCTGCCCTTGGATGTCTGCATCGCTAGGGCATGGCCTCTGCATTTAAATATATGAAATTATTAAAAATAACGTGTGAGAGTTTCTTTCCATTTGTAGATATGAAGGCCTCTCTGAACAATAAACAAGACCCAAATTGCAAAGAGATTAGTGAATATGAATGGGCTGTATCTAATTTCACCATACAAAGGAAAAATACTACCCTACAAATGTAGTCAAGACATGATAATGAGCTCATTTCCTTAAATTATAAAGAGCTCTTAGAGAGCAGTTATAAAAAACCATGAAACCAGCAGAAA
Source organism: Orientallactaga sibirica (assembly GCA_036365145.1). Classification (NCBI taxonomy): domain Eukaryota; kingdom Metazoa; phylum Chordata; class Mammalia; order Rodentia; family Dipodidae; genus Orientallactaga; species Orientallactaga sibirica. The sequence goes on from JAEOAD010002133.1 coordinate 5,735,629, forward strand.
AGCTGACAAAGGACTTAAACAGCCAGTCCACAGAAAGGAAACACAATGACCAGTAAACATGGGAGTGAAGTCAGCCTTGACCACAAAGAAGAGAAAGTAAGATATCAGTGAGATGTCATTTCTCCATTTACTGGAAGGCAAGTCTCAAAGTATATTTACAAAATAGCTACTAAGTAGAATAATGAAGAGGCCAAACACTTGTTAAAGCATACTTTTCCTGGTGTAAAGAAAAAACTATAGGTGAATATATATATATTTCTTGTTTTCTTTCTTTCTTTTTTTTTTTGGTTTTTCGAGGTAGGGTCTCACTCTAGCCCAGGCTGAAAGTCTCAGGGTGGCCTCGAACTCACAGTGACCTTCCTACTTCTGCCTCCCAAGTTCTGGGATTAAAGGCATACACCACCACACCTGGCTATATATTTATTTCTATACAGTCATCTCCTGATATCCATGGGGTTTGTTTGGTTCCAGAATCCCTAAATACTGAAGTCCATGCATGTTGAAGTCCCTTAAATCAAATGACACAATATTTGTATATAATTTACATATACCCATATCCCTAGATTAATATAAAGCCTAATATTATGCCAATACAATGTAAATAGATGTCATACTATGTTGCTCAGTAAATAATGGCAAACGGAAACCTACACATATTCAGTACAGACACATTTTTCTAAAACTATTTCTATCCAAGGTTAGTTGAATCTCTGGATGCAAAACTGTTGATCTAAAAGTCAACTGTATACACAAGTGTATAAAATATCTGCAAATAAACTCAAATATATATGTTCATGAATATTCCCATACACATATGTTGAGGGCCAGCCATATACATGCATGTTTAAATATCTACATAGAAATATGTGCATATAACTATCCACATATACATATATGGAGAGCCAACTGTACACATAAATGTATAAATATCTACATATAAACACATATGTATATATGAATATATACATTCCCTGACATAGGTTTAAATATGCATAAAACCTTACAGAATATTGTATAAGTGACTTTCAGCTCTTGTTCCTATGGATCACTGATTGTAATGGGAGTCTAGAACTGTTTAGAAAGAGTACACGTGACTTTTCATTTTATGTTCTTTTATAATATTGGAATTTTTATTTTTTATTATGCTGTTATCAATTTACATAGATGTATATATTTTACATAGGTTATAGTCTTGTATTCCCTCACCCCTGGTGTCCATTTCCCTGAGGGGCCTCCTCTGTACAGTCCTTAGTATTCACTATGGGGAAATTAGGACTCTGGCAGTCTTGGGGTGGGGGGACCTGTGCTTCGGGATAGTTCTACTTATAATGTGAGAAATTTTAAGACCTGTATTTCTTTTCCAGCTAAAAATAAATGGTTGATAAACTGACTTGCTTTATTCACCAAACATTCTATTGAACATCTACTTCTGTCAATCACAACTTAAGTGCTGGGAATATAGGCCAGGTACCCAATGGAAACCTCTGTTCTCACAGATCTGCCACACCTCTGGAAGAAAAAGGGCAGACATTTCTAATGGCTTTTGCTCAGTCTAGTTAAATTTGGATCACAATTTTAATGCATGCTTATTTTGGCTGTGCCTTTTTATGTAAGTGAATATATTTGTTTTAAATATAACAGTAATTCTAGAAACACATTCTTTTTACCTGACATAATAATTTTCTCCATCATTTGGGCAGTCCTTGAGAGTGAAGGCAATGAAAAGAGACCCATTGTTCACTCTCTTATGTGGATGATCCACATTGTGTTACACCACAGAATCTGTCTAATCGCTCTGCCTTCACTTACAGTTTACCCATTGAGAGTTAAGAAGTCTCTCACTCCCATTCCAACTAACTCACTCCCTTCCTCATATAATTTTTAGGGTCCAGGTCTATAATGGTTACTTTTCTTGTTTCTGTGATCAAATCACTGGCAAGAAGCAACTTAAAGGAAGAAGAGTTGCTTTTGGCTCACAATTTGAAGGGATATGGTCTATCGTGGAGGGAGGGGAAGGTATGGTGGTGGCATGAGCATTGAGGTGGCTAGTCCCACTCGGTCTATGGTCAGGAAATGGATAGAGATTAGTGCTGGTGGTCAACTCACTTTTTCCTTTTCATTCAGACCATGAGAAGGAACCACCTACATTCAGGATAGATCTTTCCTTCTCAGTTAAACCTTTATAGAAACACCCTCATAGATAGGTGATTCTAAATCCTGTCAAGGGCTGGAGAGATGGCATAGCACTTAAGGCACTTGCCTGAGAAACCTAAGGACCTATTTTTGACTCTTCAAATCCCACATTAGCCAGCCACACAAAGGTGAGGCAAAGTGCAAGGTTGCACATGCCCACTAGGTGGCACAAGCGTCTGGAGTTCGACTGCAGTGGCTGAGGCCCTGGGCACACCAGTTCTCTTCTCTCTCTCTCTCTCTCTCTCTCTCTCTCTCTCTCTCTCTCTCTCTCTCTCTCAAATAAGATAGAATAAATCCTGTCAAGCTGATGATGAAGAATAACCATCGCAAGGCCTAAGGGTCTGAAGCTTCATGACAGTGCCAAAGGCTCTAAATGTCATTGCTATTCTATGTCGTCACTTTCAATACATCATTAAACCCTTTTCTTTTCTTTTTTTTTTCTTTTTTTAATTTTTCAAGGTAGGGTCTCACTCTAGCCCAGGCTGACTGGGAATTTACTATGTAGTCTCAGAATGGCCTCAAACTCATGGCATTCTTCCTACCTCTGCATCCAAAATGCTGGGAGCAACTATACTAACAGAATATGACATTACAACCATTAAAATTGTTTCACTTAGCAAAAAAAATACATGTTCTGGTTAAAGGATGGGAAAGCTTAAGAACATTTCTGAAGTATGGTTGATGGTGACTAGTGTTGCCCAGTGCTATTAAAAAGGAAAGCATGGGCAGAGGAGATGACTCAACAGTTAAAGTGCTTGATTGCAAAACCTGCTGGCCTAGGTTCAGTTCCCTAGTACCCACTGAAAGCCAGATGTACAAAGTGGCACATGCATCTGAACTTCAGGTACAGTGGCAAGAGGCCCTATTACATCCATTCTCTGTCTCTCTCTCTCTCTCTCTCTCTCTCTCTCTCTCTCTTCTCTCTCTCACTCGCTCACTTGCTCTCTCTCTCTCCTTCCCTCCATCTCTCTCCCTCCCTCCCTCTCTCCAGCTCTCCCTCCTTGAAAATAAATAAATAAATAAAATTTATTTTTAAAATGGAATTCCTGGGCTGGACAGATGGCTTAATGGTTAAGGCGCTTGCCTGCAAAGCCAAAGAATCCAGGTTTGATTCCCCAGAACCCATGTAAGCCAGATGCACAAGGCGGCACATGTGTCTGGTGTTCATCTGAAGTGGCTGAAGGCCCTGATGCACCCATATTCTCTCTCTCTCTCTCTCTCCCTCCCTCTCTCCCTCTCTTTCTCCCTCCCTCCCTCCCTCCCTCCCTCCCTCATAAAATAAACTAAATTTTAAAAGGGGAAATTCTTGGATCAATCAATTGCAAAAGCTGCTGAATAAACCTCTCCAAAAGCAAGTTTTCTACACCTCAGATATTAATATTAATGTTAACATCAGTGGCCTAAGAATCATCTTGTCTCCCCCTTACTCCTCCCCCTTCTCCTCCTCTTCTCTGCTAGTTAATCCTGTGACTTCACTTAGAACTCTTTCACCTTAGTACGGTCATCTTAAAACTAAAGAGCTGGGAGCCTTCACTTTAATCCCAGCACTCGGGAGGCAGAGGTAGGAGGATCACTTTCAGGCCACCCTGAGTATAGTGAATTCCAGGTCAGCCTCATCTTAAAACTAAAGAGCTGGGGCTGGAGAGATGGCTCATAGGTCAAGGCACTTGCCTGCAAAACCTAATCACCCTGGTTCAATTCCCCAGTGTCCCATAAAGCCAGATGCACAAAATGGCATGTGCATCTGGAGTTTGTTTGCAGCCACTAGAGAGTCTGGTGTGTGTGTGTGTGTGTGTGTGTGTGTGTGTGTGTGTGTGTCTTTCTCTCACCCCTTGAAAAAAAATAAATAAATAAATAACTTTTTTTAAAACCTGGAAGCTCTGGATCACATAGTGCCTTTGGTTCCCACCTCCCTTATCACTCAGAAACCTAGGCCAGCCAAGCATCCGTTGCTCTTGTTTTAAAATATTACCGAAAGAATCATCAGCTGTCACTGTACTGCAGCAATGCTAAGTCATTGATTAATGGCCTATGGAGAAGTATTCAAATCACTGGTACATTACGAAGAGTAAAGCAAAACACTTGAAAGCTTTTTCAAGAAAACCAAGTATAAATCTCAAAAGAGGACAACACAAAATAATCCTAGACATCAGGGTGCACAAAAAGTATGCATTCATGCAGGTTCCAATTTTGGAGAGAAGTGGAAAGATTCTCTCTCAATAATTAACCAAGAACAGTCCTTTCAAGAAACTCTTCACAAAGCATTTTCTTCAACCTAACTTCCTAGGTGAGTCATGCCAATAAAAAAGAAGAAGAAGAAAATAGATTATGTTCTGACAGACTGCAAATTCAATTGATAGCCAAACAGATCGGCATCAGCTTGGTGTTAAGAGTTCAGATACCTCCAGAGTGAGGAGGCAAAGGATGAAAAGAATAGCTTTCCTGGGAGCAGAAGAAATTGCAATCTGATCTCAAATTCACACAGCCTTGGCTTTAAATCTTTGTTTTCCTTCAGCAAGCTCCCAAAGTCCTTCCTGGCCAACATGGAGACCCTGCTATGAAAAGTTCACCTCAGCTCACAGGTAACCTTCAACTTTCATCTATCAATTCTAGCGCAGCAGACCTCCGTCCAGGTGCTCTCACTCTCAGACCCCTGGCAGGAAGACAGTAAAAAAGTTCAAGTCTGTGTAGGGTTAGAACAACTGAAATTCAACATTTTTCCCCCAGATGACTTTTTCATAAGGCTAGTCTTCTCCCATTGAGCTAGGCAGTAGCCAAAAAAAAAAACAGTGTAAAAACCCAATTAAAATAAAAACAAACCAATGATACAAAAGAAAGAGGTCCAATCCCTGTGAGTTCCCTGCCCCTCAAAAATGCAGTGGGAAAGAACCTGTCTTTTATCAGAATACCAGCAGGATTTCTAACATTATAGCCTGTCTTTCAACGATCACTTTGCCAATGAAAGTTTTATTGTATGCAACAAGAAAGCTGATCCCAGAACTTTCTCTTACCTTATACTTTGAATATTCAGCAGAGGAACCAGGCCTTCAAAATTTCTGATTCTCTCTTGATTTTATCATACCTTAGTTCTAATCCTTCTAGAGATTTCTCCCTCCCCACCACCACCACCACCCAGTCCTATTCATTTCTGAAGGTGACAAAATATTTTCTATTTTCTACAACCTATTTGCTAAAAGAAAAAGAAATACTCTGTCTCCATATTTAAAATTTCTGAAATTTCTACTAAGAAAACTCTGGCACAGTTTTCAATAAAAATGCACAAAACAAATGCACGTGAAAGATCAGGAAATATGACATTTTCATTTTTCTCTCATTGACTAGCATCAAACCAATTGATAATTTTTTAGTGTGTGGAAAAACTCATCTTCTTTTGAAAGCCTGTGAACAACAAATATTTATCTAGCCATCTAAGTTTAATATGTCAAGGCATTAATAATGGTCATTGATATGGCTGTGTTAAAAACTTCTTGATTAAAAAGTCCTGAAAAGCCAGGCGTGGTAGCTTATGCCTTTAATCCCAGCACTCAGGAGACAGAGGTAGGAGGATCGCCATAAATTCAAGGCCACCCTGAGACTGCTTCGTGAATTCCAGGTCAGCCTCGGCTAGAGTGAGACCCTACCTCGAAAAAAAAATTTTTAATGTATGTGTGGTCCTGAGCTGAGCTCAAGTGCAGGTGGTTTGTTGAGTGTCTATGAGGCACTTGGTTCTATACCAAAAAATGTGGCATGTATGCCTTGGTAGTCACAGAGCACAGCTGCAGCCAGCTGGGACAAAGGGAACAGGACAGACTTGGTTGTTGGTTCCCTGTCTGGTTCCCTGTCCTCCTATCTTGGGAAAGTCCTTAATCTCCAGTATTTTTAAGTGTTCTTCCACAGTACAATCTGAGCACCCATCTTTCTACTCTCTTATCTACCTCTGAGTCCTTAGTCAAGTGTTCTCCTGCTGGCAGGCTTCCCCACTCTTAGCGCTGACATTATCAGCACTAAAAACTGCTTGAAGAATTATTACCCAACAGCCTCTGGCTGTTCTTCCACTCTTTGGAGAATTTGTGGAAAGCCGATCAAAGCAAATGAACTTGGAGATATAGATATATAGATAAGTAGATATATGTCTATATAGATATATGATAAAATCATGAGGCTTTCTCCCTTGTTATGAGGTTAACATTGCTTTATGCAATCTCCCCATCTGATTGTCTGATTGTCCACATGTCCTTGGGTCAAGGCAGCTGTGTTGCTTAATACTTCTTTCCCTAGTCCACCTGGCCATTCAGATGAGAAATGCTTTCTTCTGTTCCCATTTCTCAGCTGTAGTCAATGGCCTCTATGGGTCTTGGCTATAGCCAAACTGTCCTGCCTGTGGTCATCCACTTCTGACTGAGAAAGTTTACTTCAACATGGCCATCTTATACCACACAGTGAGTCTTGCAGTTTAGTGTTGCGTGTGTGTGTTTCATGGGAGCTACTGTTTTCAAACATTTATTTTCCACTTTGCTCGATGCTTAATGTAGAAAAAAAAAGTGGACCTTTCAGGGGAATATTAAGTAAGAAATCATCTTTCAATACCACTTATAGTCAGGTAGCAAAAACACTCATATAGGACAATAAAGTTTTTGCACCAAAATGTTAACTATTATTATTTCAAGATGAATGTATCATGAGTTACTAAACAAAAATAATTATTTAAAACATTTCTGAAAATGTTAATAACATAAATAAAAGTGCTTTACTCTTTGTAACTTCCTTTTATCTAGTTTTTAAAAAATATGAGGCTGGAGAGATTGTTTAGTGTTTAAGGCATTTGCCTGAAAAACATAATGACCTGGGTTCGATTTCCCGGTACCCACATAAAGCCAGATGTGCAAAGTGGCACAGGGCCTCTGAGTTTGTTTGAAGCCACAAACCCATTTATCTCTTCATCTCTCTCTCTGCTTGCAAATAAACAAATAAATAAAAGTTTTGAACTATGTGCTGGTGTCTTCTTTCAAGAACACATTCTGGTCTAATAATAAATGAAACTACCAAAGCACATCCTCACAACATGCTACCTTCTCTTAATCTCTTTTCTTTCTCAACCTGAACTCCTGGGAGCAAGTCCCCATTGCCCTCAGCCCAGCCCACTGCAGCTTTGATCAATGCCCCTAGCAACAAAATTTCCTCAAAACTACCTCATTGTGTGTGTTGATTATTCAGACAAGCCCACCCCAAGCACACATTTTTATTCACTCAAACAAGCTGGGTGGGGTTAGATACACACACTGTCCATTCCAGGAAGAGACAAAAGCAGATGGGTGTGAAGCCACCTTATCTAAGAAGAAATTCATGGTATCATCATTATGTGACATTATGTTGCCCCTCACACCACATTACATTATCCCTCAAGGCAGTCTATTACATGGCTCTCAGGTCAAACAAACCTAGGTTCAAATTCTTACTCCAGAGTTAAAATACTGGTGTTGAAAACTCGTTTGTGTGGCCTTTAGATGGATTTTTAAAGTTTCTAAACCTGTTTCCTTGTCAGCAAGAGGCAAATGGAAATCCCTGATAAAGAAATCTGATCTTATGCCAGGCATGGTGGTGCACACCTTTAATCCCAACACTCGGGAGGCAGAGGTAGGAGGATTTAAGTTGAGGCCACCCTGAGACTACAAGAATTCCAGGTCAGCCTGAGCTAGAGCGAGACCCTCCCAAAAAAAAAAAAAAAAGAAGAAGAAGAAGAGGAGGAGGAGGAGGAAGAAGGAGAAGGAGAGGGAGAGGAGAGGAGAAGAAGAAATGGCTTAGCGGTTAAGCATTTGTCTGTCAAGCCAAAGGCGATTCTCTTGCCAGATGCATGAGGGGTCACATGCATCTGGAATTTGATTGCAGTGGCTTGAGGCCCTAGCATGCCCATTATCTCTCTGTCGCCTCTTCTCTCTCTCTCTCCTCCTTCTCTCTCCTCTCTCTCTCTCTCCTTGCAAATAAATAAATAAAAGTTGAAAAAAATCTTTAAAAAAAAAAAAGAAATTAGATCCTGAGTATCATGCACCTTTCCTGAAGATAGCCTGTGAGATGGTCAGCCCAGGTTAACCCTTTCCAATAACCCTTGAACTAACAGCACTTCAGCCACACAGCCACCCAGGATCTAGCAGTCTACAGAGCCTGCTGAGGAGATTTGATGACAAGCTTCAGATTATTGTCTGCCTTTGATCTAATGCTTGTCCAGCAAGTTCACCGTCTAGGACAGTTCACTGCCTATGGACATCTACCCAGTAGCAGAGACAGGCTCTTCAGTGCTGACCCACAACCTCAGAACCCAGTCCAGTGGACAGAAGAGGCTTTTCCCCACAAACAGCATGCAGAGAAATTAAAAGCATAGTGAAAATGGCCAAACCCCATATCTGTCCCTCTGTGAGCCTCCCAGAATGACAAACTGGAAAGTCAAGGCAGTCCCTGGGACTATAAGTCACACTGGCTCATTTCCTTTCAGTTTTGGGGACTTCTTGGTGACTCTCCTGTGCTGGTTTCTCATGAATCATCTGGGAGGTCTGGTATTTTGTCCCAGTGTTCCAAAATAAAACTAAATAGCACTCAAAAGGTAAGTCCCCGTAATCCACAAAAGCTCTGGTTGATTAATCTTCCAAATGCAAAAACACACCTTGGTGGCTGTGCTTCAAGTGAAGCCCAGCTCTCACTACTGACCACACATACCAAGAAGTTCAAGTTCAGAGCCTTCTGGACAGAATGGCTGTCAGGGAATCAAAGAGGAAGTGCTGGTTAATTCCACTGCTAACCAGGAACTTTCATAGGTGATTTTGCCCATTCCATGGCAATGAGGCACCTGACCCACATTACCTGGAAAGTACCCGATACCCAGCAGGCACATGGGAAATGTTAAATGCTTTAAATGGGCCCTCACCATGCAATGTAACCGGGAAAGGGGACCTGGCAGCAGGCAGATGGGAGCTGGCAGACAGAACTTGAACCTCCTCCTCCCGAGGCCAGTGGATTTGCCTCCTGCTTTATGAGAACCGGTGCAGCTTTCCTCCCAATCACTCAGCTCCGTGCTCTGTCCTCCCCTTTTTTTAAGCTACTCACTTTCCTCCTAGTTGTCATAGTAACAGGAGGGGTGTTCATCACTATGGAGGGCCCATAGGCTCTACTGGTTAGTCCCAGTAATTTTTCACTTTATTTGCATGCACAAATTATGATTCAACTGGGCTTATATGTAGACATCAACTCAGTGGGACAGACTGACCAGACTCCAAAGACCAACGACAGATGATCTCAGAGTGGCAGAAGCACAGGTCTTGAGTTGGGAGTCCTCAGTGTTAGACTGGGGGGCATCTGTTCTGCCTCTGTGATTCTTGTTGAGCTTCCGCTTGCCTGACCTGAACCTGTGTTCTCCGTGCCTAGACTCATTCTGGACCTTGGTTTGAGGCTCAACTTCCCAGTAGCTCAGAGCTGAAATACTCAATGACAACCTCTCCTCACTGGTGACCCAAGGATGAACACCAGGTGGCACATACATCTGGAATTCGTTTGCAGTGGCTAGAGGCCCTGGTATGCCCATTCTCTCTCACTCGCTCTCTCTCTCTCTCTCTCTTTCTCTCTCTGTCTCTGCCTCTTTCTCTGTCACTCTCAAACTAAATAAATAAATAAATAAACAAAAAAAAAATGTAAAAGGCATCTCTTCACATATCTGCTCATTTTCCACTTAAAATGTTTGCTCACTCTACCTCTATATGACAAATTATAATATTAATAATACATGATGTCTTAGGAATATATATTTTTAATATATTAAAGTATGCTTTATCTTATTTTTGGTAAATATACACAAATTTTGCAAAAGGAAAGGACAAAAAAGTTTTTGCACCAAAATGTTAACTATTATTATTTCAAGATGAATGTATCGTAGGAAGTAACATTATATGTTACTGAAGAAAAATAATTATTTAAAACATTTAAGCTGAAAATAGCAAGACAGTTAATAACATAAATCAAAGTGCTTGCCTAAAAAGACTCTTTGTAACTTCCTTTTACCTAGTTTTTAAAAAATATGAGGCTGGAGAGATTGTTTAGTGTTTAAGGCATTTGCCTGAAAAACATAATGACCTGGGTTCGATTTCCCGGTACCCACATAAAGCCAGATGTGCAAAGTGGCCCAGGGCCTCTGGAGTTTGTTTGAAGCCAGTGGAGGCCCTGGCACACCCATTCTCTCTGTCCGTCTCTCTCTTCTCGCTATCTCTCTCTCTGCTTGCAAATAAACAAATAAATAAAAGTTTTGAACTATGTGCTGGTGTCTTTTTTCAAGAACACATTCTGGTCTAATAATAAATAGAAAGGACAAGTGGAAACTACCAAAGCACATCCTCACAACATGCTACCTTCTCTTAATCTCTTTTCTTTCTCAATCTGAACTCCTGGGAGCAAGTCCCCATTGCCCTCAGCCCAGCCCACTGCAGCTTTGATCAATGTCCCTAGCAACAAAATTTCCTCAAAAGTACCTCATTGTGTGTGTTGATTATTTAGACAAGCCCACCCCAAGCACTCCTCACATTTTTATTCACTCAAACAAGCTGGCCTAAGTGGGGTTAGATTACACACACTGTCCATTCCAGGGAAGAGACAAAAGCAGATGGGTGTAAAGCCACCTTATCTAAGAAGAAATTGTATGGTATCATTACATTATGTGACATTATGTTGCCCCTCACACCACATTACATTATCCCTCAAGGCAGCTGTCTATTACATGGCTCTCAGGTCAAACAAACCTAGGTTCAAATTCTTACTCCAGAGTTAAAATACTGGTGTTGAAATCCTCGCCGTACTACGTTTGTGTGGCCTTTAGATGGATTTTTAAAGTTTCTAAACCTGTTTCCTTGTCAGCAAGAGGCAGCTCATTAGTAGTAATGGAAATCCCTGATAAAGAAATCTGATCTTATGCCAGGCATGGTGGTGCACACCTTTAATCCCAGCACTCGGGAGGCAGAGGTAGGAATATCGCCATAAGTTCGAGGCCACCCTGAGACTACATAGTGAATTCCAGGTCAGCCTGAGCTAGAGCGAGACCCTACCTCGAAAAACCAAAAAAAAAAAAAAAAGAAGAAGAAGAAGAGGAGGAGGAGGAGGAAGAAGGAGAAGGAGAGGGAGAGGGAGAGGGAGAAGAAGAAATGGCTTAGCGGTTAAGCATTTGTCTGTCAAGCCAAAGGATCCCAATTCGATTCTCTAGGACCCACATAAGCCAGATGCATGAGGGGTCATATGCATCTGGAATTTGATTGCAGTGGCTTGAGGCCCTGGCATGCCCATTCTCTCTCTGTCTGCCTCTTCTCTCTCTCTCTCCTTCTCTCTCCCTCTCTCTCTCTCTCCTTGCAAATAAATAAATAAAAGTTGAAAAAAAATCTTTAAAAAAAAAAAAGAAATTAGATCCTGAGTATCATGCACCTTTCCTGAAGATAGCCTGTGGAGATGGTCAGCCCAGGTTAACCCTTTCCAATAACCCTTGAACTAACAGCACTTCAGCCACACAGCCACCCAGGATCTAGCAGTCTACAGAGCCTGCTGAGGAGATTTGATGACAAGCTAGGAGACCACTCAGATTATTGTCTGCCTTTGATCTAATGCTTGTCCAGCAAGTTCTAGAACCGTCTAGGACAGTTCACTGCCTATGGACATCTACCCAGTAGCAGAGACAGAGGCTCATGGGAAGTCAGTGCTGACCCCCAACCTCAGGACCCAGTCCAGTGGACAGAAGAGGCTTTTCCCCACAAACAGCATGCAGAGAAATTAAAAGCATAGTGCAAATGGCCAAACCCCATATCTGTCCCTCTGTGAGCAGCCAGAATGACAAACTGGAAAGTCAAGGCAGTCCCTAGGGAATCGGGAATTTAGCGTCACACTGGCTCATTTCACTTACTCAGTTTTGGGGACTTCTTGGTGACTCTCCCTGTGCTGGTTTCTCAGCTCAGAATCATCTGGGAGGTCTGGCCTTCCCCACCGGATGACTGAACTACACATAACTTTGGAATGTTCATGAGTGTTCACAAAATAAAACTAAATAGCACTCAAGTGGCCAGCTCAACCCTCTTGCTTGGCAATCTCTCCAAGTCCCCGTAATCTATGCACAAACGCAGCTCTGGTTGATTAATCAAGTTGAAATTCCAAATGCAAAAACACACCTTGGTGGCTGTGCTTCAAGTGAAGCCCAGCTCTAGCCGGACAATACTGACCACACATACCAAGAAGTTCAAGTTCAGAGCCTTCTGGACAGAATGGCTGTCAGGGAATCCAAAGAGGAAGTGCTGGTTAATTCCACTGCTAACCAGGAACTTTCATAGGTGATTTTGCCCATTCCATGGCAATGAGGCACCTGACCCACATTACCTGGAAAGTACCCGATACCCAGCAGGCACATGGGAAATGTTAAATGCTCATAAATGGGCCCTCACCATGCAATGTAACCGGGAAAGGGGACCTGGCAGCAGGCAGATGGGAGCTGGCAGACAGAACTTGAACCTCCTCCTCCCGAGGCCAGTGGATTTGCCTCCTGCTTTATGAGAACCGGTGCAGCTTTCCTCCCAATCACTCAGCTCTATGCTCTTTCCCTCCCTTTTTTTTTAAGCTACTCACTTTCCTCCTAGTTGTCATAGTAACAGGAGGGGTGTTCAGTGGGAACTTTTGAACTATGGAGGGCCCATAGGCTCTACTGGTTAGTCCCAGTAATTTTTCACTTTATTTGCATGCACAAATTATGATTCAACTTGGCTTATATGTACACTTGCATTCAAGTCCTCAGTGGGACAGACTCACCAGACTCCAAAGACCAACGACAGATGATCTCAGAGTGGCAGAAGCACCCAGGGCCACTATGGGCTTGAGTTGTCAGACTTGAAGTCCTCAGTGCTACTTGGATCAGGGGGTTCCTGCATCTGTTCCTGCCTCTGAGAACCCCTAGAGATTCTTGCATCCATGAGCTTCCTATGCTTCGGGCACCAGACCTAACCTGACCTGAACCTGTGTTCTCAGTGCCTAGACTCATTCTGCCTCGGAGAGAGACGCATGCACTTCTGCTCGGGTGGTCCTAGCTCCAGCTTAGATGAGTCCCCTCGTGGCTGGAATCCTGAGTCATGTCAAGAGCTCAGAGCTGAAACACTCAATGACAACCTCTCCTCACTGGTGACCCAAGGCCTGTTAAGAACACCTTTTTGGAGTTGGGCATGGTGGTGCACGTCTTTAATCCCAGCACTCGGGAGGCAGAGGTAGCAGGATCACCGTGAGTTTGAGTCCATCCTGAGACTACATAGTGAATTACAGGTCAGCCTGGGCCAGAGTGAGACCCTACCTCAAAAAAAAAAAAAAAACAGAACACCTTTTTGTTCTCTTGGTTGGCCAGGGCCTGCTACTACCAAGAGTCCATTTTCTGTTTGATTTATATTCCTTTATAAAAAAAGTCCTCCCCATTGATTCACCCTTTGCTGTCTTTCTGTGCCATGCTATGGATGGAGAGACCAGGTCCCACAAGAAGTTTGAATATAAATAGCATTCAAACTCACTGAGAACTACTCTTTGCCTCTTTTGGTCAAATACAATGAGGTTGCGATTTGTAATCTGAAAAGGAACTAGAAAATGAGAACTCTACTATCACTGGCTCCAGGTTTCCAATGAGTAGAGAAGAGACTTGTTACAACTGCTCTGTTCTGAATTACTGGATGTAATACTCCTGTTCCAGCCATTCATTTGCTGAATCTTCCTATGTGTTTAAGAAATCAATGAGATGTCATATATATAGATGTAGATAACTTCTATAGCTATGTTCTCTTTTTTAAAAAAAAAAAATTTTATTTATTTACTTGAAAAGGGAAAGAGGCAGAGAGAAAGAAAAAAAAATGGGCAAACCAGGGCTTCCAGCCACTGCAAACAAACTCCAGATGCATGCACCACCTTGTGCATCTGGTTTACGTGGGTCCTGGGGAATTGAACCAAGGTCTTTTGGCTTTGTGGGCAAGCGCCTTAACACTAGGCCATCTCTCCAGCCCTATAGTTATGTTCTCATCAGTCCATAAAACTATTGCAAAATTCCCAGTCTAAGGTATTCAGATGGAGTAATTATAATGCAAGTAGTCTAAAATATATGATCTTATGTTTGCAGACATTTGTGAAGTTTTTTTTTTCAAAGAAATCAAGATTTCCTCTTTAAAACATGACTTTGTGTGTCAGGCAAGTGTCTTTTGGATGAACTGGAATACTTTATGCAGAATTACTGTATTTCTATCAGAGTGAGGATTATTAAACTGGATTATTATTATAAAACACAAGTATTTGGAGTTGATTGCATATCTCTCCTTTCTGGGAAATCAGTGCTTTCCTGTTTTAGATAAAGGCTCAGGGGTTGGAGGGATGGCTCAGCTGTTAAGGAACTTACCTGCAAAGCCTAAGGACCCAGGTTCAGTTCCTCACTACCATGCATCCATATTCTTATAAATAAATAAAAATTCTCATTCTCATCTTCTCATCTCTCAATAGTCTATCAATCAATCTGCCTACCTAGCTATCTCTCATCATCTCTCTTTCTGACAGGAAAAAAAATCTCACTTAAATATAAATCTATACAGTCACAAATTTATACTAAATATTTCTAAGCAGATTATACAATATTAGTAATAAATCTGTCTCTAGTCTCTGTCCCAAAAAGTTAATAAAAAAAAAAAATAAAGAGGCTGGAGAGATAGCTCAAGGGTCAAGTCTTGCCTCATGTGCAAGACCCTTTCTCTCTAATAAATAAAATGCACAGATTAAAATATGTTTTTTTAAAAGCTCAGTGATAATGGAGGTATGACTAAATAGGGGTTAAGTCTTGTGTTTATGCAGCAGAAGTGATCAACAGCTATAAAGAAAAAAAAACACTGAAAAGATCCAGCATGCATCTAACAGAAGTCTCTGTTAGGTACAACCTTAGCGTAGAGCCTAAAGTTTGATATTTGGAACTAAGTATTGTCATGTTGCATCATTTCCCAATTCTGAATATGGTAGCTTTTTTCCCCCTGTACACAATTTGAAGAAGCAAATATATTCCCATTCCAGATAGATACTGATGTTTCATAGCTAACAAATGACACACTGGCATAATAATCTCAAGACCCCTGGCAGACACAATTTATGAAAGGATGCCCTTTATAGATGTCACAGTAGACGGATCTGCATCCTGTAACTGTGCTTCATTGTTTTGCATCTTCATTCATTCTCACTCATTGATGAACTGAATCTACTGTTCCAGACCCAGTGCCGCAGGTTCACGTCACAGAAATGAGTCATTTTGGATTTGGTCTCGAGACATTCTTGCCAGCAATACAGATGGGTTTATAACTAGCACTTCAAATGATTTTCATTATTTGTGTGTGTCTGTGCTTATGTATGGACACACTTGTGTGTGAGAGTAGAGGCTAGAAGTTGACAAGGGGTGTCTACCTTAGCCACTTTTTATCTTATTATGTGTGTGTGTGTGTGTGTGTGTGTGTGTGTGTGTGTGTGATGGGGTTTCTCTCTGAACCTGCAGGTCACCGATGATTAGGCTACCAAACCCCAGGGATCTGCCTGTCTGCACCTCCCAGGTGCTGGAATTAAGGTGCACCCTGTCACACCTGGCTTTTTACGTGGATTGTGGGGATCAGACTGAAGTCTTCATGCTTGTGTGGAAGGGCACTTTACTGAGTGAACAATCTTCCCAGTGTGACTTTCATTCTTACCAAATCCGCAATTCGTTTCCTAGAGCTATTGTAACACAATAAGTGGCTAAAAACAATACAAACCTATTCCTCCACCCCACCCGCTTTAGGCAAGCCCAACTGACTAGTCTTTTTAATGAGAGAGAGCAAGAGAGAGAGAGAGAGAGAGAAAAGCACTGTCTGTGTCACTGGACTGCTAAGCCCTAGGCTACCTCAACAATCATACACATGTAGTTATGTGAGGTCACAGGCAGAACGCAAATCTGCTCAGTCTTACCTTTTGCCTTCTCATGCTTGACCTCAAATGACTGTCTTATGTAAGAGAACCTCTAGCATACATGAACACTGTATGTGGCATAATAGAAGTCAGACCACAGGTGGGCAACACTAAGATAAAGGTTTGAACCCCACATCTGCCCCAGGCAGTGGGGTGGTTAGACACAGTAGGAAAGGACTCTCCAAGCTTCAACAGAGAAACAAAAGCGCTGCTTCCTAAGAAAGTCGTGAATGTAAGTGCAAGCCAACGTACATTCAACTCAGAGGTAAAAATAAAAGCGCTTTTCACCATGCCTAGAACACAGAACATGTTCATGTCGTTCCGCTTTTAACAAATGTTCTACATGTCAAATAGGAAGGAAGTGTGGGGTCTCTGTTACAAATTCTATTGTCCTGTGGTTTCAACTTCATGCTGCATGCTGGATTATTGTTTGATTAACTGTTTTATAACCCAAATTAGTTTTCATTACACATCCGGTCATTGTTGTGGTTTTTGGTTTTGTGGAAATCTCATTTATAATCTGGTAATTTTAGGGTGAGTTTAGCTGGCTAACTTTTCATTTTGTCATAACTTCGATTTCTATATCTGTGTCAGTTTGAGAGGTGAGTCTTTGCTTAAATTGCTGTAAGCTTCTTTCTCTGCCAATCATGTCTTGTTCACTTGTTTTTAAGACCAACATGGGAGATATGCCTATCAATACTAACAAGCCAAAATATTTTATTTTGGTTATTTCTCTAATAAAGGACCTCATAGTGACACACTTTCACTATGAGATGACAGGGACAAGACCTCAGTAACAGAAATTTCTTCACTGCAAAAATATATTTTCATCTTCTCCCTGTGTGTACTAAGGTGATAGATATATGTCAATATTGCCTAAAGATGTAAATTATTCTTCATTTCTGGTTATCTAAATTTAACTTATAATGATAAACTATTGAATTGATTGTTGAACTTGCTAGAAAGTCATCCAGTAGAGTCACTCTGAGAAGACAGCCTATTTTCATATGATTCTCAGAATTAATCATACCAGATAGCCCCAGATGGGACCCTGTTCACTTGTTCCCATGTCATTCCAAATCTCAAAAGGGGACCCCTTTACAACAACTAAAGATTACATATTTTAAATGTCATTTCTTACATTTCAGTGAACCATGAACTTTAGCCCAGTGTTGTTAAAATCCATTTTTAATAGTTTTTTTGTTGTTGTTGTTGTTTGCTTGCTTGCTTTTAGAGAGACAGAGAGAGAGAATTGGTGCACTAGGGCCTCTGATATTGAACTCCAGATGCTTGTGCCACCTAGTGGGCATGTGCGACCTTGTGCTTGCCTCACCTTTGTGCATCTGGCTAAGGTGGGATCTGGAGAGCAGAACATGGGTCCTTAGGCTTAGCAGGCAAGCACCTTAACCACTAAGCCATCTCTCCAGCCCTGTTTGTTTGTTTTGAGGCAGGGTCTCACTGTAGCCCAGCCTGACCAGGAATGCTCACTGTAGTTCCAGGCTTGCCTGAAACTCACACGTATCCTCCTACCTCAGCCTCCCTCAGCTAGAATTAAAGGCATGCACCACCATGCCCAGCCAAAATCCATTTTTATTTTATCTTTAGCCCTGGACTGGCAGAGGGGATTTTGTTCACTTATGTTCATTGAACATTTATTTTTCTTTTAGATTATTATGCTAATGAAAGTATGCCTCACTAAAAAAAAAACTCTGAAAATGAAAAGTGCAAAGACACGTTGGTAATAAACCTAGTCTTTCTTCATACATTTTAGCAGATTTCACCTCAGCCTTGCTTCTCTGTAGGATTTTTACATTACTGGAGAAGTTGTGTCCCTAGTTTTTTAATAGCATTATATCATGACACTATTTCCAAAAATATCATTTTATGGATGGTATGCCTTTATTTAGCCATACCACCAAGCTCTTAATAGCTAGGCCAGGTTTATAACATTCATTCCTAATAAATGGCTGTGCTGCTCCATCCTTGCTACAAAAGCAAAACACATGGGTGGTTTGTGAACAACAGAAATGCATTTCTCATGGTTTTAGAGGCTGAGTTCAAAATCAAGGCGCCAGCCAGCACTTTGATGTCAAGTGAGGGTCTGGTCCTCATAGATGGGGTCACGTGTCCTCGCATAGCAGAAAGGAGCAAAAGTATTCCTCCCAGCCACTTTTATAGAGACATTAATCCCGTTCCCACTTCCTCATCACTACCCAAATGTTCCAAATTGAAATTGGGTATCTATACCAGAGTTGGGGCACACATTCAGATCGTAACAATGCTTTTTTTTTTTTAAGAATTAAATTTATTTATGAAACTTAGAAAATAGGATACAGGAAAAAAAAAGATAAATTGGTAATTAAATTTGTAAGAGTTTTTAGGGTGTCCTGAAAACTGAAGAAAGCATAAAGATCATTGCCATTCAGTGAAGATCCATGATGATATGAACAGGCACTTCACCTTCCTATTGTGTGTGTGTGTGTGTGTGTGTGTGTGTGTTCACTTGTGTGCATGTGTACATATGCATGTATGTGTGTGTGGAGGAGGCCAGAAGACAACCCCTTCAGGAACATCATCCACATTTAAAAAAAAATATATTTTATTTAGGGCTGGAGAGACAGCTTAGCAGTTAAAGTAATTGCTTGCAAAGCCTAAGGACCCATGTTCGACTCCTCAGGTCCCATGTAAGCCAGACACAAAAATCACAAATGCACACAAAGTGGCACATGCATCTGGAGTTCAACTGCAATAGCTGGAGGCCCTGGTGTGCCAATTTCCTCTCTTTTTTCTCTCTCTCTCTCTCTCTCTCTCTTTCTCTCTGTTGTGCTCTCTCACATTTAGAAAAAAAAAAGTCTGTTGGGCTTGCCTCATTTTTTTTTTTTTTGAAAGAGAGAGGGAAGAAGGAGAGAGAGGGGAAGAGGCAGAGAGACAGATAGAAAATGAATGGACAGGCCCGGGCCTCCAGCCACTGCAAATGAACTCCAGACAATGTGTCACTTTGTAAATCTGGCTTACATGGGTTCTAGGGAATGGAACATGGGTCTTCAGGCTTTGCAAGTAAGTGCCTTAACCACTAAGCCATTTCTCCAGCACCCATCTACATTTTTTAAAACAGTGTCTCTCATTGGCCTGGAGTACTGCAATTAGGCTAGACTGCCTCACCAGTGAGCCTTAGGGATACTCCTATCTCCACTTCCCCAGCACTTGTCACCACTCCAGGCACATGTGCCACCTTGTGCATGAGGCTTATGTGGGTCTTGGGGAATCAAACCTGGGTCCTTTGGCTCTGCAGACAAATACCTTAATCACTAAGCAATCTCTCCAAGCCCTAATATATTTTTAAAATATTTTTATTTATCTGTGAGAGAGAGAGACAGAGAAAGAGGCAGAGAGAGAGAGAATGAGAATGGGCATGCCAAGGCCTCCATCTGCTGCAAATAAATTCCAGATGTATGTGCCATTTTGTGCATCTGGCCTACATAAAAGTACTGGGAAATCAAGGCTGGGTCCTTTGGCCTTTCAGGCAAGCACCTGAACCGCAACGCCCTCTCTCCAGCCCTAGATACAGATTTTGATAGATATGCCTGAACTCCCCAGCTACATTTTTTTCCTTAGCTATAAAACAATGCCCTCCCCGCTCTCATCACCAACACCACTTCCACAATGCCCACCATCACCATCAGACACTCTCTCCACCGACACCTCCTCCCTCACCACCACCATCTCTACTCTCAGCCCACCATATCTACCACCTCTCCCACCAACTTTACTGTCCCCCTACCACTACTGCTATTACCCTAACTATCTCGACAATCACAGCCCCTATCATTGCCCCTACCATGTCTGTCACCCCATCGTCTCTATCAGACCTACCACATCTACCACCACCCCCAGCTGTCTCTACAATCACCCCCTTCTATCACCACTGTCATCACCTTTACATCTCTGCGGCCACACCTCCACCTCACCTCCGTCATTATCTCCACTGTCACTGTCACCTCCACTACCTTTGCTCATACCCCACCGTGGCCAGCACCCGCACCATTTCCACATTACCTTCACATCACCCTTGGCATCCTGACTGTTATCTCCACTGTCACTGGCATCCTCACCATTCCTACTGTTACCTCTACCATCTCGACATCCCCTCCCCCATTATCTACACTGTCATCCTACCAACTCTGCTATCTTCCCCCCGCCCCTGTCACCACCACCGTCTCCATCTTGACCATCACCTCCACCACCATCCCTGCATCAAACACCATCTTGTCATTCCTTTACCCAGTCAATCGAGGCCTTTTAATGATCACTTTTCTGCATGCCCTTTCTTTATAGCTTCATATTCTCTCCTGCTTTCACATAGTCATCCTCCAACTTGACTTCCTTACAGGTGAAGCAATGGCTATCCTCACACGATCGTTTGATGAACATTTCTTAATCATTCAGTAGGAAAGTAAGGAATAGGGCTAGAGAGATGGCTTAGTGGTTAAATTGCTTGCCTGTGAAGCCAGGTTCAATTCTCCAGGTCCCACGTTAGCCAGATGCACATTGTGGCATTAGCGTCTGGAGTTCATTTGCAATAGCTGGAGGCCCTGGAGCACCCCTTCTCTCTCTCTCTCCCTCTGTCCCTCTGTATCAAATAAATAAATCAAATAAATAAATAAATAAATAAATAAAACTATTTTAAAAGTTTTTAAAAAAGAAAGGAAGGAATAGGAAGAGCCTATGATGTGGAGGGCCCTGTTTTGAGTGCTACAGGTGCAGTGACTCTCCCAACAGAGGCAAGCTTATTCTTTTAGGATTTTCTTCACACAACATTTGTCATGTTAAACCCACTTGCAAGTTGTTAACCTAGGCTTCAGCACCTAACCCACACTGCCGCCTGCAAGTGGGACGGAAAGCAGAAGTGAGCTATTCGAGAAGGGTACACGACTCAAAAGGAAAGTCTCGGGCAATAGTCATGAAGTAATTTCTTATCTCTGATTGCCACAGCAAGTCGCTGCCATGGACAATTTCCTCTTTCCTTACACCAATGATGTGCATTTGCCAAATGCAATTTGCACATAGATGTTCTGCAGAAGATTCTCAGTACACAAAAAGAGAGAGAGAAAGAGAAGGAGAGGAAGAGGATTGAAAGATAAATGCACACACCTAAGTCCTTATTCTCCCCACTTGTATGATGTGAGCAGAAAGAAACCTGTATTCTCTGTTTCTGTGTCCCATGCAAAAAAAAAAAACTGTGGGCTAGGGAGATGGCTCAGTGGTTAAAGGTGCTTATTTGCAAACCCTGGTGGCCCAGGTTCAATTCCCCAGCACCCATGTAAAGCCAGATGCAGAAATGGTGCATGTGTCTTGCATTCATTTGCAAGGCAAGAGACTTTGGGGTGCCCATACATAGACACATACAAAATTTAAAAATATGCCAGGCGTGGTAGCACACACCTTTAATCCCAGCACTCAGGAGGCAGAGGTAGGAGAATCACTGTGAGTTTGAGGCCACCCTGAGACTACAGAGTGAATTCCAGATCAGCCTGAGCTAGAGTGATACCCTACCTTGAAAAATCAAAAATAAATTAAAAATAAATAAATTACTGCATAGAAACCAAACTCCACGTATTACTATAGAAAGCTAAGGCAGGGCTAGGAACTCACAGGTCCCTAAAGACTAATAAAGTCAGTATTAAAGTCAAATATGCCCTGGTGGGTAATAACTCTGACTTCTGAAATTCAATTATTTTCCACACACCCAGAGAAAGAAATGTGAGCACCTCAGATGCCTTTCGTAAAAGCCTCTGACTCAGCTACAACTACGGAACCCACATTTTCATCACAGAGATGTTTTGTGTAGCCTCTGACCTCTATCTAAAAGCAAAATCTCCTCCAGCTGTCCCACATGCAAGGGGGAATTCCCCACAGAGAACATACTTTCACTAAAGGGGACGCAGGAGGGTACAGAGCATTTACCCAAGGAAACCCTTTCGAGATCCAAACAAATGCTGAATTGAGTGTTGCTGAATCAAAGTGTGGTCTGCAGTCTAAGCAGTTTTCAGTGCAAATCCCATGAAAAGAAGAAGAGAAAGACAGAGCGAGTATGTATCCAGCTCTCCCCAGACTTCCAAAGAGGCAGGCTTATAAAGCGCTGAGCCAGCTGCATGTGCAGCACCCACCCTGAAGACAGTGCAAGGGGTATCATTATGTGGCCCAGAAACTGCTTCTCCTACATCCGCCACAAAGAGCAAGTGACTTTACTCACATGTAGTCCAAAGAGGACAAAGCCGAGAGCTGTCTCTGGATCCCTGGATGCAGAAAGTTCATAATATTCTGAGGGCAAGGTTGAGGATTTCGCTGCAAGCAACCCACAGCCCTGGAGGCCCAGCTCGCAGGAGACTAACCATCAGAAGTGGACCGCAAAATTCAGCTCTTTCGAAAGAAGAGGAAGTGTCCTGGTGTCATCTCGACTTCCTCAATTCTTTTGCCTGCCTTCTTTCTCTTGTTGAAGCCCTCCTTGATTCCAGAGTCCAGAACACATTGCATCCAAGGAGGGCTGCCCCGCCTTCCTGACTTCACCTGGTGCAGAAGACTACCCCGTGTATTCCTTTCTCACATGGATGAAACTGTGCTTGCTTGGCCTTCCTGTTTTGGAGGCAACAATGCCCATTAGTAGGTAGGAGACCAGGAGCTGTTGCAAAATGCTTCTTGCTGTTGTGGCTTCTGGATTCATATAATGCATTTTATCATTTACCTCTTGAGATTCAATCCTTCCGCAAATTTCCCTCTTTTCTCCTTTCCCACCCATTTGTCATGCTATGCTAAAAGCAGGTAGATAAACTTAGGAAAAGAGGCTTTGAATCAAACGTATCATAATCTCCCTCTTTCTCAGCCACATACATAATAGGTTCTCTGACTTTCAAACTTTCACTAAAAAAGCAAAATGATTGGCTGAAAGTTAGATACACTTGAACACATTGCATATTCCTGCCTTCCCACCTCTTTTCCAACACCAGCATGAAAAGAATTCATTTAACTAAATTGATACTTTACTCTCAAAGCAAATAAATACTAGAAACAGTCTCACTTGGGACTGGAGAGATTGGTCAGTGGTTAAGGCACTTGCTTTCAAATCCTAATGACCCAGGTTTGATTCCCAGTACCCACATAAAGCCAGACGCCACTTTGGTATTGCATATCTCTGGAGTTCATTTGCAGCAGCTGGAGGCCCTAGTGCATCCGTTCTCTCTGTACATCTCTCTTCTATTTCTCTCTGCTTTCAATGAAATAAATAAAAATACTAAATAATCTCACTTAACAGTCTTCAAATGTGGTAGCTATAATATTGTCGTGTCTGTGTGTGTGTGTGTGTGTGTGTGTGTGTGTGTGTGTGTTAATCATTGCTTTTATCTGTTTTCTGTTACTATAACAAAATACCAGAGGCTAGAGGCTTATAGAGAAAAGGTGCTTGTTTGGCTGATAGTTCTATAGCTTAGGGCGACCTGATCTGCTTGGCTCTGCTGAAAGCCTCATGGAAGGTGGCATCATGATAAAACAAAAAACACAAGTGTGAGCAGATGATAATGCATCCCCTGTGGCACAAATCCAATCACACAGACTTGCATTAACCCCTTCACAAAAGTGGCATCCTGGTGATATGATCAATTACCTTCCACTAGGCTCCACCTCTTAATGATCTACCACTAGTCAAAACTGTCACATAAGGGACCAAGCCTCTAGCACATGAGCTACTGGGAGACAAGCTCAAACCATTTCTAAAACCATAGCACATATCTCTCTCTGCTTAACAGATTGACCTGTTATCTCGTGGTGACAGTAATAAGAAATCTGGACCCAGTTCCACTAGGTTCCCAGCTAAAAGATCTTCAGTCAGCTGCGCTGCTGGTGTCAGTACCCATGCAAGCTACATGTACAAGGTGGTGCGCCTGGAGTTTGTTTGCTGTGGCTGAAGGTAGGCCCATTCTCTCCATCTTAATAATAAATAAAAATAAAATCTTGGACTGGAGGGATGGCTTAGCAGTTAAGGCATTTGCCTGAAAAGCCACAGGACCCAGGTTTGATTCCCCAGAACCCATGTTAGCCAGATGCACAAGTGGGCCCTGGCATCTGGAGTTCGTTTGCAGTGGCTGGAGGCTCTGGCATGCCCATTCTCATTATCTCACTCTCTCTTTCTCTCTCTCTCCCTCTTTCTCTGTCAAATAAATAAAAATAAAAATATTTTTAAAAATAAAATCTTTAAATAAAAAAAAAAAGGAAATAAGAAAGTCAGGCATTATGTGTGTGGAGGACATAAGTACCAAGGGGGAAAACACAAAGCAGACTGGGAATTACAGAGTCCAGGGAGAAGCTAAGAGTTGGGTGGAGACAGCCTTGAAAGGGCTTACAAAGAAGGTGATAGCTAAGCAACAGCTAAAAGAAGTGAAGGAGGCAGTGAGCTGTGGAAAGGCCTATGCGGAGAGGTGGCAGGAAATGCCAGCATCCTGCCATTCCCAGAGTCTCCTGGGGTTAAAACAACTGCAGTGTGGAGGTAGACACAGCAAGACAGAGCAGGAGGGGCGGGAGGCAAGTAATCATGTCTTCTGTGGGTTATGGTGAGAACTGGGTTCTCTGTTTGATTGTGTGTTTTCACTTTGACCCACTAAACCAAGAGCTGGCTGACTTTTTCCAAAATGGAGTCACAGCATACACTTTGCAGGTCAGACAGTGCCTGGAACTTATTCAGTTCTCCTGTGATGGTGTGAAAGGAGCCGTAGGCAAGATGTCACCAAGTGAGAGGGGTGTCCTAATAAGTCTGTATTTTATGGACACTAAATCTTGAACTGCATATCAGTTTCATGTGCACAAAATGGTCTTCTTTTGATATATTTCAAATATTTAAAACTTCACAAAAAAAAAAAAAAAAAAAAACTTTCCTCAGTCATAAGCATTGAGCCAAACTTGTCACTGATCTCTGAGATGAACCACAAACTAAGTAGGAAAGTAGAAATTAATTATTTCCAGACACATCAGAAGGTGGCCTTCTACCTGAGCTTTCTTAAGCGGTTACTTGATGACGTGATCTACCAAAACAAAGAAGTAAACCAAAAACACGGAAAACATAGAAACCGGGAAAGCAAAGCTTCAACCCAGGAGTGTTGTAAGGGCTTGTCCTTGGAGCAGGGTGAGCTAGCTGACCCAGACAGCAAGTGAAGAGACTAGAGCACAAGAGAAGCTTCTAGAAATAAGGTATCCTGGGTAAAAGTGGACCTTTGAAATTATTAAACAAACTAAACAGAAGTCAAAGTAAAAGTACCAGAAAAATAACTAGACAAGACCCCAAAATAAAATTAGTGAAGGGACAGGAAATCAACTTCTCTGAACTATCTGTCTGTGAAGCAAGTGACAATGCCATAATCACAACAATGTCGTGCTCACAATTGATTTTCGAGTATTAAGGTAGAGGAGGAAATATCAAAGATTAGAAGAATATCATGAAGTCCTGACCATATAAAGTTAAAGCCTGCTGGACTTTAGATGATAGTAACTAGTGTGACAAATACCTGAAAGAAACAGTTTAAAGGAGAAGTTTTATTTTGACTCAGTTTTAGGGGTTTCAGTCCATGGTCATCTGGCCCCATCACAGTGGGCATCTGGTGAGGCACAGCATCGCGGTGGGAGGGGGAGTGGAGCAGAGATGTTCCTCATGAAGCCTGGGAGGCACAGAAAGGAGTAACAACAGGAAGGATCCACAGCAAGATACTTCCTTCAAAAACACACCCCTTAGTGACCTGCTTCTTCCAACTAACCCCCGCCTTGCACACTTCTACCACCTCCCAACAGTCTGTTCCAATTTTGAATTTATTAATGGATAAATAATCCATTTGAAGGCAGAATCCTCATGGTCCAATGGGTTCCCAAAAATCTTGCTTCAACATTTTGCTTCTGGGCTGGAGAGATGGCTTAGCGGTTAAGGTGCTTTCCCACAAAGCCTGAGGACCCAGGTTCGACTTTCCAGGTCCCACATAAGCCAGACATACAAAGGGGATGCAAGCGCACAAGGTCACACGTGCACACAAGCTGGTGCATGCATCTGGAGTTCAATTGCACTGGCTGAAGGCCCTGGTGTGCCAATTCTCTCTGTGTTTCTCACTCTGTCTCATAAACAAAGATTACAAAAAAAAGGGTTGTTTTTTTTTTTTTTTTTTTTTTTTTTTTTTTTTTTTTTTTTTTTGCTTCCATAAGGAACCAAGCCTTCAACAAATGAGTCATTTAAGAGACACTTCATATACAAATCACATAACTTCAGTTTCTCATTCTCGCCGGCCTCAACACAAGGGCTCAATGGCCACTTGTGTCTGGTGGTCACCATTTTGGATGGCCCAGGTGTGGTATAGTTACTTTAAAGCAGAAGGTTTCTGGTGGAGCATCATGAGGGATTGAAAGGAGGTGGTAAGAGATATTTGAAATGCCCATACGCCCACTGTGATGGATAGAAAGAATCAAGATCCATTGCACAAGTAAGAAAAAAAAGTATAAGCATTTGTTTAAAAAAAAAATACCCCCAAAGCAGACAGAAACACTAACCATGGAGAAGGGATCATGGTGGGATTTCATTATAATGAACATGAAAGTGTTCTCAAGCACAACTCTGCCTTCATCTCCGAGTACCTGAGGGAGACAGACAGATTACAGCCAGAGAGCCTGAGCACAGTGGGTAGCAATCACAAGATTTCTCCACCAGACCAAGTTGAGAAGACTGAAGACGAGAACACCATTTTCCTCTTATGTCCCTGAAAGAGATACTTTGGGGGTCACTAGGACCCAAATACCCGAGAGAAACAAATTAATGGAGGAAGATTATTTGGCCTCATGGTTTCAGGAGTGACAGACCACCATGTAGGGCAAAGCATGATGGACCAGCTCAGTTCGTGACAGTGGGGTGTATGCAAGAGACTGTTCACATCACAGCAGGTAGGAAGCAGAGATCAAGGCTGCAAGTAGAGCCCAGTATAACCGTCAAGAGCCCACCCGTCCTGACCTGCTTTTGGCAGCAGGGTCCTACCTCCTAAAGGTTTACAGTCTCCCTAGAGAGTACTTCCGGCTGGGGACCAAGCATTCAAAACCTGAGCCCATGGGACACATTTCTGACTCAAGCCATAATGTACCCTTGTCTAGAGCAAGCCTGGACTCTAGTGACCTACATAGCAAAATTCAGTCCATTTTCAAGGTTGAGACCCATTTTCAGCCTCAACCACTCCTTGGTCTTGTTTGCAATGTCCTCTACATATCTCTCATGAAAACTTGTCATGTGTTTCATAATTATATCTAAGTACGTGACCTGCATTTCTGGGTCCTTGTCCTTAGAAGACACCCACCATTGATTTACACCTCCACTGCCATCTTGGAATACTGAGTCATTTATCAATGAGGGCCCCATAGGTTCCTTTTGAAGGAAGCCCAGAAGGTTTTATAGATGTGCTGTTTTAAGTTCAGCTCTATAACTAGGCTGCCAGCTTTTGGAGAACAGGGATGGGTTGCGTTTTGAGATGAGTATTCTCATGCCCTAGTCTCAGAGGCCCTCAGCAAATGACTACTTACTTAATTGATATTTATATATGTTTTACTTGTAAGGGCTATTACTTTGTACTTCAAGAGCCTAGAACCTAAGCCATCTCTCAGAAAAGCTAGAATTTGCAGGGTGCCTGGAGCCACTCTAAAATGATCTATAAAACATTCTGACTCTCTCTGATGCCTGAAATGTCATAATTACAGATTTATTCCTTCTTCTTTGTAGCATTTCCTTCTCTTGCACTGCCAGTCCTTCTGGGGAAGGTAGACTTTTAAGCTTCACCATTGAACGTTTGTTTTGTTTTGTTTTGTTTTTTTTATTTATTTATTAGCAACAGACAGAGAGAGAAAAAGGCAGAGAGAGACAAAGAGAGAGAGAATGGGTGCACCAGGGCCTCCAGCCACTGCAAACAAACTCCAGACACATGCACCTCCTTGTGCATCTGGCTTATGTGGGTCCTGGGGAATTGAGACTCGAAGCGGGGTCCTTAGGCTTCACAGGCAAGCACTTAACCACTAAGCCATCTCTCCAGCCCCTTCACCATTGAACTTTAATGAACCTGAACTTACCAAATCCCTTTGGTTCAGAAAGAACGAACCCCATTCCAAAAGCAAGCAAATCATTTCCAGTTCACACTTTGAACCCATAACCCTGAAGTCACTGATTTGAAAGAACAGTAATGAGACACATGGGCAGATAACTCCATGGCGTTCTGAACCTCAGTGCTGCAAGTTGGTAAGGTGAAAATTTTAGCATCAATATGGAAATGTATCAAAATTCAACCTTTTCTGGAGAAAAAAATGTATTCTTTGGTCTCCAACATACCTGACACCATCTCTGCTTTGTGTCTGAAACACAGTTTTCACTGATCAGATATCAATCCCCCTACCTGCTTTGTTTATTAGGCTTTTCTATGCCTGTGGAATGTGTGCTAGAATCTGGGGCTATGTCACTAGAAAGAAGGCGGGTACAGAAGACTCATCAGACCTGGAAGACAGGAAGCAGAGCATGTGGTAAGAGCCATGTGATGATGGATGCTGAGAAGAAACATGGAGAAAACAGTCCACTTGGCTGTACGTCATGGCAGACACCACCTACACGCTGGTCCTTGAAGTACAGATGAGGTACTGACAGGTGGAGAGGAGGCAGGAGATGACAGATAATTCCAGAGTGAAGGAAGGCTCAGGTCGGAAGCTGACAATCTGCTCCACGGTTCCCACTAGGTTCTCGCAGATTCCGAAGGGGCGTTTTAAGAGATTTATGTGGTGGCTTGAATGTAATGTCCTCATAGTCTCAGTTGTTTGTGATTAAGTTTCCTGCTTATTCCCCACCTAGTAGAGTCCCTGGGTGGTAGAGCCCTGCTGGAGGAAATATGTCACCACAGGTGGAACTTGGGGAGGAGTCCAGCCCTATGTGTTGAGAAGCAGCTCCTGGCTTGCTGGCTCTGCCTGCTGTCTCTCTGCTGTGCATGTATGATGAAGTGAGCTAGCTTCTTCTACGATGACGAAGCTTCCCTCCCCCTGAAACTACAAGCCTGAAATAAATCCTTTCCCCTCATAAGCTGTTTCTCCTTGGGTGTTTGTCCCAGCAACAAGAAGGTCACTATAGCAGTTTGTCACAGGGAACTATGAATTGTGATGCAGAATTGTCCCAGGTATGTGTGAGGGGTAAGGGAGGTGGCAAGAGCAAAGTGAATTTGATGCCTCTTTGTAGCCCAGTGCCTGACATCAACACCTTACAGAGTGGAATGCTTGCTTTTTGCTTGTGACCTGAGCAGAACATTATGGTGGTGGGATCATACAGAGAAGGAAACTGTTTGCCTCTTTGCAGACAGGAACTAGAGAGAGGGAATTCAGGAAGGGGCCAAGGTAAGATACAGCCTCCAAGGACATGTCTGTGTAATATACTTTCTGCAGCTAGGCCCCAACTCCTGAGGTTCCACAACCTCCTAAAACAGCACTGTCATCTGGGGACCAATTTTTCAACATATGAGCCTGTGGAAGACATTTTATTTTCAAACAACTAGTCCCACATAGCCAAGCTCCATACACATGTACCAACACTGAGATACATGTATATTCGTATATAATATGTCTAGTGCTTAAGGTGCCACTGTCTTGAGTTTAAAAATAAAGCAATTTTGCATGTCTGCACTATAGATTCTACTATTGTTTCTTTTTTTTAATTTTCAAGTTTGTGAGTACTTTTCCATTTTTAAAATATTTTATTTATTTATTTGATAAAGAGAAAGAGGCACAGAGAGACAGAGAGAGAGAGAGAGAATGAGCATGCCATGGCATCCAGTTACTGCAAACAAACTAGAGACACATGACCCCCTTTGTGCATCTGGCTTACGTGGGGCCTGGAGAATCGAACCAGGATCCTTTGGCTTTACCAGGCAAACACTTTAACCACTAAGGTATTTCTCCAGCCCCTACTATCATTTCCTTATTAAAATATTTTTAGGGGCTGGAGAGATAGCTTAGCAGTGAAGGCGTATGCCTGCAAAGCCTAAGGACCCCGGTTCAATTTTTCCAGGTCCCACATAAGCCAGATCACATGGTGGCATATACATCTGGAGTTCGTTTGCAGTGGCTAGAGGCCCTGGCACACCCATTCTCTCTTCCTCTCTCTCTCCCTCTCTCTCCATCTCTAATAAATAAATAAATAAAAATTTTAAAAAAGAAAACATCTTTAAAAATATTTTAATTAATTTTTTTATTTGGAGATTTACAAAGAATAGCTCACAATTTCAGAAGCTCTCATGAGCACTAAGTTTCTGGTGTGACTATCAGTCTAGTTTGATTCAGTACACACTGAGATTACATTAGAGGATGCCATAGTCATCACACACACACATGCACACACACACACACACACACACACACATGAATATAGCTACTTAGGGATAATTTTAAACATCACACATTTCTCAGAACCATCAATAACATCCACTTGATATTATTTTACCTTAACCGCCAAAATTAAAGTTTATTCATTATAAATTAGACAATGACTATTCCATTTGTTTTGCCGGTGTGGCCGCACCTGAGCATTACTATGTTAAAATACATATTACTGGGGCTGTGGTCATGGCTCAGTAATCAAAAGTACTTGTTCTACAAGCCTCTCAACTCAAGTTAGATCCCCAGCTGGCCTTCCTAGAGGCAGCACAACATGAGAGAGACAGTCTCAGAGAAGGTGGGAGAAGAGAACTGACACCCCGAGGTTGTGCTCTGATCTACACACACACACACACACACACACACACACACACACACACACACACACACAAACTCACACACCATGGTATACACATGCTCAAATGAATAAAGATTTTATTGTAACTTGTCCTTGATGTCTCCTTTATAATTTATTTAGAGCATTAAGTGGTAATTGATATAGACCTGCTACTCCCAGCTGATATGACAAGATGTGATGCCCAGTCTCTGCTCTGCCATACTTCCCCTGCTAGAATGTAAGCTTCCCCTCAAAACTGCAAGCCTGCAATAAGCATTTTCCTCTCAAAAGCGGCTTCTTCTGGTAGGTTGTTTTGTCTCAGCAGTAAGAAGGTACTGCAACAGAAAACTGGTTTCAGGGTGAAAAGTGGTTTAGGTGCTGGGAAATGTAACTCACTTGCAAGAGTACGTGCCTAGCATCCACAAAGCCTGGAGTTGGATCCCTAGCACTCTGTAATACCTAGTGGTGGTAGCCTGCCTGCAATGTTAGCACTTGGGAGTTAGACACAGGAGGTTCAGAAGTTCAAAGTCTTCATCACAGTACATAGCAAGATGGAGGCCAGCCAGCCTTGGCTAAATGAGACCCAGTCTCAAAACAGAAGTAGGGGCTGGAGAGATGGCTTGGAAGTTAAGGCACCTGCCTGCCAAGACTAAGAACGCCGGTTCCAATCTCCAGGTCCCATGTTTAGCCAGACACAAAAGTGATGCAAGGGTGCAATGCCGCACTTGCCCACAAGGGGTGCACATGTCTGGAGTTCATTCACAGTGGCTGAGAAGCTGCTGGCACACCCATTCTCTCTCTCTCTCTGTTTCTCTCTCTCAAAAAAAAAAGTAGTATGTCATTTCCTGATACTGACATGCTGTCTACTGCAATAAGGAGGCAGATGGTGGCAGACATTTCAGGTGATGCGCATATGACTCAATGTCCACAGTAAGACACAATGAAACCAAGCAACTTGCCAAGGGTCCCATGGCCAGTAAATGACAGAACCTGGACTCAGAATGAGATAGCTCCAGTCTCTTGCCCTTAGCCAAATTACTATATTACATTATATTATGGTTATATTGCCTTTTTAAGTCTGTGAACAATGAGGTTATATTACCTTTGCAATTTATTCCAAGTTCATAAAGAGGACATTACAAAATATAATTAATAATGTGAAGGGAAGTGTGAGTTGGATAAGGAGAAACACTGGTGTAGCTGAAAATTGAGTCTAGGCGAAGAAGCAAGAAATCAGAAGAACAGCCAAGGGGTAAACTGAGGAACAGCTCAACTGTCACGGAGGAGTCAGGAAGTGAGTTGATTAGGAGGAGTGAGTTGATTAGCAGTCTACCAGGATGCCAGGATATTTCCTTCCTCCTCCCATTCCACTTGAGAAAAAGCTGTGAAGCTTTTAATTTAAGTCTATTTTGAGGGTTTTTTTTAATGAAGAAATCTTACACTGTGCTGCATTGTAAGGGAGATGGCTTCAGTGGTGAAGGGTGTCTTAGTTTTTAATGAAGAAAAGCACTGCTGGGGAGATGGCTCAGTGGTTTGATTCTAGAAAGCCAGAACCCATTTGATTCTCCAGAACCCACGTCAAGCCAGATGCACAAAGTGGTGCATGCATCTGAGTTAAATTACAGTGGCAATAGACCCTAGAGTTCCACACTTTATCTCTCCCCCACCTTGAAAATAACTAAATAATAATAATACTGTCTTTTTAAAAAATAAGTAAGGGCTGGAGATATGGCTTAGTGGTTAAGGCACTTGCCTGAGAAGCCTAAGGACCCCATTTTGATTCTCCAGGTCCCACTAAGCCAGATGCACAGGATGGTGCATGCATCTGGAGTTCATTTGCAGTGGCTAGAAGCCCTGGCATGCCCATTCTCACTCTCCCCACCCCACCCCCTGTCTCTAATAAATAAATAAAAATCTTTAAAAAAAAAAAAAAAAGCAAGATTCTGGAGCTAGAGAGGATAGCTCAGTGGATAAAACACGAGGTCCTGAGTTCAGATCCCAGAACCCATGTAAAAGTCAGATGCTGTAGTAGGCATCTGTAGTCCCAGCACGCCTACGACAAAAAGAGAGGCAGAGACAGGAGAATCTTCTGGAGGCTCATGGGCCAGTAGTCCAGCAAACACCACAGTGAAAGTGGAGAGACGCAGCCTCAAACAAGACGGAAGGTGAGGGCCGATGGCCAAAGCTGTCCTCTGACCTCCACATGAGCACTGTGGTACACATGCTCTTGCACTCACACACATGCACAAACACACACACACAGAGAAATAGACAAACAAACCTCAAAGCAAGATTCTCAAAAGCAGGCACTTTCTTTCCCTTCCTTCCTTCATTTCTTCCCTCTCTCCTTCCCTCCTTCTTTCCTTCCTTCAGTGCTTTTTTAAATATTTTTTAATTATTTATTTATTTATTCATTTATTAGACAGAGAGAAAGAGGGAGAGAGAGGAAGAGAATGGGTGCACCAGGGCCTCCATCCACTGCAAACAAACTCCAGACATGCGCGCCCCTTTGTGCATCTGGCTAAACTGGGTCCTTTAGCTTTGCAGGCAAATGCCTTAACCGCTAAGCCATCCCTCCAGGCCCTTTCAGTACTTTTTAAAACTCTAAACCTCCACCTGTAATATGAGGCACTATAATATAGGTCATGTTATTTTGGGCAAATGAAGTACACTTTCCAAACTTCAAGACTAGAACTCCAACTTAATTTCTCCTTCCTATCGGTCCCTCTGTTCTCCACTTCAGGGACACATTTAATTAGGAAAACCAGCAACTCCACTCAGATATCTCTGGGGTCATCCTCCCACGGTGAGATCTCCATGTTAGTCTGACCTAATGGTTTATTTGGTCAGCTTCATAGATTACTATTCCCGAGAATTACGAAATTGAAAATAGCCATTTTCTGTGCCAGTATATGAGATGGAAATTGGCATGGTTTTAGTCAGGACTGTCTCTTAGCAGGCTTGTCATCATGCCTTCAAGACAAACACTTTACAAACTCAGCTGTCTCCCCAGCCCTTCTCAATGAAATAGTTTGTACCTCTTCAATGGATAGTTGCCTGCTTGTGCATTCCGTGAGTAGCTCAGTCTCGTGAAGCCCCAGAATATGAAGCAAGATCACGTCCTTCAAACCCCTTACTCAGTTAACAGTGTCATCAGAGGCCAAGCAGAGTCTGCCCTAGATTCTCCCAGAGCCTTTCCTGTCCCACAGCTATGCCAGGTTTTACCATCTTTGCCTTGTGCTACTTCTCAAACTCTTCCCCTCCTGCACTGTCACCTTCCGGCCTCATTTTGGCAGAACTGCAATGACTTTCCAACCAGTCTCCTGTCTCTGAGTGACTTTTCCAGACATCTCCTAAAACTACCTGTGATCCCCCTGAAGATCTATCACTCCCCAGAGTACCCATAGAAACTCGAGAAAGATTTGCTCAAAGTATTTATCAACAACAGATATCGATTTGAAGGAAAATAAAAAACCAAACCTCCTATCAACATGGACTCCCAAACGCATCACTTCCTAGTGAGGGGTGATTTCCCCTGGATCTCGCTTTTTTCTACTACTTGTGCCAGTTTTTAGGACAGTCTATTAGTGTGGAAAATTAATTCATGTACGACACGCCTGAGTCATAGTTATAACAGATTTCCAAGGTTCAGAAAATCAATCCCAGGAGTGGTTCGTTGACTCCTCAGCCTGGACTGAACCGAACGCTGCCACCAAGTGGCAAATGTTGACATTGGATGGAGGGAATGGGAAAATATACAAGCTACGGCCTTCCCTCCTTCCATTACAGCTTTGGGCCCATGAAGAAGGCTTTGAAATATTCCCCAGACCAGCATGGTCTGCAGGAAGTGGGGTTCGGATTAGTGATTGCCAGGATTTTTGTCAAAGCACGAAAAGGAGCTCAATTTATGAGCTTCCCCAAAGACATATTTTCCTTCCTTTTTTTTTTCTTTTTTTTTTTTTTTTTCGAGGTAGGGTCTCACTCTAGCTCAGGCTGACCTGGAATTCACTCTGTCCTCTCAGGGTGGCCTCGAACTCAAGGCAATCCTCCTACTTCTGTCTCCCAAGTGCTGGGATTAAAGGCGTGCGCCACCACGCCCGGCTCCTTCCTTTTTTTCAATGCAACGCAATATCTTCCTGACCCCCAAACCAAAGGAGATGTGACAGAGTGTAATGTTTTCCAAGGTAACTCGAGATTATGTCATTATGGGGTCTGTGTATGCACAGGGTGTGCATGTCTGTGTGTGTGTGTGTGTGTATGTGTGTGTGTGTCCATGTTCACGCCGGGGGAGGAGGCAAGCGCATGCCATGCCATGCATGCGCAGGTCAGAGACACCGTGGTTGTTGAGTGGGTCTCAGCTTTGAAGCAGGGTCTGTCATTGTTCACCACTGCATTCACCAGGCTTGCTGACCTGCTTGCAATGCTTCTCCTGTCTCCACCTCCTTTCCCATCCTGGGCACACTAGGGTCGCAGACACCTGGGCTACAACATCGAACTTTCTGTGGGTTCTGGGGATCTGAGCTCAGCTGCTCACACTTGCCCTGTAAGCACTTTATCCACTGAGCAGTCTTCCCAGCTCAGGATGATGTGTCAAAGAAATAAAATACTTTATTTTATTTCTTTATTTACTTATTTATTTTTATTTGTTTTTTGTTTGTGTTTTGTTTTGTTTTGTCTTTCAAGGTAGGGTCTCACTCTAGCCCAGGCTGACCTGGAATTCACTATGTAGTCTCAGGGTGGCCTTGAACTCACTCATGGTGATCCTCCTACCTTTGCCTCCCAAGTACTGGGATTAAAGTTGTGAGCCACCACGCCTGGCTAAGAAATAAAATATTTTAAATATAACCACCCACAGTGAGAACATGTAGGTGCAATACTATTTTAAATAATGTGCTACTCTCAGCCCTGGAAGACCAGTGGCTCTTGCTATTTTGTGGTGTAAATTCACCAGTACTCCAGGGTTGAGCCCATCCTGCTAAGCACGGAAATTCCATTTTGCCTGTGTTGGGATTTCCAACTTATCCTGTCCAAATCCCACACAAAAGCCCGAAAGTGCATGTCTTTCTTGAAGATAAGAAATATAACACATCATATATCAGTATTAGTATGACTGCATTTTCTACGTCTGTTTCAGGGCTGGAGTCAGGAGAGGGAGATGCAGATGGCCCTGGCAGAGGGGAGAACTAGACTTCGCCATCCACTCTGATGACATTTTTCTTCCTGCTCTAGTTTGTGAAGCTTGGTAATATGCCCCCTTTATATGAACTTAACTTATATCAGCATCTGTTCCTCGCAAACCAAAGATAAGACAAGAATGCGATTCAACATAAACATGAGTGATGGTATTTTTATTTGGTGAGTTTTTTTGGGGGGGGGTAGCATTTGAAGATTTTTTAAATATTTGTTGATTTATTTGTTTTGAGAGAGCAAAGCAGAGACAGAGAAAGAGAATGGATACGCCAGGGCATCCTGCACTGAAAACAAACTCCAAACACATGCTATGTACATCTGGCTTTACATGGGTACTAGAGAATCAAACCCAGGGCCTCTGTGGTTTGAAAGCAAGTGCCTTTAACTATTGAGCCATCCCTCCAGCCCCTGAAGAGTTTTTATTATTATTTACATTTCTTCCATTCATTTCTAGTGCTGTTGCAAAGTAGTCAGACATTGTAGCCTGTATAACACATGCTTGACAGTGTAGATATACATTTGTTTTGTTTTGTTTTGTTTTGTTTTTTGTTTGAGATAGGGACTGACTGTAGCCCAGACTGACCAGGAATTCACTATGCAGTCTCGGTCTGGCCTCAAACTCACAGTGACCCTCCTACCTCTGCCTCCTGAGTGCTGGGATTAAGGGTATGCACCACCATGCCCAAACATCAGATGAATTTTAAGTGTTAAATGTTCCATGAATATTTTTAGAAAGGTAAAGTTTCTTGTTGTTATTTATAAGTCTTTTAAATCTTGTCATTCGTGTGTATGTGTGTGTATGTTCATGTGTACACAGATGCACGTTTGTGTGTGTATGTGTGTGTGTGTTCATGTGTACACAGATGCACGTTTGTGTGTGTGTGTGTTCATGTGTACACAGATGCACGTTTGTGTGTATGTGTGTTCATGTGTACACAGATGCACGTTTGTGTGTGTGTGTTCATGTGTACACAGATGCACGTTTGTGTGTGTGTGTATGTGCATGTTCATGTGTACACAGATGCACGTTTGTGTGGGTGCATGAGCACAGTGTGTGTATGTAGGTGTGGAGGCCGGAGGACAAACTCAGGAACCAGAAATGCTGTCCACCTTTTTGTTTGTTTGTTTATTTGTTTTGTTTTGTTGTTGTTTTGTTTTTGTTTTGAGTCAGGGTCTCTCACTTGTCTGAAGCTGACCAGTGAAAGTAGACTGGCTGGCCAGCTCCTGTCTCCACCTCCCCAGTGCTGGGATTACAAGTATGTACCACCGCGCCTGGCAATTTGCCATGGGTACTAGCGATCAAATTCAGGTTCTCAAAGTTTCAAGGCAGCATTTTACCGACTAAGCTTTCACACGAGCCCTAGAGCCTTATTTTTGTCTACTTGATCTTTCATAGCCTTAAGGAATTAAGTTAATTACATCATATCTTGGTTTTATCAATTTCTGTTTATATTCCCAATATAAGTTATTTTACATATTTTAAATATATGGATCTGGCGCATGCCTAATGCTACCGAAAGGTACAATTTGTAATTTACACAGTCTAAAGCAAATGACCCTCTACCTTGCTGCCTTTGCTTTTTATTTATTTATTTATTTATTATTTTTGCTTTTTTGTTGTTGTTGGTTTGCTTTTTGCCTTTAAATTTATCTCACCTGAAATTAGGATTTCCACTTCCTTTTTTCTTTGTTGGTATATATTTGTTTGTTTGTTTGTTTGTTTGTTTGTTTGTTTGTTTGTTTTGAGAGAGATCGAGGAGGGGAGAGAAAGAAAGAGAATGGGCACATCAGGGTCTCTAGCCACTGCAAACAAACTCCAGAAGCATGCAACACTTCATGCATCTGGCGTTACATGAGTTCTAGGGAATTGAACCCAGGTCATTAGGCATTGCTGGCAAGTACCTTAACCACTGAGCCATCTCTACAGCCTTACCCATCTTTGTTTATTTGGATATTGCTAAGTAAATTCATTCTTGTTTGTAGTTGAATTTTATACTCTAGGGAACAGACACTTTGAGACTGTCTTTGGTCTGCTTGTGTTTGTTATAGCCTCTGTGTTTTCTCCTTTTTAATCATTATTTTATGCTGTCTGCTCTTCTGTGTTCCACTGATTAACCTTTGGTTTCTGGACTACAAAATGGAATTAAACCTGAACTAGTGAATTTGATGTGATCTAATCTAGTCCAATTAAACATTTGCACCTTGATGTATGCACTGGGAAGCAACAGCAAGACAGAGCTAGCTCTGAGTTAGCCTAATCAACTTCAAGCTCTGGCCCCCAGGGACACACCTCCTCCAGCAAGGTTCTACTTCCCAAAGGCCCCACACCTTCCCACAGCGCCCCCAGCTAGAGACCAAGTACTTAAAACACATGAGCCTGTGGAAGACATTTCATTTAAACTAAGACATGCACACAATTTCAAGAAAAAGAAAAAGAAAAAGAAACAGTTGTAAGGGAAAGAAGAGTCACCAAGTCCTTGCTGACACCTCCATAATCCAGCTATAATCTGAGATAAGTCTACTGGGATAGCACCAGTTACCAGAACGTCCTGTAATGATAGAAACGTTTCATAATTTGTACTATCCAACACATTAACCTATAGATACATTGTGACACCACCACACAGCAAACGCAACTAAGGATGCGGCAAAAACAGTACATTGTTAAGGGACGGGAAATACAAAGATTCAGTGTTTTGACTAACCACAAAGAATGAATGGCAATTAATCAAGAACTAGTCATCCGATTTTCTGGGAAATCTATTCCTGTGACTTGAACATCTGAGCTGAGATTTGTAGTCATTTGTAATGAGAAAATAAAAGACACTGGGTTTCCACATGCCAACCTGAACAGACTGACTGAGGCCTCTTGGTCCCCAAAATAAATACCAATAACCCCACTGAAAAAGATCCTCAGCAGAATTGGGCCAGGGGACAGGGGAGCTCAAAGAGTACAATCCTTTTATTAAAAAAAAAATCAATAAATAATAAGATGGAGGAGGAGGAGGAAGAGAGGAAGAAGATGGAGAAGAAAAGACTGTAGATTTCTGATCATTTCATTTCCTTGAGTCCAAATAGGGAAAATT
Source organism: Orientallactaga sibirica (assembly GCA_036365145.1). Taxonomy (NCBI): domain Eukaryota; kingdom Metazoa; phylum Chordata; class Mammalia; order Rodentia; family Dipodidae; genus Orientallactaga; species Orientallactaga sibirica. The sequence continues at coordinate 5,774,896 of JAEOAD010002133.1, forward strand.
CAAAGAATAGTCATTATAGGTGACTTATTTCTTAAGTGTTCAAATTATAACAAATGCTCTCTTATGTTTCCATTTATAAAACAGACTATTTTTAATTTTTATTTTTATTCACAACTTCTATACTTACAGACAATAAACCATGATATTTCTCTCCCCTTTCCCCTACCCCTTCAGAACTCTCCCTCTCTCCATTAGTCTCTCTTTTATTTTTCTCCTATTATGAGGGTCTTGTGAAGGTATTGCTAGGCACTGCGAGGTCATGAATATCAAGGTCAATTTCTGTCTGGACAGTTGCATTGTAAGGAGTCGTACCCTTCCTTTGGCTCTTACATTCTTTCTGTCACTTCTTCCGCAATGGACCCTGAGGCTTGAGGGTGTGATAGAGATGTTTCCATGCTGGACACTCCTCTGTCCCTTCTTCTCAGAACTATGCTGCCTTTTGGGTCATCCCAGTGGTCATCACTATCTGGAAAGAGAAGCGTCTCTAACCAGAAGTGAGAGTAGCATTAATATGTGAATATGAACATTAAGTTTAGTGCTTTCGGGGCAGTTTGGTGAGAATAATATATACATTTAGCCAGACAGGAGCAGGCTTTATACTCTTAAGGTTCATGATCTCCCCCACCATAGGCTTTTGATTAGGTTTTTCAGTACCAGGCATGGATTCCCTCTCATAGAGCAGACCTTCAGTCCAATTAGAGAGCAGTTGGTTTCCCCCAGAGCAGACATGCCACTATTGCACTGGTTCAGTCATTGGGCCTGTCTGACCAAGCTTGAAACTTCCAGTGTCCACTGTTTTCACTGCTGATGACTTCTGTCTGCCATAGGGCTGTATGCAGTGCAGTTTTTTCCAGCTTTCAGTTGGCTGGTCTACAGGGAGAAGGTTTTCTACTCAGCACCAGGCAAGTGCATCCAGGCAAGTGAAGTCTTCAGCAACAGGATCTTACTATCTGTTTCTCAAGGGAAACCAAGGGCCTTGGCAATAGCCAACAGGCTATATTTGTCTAAGCAAAACTTCTTAGGATATAAAGGGCTTGCTTAGAAGGCCATATGAATCTGATTCTTACATTTAAATTCTTAAATTATTTAAGATGCTGATTCTTACAGTGATAAGATAGAACAATCATTCTTCAAAAAAAGACTGCTAGCCGGGTGTGGTGGCACACACCTTTAATCCCAGCACTCGGGAGGCAGAGGTAGGAGGAGCGCCATGAGTTCGAGGCCACCCTGAGAATACAGAGTGAATTCTGGGTCAGTCTGGGCTAGAATGAGACCCTACCTCAAAAAAAAAAAAAAAAAAAAAAAAAAAAAGATTGCTATAGATTACCCTGCCACGAGCTGCAGATTGACCTCTCCATTATTATACTATTATTCCTTCCAACGTGCTCAAAATGGGTTGCCTACAAGCCAAGAACTCCAGCTAGCTATAACGATTGAAATTGAATTGTGCCTGAGATTTTATCTGGTGTATGTATATGTGCATGTTCATGCATGTGCAAGGTCCAAGTGTGTTCAGGTGTGTGAAGACCAGAGGACAAACTTATGTATTGTTCCTCTCAGGAGCCATCACCTTTTGGAAACGGGATTTCTCACTGGCCTGGAACTCACCAAGTAGGCCAGAATAGCTGACTGTATTGCTCAGAGATCTGCCTCCCCAGTGCTTTGATTACAAGGGCACACCACCACCACATCCAGCATTTTTTAAATATTTTATTTATTTGTTTATTGATTGATTGATTGATTGATTGATTTAAGAGGGAGAAATAGGCAGAGAGAGAGAGAGAGAATAGGCACGCTAGGGCCTCTAGTCACTGCAGACAAACTCCAGATGCATGTGCCTCCTTGGGCATCTGGCTTATGTGGGTTCTGAGGAATCGAACCTGGGTCCTTTGGCTTTGCAGGCAAGCAACTTAGCTGCTAAGCCATCTCTCCAGCCTCTATTTTATTATTATTTATTTATTTGAAAGAGAGAGAGGCAGATAAGGAGAGAATGGGCTCACCAGGGCCTCCAGCTGCTGTAAACAAACTCCAGACGCATGTGCCACTTCGTGCATCTGGCTTGTGTGGGTTCTGAGGAATCAAACCTAGGTAGGTCCTTTGGCTTTGCAGGCAAGTGCCTTAACCAATAAGCTATCCCTCCAACCCTTTTCTTTTAGTTTTTTATTGATTATTTGCAAGGAGAGAAAAAGAGAGGAGGATGGGCACACCAGGGCTTCCACCTGCTGCAGACAAATTCCAGATGTACACACCACTCTGTGCATCTAGCTTTACATGAGTACTGAGGAACCAAACCTGGGTTGTTAGCCTTTGCAGACAAGTGCCTTAATGGCTGAGCCATCTCTCCAGCCCACATCCAGCATTTGTATGTAGGTTATGGGGATTCAATTCAGTTCCTTTTGTTTGCAAAGCAAGCACTTTGCCAACTGAGCCATCCCTCTGGCCCCTGAAACTTTTTTTTTTTTTTTGACACATTTCTGATTTAATTTTTTTGCAGACCCAAGTATAAGGGAAGATTTTTGCATAGTGCAAAAATCTGCATAGATGATAACTGAAAGAGAAGTCAAAACTCAGAACTATGCCAGTCAAGCTCAGAGCGCTACTGTATCAGCAGAAGAACAGAGAAGCCCAGCATGGCCACAGCGTAGGACCCGAGACGCAGAAAGGGCCAGACCCCCTAAAAAGCAGGGGGAAAATGCATCCGCCTTACTTACTGTCATTCAACTTTCACGTGAATTGTTAGCAATCTCTATGATGAAATCTTCTTGATTTCCCTGTCACATCAATAGCCTTGCTTAGTTAGGGACAATCTAACCCTGTGTCCTACAGATTTGGTTATTGTTCTAAGTTCAGCATTTTTCCAAGAGGAAAACAGGACACCCACTTCCTCCTAAAGACTCCCTGATTTCATCCTTATAGCTACTCCACTCTGGCATCCTTCCAGACAGCCAAAGGGACAGGGACCAACAACCATATGGCTACACTCACAAAGCACAGAGCATCACACGGAACAAGGGGCCAAATTTCTGTTCCACTGAAGGGCGTAGGAGCTCCACAAATGTGCTCAATCGACAACAGATGCCACTGGGGTAGGGTGATCCAACCATCTCATTTGAACCTGCAGGGCATCCGGCTCCCAAAAGGAATTTTAAAAGACTCACAGACTCTGATAGAAGGAAAATACAGGCTCTGTGTAAAAAGCTGAGTACAAATAAGATTATAACCCAAAGGCCACGACTTGCTACAAAATGCATTTAGAAATAAATTAACATAAAGTTGAATAGAGAATACAAAAATCTTACATCTGTAATCTTCATTTTTATTTTTGAAATTAAGACTACTGGGATCATTTTTTATTCAAGGAAATAATCGGGGAGAGACTGTGTCAGATAAAATCTAATAGAACCATCAATATTGAACTAATAAATTTAAAGACATGCATTCATATAGTAAATACAGAAGTGGTATTGTTGAAGGAAGTTATGATCAAAAAATTATAAATATAACCCATCCAGATATTTCAGTCATATCTGCAGGCAATTCACACTTTGCATGATACTAACATGCATGACTTTTCAATTAGCATGTTGCATTTAAATACTGCCAGTCCCCCAAGAACATGGAGCAAATTGCAGTTGCCACAGTATATTAAGCAGGGGCAAGCACATAAAGCACCAGTGTACTGCCAGCTCTTCTGCCCTTAATCACTAAAAGTGGTGCCCACCATGGTCCACTGTGTCTCTTCTTCTACAGTCTACCATGCCTATACCACTCAAACCCCATCCAGACAGCAAAGTGTACACAGAAAGAGATCATCAAAAGAGAATTAGGGGCTGTAGAGATGGCTTAGCAGGTAAGGCATTTGCCCTCAAAGCCAAATGACCCTGGTTTGATTCCCCAGGACCCACATAAGCCAGATGCATAAGGAGGCGCATGCACCTGGAGTTCATTTGCAGTGGCAGGAGGCCCTGTTGTGCCCATTCTCTTTCTCCCTCACTCTCTACCTCTTTCTCTCTCTCTTTCAAATAAATAAATGAATAAAATATATTTTTTTAAGAAAAAGAGAATTAGCCTGTAAAAATAAGAGTGTGGTACAGAAGCAAATGTAAGCAAGATAAAAGTAAATTTCCAATCACATATAAATGGAGTTGATAATTTAAAAAGCCAACCAAGGGTCTATGGACTTCACTGTTGTTCGAGAGATTAAGCTGGTAGCCAGGTGAATTCTTTGTGATGGTCCATCATGATTGTTCAATTAACAGGATTTAGAATCACGGTGGAAACCGTCCCTGGGCATGTCTGTGAGGGAGTTTTTAGATTAGGTTAATTTAGGAGGGAAGACCCACTCTAATCGTGTATAGTACTATTTCAGGGGCTGGGTATCATGGACTGAATAAAAATGAGAACGCGAGCTGAGCACCAGCACTTACCACTCCCTGCTTCCTGAGTGCAGATGAAATGTGACCAGCTGCTTCGTGTTCCCGCCATCAAGCCTTCCCATCACAATGGACTATCTATCCCCCTCCGTTTGTAAACAGAAATAAGCCCTTCTACCCTCGCGTTGATTTAGTCAGGAAGGTTGTCGAAGCAATGAGAAAAGTCAGGAACTCTCTTGGTGAAGGTGAGCATGTCCACGTAAGTGAGGAAAGCGCTGTGACTCAAGGCATGAAGAGGTCCCGGAGGAAGTGACTCGGGGGAACATTTTCACTGACGGAACCTCAGAGATCTTTTGCATGAAAGCAGAACAGAAGCTGATTCAGGGCGTGACAATTTGTGGGCTGGGGAAATGGCTTAGCAGTTAAGGCCTTTGCCTACAAAGCATAAAGACCCAGGTTCGAAACCCCAGGACCTATGTAAGCCAGATGCCCAAGGGGGCACATGTGTCTGGAGTTTGTTAACAGTGGCTGGAGGCCCTGGTGCACCCATTCACTCTTTTTTTCTCTCTGCCTCTTCCTCTCTCTCAAATAAATAAATAAATAAAAATTAAAAACAGAGTGTGATAATTCTCCAACCCACAGACTATAGGATTAGAAGAAAGCCAAATGTCACATGTTCTCTCTCATATGTGGATCCTAGCTACCAATGTATAGACTTGTGTGTGAACTGGAACCAAAAATAGGTACCAGAAACCAGTAAGCTGGTAAAAGGCTATAAGGGAGGGGGGAGGAAAGGGAAGGACTTAAGTGTATGGTAATGCACATATGTAAGTAGAAGAACTGATTACAGGGAGGGGAATGGCCTAAGTGAGGCCACAGGAAGATAATGCATAAAAGAAGGGCAGGGGGAGGGTCAATCTAAACTCAAGATATGGTGAATAAGACATATGTAAAATTACTTTTTTGAATAAAGGCATGTCTAGAAGCTGTAGACTGTTACTAGAAAATTTTCAGTACCTGGGATGGGATACCTTCCAGTGAGTTGTTGGCCAAGGAGGTCCCGGTAGCCTCCAAAACATTAAAGGCTTTTGCCAAAGCCCTTAGTTTCCCTTGAGAAACAGATAGCAAGACCCTATTGCTGAAGACATCTCTTGCCTGAGAGGCAAGGTCACTGAAAAAGCAAGCTGGTGTGGAGCAGAAAACCTTCTCCCTGTAGACCAGCCATCTGAAATCTGGAAAAAGCTGCACTGCACGCAGCGTATGGGAGACAGAAGCCATCAACAGTGAAAACAGTGGATGCTAAATATTCAAGCTTGGCCAGACAGGCCCAATGACTGAATGGGTGCAATAGTGGCATGTCTACTCTTGGGGTAACCAACTGCTCCATAATTGGACTGAAGGCCCTCTCTACGGGAAGGAATACATACCTGGTACTGAAAAACCTAAGTAAAAGTCTATGGTAGGTGAGGTCATGAGCCTTAGGGGTATAAGCCTGCTCTTGTCTGACTAAATGTATATATTATTCCCACCAAGCTGCCCTGAAAGTACTACACTTAATGTTCATATTCACATATCAACGCTACTCTCACTTCTGGTTAGAGAAGCTTCTCTTTTCAGATGGCGATGGCCACTGGGATGACCCAAAAGGCAACATAGTGCAGAGAAGAAGGGATGGAGGAGTGCCCAGCACTGAAACACCTCTGTCACACCCTCCAAGGCTCAGGGACCATTGCGGAAGAGGGGGCGGATAGAATGGAAGAGCCAAAGGAAGGGTATGACCTCTTACAATGCAACTGCCCAGACAGAAATTGGCCTCGATATCCATGACCTTGCAGTGCCTAGCAATACTCTGCAAGACCCTCAAAATAGAAGAAAAAGATGATGTCATCAAATTAAAAGAGAGACTAATGGAGAGAGGGAGGGGATATGGTGGAGACTGGAGTTCTAAAGTGGAATGGGGGGAGGGGAGGGAAATATCAGGTGGGTTTTTTTGTATGTAAGTATAAAAGTCAATAAAAAACAATAATTTAAATTAAAAAAAAGAAGAAGACAATACTGTGCAAACTGTCCATGATATAACTTTCAAACGCTTGAATGTTCAGGGTCTTCAACACATTAGATTATATGAAATTATATGGTTTCAAATGAATGTTAATTGTCCTATGTTTCCTATTTCCCTATACATTCATAACTGACCATAGAGGAGTTTGTACATCTTGATGAACATTTTTAAAGGTCAAGGAACAATCTGATTACTAAGGTCTTTGCATAATTTCGTCTCCACATTCATTGTCGTGGCCTGCGCTACTGTACAAAGCCAGCACCACCTGCGTTCTCTTGTGATGGGCATCACTGCAGAATTGAGCTCTTTATCCAAGACACTGACATGTATGTTCTCGATCTGAATTCCCAGAGTTATCCATTATAACTTTGGGATAAAAGTTCTAAAAATGCAATTGTTATGTCAAAACCTAAAATCACACTAAATATTGATTAATACTCTTCCATAGGTAATGTGTCATGTGGCCGTCTCATTGGCAACGTCTGATTTAAGACACTTTATAGAAAGATTTAAGGGGACTGGGAGATGTCTCAGTAGTTAAAGGCTCTTGCTTGAAAAGCTTGATGACTCAGAACCTGGGTTCAAGTCCCCAGTTACCCACATAAAGCCAGATGGACAAAGTGGCACATGCATCTAGAGTTCATTTGCAGTGGCATGAGGCCCTGGCATGCCCGTTCTCTCCTCTCTCTCTCTCTCTCTCTCACACACACACACACACACACGCACGCACGCACACACAAATAAAAACAAAGAAAGATTTAAGGAAGGTAAGTTGGTAAAGTGTTTGCCTTGCAAGCATGAGAACCTGGGTTTGATGCCCAGTACTTGCATTAAAAAAAATAATAATCAGGGCCAGGCGTGGTGGCACACGCCTTTAATCCCAGCACTCAGGAGGCAGAGGTAAGAGGATTGCCATGAGTTCGAGACCACTCTGATACTACATAGTAAATTCCAGGTCAGCCTGGGCTACAGCAAGACTCAAAAATCCCAGCACTCGGAGGCAGGAGGCCATGAGTTTGAGACCCTGGTAACAATTCCAGGTCAGCCTGGGCCATGAGTTTGAAAAACTGAAAAAAAAAAAAAAAAAAAAAAAAAAAAGTCAGGCATGGTTGAATGAACTTTGACCCCAGTGCTGATAGGTGGAAACAGAAGGATAGTAAATGGAGCAGGTCAGCCTATTTGTTGGCTGCTAGTGAGAGACACTGCAAGACTCAAAAGATAAAAAGTCAGCTACATGGCCAAAAAGAAAAATAAGATCAGTTTAAACCCACAAGCTTGAAATCCAAAATAAAATAAAATAAAATAAAATATAAAATAAAATTTTTCTATTCAGAAGTTTCTCATGATTTCACAGCTTGGAAAGAAAAGGTCCCTCTGTTCCCCAACTTTATTTCCCATTCTAATAAATCTCATGTCAGAATCTTTCTCCCCCTCCCAAATCTCCTTCAGCTTCAGGAAACTTATCCTATCTTTTGAGATTCAAAAAATAATGGCGAAAGGGAAGTAGTCAGGATAGATTTATTAGTTATTTTATTCATGGTCATGACCAAATGCCTGACAAGAAGCAGTTTAGAGAAGGCATGGTGGCAGGAGCATGAAGCAGGCTGGTCATAGTGCATCTAACAAATCAGGAAGACAGAGGGAGGACAGGAAGAGCCCCCTCCTCCCAGTGACCCATTTCCTAAAGTTGACAAAAACATCACCCCCAAAGGGAAGTTTTAGAAGTTGATAGCTTAGAGGTTAGAGTTCCTATGTATTAACTCCAATCTCCAGTTATTTTTTTTCAGGATAGATTTTTAAATTTTTATTTACTTATTTGCAGCTGAGAGAAGGCTGGGAGATCTGTTTCCCTCTCCCTCATGGCAGAACAAACTCCAGATAAAAATAATTTTAAAAATGCATCACTTAGTGCATCTGGCCATGAGTTCCAGGCCACCTTACATGGGTCAGGTCAGCCTGGAATGAGAAACCTTGAAAATAAAAAACAAAAGGGCAAGAGTAAAATGGAGATCAGGATCTAAGGCGCCATGCATATGGGCAAGCAACCCCCAACGCTGGTTCCAAAACAAACATGCACACACCAGTACATCCAACCTCCAGGTCCAAAAGAAAAATAAGATCAGGAAGCAAGCTTGTATTTTCTATTCAGAAGTTGGATTTCACAGCTTGGAAAGAAATTTCATAGCAAGGGGGCTTATCCAGATTCAAAAAGCTCTTGTACTCTAACTCCAAAAATAAATTAAAAATAATTTTAAAAATTTCTTTGCAAGGGTGAGAGTATTGCCTTTAAGAACACAACTCAGATGCATGCATCAGCCTGAGCTTAGTGCATCTGAAAATTTAAGCAAGGTTATGGAGGGAGTGCTTTGACCTGAGTGTTTTAGCCTATTAAATATTAATCAGGATAAACGATTCCATTCTGCAGATAATCACCTTGCCCTTCCACCTCTGACAAGAGCTGTCATCACGGAGCCACGAGAGGGTGCATTTTTGCTCGTTTGTTTTGCTTGCTGTGCTCGCTGGCATTCCTGAAATGATAGCACCCGCAGAATTTCTGGAATTTCCTTAGGATCTTCTTGGGAGTTAAAAACCCTAAGTGTAATATAAAGTGGTTGCCTTGCAAGCATGAGGATGTGAGTTTTAACTGCAATACTCCTGTGAAAAGAAATGCTTGTCGTGAGAGTACATGTCTGTACTCCTAGCTCTGAGGAGGGAAATGTAGACAGAAGGACCTTTGGGGCTCAAGGGCCAGTCGGCCTAGCCTAATTGGTGAGCTCCAAGCCAGTGAGAGACTATCTCCAGTGAAAATAGGATGCATAGAAGGCCAAGTTTTCCTTTGGCCTCTCTATGAAGTGACACATAAGTGTGCACACACACTTCTATGCATATACATCAAGCATAAATAAATATAAATAGTGCCAAATAAATATTCAAATTATCAAAACATAGAGCAATATACCTCATTTCAGTTGACAGAGAACTATTAAATATGTATTTACCACCCCAACAACTGTCTTTTTAAAAAATATTTTATTTTTATTTATTTATTTATTTGACAGAGAGAAAGGGGGCAAGGAGGATGGATGCGCCAGGCCTCCAGCCACTGCAAATGAACTCCAGATGTATGTGCCACCTTGTGCATCTGGCTAACATGGGTCGTGGGGAATTGAACCTGGGTCGTTTGGTTTTGCAGACAAACATCTTAACCTCAAAGCCATCCCTCCAGCCCCAGCAACTGTCTTTTGTGGGTACTTTCCATTTACGTCCACTCTGCACTCCCCTACATCTCATATCCAGACTCTGCTCTAAGCCACCATTTTCTACACTTGATGGACCATGACTCTGACAAAGCTCCTCAGACCTCTGGACCTTGTCCTGCTAGTCACTGGACAAGGGCACTGGCATGAGGAGAGCCCCCTCCCCCGCATTAGTAACGGTGTTTACTAAAGACCATAGCTCCTGGTGGGGCGCCGTGGTGGTTTGATTCACCATAAACTTAGGTGTCCTGAATGCTAGGTTCCCAGGTGATGGAGATTTGGGAATTAACGCCTCCTGGAGGCAGTGTTGTTGGGGACAGACTTATGGGTATTAAAGCCAGTTTCCCCTTGCCAGTCTTTGGCACACTCTCCTGTTGCTGTTGTCCATCTTTTGTGGGCCACGGGGTGATGTCCACCCTCTGCTCATACCATCATTTTTCCCTGCCATCATCTTTTTACCACAAGCTGCTCTTGGTTGGGTGATTTCTACCAGCAAAGTGAACCTGACTGCAACAGACACCTACCCCCTTCCTCTTTTTGTGTGGTCTCTGGTCTCCAGCAGCCTCTCCCTCCCCACCTCACCCCTTCAGTCCCGACAGCTACATGTTACTGAGGTATTTCACTGGCCCTTGTGGGCTGTCTAGTGTCCTTACACGCTTACACATGGTCTACCAGCAAGACACACTGCTGACCCCTTTTGAGGTAGCAACGGTTTCATGTCCAAGTGAAGACCTCTGCTTTTCATGACTGTTTTTTTTTTTTTTTTTTCCTTCACAGCAATACAGCCAGAACCTCACTTTTTTTTTTCCCCAAATGAAAAGTAAACTACAAAGGGAATGAGATAACCACGGGGTATATAATTTATAAAACTAAAAAATAACTTTGACATTTTGCTACAATGAAAATTAAAGAAAGATGTTCTAGTGTATTTATTATTTAATTGAAGCAATAGGAAAGGAATGTTAAGAACAGGAGAATTGGTCAAGTCCATGACCCATGATAACCGCAGACTGCTGCATTTTCTAGCTATGAGAACAGCCCAGAAGTGATAGGAATTTGTGTATGCAGCAAGTCTACCTGTAATGAATCATAGGAGTCTGAAATGCTCTGGAAATTATAATGGTTTTAATTAAGCCTCATTTAAGGAGAAAGTTTTCTGTAATTAAATGTATTCTGCCATTTTTGCTATCTGAAATAATTGCTTGTTAATAAAACTGCTCAAGAGACATAGCAGTTGAATTTTTATGAGATAGTCTCACCCACTCTCTTCCTTATTTTAAAGTATTTTTACATTACTTTTAGTATGTTAATGTAGCCAGCTAATTTTCTGAATGTGAAGAAGTGTAAGAGGTTCCTAGAATTAAAAATCAGTGGTTCTGGGGCTGGAGAGATGGCTTAGCAGTTAAGGCACATGCCTGTGAAGCCTAAGGACCCAGGTTCGATTCTCCAGGTCCCATGTAAGCCAGATGCACATGGTGGCACATGCATCTGGAGTTCATTTGCAGTGGCTAGAGGTCCCGGCGTGCCCATCCCCCCCTCTCTCTTTCCCCCTCTCTCTGTCTCTAATAAATAAATAAATAAAAATCAAATCTTTAAAAAAAGCAATAGTTCATCTCTTCAATCTTATTTTATTATTGTATGATGGTCAAGACACAAAAGGGACCTGCTTTCTTAAAAATCAAGTCAGCATGAGCCAAAGTGCCATTGTCTATAGGTACAATATTGCGTAATAGATCTCTAGACCTCGCTTGTTTACCAAAACTTCCTAGTTCCCATGCCCCTCAGCCACTGGCAGCCACCATTCCAGTCTTCAATTCTATGCATATGACAGTTAAAGTGTTTCATATTAAGGAATCCACAATGATTCATCTGTAGTGTTGCAGATTGCACTTTTGCTTGTCTGATTTGCATTGTTAAGTACATTCACACTCCCTGCGTCCACTCATCTATTGATGGGCATTCGCACCACGTCTGCATCTTGCTTTCTGTGAATAGGGCTGCAATGACGTGTGGGAGTGTTAATATCTCCTTGGGATCTTGATGTGAGATCATTTGGGTAAATTCCAGTAGTAGGATTTTCTAGGTCATGCAGCCTTTCTATTTTTAATATTTTTAATTTTTAATTTCATTTTAATTTATTTATTTGAGAGAGGTTTGTTGTTTCTACAGATTTTGTTTTGACTTTGCTGTCATATACATGAAATTATTGCTAAGATCAAAGGATTTTTTTTTATTTGTGTGTGTGTGTTGTGTGTGTAACACCAGAGGCTTGAGTCACTTTTTGGGTCAGGCTGTACATGGATACTAGGGAATTGAACCCCTGGTCAGCTGGCTTTCAAGCAAGCATCTTCAACCCTTGATCTATCTGCTCAAACCCAGAGGCTGTTTTGTTTTGTTTTGTTTTGTTTTGTTTCATTTCGTTTCGTTTCGTTTCTTTTCTTTTCATTTCAGTTTTTCAGGGTAGGGTCTCACTGTAGCCCAGGCTGACCTGGAATTCACTGGAGGCTCTTCTTCTGCCTCTATCTCATGGACCACTACTGCATAGCTTTCCACAGAAAATTCCACTAAGTTGGATGAAATTTCCTGGGGAAGTCCTGAGTCTCTCTCTATTTGTTTTGAAGTGGTAGCTAATATGAGACTATGGATGATGTTGTTGATTCATTTGCTAGGGCTATCATGGCCAAAAAAAAAAAAAACATGGACTGGGTAGCTTAACAAAAGAAATTTATTTTCTTGCTTTCCTGAAGTCTAGACGCTCCAGATCAATGTGTCTGCAGGGTTCATTGCTCTGTGATTCATTTCCACCTCTGTCTTTACAAGGTGTGTGCACATATCTGGGTCCAGGTATCCTCTTCACATAAGAACTATAGCAGTCCAGATTGGATTAAGCCTGTTCTAATGACTTTATTTGAACTTTATTACCTCTTTAAAAGCCTAATTTCTTTTTATTTATTTATTTATTTATTTATTTATTTATTTATTTATTTATTCATTCATTCATTTATTTTATTTATTAGAGACAGAGAGGGGGGAGAAAGAAAGTGAATGAGAATAGGAATGCCAGGGCCTCTAGCCACTGCAAATGAACTCCAGATGCATGCGCCACCATGTGCATCTGGCAGACGTGGGAAATGGAGAATTGAACCAGGGTTCTTAGGCTTTGCAGGCATGAGCCTTAACCACTATGCCATCTCTCCAGTCCCTAAAAGCCTAATTTCATCCTGAGCTGCTAAGTTTAGGTTTTTGGTGGGCCATTGAGACCAGAATATTTGGTATCACTGCCTCTGTTCTTGAGTTTCAGTTCTTTGTTACGCTGACTGCCTTGAGACGGTATCTTCAAAACCAAACATCAATGGGCTGGGCGTGGTGGCACGCACATTTAATCCCAGAACTGGGAGGCAGAGGTAGGAGGATCACTGTGAGTTTGATACCAGTCTGACACTACATAGTAAAGTTCAGGTCAGCCTGGGCTAGAACAAGACCCTACCTTGAATAAAAACAAAACAAAAGCATAGCAGTGGCTTTATCATGGACACTCACTCTGCTTTTATACATTGGGGATAATGCAACTGCCCATTCTTTACCTGCAGGCCCCTTCCTTCCTCCTGTCCTTACTGCCTCAGAACAGATGATCCACATCCTAAATTTGACCTACCACTCATATGCCGGGTCTGAATAATACTTTTTTTTCAGCTTGGAATGTTTAAAGACTGCAGTAATGCCATATATTGCCTTTTGATGTCTGCTTGTTCCACTTAACATGTTGTTAACAAAATCCATCTCTTTGATATAAACAGCATCTCTTTTCCTCTGCTGCAGAGTTTCCCATTAAGGACATAACACAACATAAACCTTTTGTTGAAGAACACTGGTCTGTGTTGTGCAAACAAAGACAAAGGGCCAAACAGCACACCTAACAGGCCCTGGAGACCATTTGCTGAGGACAAGGAAAACTAGGAAGACATTAAGCTCAGTGACACCTTGAGAAAAAGAAGAAGCAGAGGGAACGGAGGTCCCCTGTCATCCGTCAACAAAGGTCTGACAGAAGCCCAACCTCAGAGCCTAAGAGATGACTAAACCCCGCAGAGACTGGAAGTAGTGTGATTTAAGAAGCACCAGCCTTTCTCCCGGCAGGATCAGGGCTGTGTCTGCAGCTGGTGACACTAGCAGCAGGGGTTGAGATATTAGCATCCATGCTTGGAAAAACCTCATCCTTTCCCTCCTCCGGCAGCAGCAGCAAAATGAGACCTGAGCTCTGCATTTGGTCAGATTGGATCGTGCTAGGTTAATGAGCCGTCGTCGTTAGTTTCCAAGGAGCTCGGCAAGAACCCACGCCTTTGCTGGGAGACCAGCTTATAGAAGACTATTTCTCTACAATTAGTGCTCATAGCTCAAATAGTTTACATGTTCCTTTCCAACATACATGGCATATGAATACAATTATTAGACTATGTAGTATAAGGGTATTCAATGCTAATTTAATCTCATATGTGCAGAACCCACTGACCCCCAAAGTATTTTCAAGTTATTTCATTTTTGCAATCATTTGCCTATTGAGCACTGAGCAGTATCTCCCTATGGCTTTGACGTAGATTTCTTTCTTTGTAAATAAGTATCTTCCAGGTACATATGGACCATTTGTGTTCTCTTTTATTGAATTTTTTCTTTCTTTCTTTCTTTCTTTCTTTCTTTTCTTTTCTTTTCTTTTTTTTTTTTTTTTTTTTTTTTTTTTTGCTAGTTTGGCATTGACTCGTTCTTCTCTTGCTTATTTGTATGAATTATTTATATATTTTTAAAATAATTTTTACTTGAGAAAAAGGGGGAAAGAGAATATGGGTGTGACAAGAAGGCCCCTTGCCACTGCAAATATACTCCAGATGCATGTGCCACTTTACGCATCTGGCTTTAAATGAGTGCTGGGGAACTGAACTCAAGCCAGCAGGCTTTGCAAACAAGCACCATAACTGCTAAGCCACCTCTCCAGCCCTTAGTCATATATTCCTGATTCTCATCCTTAAGATTGCTATATTTCCCTCAACTGTAGCTTGCTTCTCATTTAAAACATTTTTTAAATATTTTATTTATTTATTTTAGAGAGGGGGAGAGAGAGGAGAGAGAGGGATATGGGTGCAGCAGGGTCTCTTGATAAGGTAGTTGAATTAAACAGTTTTTCTTTTCTGTTATAGCCACTCATTTTATTGTCTCCCCTACCCCATGATGGTAAAAATACATAAAGCATGAAATGATGTACAACTCAAAGAATAACAGGAATGTAAAATTAATTAGATTGGAATAATGATGAAAATATTGCATTCCAAATGATGGGTAGAAAAGCAAAAGTAATGTTTCAAGGGAAATTTATAATCTTGAGAGTCTTGAATATTAATAGTAGCAAATATTATGAGTGAACTAAGCACTTAAATTAAGAAATATTGATACAGATTAGGAGCATAGCTTTTTTGAAGATAGTTAGCTAGGGTCTGGCCCAAAGAGGCATGGATGCCACATTTCCTGCCCTGACGGGACTAGAACTGCAGTCTGATTGAGTCTCATCCAAGACTATGAAGCAGCAGTTGCAGCTTCCTGATTCTTCCTCAGTTTTTCATGGCCTTAAGACTGGTGGGTAGGACTTTCCTGAGTCAGTGTTCCTCCTGAGTATCCATGTACCAATCCGGGTCCATCTTATATCTCTGAACCTGGTAATGAGATGCATCCAAACAAATTAGATGCCTAAGTCATATAGATGGACGTGTGTGTGTGTGTGTGTGTGTGTGTGTGTGTGTGTGTGTGTGTATGAGAGAGAGAGAGAGAGAGAGAGAGGAGGGGGGGGGAGACAGAGAGAGAGAGAGAAAGAGAGAGAGAATTTTTCCCCTGGTCTTTACCCCTCCTCTCCCAGCTTTTTAAAGGAGGAGTTTCTCTGCTTTTCCTTCCCTCTTATTTCCACTCTACTTTAATAAATTCTCCACGAATCTCCCCCACCACCACCACCACAGGGACTGACTGATGCGTTCATAACTCCATGGTAAATAACAACAACTCCACTGAGGAGAAGGGTCCTCAGTGGAATGGGGGTGGGGAAGAAAGGATATAAGAGGGTAATAGGAGGGGAATGGGACCAACACATGATTTGTTCATACAGTATATAATAGTTCTTCAAAAAAATTTCTCCAAAGCTTATTCTTCTCATTGTCCATGTTTTTTGGTTTGTTGCTAAACATGGATAAGAACTTGAAGCTTGAAGGTTATAAGCCTGGGGAGTTCTAAGCCGTCCAGAGTTCCAATCTGTAACAGTATGCCAGAGATTCCCCAGAACCCATGTAAAGCCAGATGAACAAAGTGGTGCATGCCTCTGGAGTTCATTTGAAGTGGCTGGAGGCCCTTGGAGTGCCCATTCTCTGTGAGAATGTGTGTGTGTGTGTGTGTGTGTGTGTGTCTCTCTGTCTCTCTCTGTCTCTCTCGCTCTTTCCCTCTCTGCTTGTAAATAAGTAAAACATTTTGTTATTAGTTATCTGTATAATGTGTATACAGCCATGATGGTACCATCGTTAGCCTTTTCCCTGTCCTCCCTCCTCAGGGATTGTGGGTCTTGCATTGTACAAGAGGGCCTACACCTATTTAATTCTCTCTAAAACAATAATGGTTATCCATGTATCTTGCACTGACCTCACTCTCCGTTGGAGAATTTGCTTCTCTTTTTCAGATGGACGCAGAACTTGAGGAGAGAATCAGCCCATCACTCCTCACCAGGGTCCCAGCTGATGCCATAGAATCACTGGGGAAATGAGCAAGAGTGCTGCTTTCTCCGTGAACCTGATGTCAGCACAGGGGTGATGGAGATAGACACAGAGAACACTCAACTCCTACCAAACCAGGATCCAGAGACAGAGACTCCCATAACCTCGTCACTGAAATCAACCTAAAGTAAAATATTTTTAAAAATAGAGGACCATAAGCCAGGCGTGGTGCACACACCTTTAATCCCAGCACTCAGGAGGCAGAGGTAGGAGGATCGCTGTGAGTTCGAGGCCACCCTGAGACTACACAGTGAATTCCAGATCAGCCTGAGCTAGAGTGAAACCCTACCTCCAAAAACCAAAAATATATATATATAATAATAATAATAGAGGACCACAACAAGAGATTGGCTAAGCTGCCTCAGGAACACACAAAACCCTGAAGAATAGAGCAGGAGGCCCCAGAAGGGCCAAGTCAAGCAGAGGAACGGCTCCCAGAGCAGGGAACAAGGCTTCCTGCACTGCTAGGGAAGAATGTCCCCCACACGAGAAAACAGCAACGCGGGACTCTCATTTGCACGCACCAACTATTTTCCATTACCAAGAATAGAACTCAATCGCATCCCCCATGGCAGGAGTGAGGAGCTATCTCCAGTTTCAGTTAATTCTCCAAAAATGCTTTTGGTAAAAAAAAAAAAAAAAAAAAAAATCACTCCCAAGTATTAATTTGGGGAAAACAACCATATGGAGCCCCGCTAAGAGTCAACATCATTAAAGTCTTAGCAGAAGAGTCTATTTCATTGTCTCCCCTTGAATTTTCTGCCATAGGTGAACCTTTTCTATTGCTTATTGTCTCTTTGGGATGTGGGGATCTTAGGAAACAGAATTTCTGCTTATTCCCTTTTTCACATTTTTGTTTATTTGTGTGGGGGAGGAGGCACTCACTCCCAGGGTCTCTTGCTGCTGCTAACAAATGCCTACCCAGGTTTGGATGAGTGTTTGGGGAATTGAACTCAGAACGGCAGACTTGGTCAGCAAGCACATTTAACCTCTGAGACATCTTCCCAGCAGCCCCTGCTTATTTTCCTCTATCAACAAAGTGGATGACCACTCATTCAGACAAGTCCATTGTGGCAATGAGCAGAAGGCATTATATTAACACTTAACTTCTGGGGACCGGAGACATGGCTCAGTGATTTAAGGTACTTTTCTTATAAAACCCAATGACCCAGGTTCAATTCCCAAGTACCCACATTAAGCCCAGATACACAAAGTGGCACGTGAATCTGGAATTCATTTGCAGTAGCAAAAGGCCCTGCTGTGACCATTATCTCTCTCTCTCTCTCTTTCTCTCTTCCCTATTTACAAGTAAATTAAATATAATAAATATAATAAAATAAAAATAATTCACATGTAAATTAAATAGAAATAAAATAAAAATAGGAAAACTCTCATGTCTCAGACACTGTCAGATATACAAATGGTGACAACAATATTCCCCATGATTCTGTCACCCAATCCCTCATGATCAATGTTCCTAGTACTATCTTACTAGATGGTCAACAGCCTCAGTGTGTTTGTCCACTTGATTCTCTCCCATCCAAGTACTAACCAGGCCCAACCCTGCTTAGCTTCTGAGATGAAGCACATTCTGGATCATATGCCATTAGACCACTTGGTTTTCTCAGGTCCAAGTTATTCTTCTTCAATCAAACATCTCACAAAGAAAAATCACACTGCTGTAAGGTCCTTTATCATGCCCAAATTTATATGAAGATTCTTTTGCTCTACCACCCACCATTAATTTTTCTGAGGCTCATTTGAAATTGTTTACCTAAGCGTCAAATAAGTTCTCTGTAGACTTCTGGCAGTGCTTACATTCCCAGCGATGACTGTAATCCTGGAACCAAAGAAGTTGTTGTCAATGGCCATCGTTTACTCTTCCTATAAACATGACTGAGTTCTCACACCTGGTATAATGTTTTCTTTAAAATGAGAGCCAACATCATAAAATTCTGTTAGGTTATGGTCTACAGAAGAAAATCACATGAAACTCAAATATTGTTTCACAGAAACTTGAATCATTTTTTTTTCTATTTTTTTTCACAGCCATTTTTACCATCTGGTTATTTCAATAAAAAATTTGTTCTGTCTGCCACATAAACCTTGGTCCTATTTAAAACAGATGACAATCCTTATTAGAGACCTAAACATCTGACAGGATGTCAATGCTCTAAAAGAGGAGAGACCAGGGGCTGGAGAGATGGCTGAGTGGTTAAGGCATTGGCCTGCAAAGTCAAAGGATCCCGGTTCAATTCTCCAGGGCCCATGTAAACCAGATGCACAAGTGGGCACATGTGCTGGAGTTCATTTGCAGTGACTGAAGGCCCTGGTGTACCCATTCTCTCTCTCTCTCTCTCTCTCTCTCTCTCTCTCTCTCTCTCTGCCTTTCTCTCTCTCAAATAAATAAAATATATTTTTTGAAAAAGAGGAGAGACCAATTAATCCTACCCAGAGTAGAGTGAAGGAGGGCTTTGTAGGGATGTTCTCTAGACTCACCTTAATGTCTTGACTCAAAAAGGTGATTCCTTAGGATTAAGAATGTATAACTAGGGCTGGAGAGATGACTTAGCAGTTTAAGCACCTGCCTGCTAAGCCTAAGAACGCCCGTTCAATTCTCCAGGTCACACATTTAGCCAGACACAAAGTGACACTTGCACACAAGGGGGCGCACGTGTCTAGAGTTCGTTCACAGTGGCTGAGAGGCTGCTGGTGCACCCATTCTCTCTGTCTTTCTCTCTCTCTCTCCAAAAGAGAGAGAAAGAGAGAGAGAATGTATAATGACAAATGGCTTAGCTGTTATGGCATTTGCCTGTGAAGCCAAAAGGATCCAGGTTCAATTCCCCAGGACCCACATAAGCCACATGCACTAGGTGGCGCATGCATCTGGAGTTTGTTTGCAGTGGCTGAAAGCCCTGATACACCCATTCTCTTTCTCTTTCTCTCTCTCCTTCCTTCTCTCTCTAAAATAAAATATTTTTAAAAAAAGAATCTATAAGTACAGCATTACATCAATCATGATGTTCGCCTGTGACCCCACCCTCAGGAGGTGGAAGCAGGAGGGTTGCAAATCTTCTCTGAAGAGGAAGTCACACTTTCAAGTGAAAAGAGCACAAACAAGATTGGCCTAAATGTGCTTCTATTTCTTTTAAATGCCCTGAGAGCAACGGGAAGAGCAAAGCCTTACACGGTCTTGGTTTTAATTATTTTCTTCTCCAAAAGTAGGATTCTAGTTTGGAAGGTTTTTTTTTTTTTAATTTGTTTAATTTCTCTGATGTAAATGTCCATGGCCTTAACTAACCCTTGTTCATCCTTGGTATTGCCATGAACACAAATCATAAAGTGCAAGTTTCGTCATTGGGCCATTATTGTCTCTCTAGGCTTCTGGGGTGGCCTGGAAACCAATCAGTAAAAATAGATTTGGGGGTCATCTTAGGGGCTCAGTGGGGGTAAGGGCCCACGGAGGCAGGCAGCCAGTCAGTATAAAGTCCATCTGTAACACAGCGCTCAGAACAGGCTAACATTTTGCTAAAAGGGGAAAGAAAAAAATGTATGATCTGTCTTTGGGGACATTTGTAATTTATTAGGCTCAATTTTATAAACTGCTTACTATATAAGTGAAATATGGCCAAATATTCCCCAAGTCACTGGGCTCTGCCTAACCACATGGGGAGACAGAAGACAAGCCATTTAGTAGGAAAGAGGCTAGGAACTTCACCCGAGAAAAGTACAGCCAAAGCCCTGCCCCAGTCCACTGGCATGGATAAATAAACTGTGATTCTCGGGCAGTCACTGCTCACAAAAGGCCTTCCAGAAACAACGCTGAGGACCCCTGTGCCTGACTGAGCTCAGCGTCTGAGTGTCCCATAAGTGTGGCTGAGACTCCACACGTGTCTGGATGCTTGAACATCACATAGAGCTTGCTCAGTAAACCAAACCAGCAACCTCTTTGCCGTTCCTTTCTCTCTCCCTTTGTTTCTTTGCCCTTATTTCTTTTAAATTGTTGCTTTTATAAATATTTTATTTATTTATGAGAGAGAGAGAGTGAAACAGAGAAAGAATGGGTATGCAGGGCTACTAGCCACTGCAAATGAACTTCAGACACATGCACCACCTTGTGCATCTGGCTTATTGTGGGTACTGGGGAATCAAACCTGAGTCCTAAGGCTTCACAGGCTAGCACCTTAACCTCTAAGCTATCTCTC
This sequence comes from Orientallactaga sibirica, assembly GCA_036365145.1. Classification (NCBI taxonomy): domain Eukaryota; kingdom Metazoa; phylum Chordata; class Mammalia; order Rodentia; family Dipodidae; genus Orientallactaga; species Orientallactaga sibirica. Next base: position 5,795,587 of record JAEOAD010002133.1, read on the forward strand.
CAGCCCACACTGTTGCTTTTTTTAGACAACAAAAAAAAACCAAAAGAATGGAGAAATGAGTTTAGGCGTGCCCACTGCAAGACAGGGATGGGAGCAAAAGTCACTGAGGCCACAAAAAGATTGGAAATACATACATCTCCTTTGCCTCCATCTGCCATTCCATGATGGAAGTCAGGGCCATCAAGGAAGAGACTATACTGATGATAAACAGCCTGGGTTAAAATACAGCTCTAGTGTTCTGAGGGGGGAAAGACTTTTGTCCTTTCTTGGGTCCTGACTCAGCCGAACCATCTGAGTAACTGTGATGTGTAGCAGTGAAAACCCACGATGCCAAACCACAGCCCACAGCAGCCTTGTGACATTGGAAAGGACATTATTTTGCTGGTTACAGACCAAAGAATGAGCCATTATTTCCTGTTGTCCGGGTCTGAAGCTTTACTTACTAGATGTTGAGAGAAGTCAGCAATGCTAGGCTGGTGCAACAAGACTTGACGTTTAGACGCTTCTGAGAAAGGGCCTTGCATTCTTTCATTCAACCACAACAAGCCTAGGAAGTCTTAACTCCATGGTATAGAGCACCATGGAGCAAAGAGGTGAGTCACTTGCTTCAAGCCATAGAACTTGTAAGATTACAAGGCCTCAAAAGCTGAGCAGCCCCCAAACTGTTTCTAGCTACTTGGTGACAACTTCCAAAAGTTAAAGTCAATCTAAGTCCCCAAACCTCTCTTTATCTTGGAACAGCCAACTTGAAAAATACAGAGTGTAGTTATGAATAAGTAAACAGAGCCTGATGGTCACTAAATTAAAAGTACAATTTCTCACTTCGGAGACAATATTACTGTATATTAAACGTCTTTTTTAAAGCTATCATGATTTCTAAATCATCAAAATGTTCCAACCAAGATACATCAAAATAGTGGATTATCTTCAGAGAAAAACCCGTCTTCATCACCTATAATCAAGTTAAATTATAAACCCAATTTAACAAGTCTAGTCAGTGAAAGAACATTTTTCTCATTTTAATTATTTTTTCCCCTGATATTTTCTCTCCTTTTCATCATTCCTTCAGTGGTTACAACGCTTTGCTCTGGGCAAAGGGTGAGAAGATAATGAAATGATCACTCTCTCTAGATGTGAGCAATGATTCTTTTTTCTTCTTTTTTGAAGTACCCTGAAGGTTTAGTTCTTAATTTTCCCCTGTAACTTCAGTTCCATAACCTTCCAGAGAAACATGAGGCTCAGGACAGGAGCCCATCACACACAATGAGCTGGCTGCAAGCGCAACCCGAATCCACAGCCAGATGCCATCTTCCTCAGAGCATCCAATTCGCCAAGGTCAGCTGCAGGAACCAGGACTGACAACCACCACCTTCTTCATGCGTAGCTCTCATAGCCTCATCCTGATGTCTGTTGTAAATCAGCTGCTTGTTATGAACATATGATTGGGGGCTTGGGGAGATGGCTCAGTGGTTAAAGGCACTTGGCTCCCCAAGCCTGCTGACTGGATTTCAGATCCCCAGAACCCACGTAAAGTCCAATGTGAGGAAGACACATGTGTCTATAACCCTAACCTACATTCAGCAAACGGGAGGTGGAGTAAAGAGAATCACACAGCCCATGGACCACCTAGTCTGGCCTTCCCATGGGCAAAACAAGAGACCTTGTCTCAAACAAGGTAGAGGAAACAAACACCCCAAGGTTCTCCTCGGACTTCCACATGCACACATACATACAGTATGTACAGAAGATGAGCTTCGGACTGAAGAGATGGCTCAGCAGCTAAGGCACTTGCCCACAAAGCCTAACAACCCAGGTTTCATTCCCAAGTACCCACATAAAGCCAAATGCACAAAGTGGCCCATGCACCTGGAGTTTGTTTGCAGTGGCTGGAGGCCCTGGCATTTCCAATTTTTTTCCTCTCTCTCTCTCTCTCCCCATATAAATAAGCAAATAAATAAATATATTTTTGCAAAGATGAGCTTCATAAACAAAGTCACAGCCTTTCAGAACATGCCTAGAGCTGTCAGGAAACAAGGTTCTAGCTTCCAGGAACCTGCTCCATGCACATGCACTTGTCTTCATATGCAGAGCTATAAAGGTTTTAAAAGACTGCATGACAGGGGTACAGAGACGGCTTAGCAGTTAAGGCGCTTCCCTGGGAAGCCTAAGTCAGACACACAGTGATGCAAGCACACAATGTCGCACATGCACACAAGGGGGAGCAAGCACCTGGTGTTCTGTTACAGTGGCTGGAAGCCCTGGTGTGCCAATTCTGTCTCCCTCTCCCTTCCTCCCCATCTCTTTTTCTCGCGCGCGCTCTCTCTCTCTCATTAAAAAAAATAGGCCAGTCTGTTGGGCTCACCTCAAATCAAAAAAACAAACAAACAAAAAAACAAGACTACAAGACTGCACGATAGCCTCTTGGATATTTAACATCATTTTGTTAGTTATAAACGGAATCTTTTTTACTCCTCTCCAAATAAATAGGTCATAGGCCTGTTAACTGAAATTCTCAGGAAAAAAAAAAAGACTGATTGATTAGAACTTCAATGATTGTGGAGTGTTGGAATGTTGCAGATCCAGTCAAATTAGCTCGAATTTGAACCTGACAATCAGCACCAGGGTGTAGGAGGCAGACCCTGAGGATACTTAACACCTACCAAAGCAGAGATCCAGAGGCTCCTAAGAGCTCATCACTGAAGTAGACTTAAAACTCACCCACCACGGCTCAGGGGATTTTGCAGAAGAAGGGGTGGAAAGATTGTAAGAGGTTGAGACATCCAGCCCAGAGGCATTCCTGCCCCCCAAAAATAACTGACTGCTACTCCCACAATGCATAAACCACAACCCCACGGGAAATACCTGCAACCCCACTGAGGAGCATCCCTAATGGAATGGGGCAGGGACGAGGGAAAAGAGGTACCAACACATGACGTATCTATACGAAATATGTTGTTAATAATAATAATAAACATAAAAATTAGCTTGAGTAACCTTTAGTCCTCTAGCCATTTATCTATAGCCTACCCTTGCATGACCTAAAGTCCTTGACTATTAACCCTAGCTTCCACCAGCCCAAAAGCCAAGATTGTCATCAGAGAGTGTCTGAGGCTGATAAAAAGCACGGTGTCCCCGCCTACTTGCTGAACCCCACCAATGGATCTGAAAAGTATTGTGATGTATGACTTTCTTTGTTCTGTTACTAGGAAAACTTCATGACTCTGTTAGCATATTGGAACATGGAATGTGGGATAACATAAGTCTGTGTTCCTGAGCTATGGTCACACCAGATTAGAGACAGAGACAGACAGACAGACAGACAGACAAGAGATCCAGTCACATCCCACTCCCTAAAACTAGAGAAAAACAAGGTTCATAAACAAGCCTGAATGTGATGCAATCACTTTTTCCTACACTTAGCTTAAAGCTCAGACTTCCTTTTGTTAAATCAGCACACTTCTGGTAATAAATTTTAAGTCCTGAAAAGTACAATTTCTAGGGCTGGAGACATTGCCTAGTGGTTAAGGTGCTTGCCTACGAAAACCTAAGGACCCAGATTCAATTCCTCAGGACCCACGTAAGCCAGATGCACAAGATGGCCCATGCATCTGAAGTTTGTTTGCAGTGGCTAGAGGCCTTGGTGTGCCCATTCTCTCTGTCTCTCTCAAATAAAATAAAATAAAATAAAATAAAATAAAATAAAATAAAATAAAATAAAATAAAATAAAATAAAATAAATAAAAATCTTATTTTCAAAATACAACTTCTAAAGTGAAGTAGCATTTAACAATGTTCCAAAGAATTATAAGGTTAAATTTACAGTAAGATTTTCTTTTCCCTAACTCTACAGCCTACCAAGTTACAAAACTTATTAAGTCCCTGTTGGTCACCAAACCTGTGCTAGGGTCCTACTAAACAGGTTTAGGGCGTCACATAAGGCCTCTTTCATTCTCAAAGGCACATTAAACGTGTCAGCTTTGGGGTGCTCTTGAAGCCAGTCTTCAAGCAAATGATTAGAAATATTCCTTGCTAGATGATTAATGTGAAATATACAAGTAAAATGCTATGGCCGGAATGTTTGTCTCAGTCCAAATTCAAATCCTCAAGCCCTAACACCCCAATATGACATGTTAGAAGGCGAGGCTTTGGGGGAGCCTTTGAAAGGGCTCATGGTTTCCCCTCCCCCACCGTGAGAAGGTGAAGAGTTTCTACAAACCAGATAGCTTTGATCTTGGATTTCTGAGCCTCCAGAACTGTGACAAATTTCCTTCATTTAAATCGCCCATTCTCTGATATCATGTTGTAGCAACCCAACTTGATTTAAGATATAAAGGAATTCCACAAATGAATAAAATCAAGCTCATTGGCCAAGCTGCCCCAAAAGGAAGTTAATCCCTTTCAGGATGTTTGCTCTCACATCTTCTCCAAGAAATGTCTTGGGAAAGAAGAGTAGGTTTATTATCAAGGGGAGAAGCAACTGTGAGCCCGCAATCTGTGCAAATGAATCACATGTATGCAGTAGGTACAAATATTCCATCTGTGTCCAGGGAGGCAAAGGCAGCGTGAAGCGTTCCTTTGCTGGTGATATTCAAAACATGCAACAAAGGGATTGACTCACTCCTCACTGGAGCTCCTTGGTGGGATGGGGGGGGGGGGTGAAAAGTTATGTGTAAATATCTCTTAAGATTTTCCAGTTGAAATGTTTTGCTTGTAGGGGGTGAAACAAAAACAAAGCAAAGATCCTCATGAAACAAATCTCAGAACTTCAGTTTTGGTGAAGAACTGGACAGGGAACAGGAGAGACAGACAATGGACAGATACACACCAAAACCCAACCGGCTGAGGACACAGGATTCCTTTCAAAGCATTTGTTCTGAAAGGAGAGGTGCCGTCCCCTAGAGCCAGTGTCGCCAATGGGTACTGGTGGGCGGTTTCGACTTGCACTCATCCGATGAGATCAAGCTGCAGAAGCCATACAGGTTGGCACCTCCCCCACACAAAGAATCAATGTGACTTTCAGTCATCTTTGAGATATCCGCGTCATTAGAAATCTAACTGTCTGTGTCTGCAGCCTCCTTTTCTGTCGATGCAGAGAACTGTGAGCTTGGTTGTAATATGCTTTGTGATTTTCCAGGAATGTGATGAAGAGTGTTATGATGATCAAGAATGCTGCAACCACACTGGCGGGCTGATCCTTAGCCTGGCTCTGCTGCAGACTTTGGGATGACTCCCTCAAATGCAATAGGGGAGTGACAACAGCTCTCCATGCACAGAAATGTTAATTATCTGGAACAGAGCCAGGCACACAGAAAGCTCGCTCACTACATAAGTGAAAGGATCGTAAATATCTGTTTTGTCTAGAATTTTATCAGCAATCAGCCACAGATTGGAAAATCATATTATGACACTGAATGGCCCATGTAGCAGATCTCCATATAGCTACCATGTTCATAGTGATTTTACACATAATATAAATCCCACACACACACACATATACATGCATACACACAAAAAGCATGTATAGCCAGGTGTGGTGCACACCTTTAATCTCAGCACTCAGGAGGCAGAGGTAGGAGGATCTCCGTGAGTTCAAGACCACCCTGAGACTAGAGTGAATTCCAGGTCAGCCTGAGCTGGAGTGAGACCCTTCCTCGAAAAAAAAAAAAAAACAAAAAAAAAAATCATGTACGGTTGCACTATTTCATTATAACTTGTAACTTCATTAAAACTTGTAATATAATCATACTAGAACATTTAATATAAAAATAATTATTTCATTATAAAATGTTTCTTTCCCGATTACCAGGATGTCATAATGGGGTGATAGATAATCTGGCCAACTTGATAGGATTTATAATCACCATGGAAACAAAGCCCTAGGCATGTCTGTGTGGGAATTTCTAGAACAAAGTGGAAAGATTCCCCCTAACTGGGGGTGGGCTGGGGTTTAGGACTACATACAAAGTAGCAAGGAAGCTGAGCACCCACATTCATCTCTCTACTTCTCTGCAGATGCAACGTGCCCAGCTCGGCTCCATGCTCTTGCCGTCAAGCATCGTCCCTAAGATAGACTGAATCCCCTCCGACTATAAACCAAAATAACCCCTTCCTCTCTTCAAGTTGCTTCCTGTCACAGCAACGAGAAAAGTAACTGACATGGGTGTGTACAGTTAGAGGACTGTTCTATCACCTGCCATAAGGATTTTAGGTGTGAATGTTGTACCAGCAGTGATTCTGAGTGGATGATTTTAAAGTGATCTTATATTACAAAGGTGCCACATTGGGTTAGATGTGGAAGGTCTGTTAAGTTTAGAAGTTTTCTTGAATTTTGAAGAAACTCGTATTAACTACTGTGTGTATAGTTCAGATGTAGAGGTTTGTAAAATATTTTAACAGCAATATAGTTTCCGAGCACAATTCAGATAAGAACGCTAAGAAAAGCCACACTGGAGGCTGGCTACAGAGGAAGCCAGAACCTTCTCTGGTCTTCCCACAGCTTCATGGAAGGATGGGAGAAGTTCCTATCTGGTGTGTTGAATGGAGGGCTGTGGAAAGTCAAGTCTAAGATCTAAAAGATCCACTCTTAGGAGGGTCATTCAATTCAGAGGTGGCATGTTCTCCACAGAACAGGGGCCACCCCTGCCAACTACGCCCTCCAAAGCTTTCCAACCCACTTCCAACCCAAACAGCAGTGAGACCTACAACACCAAAACACTCTCCTCCGTCAGGGAATGAGAAGAGGGCAGCGCTCCTTGAGCACAGCTCCCTCTGTGGCACTAGAGGCTTGTGTGTCCACTCTGCCCTGATGCTGCCTGTGAAGCACTTAGTGAACATCACACTCCAAGCCTCTGCGTGTTTCCAGAGCCAACTGCGATCCCCTGGTCCCCCACAATACTCTATCTTCCTGACGTCCTCCCAGATACTGACAGAAAAACCCGAGTGACTTCCATCCTATCATGCTGACCTACGTGGCTGTGAGTTCCCTCAGCCCCACCAGAGGCACTGAAGATTGGGGGGGGGGCTATTTCTCTAGTTCTAGTGACCCTCTTGCGAACCAGACCTCAGGCAGGTTGGTGAATCATTCCAGTGGTATGACAGAGTATGTACAGTTGGAGAACACCAGCTCTCCCTCAGAAGACTGTGGAAAATTCCCCTGCTATCATTTCATTGACACGTGCTTTTGCGTGTCGCCTGCCACTAATTCATAAAAACCTCAAAATGGTTGGGAGGGTTTATTTTGCTTTTTTAATATTAGTGCTCCCGCTGGCCGCAGCCACAGTGGTCACTTGTAAATCTGAAAACACCCTGAATGCTCTTTTCATGAGTTTCCTGGACGACGCGAAACAGAAACATTTCACTTACATGTGAGTAGGAGTAAGAAAAATAGACAGCTCTATTTAAAACACTTAAATTAACGAGATCGTACTCTTCCATTCTAACAAAGTATCATACATTCAGGTTGAACAAGAGTTAATATCCGGAACACACGGTTTCAAAATACCTGATGCTAAATTTAAAAACTGGTGACCGTGAGGCTTTCCAAAATAGTTCTAATTAGCAATCTGTGCAACTCCAGGCGACTGTGGGTCCTTTCGCAGTAGATAGAAATCAAAAAGGTTAAAGCCAAACTGAAGGGAAAAAAAAAAAAGTCACAGAGCCCTAAATCATGTTGCTTTACTTTCCTGAATGTTCTTTGGCTTTCAGCGAATCTTATATAGCTTCTTTTCCTTTACAGGCAATATATAACAATAGCAATACTTCTCGCGAGTAATCACACACTTCATTGTGTGTGACCAGCCCTATCAAAGTGGGCTTCCATATTCACTGAGATTGTTCCAGAAGAGGGAAGTAACCATGGTTAACAGCTGAGCTACATGGAAATTTCTGCTCCACAGAGCCTTACCCACTTACACATCATTTCCAAGTTCAAGCTGCTGCACTTGCATTATGGTAGATGGCTTTAAAAGTGCAAACAAAATTTTCTTCTCCACTGGCTTCTCTTTTGGGTACAGGTGGAGATAGATCACAAGCCAACACATCTGTGTGACAAAAGCCATCCATTTTAGTCGCCCCCACCTGAGAAAATAACATTGCCACCAACTCCTGATGTCAAGGTGTCCGGTAAACACACAAACTACAGAGTGTGTGTCCATGTTCCAACAATGCCGGGGAGGTGAGGAAAGCTGACTGTGTCCCCCTCCTCTGCCTCCTAAGGTACTCCTGATTCGATGCCATCCAATTATTTCAAAATTGCGTATATACAACTTTTCCACAAAACAAAACAAAATGGAATGAAGTAAGGTTGCTGTGGATGGAGTCCGAAGAGGCCGTCCACTGGGGAAGAAGGCACTTGCTCGCAGGGGACAGGCGGGAGGCCAGAAGGGCCACAGAGCCGGCTCAGTGAGTCAATAGTTTGAGGCGAGTGAGCCAGCTGACCAGCAGCGATGGCTCTGTGGAGGACACCTTGGTGGCCGATTTCTTCTTGGTGCCCTCCTCCTGGAATGGGATGGTGGCACTGCTGTGCAGGTCTGAGTTGAGGTAGCACCTGCTGCCTCGGATGTAGTCTGCACCTCGCACCAGGTGCCGCTCTGTGGTGGGTCTGGAGAGCCGGTACACGGGAGAGGCACTTTCTTCAATGACGGGGGGAATCCGCTCGTTGCTGAAGTACCGGCAAAGGGCGTCGTCCCCTGTTTTCAGAGAAAGCTCACTGTTACAACCAGAACCCACTGCCCAGTGACATCCAGAGTGCCCTCAGGCCACCCTCAGATCTAACACCATTCTAAGAATGGGCATCATACCAGGTTCTCCTCCTCCAAGGCCCCATACAGGGCCAGACCTGGGTGTTTAAAATCAGAAATGGGAGCAGGTCATCAATGATGTTTGTGTGTATGTATGTATGTATGTATGTATGTATGTGTGTGTGTGTGTGTGTGTGTGTAGAGAGAGAGAGAAGTGGGGGATTTTATTCATTAGGGACAGAAGGAGAGGGAGAACATGCATACATGCATGACAGGGTCTCCAGCCACTGCAAACCAACTCTTGACACATGGGCCACCTTGTGCATCCGGCTTATGTGGGTACTAGGGAATTAAACCTGGGTCCTTAGGCATCACAGGCAGCGCCTTAACCACTAAGCCATCTCTCCAGCCCCTGATGTTTGTTTTTAATCTGACATGCAAGCACACCTCTAATCCCACTCTGTCGGCCTCAAATTTGAATGCCTGGTTTCCCAGCTGGTGCTGCTGTGTTGTTGGAAAGCTATGATGTCTTTGAGAGGTGAAGCCATCTGACTAGCAGAAGTCAGTCGCTAGAGGTTGGCCTGTGATGGTTATACCTGCCCTTGGCTCCTCCCACTCTGCTTCCTAATCCAAGCCCAGCCCACGGCGCTCTACCTCATCCTCACGTGGCCGCACTGGAGCCATTCTGCTACACCTTCCAGGCTATGATGGATCAAAACTCCCTCACACAGTGAGCCAAAATGAATGCTGTTTCTGTCAGGTGTTTTGGTCACAGCAACACAAAAGCAACAAAAAATTTGGTACTAGAGAAATGGGGTCATTTCTGTGACTAAACCTGACCAGAGGTTCTTAGGCCCTCGGAACTGGTTTGTGGGTGGGATGTGGAGGAGTCTGGAGCTGTGGGCTAGCAGAGCCCTAGAATAGTGTAAGCAGAGCTTAATGGGTGATTTCAGTGGGCTCCCAAACACCTGAACACAGAGAGGTGAGAGTGCAGATGAGAAAAAGGACTGTACAGGGAACTGGCCTGTAGGAAACTATAGGAAATATAGTACTGTATTTTGGCAAAGGATCTGCCTATTCTCTGCATGTGTCTTGAAATGCTGAGTTCAAAAGTAACAAATGAGAGCTGGAGAGATGGCTTAGCGGTTAAGGCGCCTGCCTGCTAACCCTAAGAACGCTGGTTCCAATCTCCAGTGGTTCCAATCTCCAGGTCCCACGTTTAGCCAGATGCAGTGACGCAAGGGCGCAATGCTGCAGTTGCCCACATGGGGGCGCATGCACATGGGTTTCGTTCACAGCAGCTGAGAGACTGCTGGTGTGCCCATTCTCTATCTGTCACCCTCTCCCTCTCTGTCTGTCTTTCTCTGTGTCTCTCTCCAAAAAATAAAAAAATAAAATAATTAAAAAAAAAAAAGTAACAAATGAGGGCTGGGAAGATGGCTCAACAGCCAAAGGTGCTTGCTTACAAAGCCTAACACAGCCTGGGTTTGATTCCCCAATACCCATGTAAAGCCAGATGTATGGAGTTTGTTAGCAGTAGCGGGAAGCCCTGCAATGCCCATTCATTCTCTCTCTCTCTCTCTCTCTCTCTCTCTCTCTCTCTCTCTCACACACACACACACACACACACACACACACACTTTTCCTCTCCCTCCCTCCCTCCCTCTCCTTGCAAATAAGTAAAAATATTTTTAAAAAAGTAACAAAGAATTAAATTGGCAGGGGAAATGTCAAAGACAGAACAGCATTCAGGCTTACAGTGGTCATTGCTAGTTGCACAGCTGGGATTCACTTCAAAGATTTAAACACCCTGTAATGTTTCTTAATGCCAGAAGACCTCCTGGGATGAGGGTGGTACCGACAACAAAATATGACTCCCTAAAATGTTCCAAGATTTATATATAAGGATTCTTACTAAAACATTAATTATGGGGGGGGGCAGGGGAGATGGCTCCTCCATTTCCACATTGTTGTTGTTGTTTGTTTTTGTTTTTCAAGATAGGGTCTCACTCTGACTCAGGCTGACCTGGAATTCACTCTGTAGTCTCAGGGTGACCTCGAACTCACTGTGATCCTCTTACCTCTGACTCCCAAGTGCTGGGATTAAAGGTGTGCATCACCATGCCTGGCTTTTTAATTTAATTTTTTTTTTTTTATTTATTTGAGGGGGAAGAGGGAGAGAGAGAGAATGGGCACACCACAGCTTCCCACCCTGCAAACTCCAGGTGCATGTGCCACCTTGTGCATCTGGCTTACGTGGATCCTGGGGAATCAAACCAAGGTCTTTGGCTTTGCCACTAAGCCATCTCTCCAGCCCTCTACATGGTGTTTTCAAAGTGTGTGTATGTAAATACAGGAAAAACAGTGACCATTTCTCTGCTGGGGAGTGGGATTGCAGCTGGGTTTGATTTTCTTGTGCCTCTTTGGCTTTTATAATCAAAGAGGAAAGGTCAGTTTTTAAAAGTGTTCATAGTGCCTATTCTCTCTCTCACTCTTTCTCTTTCTCTCTCTCTCTAATAAATAACTTTTAAAAATAAAATATTAAAAGATTTTTTTTAAAAAGTTTCATTATTGGGGCTGGGACAGGTAAGGGTGCCTGCTGCACAAGCAAGAGGAACAAGAGAGCCTGGTTCACACTGAATTCAATTCTCCAGCCCATTCATAAGCAGCTGGGCATGGCCACGCACGTAAGTAGCCCCAGTCTTGTGGGACTAAGAGACCAAGAATCACTGGGCTCATTAGTCAGCTCCAGGCTCGGTGGGAGAGGAAGCACGTGGATGGCTAATAAAGGAGGGCATGTGACATTCCCTTTGGTCCACACACACGCATACACCACGTCACTCACTCACAAACACACACAAAACCCCCACATACAGCACACCTAGGCACACATGTACACACACACACACACACACACACACACACACACGTGTGCTCAAAATGAGCGACTCTACAGACTCCAGGCTGCAAAAGGCGGGAATTAAGAGTGATTACTCAAAATGCAGAAATTCTTTTCTGGGTGATGAAAATGTTATGGAATTAAAACTGTGGTGACTAAAGCACCACCCTGAATGGACCAAAAAGCACAAAGTGTTTTTTTTTTTTTTTTTTTTTTTTTTTTGGTTTTTGCAAAGGGTCTCACTCTGGTCAGGCTGAAATTAACAGTCTCAGGGTTCTCGGTGATCCTCCCACCTCTGCCTCCCGAGTGCTGGGTTCTATCCCACAAAACACTTTCAAAGACTGCTTTTTTTGAGTTGATCCCACTAACATGCAGCAGACAAATATCATTAATACTAAAACAACCATGCAACAGGAATAGAGGGGGAAAGTATTTTCTTTTCATATCACACTTCCACTCCTTAACTCCTACATTGCATCTTTAAATATAAAAGAAATAAAAGGCTAGAATGGCAATGGGGATGTTAACATTTCTCAATCTAAACAAAGGCCAGCCCTGCCACCTGCTGACGGCTATGCAGATTTCACATGTATGCCAAGGGCACTTGGAACCATAGACTGGCAACTTGTCCCTTTGTCACTGTGGCATAACCCAGGGTGCATAGGTGACCATCTTTACCAAGGACCTAGCAAATGTCCGGAGTTGATTACTTGGAAGCTCAGGCCTCCAGAATTTATCTTCTTCTCTCTTTTTACTACCTAAAGCCTATCTTAATTTAAACTCTTCCCCTGCTCTTTGCATCAGCATTACAAAAGCAATGTTATAACGCCCTGCCAATGTTGTTATCAAATGTAATCTGGCAAAAAAAAAAAAAAAAAAGTATTTTTAGACATTTCCCTCAGTAAAACAACTAGTAACTGAATCCAGAACAAATGAAACAAGTGTTTCACATAGTAATTAAGAAGTTGGGCGGGGGGGGGGGGGAATGTGTGTTCATCAGAAATCAAGTGGATTCCAATGATTTTTAGAATGAAATTATTGGGCTGGAGGGATGGCTTAGTGGTTAAGGTGTTTGCCTGCAAAGCAAAAGGACCCAGGTTCGATTCCCCAGGACCCACATTAGCCAGATGCACAAGGGGATGCACACATCTGGAGTTCGTTTGCAGTGGCTGGAGGACCTGGCGTACCCATTTTCTCTCTCCCTCTTTCTCTGTCAAACAAATAAATAAATAAAATAAAATATTTAAAATGAAATTATTTAATAAATACTTTTTCTCATGTGCTTAAGAAGTAAACCATTCATGTCTACAGCCTTTTTTTAAACCCACAATGCTAATTAGAAGATTTATAATCACTGACTAGGATTATGCAATTTTGCCATTCTAGAAATGAGTGGGACCTAGTGACCTTCTGCAGGCCTGGTTTTACAGAGGTTCGGCTGGGCTCGGGAGAGCTTAGTACTGTCTCTAGTCATCATAATGCATTAGGAATGGAGCTGAGGAGTGGGCTGGGCCTTCTGCCTCCAGTGGGTGTGTTGGTCAGCTTACATACCTTTCCTCCCGTGACCTCGCGGTCTGGCAAAAGGGTCCACGATCCCCATCCAGTTCGCATCTGCAGGCATGGACAGAGGCCTGGGCTTGCCTTAGATAAACCAGAAGGAAGGTGACAAAGTTAGCATGTGTGAGGACTCCAATCTTCCCCTTTATTTGTGACCTAGGTCTCACACTAACACACTCACCCAGAGGCAACAGCAAAAAGTAGAAAAGCATGTTCCCATAGCAAGCAGCTCAGACGGAGGCATGCTAAACTTGAGTCTTGGAGTCTCCGACTCCAGAGTTAAACCCTACGCAGTACAAGTTAAAACTGTAATGTGAGCTCACCCAGCTGGGCTTTGATGCCAGGCACTGTAATGAGTCAACAAGGCTTCACTTTAGAGAGCTGAATAAAGGTCTCATACTTAGAATTTCATTGAGGTTTATGTTTTCCTCGGATTACCTTTGGAGTCTGCCAAGTTCATCAGAGTGCTCCAAATAAGGAAGGGGGTGGGGACGAGGAGAAAAAGGCAACAGTGGATCAAGACAAACACTCAGAAACTTACCATACGATGGGGTTTTCTCTCTCATTTTTGTGGGTAGAATATTGGTTTCTACAGAATATCCAGGCAACTGATCAGAATCAGCAATAGTAAACCTTCGTCTTCGGCTCTCCTGGTCCAAGAAGGAGTTCGGGGACTCTGAACCCTTGCGCCCAGGCACGGGCTGCTTGCCTTTCCTGAATCCTCCACAAACAAAACTCCCGTTTTCATCCCTGCAAGCACCATGAAAGTGTTAGGCAGTTCCCAGACAACTCTCACTGCGCGCCGCGCCTTTCCCCCTGCAGCAAAAGCATGACTTCATTTAACTCTGGTTGCTCCCTAAAATATTAAATAAGAACAAACACTATGAACCTGTGTTCAATCAGAGTAGACAACGCAGGATTTTGTTCATGTAAGTCTCCATGGTACAAATGTGGCTCTAGATTTCCCATGGGCTGTCCTATATTCACAATCGAAATCCCAAGTTAAGATGTCAGCTCTTGAACCGTTTTTCTCAAGAGTAATATCCTGGGCTGGAAAGATGGCTTAGCGGTTAAAGTGCTTGTCTGGGAAGTCTAAGCACTCATGTTCAACTCTCCAGATCCCACGTAAGCCAGACACACAAGGTGACACAACGTGCAAGGTCGCACATGCACACAACGTGGTGCGTGTGTCTGGAGTTTGATTGCAGTGGCCGGAGGCCCTGGCATGCCAGTTCTCTCTCTCTCTCTCTCTCTCTGTTGCATAGTCTATTGGGCTTGCCTCAAAAAAAAAAAAAAAAAAAAAGAGTAATATCCTTTACCTAGATCCAGTAAAGAAGACCTATGGCATGTACTCAACTTATGAGATTTGAAAATTCTGCTCAAAACACAAAGGGTTCTTTAAAGCCACCAGGAGAGCAACTGATTCTCAACTCAGTGAAGAAACTTGGAGAAGCTGTATCACTGATTCCATCCTAATAAACATCAGTTCATAAAAGAACTTGGTTTTTAGCTGAGCCCAGGTGTTTGTCTTTTTCATCATTATTTTTACATTTTTAGAAAGTTTTATTAGGCAACCTGTACACACACAACCAGGAAAAATACAGAACGAAGTAAGTCTCAGAGCTATGGCATGACGGTCCTTGCCTGCGTGTGGCATTCCTGTGTTAGGCCTAAGCCTACTTCCGCCCCTTCCCTGGAGTTTCCTATACTTTTAAACCAGCCCTGTAACCTCCCCACTCACAGAGTTTTTGTAACTCACAACTTATTTCTTTGAACCTACTGGCATTTTTTTCACTGCTTAGAAAAGAGCTTTCATGAACGGTCTCTGTGTGCACATGTACATGTAAGCATGTCCCCTGCGTCGATGAAAAGCCTCAACTCCCCTCCTTCTTTGCTACGTATATAGTTCCTTTCATGTCAGGTCTCCCGTGACACGACTCCCCCTCAGTGAGACCCAGAGAACACCTAGGGTCAGCAGAGGTGAGCCCCCTGCCATTTCTGACAGGATCCACAGCTTAGTTTGTGAGTGTCTATGCTCTCTGTGTATGGAGCACCACCACCCACAGCATTAGCCTATTGCTACTGAATGACTGCTCCACCCCAGCCTGTGAATTAGGGAAGAGAGCTATAGTCCCAGATTGTCCCTGATCACCTGAGGTAAATTCTCTTATGTGTTAATCATTCATTCTAGGTCCATCAAGAAAAAAAAAAGGGGGGATATCTTCTCTGTATCCCAGAAAGGAAATAAATACCTCAGATAAATAAAAACAAACAGCACTTTTCCCATCCGCCATCTGCAGCGGAGCCACTGCCAAGATGCAGATTTTCGTGAAAACCCTTACGGGGGGAAGACCACAACACTCGAGGTTGAATCCTTGGACACTGTAAAAAATGTAAAAACCAAGCTGGGTGTCGTGGCTCATGCCTTTAATCCCAGCACTTGGGAGGCAGAGGTAGGAGGATCGCCGTGAGTTCAAGGCCACCCTGAGACTACACAGTGAATTCCAGGTCAGCCTGAGCTAGGGTTGAGACCCTACCTCGGGGAAAAAAAGAAAATGTAAAAGCCAAGAAAAAAAAAAAAAGCCAAGATCCAGGATAAGGAAGAAATGCCTCCTGATCGGCAAAGGCTGATCTTGGCTGGTAAGCAACGGGAAGATGGGTGTACTTTGACAACAACATGCAAAAGGCATCCACCCTCCATCTTATGCTGAGACTTCGCAGTGATGCTAAAAAAGAAGTCTTATATTAGTCCCAAGAAAAAGAAGCATGAGAGGAAGAAGGTTAAGTTGGCTGTCCTGAAATATTATAAGGTGGATGAAAATGGCAAAATGAGTCCCCTTCGTCGAGAGTGTCCTTCTGATGAGTGTGGGGCTGGAGTTTTTTTGGCCACTTTGACAGACATTACTGTGGCAAGTGCTGTCTGACTTACTGCTTTAACAAACCAGAAGAGAAATAATTGTGTATGAGTTAATAAAAACCACAGGCTTAAAAAATAAAATAAAATAAAATAAAATAAAATAAAAAATAAAATAAAATAAAAATAAATGGCTTAAAAACTTGTCACTAAAACAAATGTAGCTTTTTTTTTTGGTTTTTCGAGGTAGGGTCTCACTCTAGCTCAGGCTGACCTGGAATTCACTATGTAGTCTCAGGGTGGCCTCGAACTCATGGCGATCCTTCTACCTCTGCCTCCCAGAGTGCTGGGATTAAAGGCGTGCGCCACCACGCCCGGCTTTTTTTGGGAGGGACATAAATTTTTCCCTTATGAAATATAAGAGGTTTTTTTCCCCCTCAATTTGTTCTTTAACAGGTGAATGAGACATGAGAGGGTGTCTGGAGTCAGAACTGAATCTGATTTGTGTCACATGGTACACATATATGACATATAGAAGTACATGAGCCCCCACAAGCAAGCCTAGGACATCCTCAAATCATCCCCGTCCCCACTGGGCCTGCCCTCATGACACCACCCTATAGTTAAGGCAGAAAGCAACTATTTGCAATAACCTATAACACACACATACACACACCGTGCACACAAGCACGTCCAGTCCACACTGTGCTCACATCATTTTATAGATTGCCATGGAGTCCACATCTATCTTTCTCAGTAAAATCAGGCTGTGACTTTAACAACTCTTACACAAATCACAGAGTTAAAGGAACTTAAGCTTCAGAGACACCCCACCACCACCACCACCAAACAGCCCTTGCAAGGCCACAGAGGTAGGAGGATTGCTGTGAGTTCAAGGCCAGCCTGAAACTACATAGTGAATTCCAGGTCAGCCTGGACTAGAATGAAACCCTACCTCAAAAAACCAAAAAAAAAAAAAAACCTTTCCCAAGTAAGATGTTTAAGCACTTTTCTCCAAAGGTCCCCTGCCACCGAACTCAATAGGTTTAAGCCTCAGGAAGCAAGCCTCACCCCTACACTTCCCAAACAGTGAGTCAGACCACACTCTCCATGGTGACTTGTGTCCCTGGGGATCCCAGAGCTCTTCACAGCACCCTGTAAGAGGCGCCCTTGTGGTGACAAGCCCTGCACAGAAGCGAACTTACCTGGGAGAGTAGGGGATGGCAGGTGGAGGGGGGATGTACAGATCCAAGATGGCAGGCTTCTCCTTCTTCAGCGAGGCATCCATGGTGCCCTCTGGGGACTGGGTCTTGGTGGGTGGGGGTGAGGTCTACAATAAGAGCAGCACAAGATGCAAAAGAGCAGAGGTTAGCCCCAAGATTGGTATTAGCATACTTCTCCTCTTCGCCAGAACTAAGGGCAGCCCTGTGTGCACACAGGTGTTGAGCTGCCCACGGAGTTCACAGCCATTAACCACGCTCAATGCCTCGGCTTCCGAAAGACGCTCAGAATCCCCCAAGGCAGTCCGAAGCTTCACAGTTACTGCTCTAGCTCCAGGAAAGTCATTAGCCATGCCTCTGCGCCTCTGTACAACAGTGACACTAACGACAGTGTGGCAGTAACAGCTGACTGGGTTGGTTCAAGGAAATCACTTAGTGGGCTGGAAAGATGGCTCAATGGTATAAGGGAGTATTTTCTGCGAAGCCTAACATCCTGGGTTTGATTCCCCAGTACCCAAGTAAGGCCAGATGTACCAAATACTACAACAAGCATCTAGAGTTTGCTTGCCATGGCAGGAAGCCCTGGTGCACACTCATGCTCGCTCTATCTATCTATGCATGCACATATACAAACATACATACAAATAAAGAAAATTTAAAAGTATTTTTTAAAAAAGAAAATCACTTAGCACACTACCACTGACAAGGAATGTAGCCTTGAAACTCCACCTGGGTGTGACCCTGGCTATACTGATCATATTACTAAGCCAGTCACTCAACTTCTCTGTGCCTAACCTATAAAATGGCAATCGATGGGATAGCATCAGTAGCCCACTGGGTAGCTGTGGAAATTGACATAATGCATGTGAATGTGCTTGAAACATAGTAAATTATACATTTTGTTGTAATGATGTGTACACATACAAATTAATACAAAATAATTTTAAGGGATGGTAAGCTGACTTGGTGTTTAAGGCACTTGCCTGAAAAGCCAAAGGACCCAGGTTTGATTCCGAAGTACCCATGTAAGCCAGATGCACAAGGTGGTATATGCATCTGGACTTTGTTTATAGTAGCTTGAAGCCCTGGTACCATCCCCCCTCCCTCTCAAATAAATAAATATAAAATATTTTAAAATCCATACCTTATTTAATTATACTATGGATTTCAAAGGACTTTCATTTTAACATCTCAGGTAGGACCTTCTATGGTTTTTTAAAAAAAAAGACAACATTGACCAACTATCTGGTTAGGAAAGGAGTATCCAGGAACTCTTGGTCAAGGTGAAGGAACCACCTTGGGTAAGGGCCAGTGAGACCCCGAGAAATTTTAAGGACAGTAAAAGCCACCTTTTCAACCCCGTCTCATCTGGGTTGTGGCAGACTCGTTCACTGCGGAATTCTGAAGAATGGAAGGATTCAACAGCCAGTGTGAACAGAGCCAGAAGTGGCTACAAAGAGATTCCAAGGGTGACGTTAACTTTCAGGAGAGATGCCAAGGCACAGAGACGGGGTCTCCCAGAGCACAATCCTCACTGGGCGCTGAGTCACTAACATCTCAGTGTAACAGCCTTGCTCCCTACGTGGAAATGGCAGGACCCAGGCCCTCGGAACAGCAGAAGCAAACGTAACACTGGACAGTGAGAGGACGACTCGGTAGGGCAAGTGTCTGCTGCACAAGCATGCGTTTGAATCCTCAGAACCCATGTAAAATGCTGGGCATGGCGACACACTCCTGTGGTCCATCCCAGTGATAGGGAGGCAGAGACAAGGAATCCTCGAGATGACTTGCTAGCTAGTCTAGCTCCAGGTTCAGTGAGAGACTGTCTAAAAGAATAAAGTGGAGGGTGACTGAGGAAGACCCTGACATTGACCTCTGGCCTCCACACATGCGAGTGCGTGCACACACACACACACACGCATACAAAAACATGCAAACAAAATTTAAAAGTAAGGGCTGGAGAGATGGCTTACTGGTTAGGGCACTTGCCTGCAAAAAGACTAAGGACCCAGGTTCAATTCCCCAGTACCCACATAAGCCAGATGCACAAGGTGGCTCATGAGTCTGGTGTTTGCTGGCAGTAGCTAGAGGCCCTGGCATGCCCATTCTCTCCCTCCTCCCTCCCTCTCTCTTTCTCCTCCTATCTACCTGTCTTTCTCTCTCTCTCAAATAAATAAATAAAATATTGTAAAATTTAAAAGTATATTGTAGCACTCCCACCACAAGAAATTCTCCCCTCAAATTCCAACACAAGTAACAACTCTCATCTGCCAGGACTGACGCTTAGAAACAGAAGAATGAAGGGCTGGAGAGATGGCTTAGCAGTTAAGCGCTTGCCTGTGAAGCCTAAGGACCCTGGTTGCAGGCTCGATTCCCCAGTACCCATGTAAGCCAGATGCACAAGATGGCTCATGCATCTGGAGTTTGTTTGCAGTGGCTGGAGGCTCTGACGTACCCATTCTCTCTCTCTCTCTCTTTTTCTCTCTCTCTCCCTCTCCCTCTTTGTCTCTTTGTCACTCTCAAATAAGTAAATAAAAATTTTTAAAAAATTTTAAAAAAGAAAGGAAACAGAAGAATGAAATCTTTGCCACAACAATGTGTTGAGAAGCATTAAAGAGCTTCTCTCCTGAGAGTGCTGGATGCCCAGACCTAATAAACCCTGAATGCTGAGGCAGAAGCAACTGGGTCCCGCCGCTGAGCTCTGTCTACCACAGTTTCTACGCTGCAAACAGTCTGGGCGGATCACAGGAACAGCTGAACTGTGTGGTGGTTATCTCCCTGGGTCGCAGGCAAAACTAGGTGCCTCTGTCTCTCCTCAAACTCCACAGTGGGGGGAATTTAGCCAGAAGTAAAGCAGCGCTGAAGAAAACCAAAGGATTCCTCTTCCAAAGGGAATCTGCAGAAGGCCAAGGGGGCAACTAACCTCATTACTTCAACATAACTTTGCCCTTAACCTCATTACTTCAACATAACTTTGCCCTACAGTGTTCTGAACACATCCAAGTCAATGTTCCTCTGTGACCTCGACCTCAACCTCGGTGACACTCATCCCACTGTCACCTGCCATCTATCTCTCCTCCAAATGGTTGCTTTTAATTTTTTGTCACCTCCCAGGTATCTCATCACATCTGACACCTGCTTCTCCCTTGTGTGGCTGGCCTGCCTCGCTGCTTACCCTAAAGCCTTCTCCAGCGTCAACATGAACATTTGGGAGTCGGGGAAACTCAATGCCTCAGCTAAGGCCTACAGCTGATACACAGGGAACTGGGGTTCCGTTCAGAGCCACCTCATTAGCACCATGCTTTGCTGTTCGTGAGCTCTGGCAGGGCTTCGTCCACGTGGTCTCTGGAATAGTTGGTTATCACCCATCTGAAGTGTCTGTCACCAGCCTTGCCCAAGACTTTGTCTCCCTGTATCTGGACAGACATAGTAGCCGCCTACCTGATGTTTCTTGTGCTTAGACATTATCACAAGCTGAACGGTGTCTCCTCAAAATCCCTGTGTTGAAGTCCTGACCCCTGGCACCTTGAAATGTCATTCTGTTTGGATATCAGGTCTTTAAAGAGGTTCATTTAAGGACATTAGGGTGGACTTCCTGCGTGACTGGCATCCTTCTCGGATTAGAGCACAATGCACGCAGAAGGAGGAGCATGTAAACACGGACACAAGGTGGCTGTTTACGAGCCGAAGACAAAGACCTCAGAAGAAACCAGCCTTCCCAGGACTTGACTTTGGACCTCAATCACCCCATCTGTGGTACTGTGTTATGGCAACCCTAGCAAGGAAACATAGATATGAATGTAAATGAAGGTGTCAACCTGCCACCAGAGGGTGAAAGTCCACACCCCTCCACCTGGAGCACTATCCCTGGCTACTACACCATCTCAACAGACCCGTCTAACTCTATCTACCATCCCTGGCTCCAGGAAGTCTCAGCTCATTCCTTGTGCCAGGAGCTATGAGCCTGTTACCAACCCAGGACCCCACGCTACCCCCAGAAACCAAAAACCACTCCTTCTCCAGAGAATGGCCCTCCATAGACAAAGCTGAATTTCCCGAGAGGCCCACCAAAGCCTGTAGATGTCTGGTTACACAAGACCCTCTCTGTCCTCACAGCTGACCATGGCTGGACTTAACCTGAGGTGGCCCTCAGTGCCACCTCTCCTTCCTTATTCTCCCTCCGCCTCCCTCACAAGTTTACCTAGAGCACACACCCTCAAAAATGGCTCTGACAAGTCGCTCTGCTCCTAGGAAACTTTAACTAAGACACTGCCCCTTCCTTCCCGATGGCCCTGAATCCATGCTGTGTGGGTGAATGGGTTTAAAAAACACCATTTTTCTCCTCCATGGAACACCTCCTCATCCACTAACACACATCTCACCTACCTCCAAGCTCCAAATGTCCCCCCTCATGGGTAAAAGGTGACCTCACAATTACACCTCAGGAAAGGGCACCACTACCTGCACAGTCCACACCCCTCTCTCCTCCAGACCCCAACATCTCCTGCCCATTGATTATCTGTAACTGCTAGCACTGGTAGGCACTCCAGCAACTATGATAAATGAAGCACCTCTAAGGACCTAAACAGCCATCCTGAGCATTTAAAAAAAATGAAAATAATTTAAGCATTTAAACTTTTGTACTGAGCAATGAAATACAAAAGCATCCAGAACACAAGGGACAAACTTAGCTGCACGCGATGTTCTCTGGATATTGGCCCTCAAAGCACAACAAGACAAGCAAAAACGAACTACACTGGATTACATGAAACTAGAAAACACAGGCTTAGACAAAGACAATGCTACAGAGTGAAGAGATTACATACACAACGGGAGAGAATGCCCACCAACTGTATGTCTCACATGGACTTAATATCCCAACATGCAAGCGCCTCCTACAGCTCGACAGCAAGAACACAACCCAAATCAAACAAAAACGGGCAAAGGATCCGAGAGGACATTTCTCAAAAAGAAGATGTATAAATAGCCAACTGATAGATGCCAGAAGAAAAGAAAAAAAAAAACACAACGTCACTCATCATCAAGAAAACACAAATTAAAACCACAACGAGCTATCACCTCGTACCTGTTAGAATGAGTGCGTCCAAAGGGAGGAAAGCTGACAAGTGTGGAGAAGAGGTGGAGGAAGGGAAGCAGGGGCACACTGGGAGGTGGGAATGTACATTAGTATGGCCACTGTGCACACAAGTATGAAAGGTCCTCAAAAACCTAAAACTAGAATTACTGTATGAGTCAGCAGCCTTCCTACTGTGCATCTATCCAAAGGAAATTAAACAAGAACATCACAAGGATATTTACACTCCCACGTGTGTTTAATAAACATGGGCCAAGGGCAATCTCAGAGTCCACCAATGGTAAACAGATAAAGAAACTGTAGTGTGTGTGTATATACCATATAATATTTTATATATATATATATATATATATATATATATATATATATATATATATGCACATGCACACACACACACAAACTCTGAGATAGTATTTAAGTCCCAGAAACAAAGTAAATTCTGGATGAATGTGGATGAAACTCTATGAAGTAAATAAAATAAACCAGAAAGACAAATACTGTGGCTTCTGAACAATATTGGGATGTTAAAAAAAAAAATCTGAACTAGACAGATGGCTACCAGGTAGGATGTAGGACTGGGGAAATGGTTAAAGGACACAATGTAATTGACCAGGAAGTATGTGTTCAAGAGCCCGAGTGGACAATAAGCTAAATAAGGCTAGCAACAGTGAGTCGCATACTTGAAAACTGCCAGAAGAATACACTTGAATGTTGGCACCACAAGCAAATGGCAAGTGTGTGAGGTCATACATGCATGAATGCGGTTGATTAAGCCCTTCCAGGCTAAATATATATTTCAGAAAGTTACATTGTACACTGTGTGCATATATAATTTGTGTCAATTTAAATTTTGATTTTAAAAGTGTTATTGTAAGTAACTTCAATTACATGCCCCTCTTCTCTACCTTCTGCTTTGTGCCCCTCATTTTTCACCTTGCACCCCCTTGTAAGCTATACCCGCAGCCAAGCTGATGTCTTGAAAAACACTGCTGCAGCTGTCACGTGAAGATGCGTGATAAGACCACAGGAAGTTAGAAATAAAATGTTATCTCATGATTTAAGGACTCTTCTTTTTTATTGTTATTATTTATTTGCAAGAAGAGAAGGGGGTCTGAGAATGGGCGTGCCAGGGCCTCTAACCACTGCAAACAAACTCCAGATCCAGGCACCACTGTGCATCTGGCTCTACCTGGGTACTGGGGAATCGAACCCAGGTCATTAGGCTTTTCAGGCAAACATCTTAATCACTGAGCCATCTCTCCAGACTCTTTATTTCTTTAAAAAAAAAAAAAAAAAAGCCTTAAAATGTCATTGCTTTATATTCTTGGCTTACTAAGCAAACACACTAAGGATCAAAAAGTAAAGGGGGTAAATGTCGGGGTGGAGGAGGTGTTCTTGAGGGAGACAGGCTGGGGAGGCATCATTAAGCCCCTTAGGCTCTGAGGAGATAATGAAGGCAGGTGGTGTTTGAAGAGAATTTCAATGAAACTCACTTAAAGTTGGTTTGTCTTTTTATTTCTCACCACGTAGTGGCAATTCTGAATCATGTCTTTTTTAAAAAAAAAAAGGTGTGGTGCATTATTGACTGGGTACGTTCAGTCCTCTACCACTACTCCAGCCTTGGTAAAGTACTTCTAAGGACCCAACCATGTGGGCTCTCCAGCATCACCGTTCAAGCTGTGCCCGGTGCACGTGTGTTCTACAGTTATTTCCTCCAAACGGAAGAACTCCCTCCGGGAAGTCAATGAGCCTTAGAAGGTTCAAGAAGCTCGTGAATGTTATGAGATTAACAAGGCCCCTCCCCAAGGTGATACTGCCAGCACTAGCTGCTGAAGGGAGGGGACCCTCCAACAGCTGAGCTGCCTGCAATAGCATTTAAGTCATGCGGGGGCTCTCCAGGGACTCAGCTTTCCCCAGGTTGTCATCACCCATGCTGGGGTGGACTTGGCAGTGAGGCAGCTGTCCATGAGTCACACATGCTCCTGTAAGGAACCCCTCATCCATGTTCCTGTCAGTAACCTCAGTAAACGCACTGCCTCGCTAAGCTAGACTTGGGTGAACATGTTCGTTAGGTCTGTGATCGGTACCCCGATCTGGGTGAATACAAGTTTGTTCACACCTCCCCAGGAAAAGTCTCACAGTGACAAGTTGGAAATGAGAGAGAGGAGATGACCTGGAATGACCCTCCTACAGTGACAGGAACGTCTCCACCTGTGTCGGCCAAGGCACGGGAATGCTCAGCACATGGAAAGTGGCCAGAGATTGAAGGAAGCAACTTTTTAATTATTTAAACAGTTACATATGGCTAGTGGCTATTAGTTTTCTTTTTAAAAATATTTACCTATATATTTGTTTATTTGCAAGCAGTGTGAGACAGAGAGAGAATGGAGATGCAAAGGGCTCTTGCCACTGCAAACAAATTCCAGATGCACGGGACCACTTTGTGCATCTGGCTTTATGTGTGTACTGGGGAATCGAACCCAGGCTATCAGGCTTTGCAAGCAAGCACTTTTAACCACACAGTCATCTCCCCAACCCAGTTTACATTTTCATACAAGCAGGATTATACAACAATCACAGGAAAATCAACTCCCAAAACCTACCATCTTAACTGTTACTCTTTTTTTTATTTTAAATGATCGTTATTTATTTATTTGCAAGCAGAAAGACAGATAGAATAAAGGCAGACAGAGAGAGAATGGGCACACCAAGGCCTCTAGCCACTGCCGACGAACGCCAGATGCATGTGCCCCTTGTGCATCTGGCTTACGTGGGTCCTGGAGAATCTAACCAGGATCCTTTGGCTTCGCAGGCAAACGCTAAGCCATTTCTCCAGCCCCTAAGAGTTACTCTTTACTGAGGGGAAGACAAAGCAGACCCTAGACATGGCTCACGGTACTAGACGAAGGTCTACAAGGGTTGCAAATACCTGCACAAGAGGCGGCTTCCACCGCAGGTTCTTCAGGGGCGCAGGAGCAAAGTTGAAGGAACCCGTGGGTCGCTTCTTCAGGAGTAACACAACTCCGGTGGGATTCTCCCTCAACTTTCTCACCAGGTTTTTTAGCTGCCATCCCACCTGCAAAGGAGAAGGGAGGGTAAGACCAGCCAGTGAACAATGGCAAACCAACCTATGACTCTGTATCGCAAGGCAATCTGAGCGAATAAGGAGATAGAAATATGCTCCTCAAAGCATTTCTTAACATAGTGGGAAACGAAACAGAAATTGTAAATTTTAACAATATATATATGAGGCTGGGAAGGGTGGCGCATGCATTTAATCCCAGGACTTGGGAGGCCAAGGTAGGAGGATTGCTGTGAGTTTGAGACCACCCTGAGGCTACATAGCGAACTCTAGGTCAGCCTGGGATAGAGCAAGACCTTACCTCAAAAAAGGAAACGGTTTGGGGCTGAAGAGATGGCTCAGTGGGCTTGTTTGCAAACACTGATAGCCTGGATTTGATTCCCCAGTATCCACATAAAACAAGATGCACAAAGTGGCACATGCATCTGGAATTCACTTGCAATGGCAGGAGGCCCTACTGTACCCATATTCACATGCTCCTCTCTCCCTCCCTCCCCTCTCTCTCTCTCTCTCTCTGCTTGCAAACAAATAAACAATTTTAAAGCATGACAATTTCGAGATAACTAAATGTTCCAAATGGGAAATTCAGATCTCAAGAAATAAACTCACCACAGTTTGTCGATTGACTTGAATGACTTCATCACCAGCATGAATCTTCTGAGATCTGTCTGCAGGAGACTATGGACAGAAACAAAGAGACCCAGCTTAGTTGTTCAACCTACTCTTCCTGCCTCTACTTCTTCTTTCTTTCTTCTATAGACAACTGGTGACAAAAAATAAAACTTCCTCAAGAAAAAAACAAAATAATAAAATAAAAAGAACATATTAGAGTCCTGATATTAAGTAGTCCACAGAACCTGACAAAAGCAAACAATGTTTTGATCGATGGGGCTGATGTCAGTACCTGACAACCTGTCCACCGGAACAGCTGAGTTCATCTAACCCATGAAAGGTGTGGCCACACCACTGAAGTGAGCAGCTGCTAAAAGCCCTGAGTGCATCTGAAAATAAAATGCTTCGCACACCAAAATTCACCTTGTAAGATCTGTAATGATCGTCTCTGCAATCAATGCTTTTATCCGTTTTCCTTCTTCAACTAAAATCTGATTTTTCCCCCTCAGTTTTGTTTTTATAAATTGTCACAATGTTATTAAGGCAGAAAGTTAATGGAAATAGAAAATTTATTTCTTTAAGGAAAGTTTTTTTTAATTTTCAGGTTAAATTCAAAATGATTGAATCCTTAGCATCAAGAAAAAAAAATCTGTATTGTTTCTCCCAAATAAAACACTACCATTACTTTGTAACAACAAAAATACATAAAAGGATACAACTCATTTGTCAAATGTGGAACCAGGGATATTTTGTTCACATAAGTGAACTTGACTCTTTAAGATTCCTCAAGTGAGGGCTGGGGAGATGGCTTAGCGGTTAAGGCACCTGACTGCCAAGCCTAAGAACGCCCGTTCGATTCTCCAGGTCCCATGTTTACCCAGACCCATGACGCAAGGGTGCAATGCTGCACTTGCCCACAAGGGGGCGCACACGTCTGGAATTCATTCACAGTGGCTGAGAGGCTGCTGGCACTCCCATTCTCTCTCTCTCTCAATCTCTCTCTCTCTCTCTCTCTGCTTCTTTGCTCTCTCTCACTCTCTCTCTCAAAAAAATTACATTAAAATAAAATAAAAAGATTCCTCAAGTGACAAAGGTGGGGAATAAACTTCTGATTTATAATTATTATCTAGGTCAGTGCATTTAATTTTATAACTTAGGTAACTGGCTGAATCTTTGAATAATTTACAACTATCCTAAGACAAAATAGCACCTTTGAACATGGGAAGGGGTAGCAATGAAATTTAAGACACTCTTGCTGAATTTTCTCACTCAACTGTTGTGATAGGTTCAACAGAAAATTAGCAGACAGAGAAAACTTTTAAACTGTAGAAAAACCTCCCTGATATTTATCGCAGCTCAACGGAGGGCAGAGGTAATGGTGCCAGTTGCGTTCAAAAACATCTCGCCTGTGCTTCTAACAACCAGCGGTGCCTCACCTGAGCCTAGCAACCTGTGTACCACAGGGAGATGCCTTTTTAGCCTCTTTCCCTTGAGTCATTTTTTCCTCGCCAACAAGAATTTATCTATAGTCCTTTTTGCACCCATATGTCAGATGTTTTGCTCACATTTGCCAATTTTCTTTGGCAATTCTGACCCTTATCGCGCCCGTCTACTTAATCTTATTGGGCCGAGGATTCATGGGAGGCAAGCTTCACTTTATAAGAGGTGGCCTCAAGGCCAGGAAGTCCCTGTTTATAGGTATACAATATGAAAACCCAGGAACTAGTGTCCCCAGCTGACATCCTTTCTGAAGCATCCTCACGTACTCCTTTCTCAAATGTCCTACCAAGTGACTCAGGGCTGTGTTTGGCAGAACGATGGTAAAGAGAGAGCCTGACACCAAAATTTTCCCCAGGTCAGGAGTTCTTGCCTATCTTCACCATGCATCAGACTACAGAAAAATGATGCTTGCACCGAGGACAGGGAGTAACCTGAAGGACAATGGCCCCATTCGTTGTCGTGGAACCTCGCTGTGGAGGATGGGAATGGAAAGTTGTTGAGCCTCTTGAATAGGATCTCATTTAACAGCAAAAAAGAAGGCAGATAAAGAATCACCAGAGAATGACCCTGCCCTCTCGGGTGGCTCCATGAGAATGGCCTGCTGGCACTGCATTAGCCTGGCATCCAGAAGGGAGGTGATTCAGTTAGGTAAGCAGTGGGTGGTTTCTGGAAGACCACTCACCCTCTGGGCTCCCATCAAAACATTCTGGCTGAATTACAGTTACTTTCAATGACAGCTAGAGCTAGCATTTTCTACTGCCATCCAAGAATAAAATATCCGCAGGTCAGAGTAAAACACTCAGATTAAGCCCTTGGGACAAGAGCTCTAGGAGACTACCCACATTTAACCACTGAGCCATCTCCCGAGCCCAAGCCTTCTGTACTCCCATTACCAATCAGTAGAGGCTTAAAAAAAAAAATTCTGGGCTGGAGAGATGACTCAGCAGTTAAGGTACTTGCTTGCCTGCAAAGCCTAACAACTTAGGTTCAACTCCCCAGTACCCACATAAAGCCAGCCAGATGCACAAAGTGGCGAATGCGTCTGGAGTTCATCTGCAGAGAGGCTAGAGGCCCTGGAGTGCCTATTCTCCCCACACCCTTGCAAATAAACTTTCTTTTTTTTTTTTTTTTTTTTCAAGATAGGGTCTCACTCTAGCTCAGGCTGACCTGGAATTCACTATGTAGTCTCAGGGTGGCCTCGAACTCAGGGTGATCCTCCTACCTCTGCCTCCCAAGTGCTGGGATTGAAGGCATGCACCACCATGCCTGGCAGCAAAACTATCTTTAAGTGCATTAAAATTACACAAAAGTAATTTTAAAAATAAATAAATTTCAAAAAATAAAAATAAAAAAATAAATTTCAAAGATTGCTATTGATTCTGTCTTTTTCCAACAGGAAATACTTAAGAGATAGGACAATCTTCCACTCACTTATCTAAGCAGAAGCACTCGAGTGATTTATAATTCACTGATTACCTTAAGCAATGTCATTTTCTGGCTGCAAAATTAAAGTGATTGCAACAAACACTCATCAAAGATTATGCCACACAGCAATCAGTAAAGTGCTTGCTTCGAAAGCATGAAGACATGAGTTTGACTCCCAGAACCCACCTAAAAATGCGGGCCACAGTGGCACACATATGTAATTCCAGCAGTAGGACTGTGTACACAAGAGGATCCCTCAGGCTTACTGGACAGCCAGTCAAGTCTAATTGGTTAACTCCAAAGCCATGAGAGATTCTGTTTCTAAAAAGGTAGACAGTGGGCTGGAGAGATGGCTTAGCGGTTAAGGCGCCTGCCTGCCAAGCCTAAGAACACCCATTCAATTCTCCAGGTCCCACGTTTAGCCAGACGCAAAAGTGATGCAAGGGCACAATGCCACACTTGCCCACAAGGGGGTGCATATGTCTGGAGTTCATTCACAGCGGCTGAGAGGCTGCTGGCACACCCATTCTCCCCCCCCCACAAATTAAAAAAAAATTAAAAGGTAGACAGCATTCCTGAGGATGACCCCCAAGGTTATCGTCCAGCCTCTACATGCAGATACACATAAAAAAAATTCCACACTTCATCAAAAAGACCCAGCAGCTGAAACTTAAAATCAGACACACATTTTCACCCGAGTAGAAAAATAGCTGCCCAACGTCTCCCTACACATTGGAATTAGTTTTTCCCTTAATTGATGAAACAGAGTCATCCCTCAAACACACGCTTCTTTCACACAGGCTCAGGGAAGTTCTCCAAACATTTTTTAGCCTCACGTCACTATCATTCAAAAGCTAGCCATACCGCAAGCTATAGGAAAAAAAAATGCACTCAGCCAGCTCTACTTTTTACAAATCCACAATATTTCAGGGGATAGCAACTAATCCTGCATCTAGAAGAATTCCTCAAAGGAAGTCAAAGGTGCACAGAAGTGTTTCCTGGTAGAAACAGACCTGCTCCTTCTTTCTCTTCCCAGGACTGGGGTGGAATGCTAAATTGCAATTATCGTGCCAAATGTTATGAAACATAACTCTATGAAAAGACTCTGTGTGTCGTGCAAAAATCCCAAAATAGCTACTTTGGAGACACATAAAAATTCTATTAAACAAAAAGAATGTATTTTACACATATGGCCAGCAGCACTCGCAGTGCTTAGTAGCGTGATTCACAGCAACCGCGAGATCATTATTTTCGTATTTATGTCTTAACACATCCATGGTGCAGCAGGAATAATTAACACAAGGGCGGAGGTAAAAAGTAGGCATGCTTATGTGAACCAAGCAGTAAAGGACAATTTGAATACTAGACCGACAACAGTTGGTGATAAACAGTATCTACCCCCATCACCAGAAATAAAAACAAGCACCCAAGCCAGCTCTGGGGATACAGATAACAACGCACACACACGCGCGCACACATACACACACACACACTTAAATGAAAACCTCATAGCACTGTCCAATCTAGTTAAAACACACACTAGCTTTTACATTTAACAGATATACTTACATTTTCGGTGGTCCCAGTGATCACATGCAATCCGTCATAGGTTGATTTGATGTACATGCCCTAGAGTGATTCACAAATATATTAATTCAATATTCCAACAGTTAGAGGGAGTCACAAGTGAGCAAGACTCAAACTTATAAAACATTAAACAGTCCCTTCAGAACAAGGTTTGTGGATTTTTTTTTTTTTTTTTTTTTTTTTTTTTTTTTTGCCTCCGAAACTGGATCCAAAGGGCAGTGAAAGAGAATGGAAACAAATTGAAATACTAGTGAAAGAAATCGCACAAGGGATCTCTTTGATGTTATAATCTGTGTACCTGGCACACAGAGTTTGGTCACCACTCTTTAGGATGTAGGAATTTTCTCAGACCTGCTCCATGAGCCAGGCATTTAAAAACAAGGACTTTCTTTCCCAGCTAGCTCTTTTTTCCCCAGGGACACAATACAGTCCGTTGAATGTACTACTCAGGGCGGCTCATTTGAGCCAATGGTAATGCGGACCACCATGTGCAGACGAAGCTGGTCAAACAATGTAACCCAAACAGTAACAGCTGCTGCTCTGCTTTAAGGGAACACGCAAAGGGTGGATGCGCACGTCTCTCCCAGAGGGACCTGCAGGCAAACTCAGTGCAAACCAATTCATCTGAACTCGGACAACCCAAGTACAGTGTTTTTGTTACAGTTTTTCTTAATATAAGGTAGGGTGTCGAGAATCCCAACCTGGCCTCAAACTTGTTACATAGCTGAGGACGACCTTGAACTGATCCTCCTGGCTCCATCTACTGAGCAATGGAACCACAGACAACACCATCATGCCCAGTTGATGCAGTGCAGGGGATCAAACCCAGAGCCTTTTGAAAGTGAGGCAAGCATTCTTCTATACTGAGCTACATTCCCAGTCCTATGAAGAATTTTGAGGGCTGGAGAGATGGCTTAGTAGTTAAAGTGTTTGCCTGCGAACCCAAAGGATCCCGGTTCCACTCTCCAGAACCCATGTAAGCCATGCACGAGGTGGTGTATGTGTCTGGAGTCCATTTCCAATGGCTGAAGGCCCCGGCATGCCCATTCTCTCTCTCTCTCTCTCTCTCCCTCCTCTCTCTCTCTCTCTCTCTCTCTCTCTCCTTCTGTCCCTCTTTCCCTCTCTCAAATAAATAAACAAGATATATTTCGTAAAAAGAAAAATTTTAATTAAACCATTAGAAGATGGAGAGAAACATAAAAAATGGAGACAGCACTAGAAGCACTTCTCACCCTTTTATCCATATTGTGAAGGTGGAAATGATTTTGGCCCTGAGCTTGCCCTGCTCAGCAGCCTTTATCATTCCTTAAAGAGAATCTCATCTAATTCTAAGGGCATCAAGGTCCCTGCCATTCCTCTGAAGTTCTGTGACTTTCATTTTAGACCCAGGGGCTCCTTCCCCTCATAATGACATACGTCCCTTCCCAGGACAAGTGTGCGACCTTTAAGAACAGTTCCATTTCTGCCCACTCCGGGCACGGATCTGATTTAGTTCTTGACTATCGACTCACCTCCAGGAATTCCTTCCTCTTTAAGCTTAAAACTCTCATAATCCATCATTTACCTTGAAGCCAAGTACGAAAGACTGGTGCATTAAAGTCTTGGGCAGACACTACCTTAATATCCCCCACAAGGAAGTACACAGGTTCCTCTTCCTCCTCCTCCTCCTCCTCTACCTCCACCAGTATTATCACCAGTTAAGGGCAGCTGCAGCCACTACCATGCACATACCCTCTGCTCTCAGCACCGGGCACCAAGTGCATTCATCTAATTGAATCCTTTCAACAGCCCTATGAGGAAAGTGACTTGAAATCTCCAACTCAACACCTCGAAGCTCGTCAGTGAGCCTCGTGGGTTTCTTCACTTTCATTTCAGCCAGTCAATCCCCTGGGATTCGTGTGCTGCTGAGGAGAAGTCACCTGTGTGCATTCTTAAGGGTATGATGTGCCTCATCAGGGACTTGTGAAATGCTTCTGAAGTTTTCTTAGGAATCATTTCCTCCCGCCAGCCCCTTCTCACAGCCATCCTGAGCGCTAACACAGACGTTCAGCATGTTCAGATGTTGGTTTTGTTCTCAGAGATTGGGTCCCCTTTGTGTCAATGTTTTATGTTCCCTTGCACAGCTATGATGTAAAAATTAAACTGTTAAGACATGAGTGCACATTTTTCAAATTGTATTTATTTTTATACATGGAAGCTTTAAAAAAATCAACAATTTATGGCAACAAATTCCTAGCTATATAATGAATGACAGGCTAATTTAATTCTACTATTCAGAATTATACTGACAGCAATGAGAATTTTTTTGTTTTTGTTTTTGGGGTTTTTTTGGGGGGGTGCTTTTTTTCAAGGTAGGGTCTCAATCTAGCCCAGGCTGACCTGGAATTCACTCTGTAGTCTCAGGGTGGCCTTGAACTCACAGCGATCCTCCTACCTCTGCCTCCCAAGTGCTGGGATTAAAAGCATGCGCCACCATGCCCAGCTTGAGAATTTTTTTAATATTTATTTTTGTTTATTAGAGACAGAAAGAGAGAGAGAATGGGTGCACCAGGGCCCCTAGCCACTGCAAACGAATTCCAGATGCATGTGCCACCCTGTGCATCTGGCTTACATGGGACCTGGAGAATCAAACCTAGATACTTAAGCTTCACAGGTAAGTGCCCTAACCACTAAGCCATCTCCCCAGCCCTGAGAATTTTTTTTTTTAAGTTTAGTCAATGCTGATATTTAAATAAAGAAAGTGTTGTTAAGATTCTTACCAGGCCTTCTCCAGGTTTAACATTTGGTAAATGCACTTCCTCCAGGCATGCACACTGGCTCATAACAGGATCCGTGGTGGAGCGGATTGTTTTGTCACAAATGCCATTTAAAACCTTGACCTGGAATTGGAGAGACAAATAGTCAGGGGAGTTTAATCATTAACCAAGTTTATCTCAAGCTGATTTGTAAGGGGGGAAAGCACTTCACCCATCCTCTCTAGCTCTGGTGAGCCATTGTTTTGATAGTCCTGACCAATGAACACCTGGCATTTGGACTCTGTGTTTGCAATCTATGAGAAAAGTGCCACTGTTCCAGCATGGTTTAAAACACATGGCTTTTGGGGCTGGAGAGATGGCTTAGCAGTTAAGGAGTTTGCTTACAAATCCAAAGGACCTCTGTTCAATTCCCCAGGACCCATGTAAGCAGATACATAAGGTGGTGCATGCGTCTGAAGTTCGTTTGCAGTGTCTAGAGGCCCTAGCGTGCACTTGCGCTCTCTCTCAAATAAATAAAAATAAAATATTTTTTTAAAGCATGGCTTTTGGGGATGGAGAGATGGCTTAGTGGTTAAGGTATTTGCCCACGAAGCCAAAGGACCCAGGTTCAATTCCCCAGGACCCACATAAGTCAGATGCACAAGGGGCACATGTATCTGGAGTTCGTTTGCAGTGGCTAGAAGCCCTGGGGTGCCCATTCTCTCTCTGTCTGTCTGTCTTCTCTCTCTGCTTGTAAATAAATGAAATTTTTTAAAAAAAATTAAAAAATAAAGCATGGCTTTTGTATTCATTCCTCAACTACCACTGAAAAGCACAAGCCAAGAAAAAATTCCCCGTAAGCAGTGGGCAAGCAATGACCGCCTCCCCCGCCCCAAAGCCATGTGAATGGCTTATGAGTGTGTGATCACTTGTATTCTCTGAAAACCAAATACTGACAAGCGGGTAAAATATGGAGGGGCCTAAAGCAGCTCTTTTAGTATATAGCTTACAGAAATAAAAACCAAACCAGTACACTGAGTTTTCCCACACTTCTCTGATCATTAACGTCTTACATGAATGATACCTCAGGGGAAACTCACGAACCATATTATATCCGTAATTTAAATCAGTAGTCACTTTCTGTGGTACACTGTAAGTTTTGGTGAATGGATCATGTCATATACGCCTTATCATCAGTATCACACAGAGGAATTTCATTATCCTCAGTATTCCCTATGCTTTACCTAATAATACATCCCTGACCCCCGGCTCATCCTAGACCCTAGAAAGCACTGAATTTCTCTCTACAGCTTTGCTTTCTCTAGAGTTATATATGACAAGTGCCAGGCATGGTGACGTACACCTTTAATCCCAGCACTCAGGAGACTGAGGTAGGAGGATCCCGTGAGTTTGAGGCCAGCCTGGGCTACAGAGTGAGTTCCAGGTCAGCCTAGGCTAGAGTGAGATCCTATCTCCAAAAAGTAAGTAAATAAATAAATAATTATATAACATGCAGCCTTTTCATATTGGCTTATTCCAACTAACAACACGAATTAAAAATCCCTCCACATCTTTTCATGACTTGATGACACATTTCTTTTTATTTTTTTATTTCATCATCATTATTATTATTTTGATTTTGGTTTTCTGAGGTAAGGTCTCACTCTGGCCCAGGCTGACCTGGAATTCACTATGTAGTCTCAGAGTGGCCCCAAACTTACGGCGATCCTCCTACCTCTGCCTCCCAAGTGCTGGGATTAAAGGCATGTGCCACCACGCCCAGCTTATTTTTAATTTTTAATATTTTATTTATTTCACAGACAGAGTGTGTGAGAGAGGGGCAGAAAAAAAAGAGAGAGGGAGAGAGGGAATGGGCATGCCAGGGATTCTTGCCACTGCAACTCCAGTCACGTGATCTGGCTTACATGGGTACTAGGATATTGAACCTGGGTCCTTTGGCTTTGCAGGCAAGCACCTTAACCATTAAGCCATCTCTCCAGCCCAGCCCATTTCTTTGTATTGCTGAGTAATATTCTCCTTTATGGATGTACCTGTTTGTCTACTCATGCATCTACAAAAGGACAGCTTGGTTGCTTCCAATTTGGGACAATTAGGAATAAGGCTGCTATAAACTTCTTGCGCAATTCTGTGCAATTTTTTTTTTGACGTGACGTTTCCAACTCCTATGGGTAAATACACTCAGGAGTGTAGAATTTGCTTAGTTTCGTGCGTACGTGCCAAATTGACCTCTAGTCTGGTGGTACAATGCTGCATTCCCCACAGCCACAAGTAAGTATGCCTACTGCTCCCACATCCTCAGCAGCATTTGGTTTTGTCAATATTGAATTTTAGTCCCTCTAACCAGTGTGTCGTGGCATTGGACTGTTTAAATTTGCAATGCCCTAATTAGAAATGACGTGGGACACATCTGATATGCTTCTTTGCCATCTCAAGGTCTTTTGGTAAGGTGTCTTTTTATTCATATCTGTTGTCGAGTTTTGGTTTTTTGGTTTTTTTTTAATTGTCAACTTCTAAGAGCTGTGTGTGTGTGTGTTTTGGCTCCAAGGCCCTTATCTGACATGTGTTTTAAAAACACTTTCTCTCAGCCTGCAATCTGATAGCTGATAGTTTTGTTAGTTTATTTCACACAGGAGAGGTCTGGATGTTAATGACATGCCCGCAATCACTTTTTCTTTTATGGGTTCTGCTTTGTGGATTCTTTACCTAAAAACACATCCCCAAACCCAAGGCCAGCTTTATTTCCCCATGATATAGTCTTATGTGATAGTTTGAATAAAATTTCCCCCATGGAGTCATGTGTTTTGAATACTTAGTCCCCAGCTGGTGTCAATTTGGGAGGCGGAGCCTTGGCAGAGGAGGTGTGTCCTTGGGGGCTGACCTCGAGGTTTAATAGTCCAGCCTTCCTGGGTGTCCACTAGCCAGCTCACTCTCTCTTGTAGATATGTGATGATGTGAGACAGCTTTCTGCTCGAGTTATGCTTTCACCACCATGATAAAGTTTCCCCTCAAAAGTGTGAGGCTAGGGCTGGAGAGATGACTTAGCAGTTAAGGCACATGCCTGCAAAGCCTAAGGACCTGGGTGCCATTCTCCAGGTCCCACGTAAGCCAGATGCACATGGTGGCACATACATGTGGAGTTCATTTGCAGTGGCTAGAGGCTCTGGTGCACCCATTCTCTCTCTCTTTCTCTCTCTCTCAAATAAATAAATAAAAAGAAAAACAAATTTGTTTAAAGTGTAAGGTGAAATGAAACCCTCTCCTTCCACAGGCTGGCTTGTGGTTGGGTGTTTTCTCCCAGCTAACTAGATGTTAACCACACACGGCCTGGAAGTCTTATAGTTTTGCATTGTGCACACTTAGGCCTATGATCTCTCAGTGTTCCCTCACCTTCTCTGAAGGCTGAACACTGAGACAAGGTAAAATTCTAGAATGACAAGTGAGGATTCCCCCTGCAAGACGTTTCTATGTAGGAGCCACTGTACAGTGGGTATGCATGGGATTGCCACCATCAGCTTCATCTAACCTGCCAAAATCATATGACCAATGGCATCAGGAAATTCCAAAGATTGACTTTTCTTTCCAAGGAGTGACACTCTTTAACATTCCTCCAATTTGTGTAGCCTCTCTATTTATGGAATATATATTTATAGCAGTTCCATTGCTGAATTCCTCAACTTCAGTAGGAGGAAGGTCTTATCAAAAGACCACAGGCTGGCTCATGTCAAAAGGAGGAAGTGATGCGGGAATAGTTTCAAAACAGCTTTTAAACAGTCATAGTACATCCCCCCCCCATCCCATCATCAAGTTTTTGCCAAGCTTTTCTTTAATCAAAATAGTTCTAAAGTGAAATTTGCATACCAGTTTGACCCTGATTAGCAGGCTAAGCTAGCATTGTGTGTGTAGGTGTATCCTGCTGAATGGTCTTAAAGAAAAAACAAATGAAACAGAAACAGAATCCCAATACAGCCAATTAAACACAGGGATTTTCACAATCACTGGTCTCATTAAACAACCTTTACTTTCTCCCTTCTGTGTAAATTAACAGACTCAAGTCCCAAAAGCCAGTATTTCAAAGTACATCTTGGGATAATTGGCTACAGTTCATGATGTGATCCCACTGCCTTTGTAAGGGAACTTTACAATGACTTTTAGAAAATATACTTACTACATTTAAAACTTTATCCTCCATTTCTGCTACGAGGCAATCCTAAAGAAAGAAAAGAAGAAGAAAACTAAGTGTAAGAATAAAAATCTTCTTAAAAATTTGACTTAACCTTCTAGACGTGAGATTTCACAAGGTCCCCTGACATGCCCCCCTGCACAGCAATCCTGCCCAGACCTGGATGGAGAGCAGGCAGAGCGGGACGCGGTCTGACACTTCTAATGCCTCACTCGCCATGATCCATGGAGCTTATCACCCAATGAATCCAAGGGACTCTCTAACTTGAAAACCCACTAAAAAAAGGAAAAAAATGACTGAAGTGGAGCTGGGGAAATAGAGCTCAGTGGTAAAGCCCTTGTCTAGGGATCCTGCCTATGGCTCCAAGGTGACCCCAAGCTCAGCTAGGACTGGGCCAACAAGCCAGCAGTCCTTAGCTTAAAGGCCCGCCTGTAAGAATAGCTTTCAAATAAAGCCTTGAGTAAACTCAGCCACAAAAGTTTATTTTAAGCACCAGTGAGATTAAATCACATACTTCAGTCCTTGGTCGATGAAAAAAGTTTAACAAAACATTCATTAACACACTGCCAAAAAAGTGGTCCTGAGGTATGCTATTGATGACATTAAATAAAGGGCTGGAATTCAAAGCATTATTTACTGGACTAAAGAACAAAAGACTTGGAGCCCAGTGCCAGCAGGGTTAGCTGATTATAGGAATCACCATTGTCCTATTCAGAAGCTTCCAAAGTGAAACTGCCAACGCAAAACTTTCACAGGTAACCTTCTAGAACTATCTATGGCAGGGATGCATGAAAAAGGCAACCAAGATGAGCTGATACCTTTAGAGTTGAGCTCACACCATTAAGTAAAACCCCAAACTGAAATCATCTTAAAAATAATGTTCACTAGCCGGGTGTGGTAGTGCATGTCTTTAATCCCAGCACTCAGGAGGTAGATGTAGGAGGATTGCCATGAGTTCCAGGTCAGCCTGGGCTAGAGTGAGACCTTACCTCAAAAAAACCACAATAATAATAATAATAATAGTAATAATAATGTTAATAACTTTAGGTACATGGAAAATATTAATCAATTCTGTGCATGGCCAAGTGGAACTTTCACTTAAAGTATTTTTTCCTACTGCTAGTAGAAAACATAGCTACCAATGTCTATGTTATATTATTTAATGACCAAATATTGTTTTCTTAAAACTATTTGGGAGCTGGAGAGATGGCTCAGTGGTTAAGTTACTTGCGTGCAAAACCTAACAATCCAGGTTTGATTCCCCAGTGACCAGGTAAAGTCAGATGGACAAAGTGCTGCATGCATCTGGAGTTCATTTGCAGCAACTGGAGGCCCTGGCATGCCCATTCACACATTCATTCATTCTCTTTCTCCCTTTCTCTCTCTCTCTCTCTCTCTCTCTCTCTCTCTCTCTCTGCTTGCAAATAATAAATAAAATATTTTCTAAAACTATCTGGATCTTCTCTAATGAGACATAAATGCAGGCCACAATCATGGTTACTTCCCTGCTCCCAAATTTGTGCTCTTAAAAAAAAAAGAGAGAGAGAGATGGCTTAGCAGTTAAGCATTTGCCTGCAAAGCCAAAGGATCCCGGTTCAACTCCCCAGGACCCATGTAAGCCAGATGCACAAGGGGCACATGCATCTGGAGTTCGTTTGCAGTGGCTGGAGACCCCGGCACACCCATTCCCTCTCCCTCTCCCTCTCTCTCTCTCTTTCTCTTTCTCTCTCTCCCTCCCTCCCTCCCTCCCTCTTTCTCTCTTTCAAATAAATAAATAAAATACTTTTTTAAAAAGCAGACAAGGGAGAAAAAATTTTTAACAAAATTAGATATTCATTGTCATACATGTGACTCTGTTACAAACCCAAACTACAAGAGCAGCTTGAAAAATGTGAATAATCACAGCTTAAAGACGTGCTTTTCTACTTCAACCTCATGGACAGAATCTAAACCATAAACCCCTGGGACCAGTCACCCACTGTTACCGTGTGACTGAGAGATGCTACATAAATATCAACTCTGGAAACTGTCTTGTCATGTGGTCTTAGGCCTTATGAGAGAACTGTAACCACTAATTTGTGTCTATGATCTTTACAGAAATGACATATGGGCACTGCCCTCCTTGGACACTGTCAAAGTCAGAAAGCTGCTTCCAATCCAGCAGGCCACCAGGGTCAAGGCTGAGGTTCTACCTCCTGGTCCCTGATAACCAGATTCTACGATGGATCCAAGAAGCACCAACAAAACAGACTCGGTGCTATGATGACTGGGCTAAAAGGTCCAAGTGTGCATCCCAGATGGTTCACAGCATGAGTGTGAAAGGGCTGGCTCACTCCACCTTCCACAAAGGGGAACTGGGCTTCCCACACCTCATTCCCCCAGAGAGGAAACAGCTGCAGGCATGACTTCATAGTGTTTGGCAAGGAGGAATGGGATGGAAAAAGAGGTACCTCCCGGGACAAGTCATCCCCCATGTGAGGCAGACATGAGGTGGCATTCCATGACAGCCCTCTGTCACTTGGATCAGCAGGCATGGCCGTCTCGGAGAACCACAATATCAGCTCCCGCAGGCCGGTCTCCTCTCCTTAATCTACCTTCTTGGGAACTATCTCACCTTGCTCAACCTGTTTGATCTCTCAGTGCCTCTGTTCCTGTTCTGTAAAATCCAATGCTCACACAGCCAGCGTCCTCAAAAAAACTTAAGATCCAAAATGATCACCAGTACCACACCTGTGGCTAGCCCTGAGATGCCGTTCCCCCTCAAGAACGGTGTTTCCCCTGCCTTCTCCCCCCCTCAAAATCAACAAAAATAAAATAAAATAATAAATTGAAATAAAATAAGAATGATGGGGCCTGGGGAGATGGCTTAGCAGTTAAGCGCTTGCCTGTGAAGCCTAAGGACCCTGGTTCGAGGCTTGATTCCCCAGGACCCATGTAAGCCAGATGCACAAGGTGGAGCATGCATCTGGAGTTTGTCTGCAGTGGCTGGAGGCTCTGGCATGCCCATCTTCTTTATATTTGCCTCTTTTTCTCTCTGTCTTGTCGCTCTCAAATAAATAAATAAATAATCAACAAAAAAATTAAAAATAAAAGAATGCTGTTTTCCTCTTCTGCTTCCACAACCATCAGCCTCTCCTTCCTTAGGCTCACACACTGCTTACTTCCTATTTCTTGCACACAGGAACATGGTCCCTGCCCACGCCCCTGCTTCATTCGCTCACCACGCTCCCTTTCAGTTTTCATGTCAGATGAGAAATATGGACCTGTCCCACCTACTTCCTTTATCTCC
Source organism: Orientallactaga sibirica (assembly GCA_036365145.1). Classification (NCBI taxonomy): domain Eukaryota; kingdom Metazoa; phylum Chordata; class Mammalia; order Rodentia; family Dipodidae; genus Orientallactaga; species Orientallactaga sibirica. The sequence goes on from JAEOAD010002133.1 coordinate 5,836,381, forward strand.
TGCTACAGCCTCCAAACTGGATGGTGACTGACCCTGGACTATGCATGGAGAAGAAAGCACAACATGTATCCTTCATCTCTACTGGAAGAGGGGATAGTGAGAATGTAATGGAGAAGAGGAAAGGACAGTACACACAAAAGAAATGCTGGTGAGGATGCAGAAAAAGAGGAACCCATCTACACTGTGGGTGGGAATGCAATCTGGTCCAGCCATTGTGGAAATCAGTGTGGAGGATCCTGAGACAGGTAAAAATAGACTGACCATATGACCCAGCTCCACCACTCCTAGGCATATATCCTAAGGAATCATCTCACTACCTTAGAGATACTTGCTCAACCATGTTTATTGCAGCTCTATTCACAATAACTAGGAAATGGAACCAGCCTAGCTGTCCTTCAACTGATGAGTGGATAATTTACACATTTACACAATGAAGTTCTACTCAGCAGTAAAGAAAAATGAAGTTATGAAATTTGCAGGAAAATGGATAGATCTGGAAAGGATTATACTTAGTGAGGTAACCCAGGCCCAGAAAGCCAAACATCACATGTTCTCTCATATGTGGATTCTAGCTACAAATGATTGGACTTCTATGTGAGTAGGAATAAAACTCAGTAGCAGAAGCTAGTAAGCACAAAAGGGGATAAAAAGGGAATGGGGGGGGACTTAATAGGATGGTATTGTATATATGTAAGTAGAAGAACAGATTAATGGCAGTGAAAAGGCCTAAGTGAGGTCAGGGGAAGAGACTGAGTAAAGGAAATATGGAAGGAGGGCTAATCAAAATCTAAGAGGATATAAACAAGTCATATGGAAACCTACTTTTCTGGACAATAGAACACTCAGAAAGCCATAGACTGTTACTAGAAAGTTTTCAATGCCAGGAATGGGATACCTTCCAGTAAGTTGTTGGCCAGGAGGTCCCTGATGCCCCAAAACATTACAGGCCATTGCCAAGGCCCTTGATTTCCAATAGATGGTAAGACACTATTGCTGAAGACTCCACATACTTGAGCTGCAAGGTCACTGAGAAATCCTGCTGGAGCTGAGCTGAAAGCCTCCTCCATGAGGACCAGCTGACAGAAAGCTGGAAAAGGCTACACTGCATGCAGTTCAATGGGAGAGAGAAAACACCAGTGAAGATACTTAACAGTGGAAACTGCAAGCCTTAAATTTGGCCAGCCAGACCAAATGAGCCAACAGGTGCAATAGTGGCATGTCTACTATAAGGGAAACCAACTGCTCTCTAATTGGACTGGAGGCCTGCTCCATGGGAGGGAATACATCCCTGATACTAACCTACGACAGGGGTAGTCATGAGCCCTAGGGGTGTGACGTCTGCTGATGTCTGGCTAAATGTATATACTATGCCCACCAAACTGCCCAGTAAGGACTTCTCTTAATGTTCATACTCATATATTAATGCTACTCTCACTTTTAGTTAGAGAAGCTTCTCTTTTCAGATGGTGTTGATCTTGGGATGACTCAAAGGCACCATGGTGCTGAGAAGAAGGGACAGAGGCGTGCTCAGCACGGAAACATCTCTAACACACCTTCTAAGGCTCAGGGCCCATTGTGGAAGAGGGGGCAGAAAGAATGTAAGAGTTAAAGGAAGGGTAGGACCCCTTACAACTTGCTCCTCCAGACATAAAATGGCCTGGATATCCATGACCTCACAGTGCCTGAGACTACCTACACAAGACCATCATAATAGGAGGAAAAGGTGATAACATCAAAATAAAAGAGAGACTGATTGAGAGGGGGAGGGGATATGGAGAGTGGAGTTTCAAAGGGGAAAGTGGGGAGGGGAGGGAAGTACCATGGGTTATTGTCTACAATTATGGAAGTTGTCAATAAAAAAAATAAAAATAAAAAAAAAAAGATGATACACAAGTGTCTCTCTTCCAACAGGACCATGAAGATCAAAACCTAAGATAGGGCTGGAGAGATGGCTTAGCAGTTAAGGTGTTTGCTTGCAAAGCCAAAGGACCCAGGTTCAATTCCCCAGAACCCCCGTAAGCCAGATGCACAAGGGAGCACATGCATCTAGAGTTCATTTGCAGTGGCTGGAGGCTCAGGCACGCCCATTCTCTCCCTCCCTCTCTCTCTCTCTCTCTCTCTCTCTCTCTCTCTCTCTCTGTCTCTCTCTCTCTCTCTCTCTCTCTCTCCCTCCCCCTTTCTCTCTGTCTCTCAAATAAATAAACAAAAATTTTAAAACACCTATAAAAATGTGTTCCTTCACTTCCCCAATTCAAAGGAATGAATGAAAAGGATAGCTTTGCTCCCAAAATCAACAGATCAGAAGATCAAATGATGTAAGACAGTACAGTTCCCAGTGCAACAGATCTTCCAGCTGCCGATGCAGTGCACGCTGGAAGCGGCATTCAACTCTTTCCTCAACCTGGTTACCTCTGGCTTGGATGTGTACATGTACGCCCATGCACACCCGTAACACTGTAAAGCGCCTCTGCTCTTCAGTTACTACAGAAACTGTGCTGGTGAAAAGCCACATTAAACAATAGCTAGGGAGATGGCGTTGTCGGCAAAGTGCCACTCCAGCCTGAGGACCTGAGTTCGGATCCCCAGCACCCACATAAATGCTGAGTATGGTGGTACCTGCCTGTAATCCCAGTGTGGGAGGCAAACACAGGTAAATCCCCAGGGTAAGCTGGAGAGCTAGACTAGCCAAATTGTGACCTTTGGGTTCAGTGAGAGACCCTATCTTAAAAACTAAGGTGGGGTGGGGGCTGGAGAGATGGTTTAGTGGTTAAGGCGTATGCCTGCAAAGCCAAAGGATCCCGGTTTGATTCTCCAGGACCCATGTAAGCCAGATGCACAAGGGGGCGCATGCGTCTGGAGTTCCTTTGCAGTGGGATGGAGGCCCTGGTGTGCCCATTCTCTCCCTCTTTCTCTCTCTCTCTTTCTCTCTCTCTCTCTCAAATCAATAAAAATATGTATTTTTTAAAAACCTGATTTGTATGACACACAAAAAAAAACTCACATCATTTATATTACTAACCCATATATATTTTACATGTATTTTTTACATTTTTATGTTCATCCATGTTTAATTTTTACATGTATGTATGACCACCTGTATAAATATGGTCATATGTATGATTTTTTATAAATAAAATTATAAATAAAAAATTTTCATTTTCTCTATTTTTCGCTGACTGTGTTTAACTTCTATTATATACAGATTTGTGGACATGTGACAATATTTGTAATATATACACATAGACACAAGTGTTCATACACATACACACATGTGTATTTTAAATTGTTACTCAGCATTTTTCTTCAAATCTCATTTTTATTTTGCCTTTTTCCTTACTCAAAAGAAAAATGGGGGCTAGAGAGATGGCTCCATAGTTAAAAGCATTTGCTTGCAAAGCTTGCTGGCCCATGTTCAATTCATAGTACCCATGCAAAGCCAGATGCACAAAGTGACACATGCATCTGGAGTGGTTTATAATAGCCAGAGGCCCCGGTGCACCCATAGATTCCCTCCCTGCCCTGCCACCCTTCTCTCTGTTCTCTCTCTGCTCCAAATAAAGAAATTTTTAAAAAATAGTAAGAACTTGCCAGGTGTAATGGCACATGCCTTTAATCCCAGCACTTGAGAGGCAGAGGTAGGAGGATCGCCATGAGTTCAAGGCCACCCTGAGATTTCTGAGTGAATTCCAGGTCAGCCTGGGCTACAGTGAGACCCTACCTCAAAAAAAAAAAAAAAAAAAAAAAAAAAACTTGTTGGAATCCCACCAAGTCATCTGTAAAGTAAATATTAGTATCCCCATTTTCCAGATGAGGAATTGGAGAACTGTCATAAATCTTAAGGGACATGCCCACAGCCCTGGTAGAGTTAAGATTTGATCCTATGGCTGTCTCTCTGTAATCCCAGCATACCAGCCAGGCACGGCACTCATGTGTCTGTAATCCCAGTGTACCTATAGCAAGATGGCCAATGGAGTCAGGAGCATCTTGAAAGCTCACTGGCCAGGTAGCCTGGAGTTTGCAGCAGCAAACAAGAAAGAAATCTGGCCGGGCGTGGTGGCGCACGCCTTTAATCCCAGCATTCGAGAGGCAGAAGTAGGAGGAGAGTGAGTTCAAGGCCAGCCTGAGACTACATAGTGAACTCCAGGTCAGCCTGAGCTAGAGTGAGACCCTACTTCAAAAAGAAAAGAAACAGAAGAGAGAGAAGAGAAGAGAAGAGAAGAGAAGAGAAGAGAAGAGAAGAGAAGAGAAGAGAAGAGATCAGTCTCATGGGGCTGAGGAGATGGTTCAGTGGCTAAAGGTACTTACTTGCAAAGCCTGTAGCCTGGGGTTCAATTCCCCAGTTCCCATATCAAGCCAGATGCACAAAGTGATGAGTGCATCTGGAGTTTGTTTGCAACAGGAGGAGGCCCTGGCGCACATGTACTTACTCTTTGTTTCTGCCTCTCTCTCTCTCTCTCTCTCTCTCTCTCTCTCTCTCTCAAATGAATAACTAAAATATTGGAGGAGGAGAACCTGCCTCAAGGACTGGAGAAATGGCTTAGCAGTTAAGGTGTTTGCCTGCGAAGCCTAAGGACACCAGTTCGATTCTCCAGGTCCCACGTGAGCTGGATGCACATGGTGACGCACGCATCTGGAGTTTGTTTGCAGTGGCTCGAGGCCCTGGTGCACCCATTCTCACTCTCTATCTCCCTCTCTCCCTCTTTCTCTATCTCTAATAAATAAAGTAACTAACTTTATAAAACCTGCCTCAAACAAGGTAGAAGGTCAGGATTGATATCCAAGGTTGTCCTTTGACCTCCACACACCTGCACCATGGCATCAACACACACACACACACACACACACACACACACACACACACACAGGTTCACTTCCCCATAACACCCACATTTTAAGCTGGATGTAAAAAGTGGTGTAAGTATCTGGCATTCATTTGCAGTGGCAAGAGGCCCTGGCACGTCCCTACAAGCATACATACTCAAATAAATAAATAAAAAATAAAGAACTGCTATATGCCAACTAACATAAAGTAGGTAGTCTGAAGTGCTCATAATCTATTTGAAGTTTAAATTACAGAAGATACATAAATTATAGACTGATTTAAAAAAAAAAAAAAAAAACCCTTCACAGGAAAGCTTCACAGGCTCTTGCTAAAATACCCAGGCCTGACTGTTGAGCCATGAGTGAAATCGACAGGTTATTTCCAAACCAGAACATGGAAACCTCCACGGCTCCATGGCTCTCACATGAAAGACTAATTATTCTGTGAGCCTACAACTTGGGAGTGAGAAGCATCAGAGTCGATCTCCCAGGTGGAGCCTTTTGGGCATCAATAATCAAGGAATGGATTGCTATGGCTTGGGGTTGTTTGCTACTGCCTCACAGCCTGCTGCATCCTGACTGACCAAGGTCAGGATCAGCAGCAGAGCCGAGTTCTCAGAACCAAAACGACAGTGAGCACCCATAAGTCATTGCATTAGTTCTGCTTATTTCACAATTTCTACTTTTTAAAGTATTTTATTTATTTATTGGAGATGGAGAAAGAGAGAATGGACACTCCAGGGCCTTCAGCCACTTGAACGGAAACTCCAGACACATGCACCACCTTTTGTAGCTGGCTTACATGGGTACTGGGGAATCGAACCTGGGTCCTTAGGCTTCATAGGCAAGCACCTTAACCACGAAGCCATTTCTCCAGCCTCGACAATTTCTATTTAAAAGAGAAAAAAATCACTCCAGATTTTTAGAGGTGGTATAGGCATATTGGCTCAGCTATTGTAAAACACCTGTAATCTCTGATTCCAAAGCCACTGGCCAGTATTGATAGAACTCCACTGGGGATAAAAATATAAAACTTGGGCTGGAGAGATGGCTTAGCGGTTAAGGTGTTTGCCTGCAAAGCCAAAGGACCCGGGTTCGATTCTCCAGGACCCACATAAGCCAGATGCACAAGGAGTGCACACATCTGGAGTTCGATTGCAGTGGCTGGATGCCCTGACGTGCCCATTCTCTCTCTCTCTCTCTCTCTCTCTCTCTCTCAAATAAATAAATTAAATTAAATATATTTTTAAAAAAACATAAAACTTTTCATCACTCCTAAATTCGGATGGGAGAAGAGAGAGGGACCTTCATAATCTCATGAAAACCCTTCGGAGCAGAAAAGGAAAAGGGGAGGGGCAATGTGAGGAAGTGATAACAATATGCGCTCCTGACCTTCTGGACTGTGGTTGTCAGGTCCAAGCAGAGCTGGATGATCTTGTTCTTCGTTACTGAGAAGTCGGTGACCCCTGTGAACGGAGCCCTGGGGAGTAACAAACACGTGAATAAGAGGAAGGTGTGCTGATGGTATGGGAAATTCACCCAGACCCCAGACTGTATGGGGGCAAGCATAGCCACTGGCTGGCTTAAGTTTATTTTTACATAATGGTTTCCTCTCTCACAATACATCAAACATAAATCTGAATTTCAAACACAAGACAGACGGGCTGGAGAGATGGCTTAGTGGTTAAGGCATTTGCCTGCAAAGCCAAAAAACCCAGGTTTGATTCCCCAGGACCCACATAAGCCAGATGCACAAGATAGTGCATACATCTGGAGTTGGTTTGCAGTGGCTGGAGGCCCTGGTGCACCCATTCTCTCTACCTCTCTCTCTCTCTCTCTCAAATAAGTAAAAATAAATTTGAAACAAAAACGACAGAGAAGCAACGAGACCAAAATTACATTCAAAAATGAACCAAGGGTTGGAGAGATGGCTTAGCAGTTAAGTGCTTGCCTGTGAAACCTAAGGACCCCAGATCGAGGCTCAATCCCCAGTACCTACGTAAACCAGATGCACAAGGTGGTGCATGCATCTGGAGTTCATTTGCAGTGGCTGGAGGCCCTGGTGTGCCCGTTCTCCTCCACCCCCACCTCTTTCTCTCTCTGTCTGTTGCTAATAAATAAAAATAAAACAATTTTTTTAAATAAACCAAGTGAAGTCCATTAACTGCTTCAGACCAGCTCCATCCTCAAGCATTAATGTTTAATCTGGACAAAACACAACCTTTAGCACAGTTTTGCCTTCTCTGAGCTGGGGTTAATGTGTTCCTACTGCTGACCTTTTAGATTACTTCAGGAGGGCTGGGGAGATGGCTCAGTGGTTAAAGGTGTTTGCTTGCAGACTGATGGCCTGGTTCGATTCCCCAGTACCCACATAAAGCCAGATGCACAGAGTGGCACATACATCTGGAGTTTGTTTACAGAAGCAAGAGATTGGTTCGTTCTCTCTCTCTCTCTCTCTCTCTCTCTCTCTCTCCCTCCCTCTCTCTCTCTGCTTGCAAATCAATATAAAGTATTAAAAAAAAAAAAAAAGATAACTTCCAGGGCACTCAGGTGGCAGAGGTAGGAGGATTGCTGTGAGTTCAAGGCCACCCTGAGAACTACAGAGTGAATTCCAGGTCAGCCTGAGCTAGAGTGAGACCCTACCTCAATTTAAAAAAAAAAAAAAAAAAAAAAAACCTTCCAAAGGAAACCTAGGATCTAGGATCTCCCTGTGATGTTGGACTTTTGAGTTACAGGGAGAAGGACACACAGGGGACAGTGGTTTGTCTTCCTAAGAACATGGGCCGTCCCAGCATGTCACATACACGGGCCCATGGCAGCTTACCGGTCCAGCCAAGCCAGCAAGGCCTTGGCCGCCCCGATGAGCTCCACCACGGACGTCAGGAACTCGTTGGCGGGCTTGCGGGATGTGCTCCCATCATAAGCCGGGCTCTTCCGCCGGCTGCTGATGTAGTTCTGCAGATTGTGGGAAGCCGCCCGCAGTTTCAGGACCAAGTTCTTCATGTTATCCGTTTCAAGGCCATAATTCTGTAGGAAATCAAACCAAAGGGAAAAATTCAAAACCATCAAACATGTCCAAAGCTCTCATACTGGCTTAGAGGCTCTGAATAACAACAATATGCTGGAAAGCCTCATACAACCCCCACACACACAAAATCCTGTGGGGTCCCTTTATGGCCCACCCCATCTAAGTTTCCATATGTTTGCCTTCCCTCTTCCTCCAATAGCTTCCTCCTGCCTTGAGGGATCTGTTCCTACTAGTTCCTCTTCCTGAAATAGTCTTCCCGGATCTTGGCCCATTCAAATCACTCAGCCCTGGCCAGATGGTCCCTTCTGGGTGAGGATTCTTGGCCACTCAATCCAGAGCCAGGCTTGTCCAATCTCAGTGGATAGCTGCATGGCACAGAGTGAGCGTTGTGGGGGATGGGGGGGGTCATGCGCACCATGACTTCTACCCATCCGCTACCAAGAACTCACTCCCCGTATGTGACAACCAAGAATGTCTTTACACACATCACTGGCATGCATTACCTGGCAGCAAGAGTGCGCCCTCCACAGGCTCTTCGACACGCTGCCAACTTCTACCCCGGCTGGACCATGGTTCTCGGTGGGTCCCTCTCTCTACTACTGCCACCACACAGGGTGATAGAAGGGATGGTTTTTCCATCAGGTGACAGAGTAACTACGGCACTGCTGGCTCACCTTTTGAAAAGTACTTTCCCTCTCCAGACCTGCTACTCTGTGTGCTTTCTGAGCAATGGGCTGGAAAGATGGCTCAGTGTTTAATGCACTTGCCTGCAAAGCCAAAGGACCCAGGTTCAGTTCCTCAATACCCACTTAAAGCCAGATGCACAAGGTGGTGCATGCGTCTGGAGTTCGTCTGTAGTGGCTAGAGGGCCTAGTATGCATTCTCCCTCTCTCTGTCTCTTCGTATCTCTCTCACACACATAAATAAATACAAAACATCAATTTCAAGATGAGGATGTAGTCCAGTGATAGAGTGCTTGCCTAAAATTAACAAGGCCGTGTTCTATCCCCAGCACCTCAGAAAATCTATATAAATTTCAACACATAAACCTGAAGTGACTATGGAGATGGGGTAGGGATTTTTGTATTCTGTGATATACATGCATCCTAAATCCATGATGTTTCGTTGTTTTAACAAAAAGAGTGCTCTGGGCTTATATGATACTGTCTCAATGGCATTCCAAAGCATGAACTTGGTACCGTTTAAAAACTGGGCACCATATACTAGACACTTTTTGCATGCCAGGAACTGGGCCAAATGTTTTGACATTTGTCTTCTCAAGAAAAAGAATGGTTGAAGGAAAGATGTGATCACAAGTTGAGTGTCCCTCGTCTGAAATGCTTGGGAGCAGAAGTGTTTTGGATGCTAGATGATTTTGGATTTGGGGATATTTGCATATACATGGCTATCTTGAAGATAGGACCCATATATAAAACGACACTCATTTTCATTTCCTATACCTCTTATACACATAGCCTGAAGGAAGTTGTATACCTATTTTAGAGTGACTATATCTTATCTATGACCTGCCCATAGGGCAGGTGTCAATTTCTTCACTTCTGACCTTATGCTGACACTCAAAATGTTTCACACTTGGGGGCATTTCAGATTTCAGATCGTCAGATTATGGACGCGCAACCTGCATTTCTAGTTTGTAGGTGAAGAAATGGCAACACAGAAAAGGTATATACTGACCAAACCAGGCAGCTAATTAGTAGTAGCACTGGGGTTCTCATCAGGGGATCTTCATCCAGCTTTTCATCCAGATGCTGTAATGTCCCCTCCTCCCCACACCCTGCCCAAGAAAAGAACAAGAGACCACATCAAAACTAAGATGGAGACTAGATGAGAATAAGGAAAGCTGGCCAGGTGTGATGGTGCAAACCTGTTATCCCAGCCGTTAGAAGGCTGAGGCAGGAGCTGGACTATAAAGTGGGCTCACAAAAAAAAAAAAAAAGAGAATAATTAATAAATAAATAAATAAATAAATAAGCCGGGCGTGGTGGCGCTCGCCTTTAATCCCAGCACGCGGGAGGCAGAGGCAGGAGGATCCCCATGAGTTCGAGGCCACCCTGAGAATACAGACTGAACTCCAGGTCAGCCTGGACCAGAGTGAAAGTGAAACCCTACCTCAAACAACCAAAAAAAAAAAAAAAAGTCAGTAAGTAAAATGAGTAAGGGAAAGTGGCTAGTGGTCCCAAGTCTAGCACAAACTAACAAAGGTGTTGAATTTGTGGCATGTCCATCTCCTCTGATATATTAAGAGCCTCTTAGCCGACTCCAGACACCCAGTCTTCAGGGATAGAAAGGGGCTAGGACAAGCATAATCCATATACTGAAAGCATAAATCGACTCAGAGGTTTGCAGAAACTTTTGTTCCCAGCAGCAATCATTTAATAACAACAAATGACTCTGGCGAGAGAGATGACTCAGCAGTTAACTGCGCTTCCTACACAAGCATGAGGACATGAAGGGACCTGAAAGAGCCCAAGTTCAAGTTCAAATCTACAAGATCCCATGGACACAGATGGACATAGCCATAGGTGTAAGCCTGGTCCCACAAAGGGGGGAAGAAACCAGGGAAGCTTTCAAGCTCAAGGAAGAGCAGCAAGCTCCAGTGTCAGTAAGAGATTCCAGGTCAAATGGAGAACGGGAGTTAGACTGGTAAGGGTGGACTACCCAGTGTTCTGCCTGGCCACAGCCAGCGAGTGCACGGGATGATGCCAGGGTCCATACAAGTCCATACCCCACCCCCAACACACAGCAAAACATAAAAGACTTTGGCTTCAGTAAAAGCATTCTACGGCTGGAGAAATGGCTTAGCGGTTAAGGCGCTTGCCTGCGAAGCCTAAGGACCCAGGTTCAATTCCCCAGGACCCAAATAAACCAGATGCACATGGTGGCAAATGCATCTCGAGTATGTTTGCAGTGGCAAGAGGCCCTGGCATGCTCATCCCCCCTTCTCTCTTAAATAAAAAGTAAAAGCATTCTAACTTTCAACAAATTTTACTGGAAGTTTAAATTTATACTGCTTACTCCAAAAAAAATTTTTTTAATTTAAGACATGTTGGGGCTGGAGAGATGGTTTAGCGGTTAAGCCCTTGCCTGCGAAGCCTAAGTTCAAGGCTCGATTCCCCAGTACCCACATAAACCAGATAGATGCACAAGTTTGCGTATGCATCTGGAGTTCCTTTGCAGGGGCTAGAAGCCCTGGTACGCCCATTCTCTGTCTCTCTGCCCCTTTCTCTCTTTGTCTGTGGCTGTCAAAAAAATTAATTAAAATTAATTTTTTTTAAGTTTAAGACATTTTTAAAGATGTTTTAAAACCATCTTTAAATGTCTTTAGGTGGAGGGATTGGAAGACAGCTTAGTCATAATGTAGTTGCCTCACAAGCATGAAGCCATGTACAAGCACAGCACATACATGAAATTGCCAGGTGTGGTGGTACATGCCTGTGATAGCAGTACTGGAGAAGCAGAGACAGGAGAATCCCCTGGGGCTCACTGCCCAGCCAGTCTTGCCTAATTGGTCAGCTCCAGACCAACAAGAGACCCTGTCTCAAAAAGAGGTGGATGGCATTCCCAGAAAGGACACCTGAAGTTGTCCTCTGGGCTCTACCTGGAGGCACACTTACATGTATGCACACCTGTACCTGCACATAAAATCAAAATATTTTAGATAGAAATTCTGAAAGGAGTTAAGCACAGATGATCTGAAAAGGTTTTTTTTAAAAAACAAACAAACAAACTTCGAAAGATACAAACTTCAAAATATAAATGTGTCTTGCAATCACATCAATGACCTACTTAAATCTTATGTTCACTCATTTCATTTTTTTTTTTTTTTTGCCTTTCATTATTATTTTCCAAAGGCTAAAATAGAATACCCTCCCTTCCATGGAGGGTACAAAAATAAAAGATGGATTTGCATCATGACCTTTTAAATTCAAGGACTCACAATTGAGTGGGTGAGAAGCTTGTTTCAAAAGCTTGTGACTCTGATTAGAGGGAAAGGTCCCCTCACTCAGTCAATTAACCCACCTGCCAACTGACATCAAGAGTATTGACTAAAAGCAGAACTGGCTTTCTACAGCCGACCGCACCACAAATTACTTGGAACTTTTCATTCCTGCGTGGCATGTACTTCTTGAACTCAAAGAGGATTAAATGTTTTTTTATTATTGCAAAAGACGTTAAGCCTCCTTCGACAAACACACTACTTTTAAAATTAGGGAATGTAGTATCTTAGAACTATTTCTCTTCATTTTCTACTAGATTTACTCTGATTTCCCTCGTCTACCAAAATAAATAAATACGAAACTGGAAGGATGGAGAGATGTAAATAAACTTTTTTTTTTTTTTTTTTTGGTTTTTCAAGGTAGGGTCTCACTCTGGCCCAGGCTGACCTGGAATTCACTCTGTACTCTCAGGGTGGCTTAAACTCACGGTAATCCTCCTACCTCTGCCTCCTAAGTGCTGGAATTACCACGCCCGGCTTTCAATGTCACTTTCTTAAAGAGTCAGCCATCAGCAAACATTTCCTGGCCTGGGTGAGAAACCAGGAAGTTTCTACACTAGCCAGGAGGAAAGGAAAGAGGGCAGACTCTTACCCTCTTAGGGCCTTAAACTTATGCACAGTTCAAGGATAAACTGCACGGCTTCACCTCCACCATCCGTCCCCCGTGTCTTCCAGCTCTGTTCATGACCTAACATACATGATAAAGGGATGTCACAAACACAGAGTCAGAAAAGTCATCTTAGGGCTGGAGAGGTAGCTTAGCAGTTAAGGCGCTTGCCTGCAAAGCCTTGGGACTCATGTTCAACTCTCCAGATCCCACGTTAGCCAGACGCACAAAGGTGAGGCAAGTGCAAGGTTGCACATGCCCACTAGGTGGCACAAGCAGCTTGAGTTCAGTTGTGGTGGCTGAGACCCTGGAACGCCAATTCTCTCTGCCCACCCCACCCCCCGCCAATAAAAAAAGAAAAAGAAAAGTCATCTTAGAACCCACAGACATTGAGTGACACCCCAAGAAACGTACAGTTTAAAGTTTCCCCAAAGGTATACTGTACGCTCCAAGCAAGATAAGTTAACTACAAATTCCTAACAAGGCTTTCTCTTCTGTATGGTGTCTCCATTCAAGACAGCACTGAGTGACTTGTCACGGGTGACGATGGCCAGGGACTCGCCCGAGGAGAACTGCTGGCACAGCAAGCTACATAAGTCGATTCAGAACAGAGACTCTCTGAACCACACACAGGTTTAGCATGGCATCACTCAGCACTGGTACCGATTCCAAATCTGTTCCTCTCTCAGCCTCCTTCAGCTTTAAAAACTCAACTGTGGGACTGGAGAGATGGCTTAGTGATTAAGGCACTTGCCTGAAGCACCTAAGGACCCAGTTTCAATTCCCCAGGACCCACATAAAGCCAGATACACAAGGTGGCACATGCATCTAGAGCTTGTTTGCACTGGCTAGAGACCCTGGCTCACCAATTCTCTCTCTCTCTCTCTCTCTCTCTCTCTCTCTCAAATAACTAAATAAAATTTAAGAGACTCAACTGTGCTTAGCCTCTGCTGTCAGGAAGCCTTTGCTGACTTGCAAAAAGCCCAGTTAACCAATACACTTTCCTATTGTTCACCACACTCTCCAACACAGGGCTGTCTGACTGAGCTTTCTGCTCCAATAGGAGAACCACTTGCAGCTATCAGGCACTGGCAATGGAGCGGGTAGGATTGAGAACTGGCTTTTACGTCATCCTGATTCCTCCCCGTTTAAGCAGCCATGTCTGGTGTTAACTATCCCATGGAAATGAGCACTCTGGAGTCTGTGCCAAGGACCCTGTGCCCCAGAGAATAAAGGAAAAGTTGGACTCGGGATGGTTTCCTCTCCTGGAACTCTGTGTAGCCATTACTCACCAGTTCTGGAACAGTGATCAGTAACCATTCTCTACTTTGGGCCCCTGTCTAGTAGATCTTCCCTTATCTTTGCTCTACACCTTCCCAGCGGTCTTGTTTTTCCCTCCTTCGTTCCTTGCTCCTAAGCTCTATCCACTTCCTATCTATCCTAAACTCAACATCACTAAGCTTGATTAACTGAGAAACCATTTTTATAATACTAGGGCCAACTACACTTCCACGTGAAGTGCCTAGGAAATGAACTAACTCTTTAAAGCCAAAAGTTTATATATATATATATATATATATCTCCAAAGATCTGTATGATATCAGATCAAATAAATGGTATAATCAGAACATGCAAAACAGTAAGAATATTTTGTTTTATTTTCCGAGGTAGGGTCTCATTCTGGCCCAGGATGACCTGAAATTCACTATGTAGTCTCAGGGTGGCCTTGAACGCACAGTGATCCTCCTACCTCTGCCTCCCAAGTGCTGGGGTTTTAAAGGCATGCACCACCACACCCAGCTTTACAGTAAGAATATTTAAAAGCTTGTATGAAGGTGAGGTATTTTAGTAAAACTGTTTAACCCCCACACACACACCAAGACACTCACTTTGCAAAACCCTCAAAGGACAGCCCCCAACCCCGTGTAACGCAGTCAGGGACATGCTGCTGCAGAAAAAGGTCTAGAATGAGACTGAGGTCAGACATCAGTCTGCAGAGGAAATTAGAAGGAAATTGTAGGAGATAAAACACAGCTTTAGGTTCTGGCATCTGCCCAGCTTTGTTCATTTTTGGTCTGATATTTTAAGAGGTAGGGAAGAGGAAACAGCAAATCGAATGTCCAGAGGTGGTGGCTGTTTACTCTCCCCTACGTACACGATGTGCCCGTCCATGGCCAACCGTCCTCCTCCGCCTCCGTACTGTGCATTTCACAGTAATTTCCTTGTCCTCCATGTACTGCTGCAAAGGGAAAGAGGAGACAGAACAGCTAGCAGCAAGGACCGCAAAGCCACATTTCCCAGAAAAGAGAACAGCAGACGGTTTTCAGAATCGACAGGATGCTCGGGCCCATCCTCAGCCAGCCCCATGGGGCCACAGCACCACCACATCTAAGGTGAGCGTTACTGTACAGATGGAGAAAACAGACACCCCATTTCCCCAGGGGTCACTGGACGAGTAGCATGGAGCAGGGCCAGGATTACAATGCAAGAATCCTGCCTCCCTGGCCAACACTCAAACCACTTGGCCACAGTGTCTCCCTGGTGGCAGCTCATTTATCAACCTCAAATAATTTCCCCCGTTAACTTTTCCTAACCAAGACTGCATCTCGGCGCAGAAGACAAGGCTCTGTCCATTTTAAGAAGAAGAACACGGACAGCGGCAAGCGTTCTCTCATCCCCGGAATGCAGACCAGCCATGGCGACATCACCAAGAGCCTTCGTTCCCGGCATTCTGGGTGATGTCATTGTATATACCCCTGGCTTGGGTTCAGAGTATTACTAACCCAGCCTGAATGTGATGCGGGTATTCGAATTCTAAAATGCATTTTTAACCTGGTGCCACATCAGGCAGGCAGACCTGACTCCCACCAACTGCCAACCAGTTTGTAAACAAACGCCCTTAGAGGTGTTTCAGCACATGCCTAAGGAGCTACACCCGCAACCAGAGGTGTCAAACAAAGACCGGACCCTGAACAGCTCAGATACCTGTAATCTTTAATAAAGGTCAAATTTCCCCAACTACCTGCCATTTCTTTGGGTGATCATTTCAAGCAAAAACAGTTATTTTAACAGTACAAGTATCTGTGAGGCTCACATGCTTTTATAGTCACCAAGACATTTAAGTCTTTTGCATCCATTTAGAAAGTGTTTTCATTCAAGACTGTCTCCATCTTTTTTGTGCTTTATAAATAATAAGGAAGTAGGGGCTGGGGAGATGGCTCAGTGGTTAAAGGTGTTTTCTTACAAAGTCTGCTCGCCCCAGTTCAGTTCCCCAGTATCCATGTGAAGTACATAGTGGTTCATGTGCCTGGAGTTCATTCGTACCCATTGTTTCTTCCCTACCTCTCCCCACCCCAAAAAATAAATAAATAAAGTAAGACCAGTACAATTTTTTAAAGGGCAATTGTTTCTTGTACAAGACACGATGGTAAATATTTCAGGTTTTGGAGGCCACATAGTCCCTGTTACAACAACTCAATTCTCTCCTGAAAGCACAATGCATATTGTGTGCCAATAAAACTTTATTTTAAAAGACAATGGGCCAGATTTAACATTATCATTTGCCAAAATTTCCTCTAGAAAACCCTCATTCTCTCCCTGCCCCCTTTTTTTGCATGTGTGTATACTGGGCATGCACAAATGTGTTTGTGTTTATATGTGTGTGGCCACATGTGTGTTTGCAGGTGTGTGTTTAAGTGTGTGAGCGTGCATGTGGAGGCCAGAGGTACACACTGAAGTCTTCTTCAATCACTCTCCACCTTTTTCTTTGAGGCAGGGTCTCAGTGAACCTAGAGCTCACCGCCTGGCTAGGCTGGCTAGCCAATGAGCCCAGGGAGTCCATCTCCATCTCTGCAAGCACTGGGATTCCAGGCGTGTGCCACCACGTGCAGCACTGATGTGGGTTCTGGGGCTTGAATTCAGGTCCGCAAGTTTATACAACAAGCTCTTTAACAACTGAGTCATCCCAGCCCTTCTCCCTTCTTATAGTATCTTCATGGTGCCCCCCCCGCCGCAGTGGATCATTGCGAAAATGATGCAGGGCTAGAGAGATGGCTTAGCAGTTAAAGCACTTGCCTGTGAAGCATAAGGTCCCAGGTTCAACTCCCCAGAATCCACATAAGTCAGATGCACAGGGTGGCACATGTGTCTGGAGTTCATTTGCAGTGGCTGGAGGCCCTGGAATGCCCATTTTCTTTCTCTCTCTCTCCTTCCCTCCCTCCCTCTATTTCTCTCTCTCCCCCTCCCTCTCTCTGTCAAATCAATAAATAAAATAATTTTTTTTAAAAAAAGAAAGAAAATCAGTTGGAGAGATAGCTTAGCAGTTAAGGCGTTTGCCTGCAAAGCCAAAGGACCTCAGTTCGATTCCCCAGGATGCACAACGTGGTGAATGCATTTGGAGTTCACTTGCAGTGGCTGGAGGCTCTGGCATGCCAATTCTCTGTCCTTCCCTCCCTCCCTCCCTCCCCTCTCTCTCTCTCTCTCTCTCTCTCTCTCTCTCGCTCTCTCTTTCACCCTCCCTCTCAAATAAATAAATAAAGTATTCTTTTAAATAAAGAAAGAAGGGCTGGAGAGATGGCTCAGCAGTTAAACACTTGCCTGTGAAGCCTAAGGACTCCGGTTCGATGCTCAATTCTCCAGGACCCACGTAAGCCAGATGCACAAGGGGGTGCACACATCTGGAGTTTGTTTGCAGTGGCTGGAGGCTCTGGCGTGCCCATTCTCTCTCTCTCTACCTGCCTATTTCTGTACCTTTCTCTCTCTCAAATAAATAAATAAATAAATAAATAAATAAATAAATAAATAAATGAAAAGAAAGAAAATGATGATGTGCTAAATCACAGCGAGGATTCAGGAGATTGCAATGCTAAGGGAAGTCGTCACAAAACCTTTTCCTCAACTAACCAGTGCACAGAGAAGGTCAACAGCCTCCAACACCAGCTCCTGGTGTCCGATCCGCGTCACCCCCAGCTCCTCGAGATCCTGATGGGAGATCCTCAGCAGCTGCTCCCCGTCAATCTTCTCCCGCTCAAACTTGTGGACATACGGCTGCAGGCAGTCATCTAATCCTAAAAAAAAAAAAAAAAAAAAAAAAAAAAAAGGAAATGTCCATTAGTGTCACGTTGTCCATTTACCCAAAAATGTTTCCCACATTTAAATCAACCTCAGCCATCACCAAATAGTGTTGCTACTCTCTGACCACCCCTACAATGTATATTCCCCTGATGGGTGTCTTCTCAGCCCAAGTAGCTGGACATGCCCACTGTACAGTTCTCAAATGAACTCAGCACGGTTTGGCAATCGGTGCCATCCCATTCCCTGTAAACTAGAAGAAAAAACGCTGATCCCTGGAGGATTTGCGATGCCAGCTATCCATACCAGACATATGTTATCTGTGTGCTAAGCAACCTTTCCTTTGGGACACCATCTCTCTCCCAGTGGAGTCTATCAAAGGATTGTCACAATGGTTGATACATGGCCAGTCTGGTCATCACACTGGAGGCATTAGCCAGGGATAGCCATGTGACGTAAGAAAGCACCAGCCAGAACCTTCTTGACATCTGATATGCAGACACAAGAAGGAAAAACTCCTCTTTCTTCCTTCCCAATTGGAAGGCATGAGGCTCTAAGCCTGGCAATGTTAACAAACATTTTTCTTGTCACTTTTCTGAGAATAAATCCATTTGAAAGAGAAACAAGACATTCTGATAAGATGCCCCAGACCAACTTGTGAGAGACACCTGGACCCCAAGAATTTCCCACTTAAATTGAAATAAAATTTTCTGTCTAGCTTAAGCTTGTTTATGTTGAGATCCTGCTGTTTGCAACTGTAATTTTCTTATGACTGCAGAATTTAAAAGAGATGGTCCCAGCCACCAGTACCTGTTAAAAGCAACATTGTGTTAGTTTGTGTGAATTTTACCAGTCAAATACCTTGGCCACCAAAAGTGTCGTATTTTAATGCCCTTATATAATGACTAAAGTGGGCAAGCCAAACAGAACTTGGGAATCTTTGTTCCTACACAGAAAACTCTCTGATAACTTTTTATAATGTTTTTTTAATTTTTTTAATTTTTTTATTATTTTATTTATTTTTGGAGAGAGACACAGAGAGAGAGAGACAGAGACAGAGACAGAGAGGGAGAGGGAGACAGATAGAGATGGGCGAGCCAGCAGTCTCTCAGCTGCTGTGAACGAAGTCCAGATGTGTATGCCCCCTTGTGGGCAAGTGCGGCATTGCGCCCTTGCGTCACTTTGCATCTGGCTAAACGTGGGACCTGGAAATTGGAACCGCTGGAGATTGGAACCAGCGTTCTTAGGCTTAGCAGGCAGGCGCCTTAACCACTAAGCCATCTCTCCAGCCCAGCTTTTTATAATGTTTTTAATGGCATAAACTCTGAATCAACCTATCTATTTGGGCTTAATAAGTCAGTTAACTTTCTCAAAATCTACGTTGTTTGATTGGGTTATTTCTCGGGGCTGCTGTGGTGGATTGAATAAGGTGTCCCCCATAAAATCAAATGTTCTGAAGGCTTGGTCCCCAGCTGGTGGCAATTTGGGAGGTTGAGCCTTGCTAGAGGACTTGTTCCCCCTTGTTAGAGATCAGCTCACTCTCTTGATGTTGTTTTTCATCTGCTGTGGCAGAGGTGATGCCCTGCCTCTGCTCGTGCCATGCTTTCCCCTGCCATCATGAAGCTTCCCCTCAAGTTTGTACGCCAATATACAAACTTTCCTCCCATCAGCTGCCTTTGGTTGAGTTACGTATTTAAAACCTGTCACGGCTGAACGGTATCCATCCAAACTTCATACACAGGCATCCAAACCCCCAGGACCTCAGAATATATTTAGGGAATTCACACAGCAGTAAATCAAGTTAAAATGCCATCGTCATTAGCATTGTCTCAATCCATGTGACTAGTGTCCTTGTAGGGAGAGGAGATAGAGACACATGCACACAGAGACTATGTGAGGACACAGGGAAACAAAGACCATCTATAAGCCAAGGAGGCTTCAGAAGAAACCAACCATACAGAGACCTTTGGTCAGACGACCATCCAGCCTGTAGAATGGTGAGAAAGTAAACTTCTGTTGTTTCAGCCCCCCAGTCTATGGTGTTATACTATGTCAGCCCTTGCAAATGAATATAAAGCTAGTGATGTTTAATTTCATATTCACGCACATGTGATAAACTGGTTTTTTTTTCCCCCAAACAAAATAAGCCAGGCCCGGGGATCAACAGAACTGAAATTGATGCTTACCGTGTTATGTAAGCTTACGGCTCAGAATACAAGAATGAAGGTGACAGGCTCAGGTTAGTCTGCATGCCCTGAATAAACTACAGTGGAGCAACTCCGTACTGTTGGATGGTCAGTGAACATCACCCCTAAAAGATAAGAGATGAGGCCCAGAGTTTGCTTTAGCTTATAACAAACATAAAATCACTGAGGAACCAGGATTTCAGAAGTAGCCCTGGGGCCTGAAGAAAGTGTCTGAGCATAGGAACAAAGGCTGAGATGGAGGATGAAAAAGGTCCTAGAGAGCAAGCTGGAATCATGAGAAGTTGAAAATGGAAGGACACAGGACAGGCAAGAACATCCTGGAGGATTCTGGGGGAATATAAGCAGCTTGACCTCAAATGACTAAAAGTTTCCTAATTTGGAAAATTATCAAGTACAGATATCATGTCACAGCCTACAGACAGAATCTACCGTGGCTTAGAGCTGCCCCCCAGGCAAGCAGATCTTGAATACAGGGAGTCTGAAATAGCATCGCCTCACAGTTGTGTTATCCCAACACACCATGACCTATTGTTCAACTACCCTATTGTCTAGAATACAATTGGCCATTCATGAACGGCTAATTTCAACTATTGCACAGACCACAAAGGAGACAGGAGACCTCGATTTTTTAGTAAACTGATCTATGAGTTTTAGAATTTACAATTTACCACTGGTTTACCTATTTCTCAAACGTACCTATTGCCATTTCTTTCTTCAAGGGACAGGATGTTTAGCAAGGCCAAGAAGACAAACAATTAAGTGAAACTGAATGAAACACACCTTTTGCAGAAATTAAACACACAATAAAATGTAAACAAATGGAGAATAAGCATCCACAAAATGACAGCCACAGTCAGAGCAGGGCCACACTTGCTACAGACACCAAATCTGGCCACAGCTGTCCCATAGTTTCAATGAAAATTCCAGAGTCGGAAGGAAAAACACATCTGTCTTCTCAAAGGCAGAAGTGGAAAAGCCAGCGGTCCAGCCCAGCCCCGTCTTACAGACAGGTCCTGGGTGAAAGTTACTCAGCACCTCACTTGTAAACTCTGGAAACTAATACTCCCCACGACATACTCATCAAGAGCTTCACATGCAATGGCACACACAGTAACACTGTGTAAATTTGGGGACATTAAAAAATACATAGCTAGGTATGGTGGCACACGCCTTTAATCCCAGCACTCAGGAGGCAGAGGTAGAAGGATTGCCGTGAGTTCAAGGCCACCCTGGTACTACACAGTGAATTCCAGATCATCCTGGGCTAGAGTGAAACCCTACCTCAAAAAACAAACCAAAGGGCTGGAGAGATGGCTTAGCAGCTAAGGCGCCTGCCTGCTAAGCCTAAGAACGCTGGTTCCAATGTCCAGCGGTTCCAATCTCCAGGTCCCACGTTTAGCCAGATGCAAAGTGACGCAAGGGCGCAATGCCGCACTTGACCACAAGGGGGCGCACGCATCTGGATTTCATTCACAGCAGCTGAGACTGCTGGCGCACCCATTTCTGTCTCCCTCTCCCTCTCTGTCTATCTCTCTCTGTCTCTCTCTCCAAAAATAAATAAAAAAATTTAAAAAAAAAAACAAAAACAATTAATTAATTAAATAGGCCCTCAACTTTCTAAGTATTCAGAACAAAAGCTGCTATAGAAATTCTCAAATACTTAAGTGACCCCACCCCCCAGAATAAAGTTAATTAGATTAAAAAACATCTTAATCACCAGAAAATGTTCCTAGATTTAGCATTTTGCAATTAAAATCATCTAAAATTTTTTTTGAATCATATCAGCACCTATCAGAAATAAGAGGCTTTGTTTTGTTTAATGTTGACTCCGTGGAAAAGTAAAACATGCCATGTTGTCTCAAAGGACAGTACCCAGCCCCCCTAATGGCTGAGTAATATTCCATCTGGTCAATATGTCACATCTATCCACGAAAGAGCTGTTTTAATCAGAAATGTTTTTCTTTTCCGTTTTTTTTTTTTTGTTGTTGTTGTTCATAAGTCTTTCTTAAATGCTTTCATTCAGAAACCAGTATACTCCCCTCCCACTCCCCTTTTGGGTTTTTTTTTTTTTTTCTTTTTTTGATTTTTGGAGGTAGGGTTTCACTCTATCCCAGGCTGACCTGGAATTCACTCTGTATTCTCAGGTTGGCCTCGAACTCATGGCGATCCTCCTACCTCTGCCTCCCAAGTGCTGGGATTAAAGGCGTGCACCACCACGCCCGGCTTAAATGTTTTTTGGTTTCTTTTAATATATTTTATTTATTTATTTATTTGAGAGAAAGAGACAGGGAGAGAGAAAGAGAGAGGCAAAGAGAAAGAGAGAATGGATACACCAGGCCTCCAGCCACCACAAACGAACCCCAGATGCATGTGCCCCCTTGCGCATCTGGCTGACATGGGTCCTGGAGAGTCGAGCCATCTCTCCAGCCCCCCACTCCACCTTTAAGAGCCATACTCCAAAGGACTTAACAGACTTTGTTCTTTGCCTAGGCAAACCATCATGGACTCACAGTTGGGTTCAATCAACCAAATTCACGGGACAGCTGCTACCTGCAGACATGGTACAGCCCTGTGGCCCTCTGTGGGAACAGGCCTCCCCCTTCAAAGAAGAGCAGGGTTTAGGAGCAGGTCTGATTGGGTGGCCTTAACTGGAGGACAGGAAGCAAAACTTGAAGGGTACTTTTTTGTTATAGGGGAAAAAATATATTTAGAATTAACCAGCTGTATGCAGTTTAGATGGTCCCAATTTTGTTGGCATTCCCCAAAGCATCATTTTTAGGAGCCAGTCAAACATATGCCTTCTTCTCTCCATCGGGCCTGTTCAGGGTAGCGACTTCGGCCATATCAATGTCAGAGTTTCTTCCCAGGCTGTCTGATCTGGTGCTTGTTAGCCTTGACGTCCACAATGGACACATGTGTGGTGTTGTCTTCTGTCTTCTTGATGGCCGGCTCGGTGGTGATGGCACAGCGGTCAAGCTCGTATGTCTCGGGGGCGCTCAGGGTATTGTGTTTGCCCAGGGTATTCAGGCACCTCCGGAGACGCAGTGTCTTGGGTCGCTGGAAGGTAGGTGACCTGCAGATCTTCTTTTTTGTGTCTTTCAGCCTTTGCCTTTGCTTTGGCTTCAGCCTTAGGATGGGCACAAGCTTCCTTCTTCGCTTTTGGTGCCATCCATAGGTACCCCATGACCCCCTTCACAAAATATTAATGCTTTAAGAAACTACTTAACAGTACCATCTGGCCCTTCTGCCTTCCCAGTTTGCTGACATCTTCACCCAGGATGTTATGTAACTCCTCCCAAACAGGAACGCCTTTCAAGAACAAAAAGTGGAGCTGCAAGTTGAACCTCAATGTGGCGTGGCTTCACGGGAGTACAGTATGCAGGAAACAGAGCTGATTCCAGAACATTCCAAAGTTCAAGTGTGGCACATGGGTGGGACCTTCAAGCACCCTCTCAGATGAGAGGGTCACCCAAGGGTATCACTTTGGAATGATTTTCTTTTGTCACTCCAGCTTTCATCATGTCTGTAGGCCTTTGTTTTTGTTTTTGTCTTTCAGTTGGAATCTTCAATATGAATACATGAAGTTGGTTGGTTGTGGTCCCATTGAGTTATCCTCTTAGGTACCCTCTGCCCTGCCCCCATTTCCTGGAGAGCGCCCTTTGGTGGGTGTAGTCTCTGTGGAATCTTCATTTTAACTAGGTGATAAACCAACTACAATGGATCCATTTGTGTTTGGCCGGTGGGCTGACTTTGAGCTGTATAATTTGAACACCTGGATGAACTTTCTTGCTCCCAATTGACAGACCTTTGCCAATGAGCCAAAACTCCCAGCAGGATTTGGGGGGTGGGGAGAGTGCAGTGGGCACAGCCCAAGACCAAAGGAACCCCGCCTGCTGAGGCCTCAGGCTTCCTATGGCTCAGGTGGGTGTTCCTCACAGGCCTTGGTCTATAGATCTAGGTGGAAGCTCTAGGAGGTAAGAGTCTAGTGGGAAGAAGTTAGGTCATTTGGGCTATGCTCTTGAAGAAGACAATTGGGTCCTCTCTCTCTCTCTCTCTCTCTCCCCCCTCCTCCCTCCCTCCTTCCTTCTGGCTGGCAGGGATATGCAGCTTTCCTATATTCTCACATGATGGATGTGCTGCTTCTAAAAGCAATGGGCCAATCAACCAGAAGCCCCAACACTGTGTGCAAAATAAACCTCTCCTCTTTGAAAGCTAATTATCTCAGATATTTTGTTGTAATAATAAAGCTAACACTTTTTTTATATTTTTCTGATTTTTATTTATTTATTTGCAAGCAGACAGAGAGAGAAAAAAAGACAGAGAGAGAATGGGCGCACCAGGGCCTCCAGGCACTGCAAACAAACTCCAGACACATGTGCCCTTGTGCATGTGGCTTACGTGGGTCCTGGGAATCGAACCTGGGTCCTTTGGCTTCGCAGGCAAATGCCTTAACTGCTAAGCCATCTCTCCAGCCCAAGGTAACATATTCTTATCACCTCCTTTCCATCTGAGTTGTCACAGTTAAAACTCACTCCTTGTCCAGGTTTCTAACAATAATCCAGAAACTGAGTGTCCTGTTAGCCCCCTCATCCTCTTAACAGCTCCTGTGTGACTCCATCCGGGCAAACCCATCCCATCCTTCATAGACTCAATTCCCTCAGGGGAGCAAGGCGTCCCTCACCCTCTCGCAAACTTCTTTGCAGTCCAACCTTCCTATCACACCCTACTAGTGAGGCCAAGGGAATGCCCATTTTGACAAGTTTTCCCCCAAAACACCAAAGCTGTCACCCACAGCTGGGCAAGTTCAGCCCCCAGGACAAGTTTACTTCCACGTGGTCAGCAGTCCTGAGGAGGTTTTGCCAGGAACCACCCGGCCCCCAAAGCCTGAAATTCTCAACACCTGGCCCTCTGCAGGACCGGTCTACAGAACCGCCATGGAGCTCCTAGCAGTGACATGCACACGGTGATGACAAATCTGCCGGCCAGAAAAACAGCCCAGACCAGTCTAGTCTGGAATTAACTGAGCCCAGTATAGATATTTTTCATTTCATTTTATAGGTCTGAACAAATCATTTTCTATAATCACCCTCAATTTAAACGCACAGAAACTGTTATCACCCCCTCCCCCCACTTCTCTGATAAAAGCCTGGAATGCATTTTTGGGAGATCCCTAGTAAGTTTTTATCTAGCTGATTATTTTCCTTTAGTCAGCCCTGGTAAGGTATTATTTATACACAATGGAATGCTAACATTCAACATATGGTTCAGTGAGTTTTAACCAGTTGTACATCCACACTGCAAATATGATGGCTTTTTTTTCACTGCAAATATGATGGCTTTTGAGTGTGAGTGTGTGTGTGTGTATGATGCATGTGTGTGTGCATGAGTGTGGGCATGTGTGAATGTCAGAAGTGATAACTTTGGGTGTTGGTCCCGCCTTCAACCTCATCTGAGGCAGTGTCTCTCATCCACCACTCCACTTGCCTGGCCAGTAAACTTCTGGCAGGTTCTTCTGTCTCCTCCTTTCTCGCCATAGGTGTGTAGGGATTTACAACACCCACCGAAGAATCATGCGGGTTCCAGGGATCAGGTGCTCAGGCCTTCACAGCAAGCACTTTATCCATCTCCCCAGCCCATGACACAAGTATTTATATCGCCCAATAAAAGTCACCTTTTTAAACTGCTTACTTCCTGTCACAATGAACTGGGTTGATTATCCTGGCTGAACTCCACTGTTACCTAGGTGAGAGTGAACCCTGGCTCCTGGCACCTCGCCTGCGGATTAGCTCACGTCCATCAGAATTGACACCTTCACACACTACTAGTCACAGCGCTGGTTCTACTAGTCATCCAGCTGCTGGTCAAATTAGTGTGAAGAAACTAAATGCTACGTCTGCAAACTGGGTTGAACATCTCCTGGGTTTCTTCCAGATACAAACATGTATGCTTCTCACTTCATGACTTATATTTACTTATAATATTATCCCATGAAAAAAAGAAACAAACTTGGGCTGGAGAGATGGCTTAGCAGTTAAGGCATTTGCCTACAAAGCCAAAGGATCCTGGTTCGATTCTCCAGGACCAAGATGCACAAGGGACACACGCATCTGGAGTTCGTTTGCAGTGGCTTGAGTCCCTGGCATGCCCATTCTCTCTGTCTACCTCTCTTCTTTCTCTCTCTCTCTCTCTGCTTATAAATTAATTAATTAAAGAAAAAAGAAAGAAACTACTCAGAAGCCTAAATTCCAAATACACTCAGAGCCAATAAGATAATCATCAAATGAATGCACTTCCTTGGTCTTGAGGGGAAAAAAAAAAAAAAAAAAAAAAACATACAAACTCTCCACTAAGTGTGTCAAACACATGGCACATAGGCTACGCGTAGCCCAGGATGGCTATGAATAAAGCCCAACACAAAATTGTAAGCTGACTTAAAACATTATACGTTTAACTTTTTTGGGAGGGAGGGGTCACTTGTTTAACACAATTCTCTGAGCAGGACTGTGTAGATGACAACATCGAGTCACAGTGTCAAAAGGTTGGACATGCCTGCCGGGCTTTGCACCTGGTCAAGCTGTGAGGAGATGGAGACCCGGATGAGGCGGCCCCAGTGCCAAACCCATCCTGGACACCCAGCCAATGTGCATTGTGGATGCTCAGTTTAGTCTCCTCTTTCTCTTTGATTTTTAATTTTAGTGTTTTCATATTTAAGCTGTTGGGGTTTATTTTTGTTTTGCTTTGTTGCTTCTTCTTTTTTTTTTTTTTTCTCAAGGCCTCACTCTAGCCCAAGTTGATCTGAAACTCACCCTGTAGCCCCAGGCTGATCTCCAAGTCACAACTGTCCTCTTACCTCTGCCTCCTGAACGCTGGGATTAAAGGCACGTACCACCATGCCTTTCAAATAAATTGTCTCCCTTCCTCTCTCTTTCCCCTTCCCCTCCTTCCTTGTGACCTCTCCCCAACTTAGTTTCCCTTCTGCTTTGATAGTGTATGCTTCCTTTGTTCTCTCCCCCACTGCTTGTCACCCTCCCTAGGGTCTCCTATCTGGAACCATAGCCCTTACTCAAGCTCACATCCCCTTCTTTCTATACAGACAAATATAATAAACTAGCATCCATATATATGAAAGTAGAGGCAAACTAGATGTCCGTCAAGTAATGGCTGGATGATAGAAATATGGTACAGACACAAGGAAGTTTTACTCAGCTATAAAGAAAAATGTAGTTATAAAATTTGCAGGAAAATGGATAAAAAAATTTTTTGGGGGGGGGGAGTTGTATGAAGCAAGATAACCCAAGCCCAGAATGGCAACATTTTGAAGTGGAAGAACACACTGATTTTTAATGTGCCAAGTTTAACAACAACAACAACAACAAAAAAAAAAAACTGCTGTTAAAAAAGTTCAGAGTGACAGCCATTTGGGACATGCTGGTGCTGGTCAGTACATCACTAAAGCAAGCAATCCACAGTTCGGACTTTTTGCGAAAAGCAACAGCAGGCAAGGCACAAAGCAGTGTGTTAAGCCACTTGCATGTCCCCAAAGTAAAGTCGGCTTTCTTGTCGTAACCCCTAACCTCTAAGGCTGATGTCAATCTGAAGACATGAGAAGATATACCCAAGAAGCAACCCCACTTTGGGGTTCCCTACGTAGGAAGACACAACACATGAAGAAAACTTGGCAGAAGCAAAAATATTCACGCCAGGATGATTTTTGTTTTGTTTTGTTTGTTTTTTGTTTTTCGAGGTAGGGTCTCACTCTAGTCCAGGCTGCCCTGGAATTCACTATGTAGTCTCAGGGTGGCCTTGAACTCACGGCAATCCTCCTACCTCTGCCTCCTGAGTGCTGGGATTAAATGCGTGCGCCACCACGCCCGGCCAGGATGATTTAAGGAAAACCAGAAGGAAAGTCTAAGCTCAGGATTCCAGTCACCCAGTTACAAAGACGGCCCTCCGCTGAGGTTTCTTAACTGGTAAGTAATGTATCCCAGCTGAACGTTTGCACCAGCATGCTGCTGGCAAAGCTGCAGCCTCCTGTGCCCGGCCTGCACCACCCCCAGTGTATTCCATACAAACTGCCACCACTGTGCCACGGGCCCACAGTCACCCTCTCAGCACCCTTCAGGCACCTTCCATCTCCCAGCACCCTCTGCCCTACAGGCTTACTCCATCTATCCCATGCCAGCACTGCCCACCACCTAGCATTCTCCACCTCCCAGCACCCCCTGTACGGACAAAGCCTAACAATAGTGGCGGGAAGAGAGCCCAAAGTGGGGTACAGTGGAAAGCCTTGAAGGTGGCATTGTCTTAAATCTTCTGGAGGTAGGGAGGGGAAAGACATTTATGGTGATCTAAATCACTCTTAAAAAAATATGGGCTGGAGAGATGGCTTAGTGGTTAAGGTGCTTGCCTGCAAAGCCTAAGGATCCAGGCTCAATTCCCTAGGACCCATGTAAGCCAGATGCACAAGGTGGCACATGTATCTGGAGTTCGTTTGCAATGGCTACAGGCCCTGTTGTGCCCATTCTCTCTCTATTTGCACCTGTTCTCTCTCTCTCTCTCTCTCTCTCTCTCTCTCTCTCTAATAAATAAATAAAATTTAAAAACAACTAGAGGTGCTGGGGAGATGACTCAGTGGTAAAAAGCACTTGCTGTGCAAGCCCGATGACCAGAGTTCGAATTCCCAGAACCCACATAAAGCCGGACACAGTAGTGCATGTGTCTGCAATGTGCTTATGGCAATGAAAGGCAGAACCAGGAGAATCTAGAAGTTCCTGGGCCAGCTACTAGCACAGGCCAAGTACCAAACATTAAACTTGAACAAGGCAGACCCTGTCTCAAGCATAATGGAAGGAAAAGGGGAGGACAGGCACACGGAGGTTGTCCTCAGTCCTCCACACATGAACCACGACACATGCATGACCACCCCCCCCCCGCCACACACACAACTGACATGCAAATCCTAGTCCTCTAAGCTCCCACGGTCTAAGAGATGATCAGAATTCAGCCTCTTCTGGAAGTCTGCGATGTTCCACTGTAAGCCCTATTCCCTTACCTCCCCACCAAAACATTTGGAATGAACTTGAAAAATAATGCTGAGGGCAGGGGAGAAAAAAAACAAAACACAACATTCACTAGCATGCCTACAGGTGTGTGCATATGTATGTGTGTGGATAACTACATAAACGTGTCTCACAGTAGTAGATTAAAACAAAAAAAAAAAAAAGTGGGCCGGAGAGATGGCTTAGCAGTTAAGGCGTATGCCTGGGAAGCCGAAGGACCCCAGTTCGATTCTCCAGGTCCCATGTAAGCCAGATGCTCATGGTGGCAAATGCGTCTGGAGTTTGTTCGCAGTGGCTACAGGCCCTGTGCCCATTCCATTCTCTCTCTCTCTCTCTCTCTCTCTTCCTCTGTCTCTAATAAAAATAAATAAATAAATAATTTTTTTAAGTGAGTTTTAGCTTCCAACAACAACAGCAGAATTGTGGAGATAGCTCAAAGCATACCACAGAATTCTGGTAAAAGAAATATGCCCTTTCAAGGCTGTTTGTTGCAAGTCTGTAACCAAACCACTGCATCCAATTTTGTAATACTTGGACCACAAAAGGGGAGAGAGAAAGACAAGCAACATGTAAAACAGACAAAAAAGCATGAACTTTACCCACTCAGCTATGTTTGCTTCCTGGCCCTCATTCTGCCTCTACTAGAAATGACAATTGGTCTACAACCCCAACATCAGCTCCAACAATAGTTGCTGGCTGCTTATGCAAAAATCAGGGGCATAATTAGCCCTTTCCCCACTACACACAGCAAGATGGCATGTACAGCGCTGGGGAGAGAAAACCAGCACAGGATGCAGACCACCAGCAAGCCTGGAACCTGAACCTCGTCTTCGCCCATTGCTTGATGACAGGCCTGCCTGGTGAGACGTTGTATAGGTGACACATTCACCACCAGCCCACAGAATCCCATGGGAAAACTGTCCTTGGACAACCTTTACCAATGCTGCCATGGTCAAGTCAAAACTTCAAGGTCTAAACAGCCAAGCTCAATTAGAACCGTGTGTGAACAGGGGCCGGAGGGTTTGCAGAGCACTGTGTGTATGATGTCTCATTGACCCTTGCAGTGGCCCTGGGCGGGGGTGGGGGATGTTGGACAGCTTGCTATTACCCCGTGTCACTGACGAGGAAGGAGCCTTCAGAGCACCAGTTCAAAGGCAAAGCTAAGGCAGAAAGTCAGCCTCCCTTATACATTTCTCCCTACCCAGGGCCTGAGGGACTCTGAAGAAATGCATCTAAGGAGAAATGCAATGAATGCAGGGAGAAATGACTCCAAGCAATTACAGACGTCTAACGCTGGCAAGGCTTCGGGCACCCGTGCTAAGCACTGTGGAAATGGTGTGTGTCATCACATATAGGTCACTTGTCAAGTAACTGAAAATGAAACAACTAGCAACCAAGTGAAAAGGAGCTATTAGGGCTGGGGAAATGGCTTAGCGGTTAAGGCATTTGCCTGCGAAGCCTAAGGACCCTGGTTCGTTCCCCAGGACTCACGTAAGCCAGATGCACAAGGGGGCACATGCATCTGGGGTTCGTTTGCAGTGGCTAGAGACCCTGACATACCCATTCTCTCTTTCTGTATATCTGCTTCATCCTCTCTCTCTCTCTTGCTCTCCCTTTCTCTCAAATAAATAAATAAAAATAAAACCAGCTTTAAAAAAAGAAACAAAGGTAGAGAAGTTTTTTATTTACTAGCCTCTGAAAGGTCAATTTAAAACCATCTCCGGGGATGATGGGAGGGCAGCTCAAAGCAAGTGTAGGGCAGGGACGTCTTGGGGTTTGATGGCAAGAAGGTGACGCTCTTGACAGCTGCTGTGGGTGCTAGAGGAGAAGGGTGCTCAGCTGGGGGGTAGGGGGGAGGAAAGGCCAAAACAGCTGCCTCGCTGGGGACAGCTGCATTACTCAGACAGCAAAGCAAACTCCACAGGAAACAGTGAAGTCTCAACTCTCAATAACTGCTTTTCTGAGATAACTCACATATCACACAACCCTCCTACTTAAAGTGTGAGGTTCAAGCTGGGAAGATGGCTTAGTGGTTAAGGCACTTGTCTGCAAAGCCAAAGGACCCAGGTTCAATTCCCCAGGACCCACATAAGCCAGATGTACAAGGTGGCACATGCATCTGGAGTTCATCTGCAGCAGCTGGAGGCCTTGGCACGCCCATTCCCTCTATCTGCTTCTGCCATTCTCTCTCTCTCTCTCTCTCTCAAATAAAAAAAATAAAAATAATAAAGTGCAAAATTCAATAGGTTTTAGTATATCCAGAACTGGGCAACCTAAACCATAACTTGAGAGCATTTTAATGTTGCTTCCCTCAAGAACATTTTGAATCCTCTCAGTCTGTCCCCTTGACCAGGATGACATCACCAAAACCTTCTCATTGTCCAGAAACTTCAGTTTGAACTGCACTATGGGAACCAATATAAATGTCCCATGCCCTATGCTACTTGAGTGATGTTCATCTCGAGTGGCCTCTCTCCTTACACTGTCACCTTTATACTGGCAAGAGAAGGACCAGGCCTGCAGCTCTGACTAGCTAAGGGACCTGGAGCAGGCCATGTGGCTGCTTCACCAAATGAAAGCACAGTGTAAAACAGACATGGCCCCCAAACTGCGTCCGGCCCTGTATTTCTGACTGAGCTTCTTAGGGGTGTGTCTTCCCCTATCTTCATGTTAATAAAGCAGTATCTTCCCCGCAACCTTGAGAACCCAGGACTGTCCACTACAATCATACCCCTTGGGAGATGTCCAGCGGAGGCACCCGGAGGGCAGGTGACTTGCACAGCCAGGGGGCTGATGCCTCTGGGCCAGATGTCACTCTCTTACCTGCAGCACAGAATTGCTCACAGGTGTCCCTATGATGCTAAGGAAAAGACAGTTTTGTCTTTTGTACAGGAAATTACACGTGTCATTTATGCAGACCTCGCTTACTGCCTGTGACTGCCACTGGGCGTTTTAATAGCTGTATAAGTAGAAACGGCTCTCTCCCCCAGGTGGGTCAGATGACAACATGCTTTCAATGGAAAGATTATCAAAAACCAGTCTGGGGCTGGAGAGATTGCTTAGTGGTTAAGGCGCTTGCCTGCAAAGCCTAAAGACCCATGTTCAACTCCCCAGATTCCACATAAGCCAGACATACAAAGTGACGCATGAACAAGGTCATACATGCGCACACACCTGGAGTTTGATTGCAGTGGCTGGAGGCCACAGTGCACCAGTTCTTCTCTCTCTCTCTCTCTCTCTCTCTTTCTCTTTCACTATCTCATAAAAAAATGAAAAATGTAAAAACCACTCTGGGGCTGAAGGGATGGCTCAGTGGTTAAGGCACTTGCCTACAAAGCCTAATGACCTGGGTTCAACTCCCCAGTACCCATGTAAAGCCAGATGCTCAAAGAGACACATGCATCTGGAGTTCATTTGCAGTGGCTGGAGGCCCTGGCATCCCCATTCTCTCTGACTGTCTCTATTCTCTCTATCTCTCCCTGCTTTAAATAAATAAATAAATAAATAAATTTTTTAAGAAAAGTTAGCTGTGGGCTGGAGAGATGGCTTAGCAGTTAAGGCGCCTGCCTCCTAAGCCTAAGAATGCTGGTTCCAATCTCCAGCAGTTCCAATCTCCAGGTCCCACATTTAGCCAGATGCAAAGTGACACAAGGGTACAATGCCACACTTGACCACATGGGGGCGAAAGCATCTAGATTTCATTTGCAGCAGCTGCTGGCGCACCCATCTCTATCTGTCTTCCTCGCCCTCTCTCTCTGTCTCTCTGTGTCTCTCTCCAAAAAAAGTTAGCGGTGCATGGTGACTCATGCCTTTAATCCCAGCACTTGGGAGGCAGAGATTGGAAGATCACCACGAGTTCAAGGCCACCTAGAGACTACATAGTGGGTTCCAGGTCAGCCTAAGCTGGAGTGAGACCCAACCTCAAAAAAACAAAAACAACAACAAAAAAAAAGTTTGTTATGGAGTAGGCATTCCAAGTTTCTCAATGGCACTCTGAATGTTTCCAGGAACTGAGGGTAGAATTCCTTTCTAGCCCCTTCACTTTTGAATATGGTTCTACAGAGTGGACCTGCAAGCCAGTGGAGACATGAGGAAGGAGTGACACCCCAATTAAAATGGCCTGTGGTTTAAATATGTGTCAAACTCCCAACTCTCTCCCTGTACTCACACACTTACATGTATCCAAGCTGTCCAGCTTATAAAAGGCTCACGTTAAAGGAACAAATAAAAACATGACATGTCAGGCCGTGTGTCATCAGCAACCCTGGTGAAAACGAGGCAGGGAGAGACAGAGACTTCTACAAGCAAGAGGACATGACAAGCAGCTGTCAGCACAGATCAGATAGCCTCGGGCTGCAGAAAGCAGATACTGGTGTGTGGGGGTTCCCAGTTGGCTCCCAGTTCACCAGCTCACGTCCAGACTTGTGTCTCCCACACAGACCAAAACAAAGCCAGCATCTAACCCACAAAAGCACAGTCAGCAGCACGCTGCTCGGGGGAAATATGGACCTGCTACAACCAGGAGGGTCCAGGCTACCATCTCCTGGGACCAGGTCTGGAGCTCAGGGAAGCTAAAGACAGTCTAAGGTGGGGGAGGCAGGGGAGCCTGAGGAAAAGAGGACAAGCTGAGCTCCTATCCCATGAGAACCCATGGGGCAGGAATGTGGGAGCCAGCAGAGAGCGGCCTCAGATAACCTTGACCGTCATTCCCAAGCCCAGGTCTTCCATGAGACAACAGTTAGGGAAACCTCCTTCGAGAACCTCCGGTCCCTTCTGCCCTCCACTCCCGCGGAACTCGCAGATATGTGACTTCAAGCACCTCCATTCTTTCCTGTTTGGGAGAAATCTGGCCCTTCCAACAAAACAAACACTTTCTGCTGAGGAGCCAGGGAAGAAGGATATTTTCCTGCACACACAGTCGATTCCCAGTTAACATGGCTTCAATTAGACACCAACATGTAGCACAGCTCTGTGCAGGGCACATGGGGACCACCAGGGTGCTCAAGAAACACATGGTAGCAGATGGCCCTGAGGATGGGGGCACGGCTTTCCTTGCTCACCAAAGTCACTGTTTCAAGTCACCTGAACCAAACACCAGAGGTCATTTTCCCAAGGGGGGGCAACCCCGCAAAAATTTCCGCCTTCAAAAATTACACATCTTGGGCTGGAGAGAAGGCTCAGCGGTAAAGACACTTGCCTTTGAAGTTCAACTTCCCCATACCCATATAGCCACATGTACAAAGCGGCACATGCATCTGGAGTCCATCTGGAGTGGCTGGAGGCCCTGGTACATCCATTCTCTCTGTCTGCCTCTCTTCTATCTCTCTTTGCTTGCAAATAAATAAAATAAAATAAAATAAAATAAAATAAAATAAAATAAAATAAAATAAAATAAAATAAAATAAAGAAAAGTATACATCTTGAATGAAAGTTGACAACTAAAAAAAGATGTATTTAATTTGTATTTGACTTTTATGGTAAGTTATTTGTTTACATAGACTATATAAGTATGTATATCTCATATTTAATGATAAGTATATATACATATATCACAGAATAATCCACAGGGGAAATCACTGGCCATCTAATCTGTAAAGGTCCATCTACACTTCAAAGTCACTTCTATCACACCAGCTTTTAATTTTTTTAATTTATTTATTTTTTTTTTGTTGTTGTTTTTGTTTTTGTTTTTGTTTTTTTTCAAGGCAGGGTCTTGCTCTAGCCCAGGCTGACCTGGAATTCACTCTGTAGTCTCAGGGTGGCCTAGAACTCATGGCAATCCACCTACCTCTGCCTCTCAAGTGCTGGGATTAAAGGCTTGCGCCACCACACCCAGCTTTAATTTTTTTTCTTGTGAACACATCACCATTTACAAGTGTGCTCTGTGTGTTAGGTTAATGGCTAGCTGTCAGTCTCCTCCCACTAAAACCACTTGGGCAGCAGCGATGCAGAACAGAGATCTGGTCTTGTGATCTAGTTACCTCTACCAGCTGCTAGAGCAGGTGCTTGCTCACAGGAGGTTCTTGGTCTGTGACTACTGAGGTAGCGGAGACAGCAATCCACTCCCACCAAGCCATCCGGGCATCAGAGAAAAAACAGGGTGGACAGGCTCAGGCAGGCCGGGTGCGAGCCAGGGCGACATCTTTGTGTCCTTTGTGTCTCCCAAGTTCATCCCTGTATCCCTTGCCCTCTGGTTTAAAGTAGTGTGAAGTGCTGTGTTTGTGAGGGCTCCATAAGGTTTAAAGTACTTCATTGTTGCCACTAAAGTCACCCATTACTGTGGTATCAATAAAAAGGTTCATCAGAATAAATCCTTAGACAAGTATCAGCAAGAGTAAGCTCTCTCAGGCTGGAGAGACAGCTTAGTGGTTAAGGTGCTTTCCTGCAGAGCCAAAGGACCCAAGTTTTATTCCCCAGGACCCACATAAGCCAGATGCACAGGGTGGCTCATACGCCTGGAGTTTGTTTTCAGAGGCTGACGGCCCTGACATGCCCATTCTCTATCTGCCTCTCTCCCTCCCTCTCCCCAATAAATAAAATAAGTAAATTCTTTTTTAAAAAAGGGTTAGAGGGATTGCTTAGTGGTTAAGGTGTTTGCCTGCAAAGCCAAAGGACTCAGGCTCAATTCCCCAGTACCCACATTAGCCAGATGCACAAGGGGGTGCACATGTATGGAGTTTGTTTGCAATGGCTGGAGGCCCTGGCGTGCCCATTCTCTCTCTCTCTCTCTCTCTCTCTCTCTCTCTCTCTCTCTCTCCCTTTCCCTCTTTCTCTGTCAAATAAATAAAAATAAAATAAAATATTTTTTTAAAAGAATAAGCTGTCTCATGGTCAGCCCCATTTTGCAACTAGCCAGCAACCTGAGTGATAATTTGTTTGCAACTAACAGTACAATGTACAGATCTGGGTTCAAGTCCCTATCTACATACCACCCAACTTCCTGAGATCTTCCCCCCCCCCTACTATATTGGTAAGACAAGGTTGTGCTTTGCAAAACAGGTGAGAACTTTCGTAAGTCTGTGTGTGGTAAGATTCCAGCTCCTAAGGCCAAGGTGTTCCATGGGCACAGTCAAGAGAATATTATCCTCACAGACAGACAGTGACACCAGCCCTAGTCCCTGGGCAATGACACACAAAGCCTCCACAAAAAGCATCCTATGGGCTGGAGAGATGGCTCAGCAGTTAAGGGCACTTGCCTGCAAAACCTAACGACCCAGGTTTGATTCCCCAGTCCCCACATAAAGCCAGATGCACAAAGTGGCACATGCATCTGGAGTTTGTTTCCAGCAGTTAGAGGCCCTGGTGTACCCATTCTCTCTCTCTCTCTCTCTCTCTCTCTCTCTCTCTCTCTGCAAATGAATGAATAAAATATATTTTTGTGCACATGTTCTCTTGTTTTCAAATATTTCTCATTAAAATATAATTCACTTGTCATAAGATTTACCCTTCTAAAGTGTATAATTCATGTATGAAAGTTCAGAACAGGCAAATCCATAGAGACAGAAGATATATTCGGGATTGTCAGTAAGGAGGATTTGGGAGTGACTAGTCACGGGTAAATGTTCCCAAACTGGAGAGTGAGGATGGCGATACAGCTCTGTGATTAAACTAATGACCACTGAATTGTGCACTTTACAGCGGGAAATCCTGGGCCGGAGAGATGGATTGGTGGTTAAAGAGCTTGCCTGAGAAGCCTAAGGGCCTAGGTTTGAGTCCCCAGTACCATCATAAGACAAATGCACATGATGGCATATGTGCCTGGAGTTCATTTGTAATGGCTAGAGGCCCTGGTGCACCCATTCTTTCTCTTTCTCTACCTTCCCTCCTCCTCCCCCTCAAATAAATAGAATACTTTAAATATTTTATTTTTATTTATTTATTTATGAGAGAGAGATACAGAAATAGGCAGGTAGAGCTGGGTGTGGTGGTGCACGCCTTTAATCCCAGCACTCAGGAGGCAGAGGTAGGAGGATCGCTGTGAGTTCGAAGCCACCCTGAGAATACAGAGTGAATTCCAGGTTGGCCTGAGCCAGAGTGAGACCCTACCACGAAAAACCAAAAAAAAAAAAAAAGAAAGAAAGAAAGAAATAGGCAGGTAGAGAGAAAGAGAGAGAGAATGGGCACGTCAGGGCCTCTAGCCACTGCAAACGAACTCCAGATGTGTGTGTCCTCTTGTGCATCTGGCTTACGTGGGTCCTGGGGAGTCGAACCTGCGTCCTTTGGCTTTGCAGGCAAACACCTTAACCGCTAAGCCATCTCTCCAGCCCCTAAATAGAATACTTTAAAAGGGAAATCTTATGATCCAGAGGGATCAAACCCAGGTCCTCATGCTTGTGCAGGAAACACTCTTCCCCACTAAGCCATCTCTCCAGGCCCCTTAATTTTTATTTATTTGAGAGACAGAGAGAGATAGAGAGAGATAAAGAGGCAGGAAGAGAGAGAGAAAATTAGTATGCCAGGGCCTCCAGCTGCTGAAACGACTCCAGTTGCCTGCACCCCCTTGTGCATCTGGTTTACATGGGTCCTGAGGAATAGAACCTGGGTCCTTTGGCTTTACAGGCAAGTGCTTTAACTGCTAAGTCATCCTTCCAAGCCCTTTAAATCAGCTTTAAAGCACCACTATAAATTGGTACCATTTGTCATGAATATAAAGTATCACATATATAAATAGTGGAGGGCTGGGGAGATGGTTCAGTGGTTAACAGTGCTTGTTTGCAAATCCTGATGGGTTCGAGTCCCTGGTACCCACATAAAGATAGATGCACAGGGTTGGAGGGACAGCTTAGCAGTTAAGGCATTTGCCTGCAAAGCCAAAGGACCCAGGTTCAATTCCCCAGGATCCACGTTAGCCAGATGCACAAGGGAGCACATGCGTCTGGAGTTCGTTTGCAGTGGCTGCAAGTGGCTCTTTCCCTCTCCCTCTCTCTCTTCAAATAAAAATAAAATATTTTTTTAAAAAAAGATAGATGCACAAAGTGGCACATGCATCTGGACTTTCCAGAGACAAGAGTCCCTAGTGTGCCCATATTTACTCTCTCTCTCTCTTTCTCTCTCCCCCCTATTTACAAATATATAAAAATATTTTTAAAACAAATAAATAAAATACAAAAAGAAATACTGTAGGACAAAGCAAAAGTAACTGAATGTCCCTGTCTCACACAGCCTGCTTCTGTGTTAAATTTGCAAGTGAAGAAAGGATAGTAACAGACCCAGTCTTCCCTAGACTTCGTGGGACTGGACAGACAGGTGGCAACACCGTAAGTGAAGAGTGACTGCCCAGCCACCCACCTATCCCTTCACATCACCCCTCACACCATCACAGCTCCTCACTTTAGAAAGCCCCGCCTTCGAGTTTAGAAAGGATGACTCCTGAAAGAGGTTCTATCGTGGCCATCCCACTGGAGACTTAACACACAACACAAAAATCACCCTCCCGCTTTGGCAGCCCACTGCACTTGGCTGAGAGGTGTCCCTAGTCTGTGTTAACCAACTTCGTTCAGGAAATTTCCAATCCATCTGCCCAGAGCCCAGCTGCAAGCACCTGGCTCTTCAAGTTTCAACAGAAACAACTTTAAGAGCAAATGAACGTAATATGAATGAAAATCAAGAGCACCTGCCCTGGGCAGGCAAGCCCAGACAACTCTACCCATAAGGTGACAAAGTGCCTGGATGGGCCTCTCTTGACAGAACTGGCCCCAAGTGTAATTTAAAAGGACAACACAATGCATTGTTGGCTGCGCTTAAATGAATTCAGCCGCCCTCAACCCAGCCTGACATGCATGCTATGTATGCACAAGGTAGATAAAAAAC